>CM049915.1:1205000-1805000 GCA_027474245.1 Spheniscus humboldti | reverse complement strand
GACTCCCTTTCCCCCGCCTCGCTTTGCCTCGCCTTCCCTCGCCTCGCTTTCCCTCGCCTTCCCTCGCCTCGCTTTCCCTCGCCTCGCCTCGCTTTCCCTCGCCTCCCCTCGCTTTTTCTCGCCTCGCCTCGCTTTCCCTCGCCTCGCCTCGCTTTCCCTCGCCTCGCCTTCCCTCGCCTCGCCTTCCCTCGCCTCGCCTCACATCGCTTTCCCTCGCCTCGCCTTCCCTTGCCTCGCTTTCCCTCACCTCGCTTTCTCTCGTTTCGCCTCGCCTCAGAATCCGTCGCCTCTCCTCGCTTTCCCTCGCCTCGCCTCGCCTTCCCTCGCCTCACATCGCTTTCCCTCCCCTCGACTCCCTTTCCCCCGCCTCGCTTTGCCTCGCCTTCCCTCGCCTCGCTTTCCCTCGCTTTCCCTCGCCTCGCTTTCCCTCGCCTCGGCTCGGTTTCCCTCGCCTCGCCTCGGTTTCCCTCGCCTCGCCTCGGTTTCCCTCGCCTCGCCTTCCCTCGCCTCGCCTTCCCTCGCCTCGCTTTCCCTCGCCTCGCCTCGCTTTCCCTCGCCTCGCTTCGCCTTCCCTCGCCTCGCCATCCCTCGCCTCGCCTCGCCTGGCTTTCCCTTGCCTCGCCTCGCCTCGCCTCGCCTCGCTTGCTTTCCCTCGCCTCCCCTCGCCTCCCTTTCCTCGCCTCGCCTCGCTTTCCCTCGCCTCGCCTCCATTTCCCTCATCTCGCCTCCCTTTCCCTCGCCTCACACCGCTTTCCCTCATCTCGCCTCCCTTTCCCTCGCCTCACATCGCTTTCCCTCGCCTCGCTTTCCCTCGCCTCGCCTCGCTTTCCCTCGCCTCGCTTCGCCTTCCCTCGCCTCGCCATCCCTCGCCTCGCCTCGCCTGGCTTTCCCTTGCCTCGCCTCGCTTTCCCTCGCCTCGCCTCGCTTTCCCTCGCCTCGCCTCGCTTTCCCTCGCCTCGCTTTCCCTCTCCTCGCCTCACTTTCCCTCGCCTCGCCTCGCTTTCCCTCGCCTCGCCTTCCCTCGCCTCGCCTTCCCTCGCCTCGCCTCACATCGCTTTCCCTCGCCTCGACTCGCTTTCTCCCGCCTCGCTTTGCCTCGCCCTACCTCGCCTCGCTTTCCCTTGCCTTCCCTCGCCTCGCTTTCCCTCACCTCGCCTTCCCTTGCCTCGCTTTCCCTCACCTCGCTTTCTCTCGTTTCGCCTCGCCTCAGAATCCGTCGCCTCGCCTCGCTTTCCCCCGCCTCTCTTTGCCTCGCTTTGCCTCGCCTCGCTTTCCCTCGCCTTCCCTCGCCTCGCTTTCCCTCGCCTCGCCTCGCTTTCACTCGCCTCGCCTCGCTTTCCCTCACCTCGCTTTCCCTCGTTTCCCCTCGCCTCGCTTTCCCTCGCCTCTCCTCGCTTTCCCCCGCCTCGCTTTGCCTCGCCTTCCCTCGCCTCGCTTTCCATCACCTCGCTTTCCCTCGCCTCGCCTCGCCTGGCTTTCCCTTGCCTCGCCTCGCTTTCCCTCGCCTCGCCTCCCTTTCCCTCGCCTCGCTTTCCCTCGCCTCGCTTTCCCTCGCCTCGCCTCTCTTTCCCTTGCCTCACTTTCCCTCGCCTCGCCTCGCATCGGTTTCCCCTGCGTCGCCTTCCCTCGCCTCGCCTCGCTTTCCCTCTCCTCGCCTCGCCTTCCCTAGCCTCGCCTCGCTTTCCCTCGCCTCGCCTCGCTTTCCCTTGCCTCGCTTTCCCTCGCCTCGCCTCGCTTTCCCTCGCCTCGCCTCGCCTTCCCTCGCCTCACATCGCTTTCCCTCCCCTCGACTCGCTTTCCCCCGCCTCGCTTTGCCTCGCCTTCCCTCGCCTCGCTTTCCCTCGCCTTCCCTCGCCTCGCTTTCCCTCGCCTCACCTCGCTTTCCCTCGCCTCGCCTCGCTTTCCCTCGCCTCGCCTTCCCTCGCCTCGCCTTCCCTCGCCTCGCCTCTCTTTCCCTCGCCTCACTTTCCCTCGCCTCGCCTCGCATCGGTTTCCCCTGCGTCGCCTTCCCTCGCCTCGCCTCGCTTTCCCTCTCCTCGCCTCGCCTTCCCTCGCCTCGCCTCGCTTTCCTTCGCCTCGCCTCGCTTTCCCTTGCCTCGCTTTCCCTCGCCTCGCCTCGCTTTCCCTCGCCTCGCCTCGCTTTCCCTCGCCTCGCTTTCCCTCGCCTCGCTTTCCCTCGCCTCGCCTCGCCTTCCCTCGCCTCACATCGCTTTCCCTCCCCTCGACTCGCTTTCCCCCGCATCGCTTTGCCTCGCCTTCCCTCGCCTCGCTTTCCCTCGCCTTCCCTCGCCTCGCTTTCCCTCGCCTCGCCTCGCTTTCCCTCGCCTCCCCTCGCTTTCCCTCGCCTCGCCTCGCTTTCCCTCGCCTCGCCTCGCTTTCCCTCGCCTCGCTTTCCCTCTCCTCGCCTCACTTTCCCTCGCCTCGCCTCGCTTTCCCTCGCCTCGCCTTCCCTCGCCTCGCCTTCCCTCGCCTCGCCTCACATCGCTTTCCCTCGCCTCGACTCGCTTTCTCCCGCCTCGCTTTGCCTCGCCTTACCTCGCCTCGCTTTCCCTTGCCTTCCCTCGCCTCGCTTTCCCTCACCTCGCCTTCCCTTGCCTCGCTTTCCCTCACCTCGCTTTCTCTCGTTTCGCCTCGCCTCAGAATCCGCCGCCTCGCCTCGCTTTCCCCCGCCTCTCTTTGCCTCGCTTTGCCTCGCCTCGCTTTCCCTCGCCTTCCCTCGCCTCGCTTTCCCTCGCCTCGCCTCGCTTTCACTCGCCTCGCCTCGCTTTCCCTCACCTCGCTTTCCCTCGTTTCGCCTCGCCTCGCTTTCCCTCGCCTCTCCTCGCTTTCCCCCGCCTCGCTTTGCCTCGCCTTCCCTCGCCTCGCTTTCCATCACCTCGCTTTCCCTCGCCTCGCCTCGCCTGGCTTTCCCTTGCCTCGCCTCGCTTTCCCTTGCCTCGCCTCGCTTTCCCTCGCCTCGCCTCTCTTTCCCTCGCCTCACTTTTCCTCGCCTCGCCTCGCATCGGTTTCCCCTGCGTCGCCTTCCCTCGCCTCGCCTCGCTTTCCCTCTCCTCGCCTCGCCTTCCCTAGCCTCGCCTCGCTTTCCCTCGCCTCGCCTCGCTTTCCCTTGCCTCGCTTTCCCTCGCCTCGCCTCGCTTTCCCTCGCCTCGCTTTCCCTCGCCTCGCCTCGCCTTCCCTCGCCTCACATCGCTTTCCCTCCCCTCGACTCCCTTTCCCCCGCCTCGCTTTGCCTCGCCTTCCCTCGCCTCGCTTTCCCTCGCTTTCCCTCGCCTCGCTTTCCCTCGCCTCGCCTCGCTTTCCCTCGCCTCCCCTCGCTTTTTCTCGCCTCGCCTCGCTTTCCCTCGCCTCGCCTCGCTTTCCCTCGCCTCGCCTTCCCTCGCCTCGCCTTCCCTCGCCTCGCCTCACATCGCTTTCCCTCGCCTCGCCTTCCCTTGCCTCGCTTTCCCTCACCTCGCTTTCTCTCGTTTCGCCTCGCCTCAGAATCCGTCGCCTCTCCTCGCTTTCCCTCGCCTCACATCGCTTTCCCTCCCCTCGACTCCCTTTCCCCCGCCTCGCTTTGCCTCGCCTTCCCTCGCCTCGCTTTCCCTCGCTTTCCCTCGCCTCGCTTTCCCTCGCCTCGGCTCGGTTTCCCTCGCCTCGCCTCGGTTTCCCTCGCCTCGCCTCGGTTTCCCTCGCCTCGCCTTCCCTCGCCTCGCCTTCCCTCGCCTCGCTTTCCCTCGCCTCGCCTCGCTTTCCCTCGCCTCGCTTCGCCTTCCCTCGCCTCGCCATCCCTCGCCTCGCCTCGCCTGGCTTTCCCTTGCCTCGCCTCGCCTCGCCTCGCCTCGCTTGCTTTCCCTCGCCTCCCCTCGCCTCCCTTTCCTCGCCTCGCCTCGCTTTCCCTCGCCTCGCCTCCATTTCCCTCATCTCGCCTCCCTTTCCCTCGCCTCACACCGCTTTCCCTCATCTCGCCTCCCTTTCCCTCGCCTCACATCGCTTTCCCTCGCCTCGCTTTCCCTCACCTCCCGCGCTTTCCCTTGCCTCGCCTTCCCTCGCCTCGCCTTCCCTCGCCTCGCCTTCCCTCGCCTCGCCTCACATCGCTTTCCCTCGCCTCGACTCGCTTTCTCCCGCCTCGCTTTGCCTCGCCTTACCTCGCCTCGCTTTCCCTTGCCTTCCCTCGCCTCGCTTTCCCTCACCTCGCCTTCCCTTGCCTCGCTTTCCCTCACCTCGCTTTCTCTCGTTTCGCCTCGCCTCAGAATCCGTCGCCTCGCCTCGCTTTCCCCCGCCTCTCTTTGCCTCGCTTTGCCTCGCCTCGCTTTCCCTCGCCTTCCCTCGCCTCGCTTTCCTTCGCCTCGCCTCGCTTTCACTCGCCTCGCCTCGCTTTCCCTCACCTCGCTTTCCCTCGTTTCTCCTCGCCTCGCTTTCCCTCGCCTCTCCTCGCTTTCCCCCCGCCTCGCTTTGCCTCGCCTTCCCTCGCCTCGCTTTCCATCACCTCGCTTTCCCTCGCCTCGCCTCCTTTCCCTCGAATCGCTTTCCCTCGCCTTGCTTCCCCTCGCCTCGCCTCTCTTTCCCTCGCCTCACTTTTCCTCGCCTCGCCTCGCATCGGTTTCCCCTGCGTCGCCTTCCCTCGCCTCGCCTCGCTTTCCCTCTCCTCGCCTCGCCTTCCCTAGCCTCGCCTCGCTTTCCCTTGCCTCGCCTTCCCTCGCCTCGCCTTCCCTCGCCTCGCCTTCCCTCGCCTCGCTTTCCCTCGCCTCGCCTCGCTTTCCCTCGCCTCGCTTCGCCTTCCCTCGCCTCGCCATCCCTCGCCTCGCCTCGCCTGGCTTTCCCTTGCCTCGCCTCGCTTTCCCTCGCCTCGCCTCGCTTTCCCTCGCCTCGCCTCGCTTTCCCTCGCCTCGCTTTCCCTCTCCTCGCCTCACTTTCCCTCGCCTCGCCTCGCTTTCCCTCGCCTCGCCTTCCCTCGCCTCGCCTTCCCTCGCCTCGCCTCACATCGCTTTCCCTCGCCTCGACTCGCTTTCTCCCGCCTCGCTTTGCCTCGCCCTACCTCGCCTCGCTTTCCCTTGCCTTCCCTCGCCTCGCTTTCCCTCACCTCGCCTTCCCTTGCCTCGCTTTCCCTCACCTCGCTTTCTCTCGTTTCGCCTCGCCTCAGAATCCGTCGCCTCGCCTCGCTTTCCCCCGCCTCTCTTTGCCTCGCTTTGCCTCGCCTCGCTTTCCCTCGCCTTCCCTCGCCTCGCTTTCCCTCGCCTCGCCTCGCTTTCACTCGCCTCGCCTCGCTTTCCCTCACCTCGCTTTCCCTCGTTTCGCCTCGCCTCGCTTTCCCTCGCCTCTCCTCGCTTTCCCCCGCCTCGCTTTGCCTCGCCTTCCCTCGCCTCGCTTTCCATCACCTCGCTTTCCCTCGCCTCGCCTCGCCTGGCTTTCCCTTGCCTCGCCTCGCTTTCCCTCGCCTCGCCTCCCTTTCCCTCACCTCGCTTTCCCTCGCCTCGCTTTCCCTCGCCTCGCCTCTCTTTCCCTCGCCTCACTTTCCCTCGCCTCGCCTCGCATCGGTTTCCCCTGCGTCGCCTTCCCTCGCCTCGCCTCGCTTTCCCTCTCCTCGCCTCGCCTTCCCTAGCCTCGCCTCGCTTTCCCTCGCCTCGCCTCGCTTTCCCTTGCCTCGCTTTCCCTCGCCTCGCCTCGCTTTCCCTCGCCTCGCCTCGCCTTCCCTCGCCTCACATCGCTTTCCCTCCCCTCGACTCGCTTTCCCCCGCCTCGCTTTGCCTCGCCTTCCCTCGCCTCGCTTTCCCTCGCCTTCCCTCGCCTCGCTTTCCCTCGCCTCACCTCGCTTTCCCTCGCCTCGCCTCGCTTTCCCTCGCCTCGCCTTCCCTCGCCTCGCCTTCCCTCGCCTCGCCTCTCTTTCCCTCGCCTCACTTTCCCTCGCCTCGCCTCGCATCGGTTTCCCCTGCGTCGCCTTCCCTCGCCTCGCCTCGCTTTCCCTCTCCTCGCCTCGCCTTCCCTCGCCTCGCCTCGCTTTCCCTCGCCTCGCCTCGCTTTCCCTTGCCTCGCTTTCCCTCGCCTCGCCTCGCTTTCCCTCGCCTCGCCTCGCTTTCCCTCGCCTCGCTTTCCCTCGCCTCGCTTTCCCTCGCCTCGCCTCGCCTTCCCTCGCCTCACATCGCTTTCCCTCCCCTCGACTCGCTTTCCCCCGCATCGCTTTGCCTCGCCTTCCCTCGCCTCGCTTTCCCTCGCCTTCCCTCGCCTCGCTTTACCTCGCCTCGCCTCGCTTTCCCTCGCCTCCCCTCGCTTTCCCTCGCCTCGCCTCGCTTTCCCTCGCCTCGCCTCGCTTTCCCTCGCCTCGCTTTCCCTCTCCTCGCCTCACTTTCCCTCGCCTCGCCTCGCTTTCCCTCGCCTCGCCTTCCCTCGCCTCGCCTTCCCTCGCCTCGCCTCACATCGCTTTCCCTCGCCTCGACTCGCTTTCTCCCGCCTCGCTTTGCCTCGCCTTACCTCGCCTCGCTTTCCCTTGCCTTCCCTCGCCTCGCTTTCCCTCACCTCGCCTTCCCTTGCCTCGCTTTCCCTCACCTCGCTTTCTCTCGTTTCGCCTCGCCTCAGAATCCGCCGCCTCGCCTCGCTTTCCCCCGCCTCTCTTTGCCTCGCTTTGCCTCGCCTCGCTTTCCCTCGCCTTCCCTCGCCTCGCTTTCCCTCGCCTCGCCTCGCTTTCACTCGCCTCGCCTCGCTTTCCCTCACCTCGCTTTCCCTCGTTTCGCCTCGCCTCGCTTTCCCTCGCCTCTCCTCGCTTTCCCCCGCCTCGCTTTGCCTCGCCTTCCCTCGCCTCGCTTTCCATCACCTCGCTTTCCCTCGCCTCGCCTCGCCTGGCTTTCCCTTGCCTCGCCTCGCTTTCCCTTGCCTCGCCTCGCTTTCCCTCGCCTCGCCTCTCTTTCCCTCGCCTCACTTTTCCTCGCCTCGCCTCGCATCGGTTTCCCCTGCGTCGCCTTCCCTCGCCTCGCCTCGCTTTCCCTCTCCTCGCCTCGCCTTCCCTAGCCTCGCCTCGCTTTCCCTCGCCTCGCCTCGCTTTCCCTTGCCTCGCTTTCCCTCGCCTCGCCTCGCTTTCCCTCGCCTCGCCTCGCTTTCCCTCGCCTCGCCTCGCTTTCCCTCGCCTCGCTTTCCCTCGCCTCGCCTCGCCTTCCCTCGCCTCACATCGCTTTCCCTCCCCTCGACTCCCTTTCCCCCGCCTCGCTTTGCCTCGCCTTCCCTCGCCTCGCTTTCCCTCGCCTTCCCTCGCCTCGCTTTCCCTCGCCTCGCCTCGCTTTCCCTCGCCTCCCCTCGCTTTTTCTCGCCTCGCCTCGCTTTCCCTCGCCTCGCCTCGCTTTCCCTCGCCTCGCCTTCCCTCGCCTCGCCTTCCCTCGCCTCGCCTCACATCGCTTTCCCTCGCCTCGCCTTCCCTTGCCTCGCTTTCCCTCACCTCGCTTTCTCTCGTTTCGCCTCGCCTCAGAATCCGTCGCCTCTCCTCGCTTTCCCTCGCCTCGCCTCGCCTTCCCTCGCCTCACATCGCTTTCCCTCCCCTCGACTCCCTTTCCCCCGCCTCGCTTTGCCTCGCCTTCCCTCGCCTCGCTTTCCCTCGCTTTCCCTCGCCTCGCTTTCCCTCGCCTCGGCTCGGTTTCCCTCGCCTCGCCTCGGTTTCCCTCGCCTCGCCTCGGTTTCCCTCGCCTCGCCTTCCCTCGCCTCGCCTTCCCTCGCCTCGCTTTCCCTCGCCTCGCCTCGCTTTCCCTCGCCTCGCTTCGCCTTCCCTCGCCTCGCCATCCCTCGCCTCGCCTCGCCTGGCTTTCCCTTGCCTCGCCTCGCCTCGCCTCGCCTCGCTTGCTTTCCCTCGCCTCCCCTCGCCTCCCTTTCCTCGCCTCGCCTCGCTTTCCCTCGCCTCGCCTCCATTTCCCTCATCTCGCCTCCCTTTCCCTCGCCTCACACCGCTTTCCCTCATCTCGCCTCCCTTTCCCTCGCCTCACCTCCCTTTCCCTCGCCTCACACCGCTTTCCCTCATCTCGCCTCCCTTTCCCTCGCCTCACATCGCTTTCCCTCGCCTCGCTTTCCCTCACCTCCCGCGCTTTCCCTTGCCTCGCCTTCCCTCGCCTCGCCTTCCCTCGCCTCGCCTTCCCTCGCCTCGCCTCACATCGCTTTCCCTCGCCTCGACTCGCTTTCTCCCGCCTCGCTTTGCCTCGCCTTACCTCGCCTCGCTTTCCCTTGCCTTCCCTCGCCTCGCTTTCCCTCACCTCGCCTTCCCTTGCCTCGCTTTCCCTCACCTCGCTTTCTCTCGTTTCGCCTCGCCTCAGAATCCGTCGCCTCGCCTCGCTTTCCCCCGCCTCTCTTTGCCTCGCTTTGCCTCGCCTCGCTTTCCCTCGCCTTCCCTCGCCTCGCTTTCCTTCGCCTCGCCTCGCTTTCACTCGCCTCGCCTCGCTTTCCCTCACCTCGCTTTCCCTCGTTTCTCCTCGCCTCGCTTTCCCTCGCCTCTCCTCGCTTTCCCCCGCCTCGCTTTGCCTCGCCTTCCCTCGCCTCGCTTTCCATCACCTCGCTTTCCCTCGCCTCGCCTCCCTTTCCCTCGAATCGCTTTCCCTCGCCTTGCTTTCCCTCGCCTCGCCTCTCTTTCCCTCGCCTCACTTTTCCTCGCCTCGCCTCGCATCGGTTTCCCCTGCGTCGCCTTCCCTCGCCTCGCCTCGCTTTCCCTCTCCTCGCCTCGCCTTCCCTAGCCTCGCCTCGCTTTCCCTTGCCTCGCCTTCCCTCGCCTCGCCTTCCCTCGCCTCGCCTTCCCTCGCCTCGCTTTCCCTCGCCTCGCCTCGCTTTCCCTCGCCTCGCTTCGCCTTCCCTCGCCTCGCCATCCCTCGCCTCGCCTCGCCTGGCTTTCCCTTGCCTCGCCTCGCTTTCCCTCGCCTCGCCTCGCTTTCCCTCGCCTCGCCTCGCTTTCCCTCGCCTCGCTTTCCCTCTCCTCGCCTCACTTTCCCTCGCCTCGCCTCGCTTTCCCTCGCCTCGCCTTCCCTCGCCTCGCCTTCCCTCGCCTCGCCTCACATCGCTTTCCCTCGCCTCGACTCGCTTTCTCCCGCCTCGCTTTGCCTCGCCCTACCTCGCCTCGCTTTCCCTTGCCTTCCCTCGCCTCGCTTTCCCTCACCTCGCCTTCCCTTGCCTCGCTTTCCCTCACCTCGCTTTCTCTCGTTTCGCCTCGCCTCAGAATCCGTCGCCTCGCCTCGCTTTCCCCCGCCTCTCTTTGCCTCGCTTTGCCTCGCCTCGCTTTCCCTCGCCTTCCCTCGCCTCGCTTTCCCTCGCCTCGCCTCGCTTTCACTCGCCTCGCCTCGCTTTCCCTCACCTCGCTTTCCCTCGTTTCGCCTCGCCTCGCTTTCCCTCGCCTCTCCTCGCTTTCCCCCGCCTCGCTTTGCCTCGCCTTCCCTCGCCTCGCTTTCCATCACCTCGCTTTCCCTCGCCTCGCCTCGCCTGGCTTTCCCTTGCCTCGCCTCGCTTTCCCTCGCCTCGCCTCCCTTTCCCTCACCTCGCTTTCCCTCGCCTCGCTTTCCCTCGCCTCGCCTCTCTTTCCCTCGCCTCACTTTCCCTCGCCTCGCCTCGCATCGGTTTCCCCTGCGTCGCCTTCCCTCGCCTCGCCTCGCTTTCCCTCTCCTCGCCTCGCCTTCCCTAGCCTCGCCTCGCTTTCCCTCGCCTCGCCTCGCTTTCCCTTGCCTCGCTTTCCCTCGCCTCGCCTCGCTTTCCCTCGCCTCGCCTCGCCTTCCCTCGCCTCACATCGCTTTCCCTCCCCTCGACTCGCTTTCCCCCGCCTCGCTTTGCCTCGCCTTCCCTCGCCTCGCTTTCCCTCGCCTTCCCTCGCCTCGCTTTCCCTCGCCTCACCTCGCTTTCCCTCGCCTCGCCTCGCTTTCCCTCGCCTCGCCTTCCCTCGCCTCGCCTTCCCTCGCCTCGCCTCTCTTTCCCTCGCCTCACTTTCCCTCGCCTCGCCTCGCATCGGTTTCCCCTGCGTCGCCTTCCCTCGCCTCGCCTCGCTTTCCCTCTCCTCGCCTCGCCTTCCCTCGCCTCGCCTCGCTTTCCCTCGCCTCGCCTCGCTTTCCCTTGCCTCGCTTTCCCTCGCCTCGCCTCGCTTTCCCTCGCCTCGCCTCGCTTTCCCTCGCCTCGCTTTCCCTCGCCTCGCTTTCCCTCGCCTCGCCTCGCCTTCCCTCGCCTCACATCGCTTTCCCTCCCCTCGACTCGCTTTCCCCCGCATCGCTTTGCCTCGCCTTCCCTCGCCTCGCTTTCCCTTCCCTCGCCTCGCCTCGCTTTCCCTCGCCTCGCCTCGCTTTCCCTCGCCTCGCTTTCCCTCTCCTCGCCTCACTTTCCCTCGCCTCGCCTCGCTTTCCCTCGCCTCGCCTTCCCTCGCCTCGCCTTCCCTCGCCTCGCCTCACATCGCTTTCCCTCGCCTCGACTCGCTTTCTCCCGCCTCGCTTTGCCTCGCCTTACCTCGCCTCGCTTTCCCTTGCCTTCCCTCGCCTCGCTTTCCCTCACCTCGCCTTCCCTTGCCTCGCTTTCCCTCACCTCGCTTTCTCTCGTTTCGCCTCGCCTCAGAATCCGCCGCCTCGCCTCGCTTTCCCCCGCCTCTCTTTGCCTCGCTTTGCCTCGCCTCGCTTTCCCTCGCCTTCCCTCGCCTCGCTTTCCCTCGCCTCGCCTCGCTTTCACTCGCCTCGCCTCGCTTTCCCTCACCTCGCTTTCCCTCGTTTCGCCTCGCCTCGCTTTCCCTCGCCTCTCCTCGCTTTCCCCCGCCTCGCTTTGCCTCGCCTTCCCTCGCCTCGCTTTCCATCACCTCGCTTTCCCTCGCCTCGCCTCGCCTGGCTTTCCCTTGCCTCGCCTCGCTTTCCCTTGCCTCGCCTCGCTTTCCCTCGCCTCGCCTCTCTTTCCCTCGCCTCACTTTTCCTCGCCTCGCCTCGCATCGGTTTCCCCTGCGTCGCCTTCCCTCGCCTCGCCTCGCTTTCCCTCTCCTCGCCTCGCCTTCCCTAGCCTCGCCTCGCTTTCCCTCGCCTCGCCTCGCTTTCCCTTGCCTCGCTTTCCCTCGCCTCGCCTCGCTTTCCCTCGCCTCGCCTCGCTTTCCCTCGCCTCGCCTCGCTTTCCCTCGCCTCGCTTTCCCTCGCCTCGCCTCGCCTTCCCTCGCCTCACATCGCTTTCCCTCCCCTCGACTCCCTTTCCCCCGCCTCGCTTTGCCTCGCCTTCCCTCGCCTCGCTTTCCCTCGCCTTCCCTCGCCTCGCTTTCCCTCGCCTCGCCTCGCTTTCCCTCGCCTCCCCTCGCTTTTTCTCGCCTCGCCTCGCTTTCCCTCGCCTCGCCTCGCTTTCCCTCGCCTCGCCTTCCCTCGCCTCGCCTTCCCTCGCCTCGCCTCACATCGCTTTCCCTCGCCTCGCCTTCCCTTGCCTCGCTTTCCCTCACCTCGCTTTCTCTCGTTTCGCCTCGCCTCAGAATCCGTCGCCTCTCCTCGCTTTCCCTCGCCTCGCCTCGCCTTCCCTCGCCTCACATCGCTTTCCCTCCCCTCGACTCCCTTTCCCCCGCCTCGCTTTGCCTCGCCTTCCCTCGCCTCGCTTTCCCTCGCTTTCCCTCGCCTCGCTTTCCCTCGCCTCGGCTCGGTTTCCCTCGCCTCGCCTCGGTTTCCCTCGCCTCGCCTCGGTTTCCCTCGCCTCGCCTTCCCTCGCCTCGCCTTCCCTCGCCTCGCTTTCCCTCGCCTCGCCTCGCTTTCCCTCGCCTCGCTTCGCCTTCCCTCGCCTCGCCATCCCTCGCCTCGCCTCGCCTGGCTTTCCCTTGCCTCGCCTCGCCTCGCCTCGCCTCGCTTGCTTTCCCTCGCCTCCCCTCGCCTCCCTTTCCTCGCCTCGCCTCGCTTTCCCTCGCCTCGCCTCCATTTCCCTCATCTCGCCTCCCTTTCCCTCGCCTCACACCGCTTTCCCTCATCTCGCCTCCCTTTCCCTCGCCTCACATCGCTTTCCCTCGCCTCGCTTTCCCTCACCTCCCGCGCTTTCCCTTGCCTCGCCTTCCCTCGCCTCGCCTTCCCTCGCCTCGCCTTCCCTCGCCTCGCCTCACATCGCTTTCCCTCGCCTCGACTCGCTTTCTCCCGCCTCGCTTTGCCTCGCCTTACCTCGCCTCGCTTTCCCTTGCCTTCCCTCGCCTCGCTTTCCCTCACCTCGCCTTCCCTTGCCTCGCTTTCCCTCACCTCGCTTTCTCTCGTTTCGCCTCGCCTCAGAATCCGTCGCCTCGCCTCGCTTTCCCCCGCCTCTCTTTGCCTCGCTTTGCCTCGCCTCGCTTTCCCTCGCCTTCCCTCGCCTCGCTTTCCTTCGCCTCGCCTCGCTTTCACTCGCCTCGCCTCGCTTTCCCTCACCTCGCTTTCCCTCGTTTCTCCTCGCCTCGCTTTCCCTCGCCTCTCCTCGCTTTCCCCCGCCTCGCTTTGCCTCGCCTTCCCTCGCCTCGCTTTCCATCACCTCGCTTTCCCTCGCCTCGCCTCCCTTTCCCTCGAATCGCTTTCCCTCGCCTTGCTTTCCCTCGCCTCGCCTCTCTTTCCCTCGCCTCACTTTTCCTCGCCTCGCCTCGCATCGGTTTCCCCTGCGTCGCCTTCCCTCGCCTCGCCTCGCTTTCCCTCTCCTCGCCTCGCCTTCCCTAGCCTCGCCTCGCTTTCCCTTGCCTCGCCTTCCCTCGCCTCGCCTTCCCTCGCCTCGCCTTCCCTCGCCTCGCTTTCCCTCGCCTCGCCTCGCTTTCCCTCGCCTCGCTTCGCCTTCCCTCGCCTCGCCATCCCTCGCCTCGCCTCGCCTGGCTTTCCCTTGCCTCGCCTCGCTTTCCCTCGCCTCGCCTCGCTTTCCCTCGCCTCGCCTCCCTTTCCCTCGAATCGCTTTCCCTCGCCTCGCTTTCCCTCGCCTCGCCTCTCTTTCCCTCGCCTCACTTTTCCTCGCCTCGCCTCGCATCGGTTTCCCCTGCGTCGCCTTCCCTCGCCTCGCATCGCTTTCCCTCTCCTCGCCTCGCCTTCCCTAGCCTCGCCTCGCTTTCCCTCGCCTCGCCTCGCTTTCCCTTGCCTCGCTTTCCCTCGCCTCGCCTCGCTTTCCCTCGCCTCGCCTTCCCTTGCCTCGCTTTCCCTCACCTCGCTTTCCCTCGCCTCGCCTCGCCTTCCCTCGCCTCACATCGCTTTCCCTCCCCTCGACTCCCTTTCCCCCGCCTCGCTTTGCCTCGCCTTCCCTCGCCTCGCTTTCCCTCGCTTTCCCTCGCCTCGCTTTCCCTCGCCTCGCCTCGGTTTCCCTCGCCTCGCCTCGGTTTCCCTCGCCTCGCCTCGGTTTCCCTCGCCTCGCCTCGGTTTCCCTCGCCTCACATCACTTTCCCTCGCCTCGCTTTCCTTCACCTCGCTTTCCCTCGCCTCGCCTTCCCTCGCCTCGCCTTCCCTCGCCTCGCCTTCCCTCGCCTCGCCTTCCCTCGCCTCGCCTCCATTTCCCTCATCTCGCCTCCCTTTCCATCGCCTCACATCGCTTTCCCTCGCCTCGCTTTCCCTCACCTCCCGCGCTTTCCCTTGCCTCGCCTTCCCTCGCCTCGCCTTCCCTCGCCTCGCCTTCCCTCGCCTCGCTTTCCCTCGCCTCGCCTCGCTTTCCCTCGCCTCGCTTCGCCTTCCCTCGCCTCGCCATCCCTCGCCTCGCCTCGCCTGGCTTTCCCTTGCCTCGCCTCGCCTCCCCTCGCCTCGCTTGCTTTCCCTCGCCTCCCCTCGCCTCCCTTTCCTCGCCTCGCCTCGCTTTCCCTCGCCTCGCCTCCATTTCCCTCATCTCGCCTCCCTTTCCCTCGCCTCACATCGCTTTCCCTCCCCTCGACTCCCTTTCCCCCGCCTCGCTTTGCCTCGCCTTCCCTCGCCTCGCTTTCCCTCGCCTTCCCTCGCCTCGCTTTCCCTCGCCTCGCCTCGCTTTCCCTCGCCTCCCCTTGCTTTTTCTCGCCTCGCCTCGCTTTCCCTCGCCTCGCCTTGCTTTCC
This sequence comes from Spheniscus humboldti, assembly GCA_027474245.1. Lineage (NCBI taxonomy): Eukaryota > Metazoa > Chordata > Aves > Sphenisciformes > Spheniscidae > Spheniscus > Spheniscus humboldti. Next base: position 1,791,072 of record CM049915.1, on the reverse strand, counting down.
CTCGCCTCGCTTTGCCTCTCCTCGCCTCGCTTTCCCTCCCCTCGCCTCGCTTTCCCTCGCCTCGACTTCCCTCGCCTCGCCTTCCCTCGCCGCGCCTCACATCGCTTTCCCTCGCCTCGCCTTCCCTTGCCTCGCTTTCCCTCACCTCGCTTTCTCTCGTTTCGCCTCGCCTCAGAATCCGTCGCCTCGCCTCGCTTTCCCCCGCCTCTCTTTCTCTCGCTTTGCCTCGCCTCGCTTTCCCCCGCGTTCCCTCGCCTCGTTTTCCATCAACTCGCTTTCCCTCGCCTCGCTTTCCCTCGCCTCGCCTCGCCTTCCCTCGCCTCACATCGCTTTCCCTCCCCTCGACTCGCTTTCCCCCGCATCGCTTTGCCTCGCCTTCCCTCGCCTCGCTTTCCCTCGCCTTCCCTCGCCTCGCTTTCCCTCGCCTCGCCTCGCTTTCCCTCGCCTCCCCTCGCTTTCCCTCGCCTCGCCTCGCTTTCCCTCGCCTCGCCTCGCTTTCCCTCGCCTCGCTTTCCCTCTCCTCGCCTCACTTTCCCTCGCCTCGCCTCGCTTTCCCTCGCCTCGCTTTCCCTCGCCTCGCCTCCCTTTCCCTCGCCTCACATCACTTTCCATCGCCTCGCCTCCCTTTCCCTCGCCTCACATCACTTTCCCTCGCCTCGCTTTCCCTCGCCTCGCTTTCCCTCGCCTCGCTTTCCCTCGCCTCGCCTCGCCTTCCCTCGCCTCACATCGCTTTCCCTCGCCTCGCTTTCCCTCACCTCCCTCGCTTTCCCTCGCCTCGCCTTCCCTCGCCTCACATCGCTTTCCCTCCCCTCGACTCCCTTTCCCCCGCCTCGCTTTGCCTCGCCTTCCCTCGCCTCGCTTTCCCTCGCCTTCCCTCGCCTCGCTTTCCCTCGCCTCGCCTCGCTTTCCCTCGCCTCGCTTCGCCTTCCCTCGCCTCGCCATCCCTCGCCTCGCCTCGCCTGGCTTTCCCTTGCCTCGCATCGCTTTCCCTCGCCTCGCCTCGCTTTCCCTCGCCTCCCCTCGCTTTCCCTCGCCTCGCTTTCCCTCTCCTCGCCTCACTTTCCCTCGCCTCGCCTCGCTTTCCCTCGCCTCGCCTTCCCTCGCCTCGCCTTCCCTCGCCTCGCCTCACATCGCTTTCCCTCGCCTCGACTCGCTTTCTCCCGCCTCGCTTTGCCTCGCCCTACCTCGCCTCGCTTTCCCTTGCCTTCCCTCGCCTCGCTTTCCCTCACCTCGCCTTCCCTTGCCTCGCTTTCCCTCACCTCGCTTTCTCTCGTTTCGCCTCGCCTCAGAATCCGTCGCCTCGCCTCGCTTTCCCCCGCCTCTCTTTGCCTCGCTTTGCCTCGCCTCGCTTTCCCTCGCCTTCCCTCGCCTCGCTTTCCCTCGCCTCGCCTCGCTTTCACTCGCCTCGCCTCGCTTTCCCTCACCTCGCTTTCCCTCGTTTCGCCTCGCCTCGCTTTCCCTCGCCTCTCCTCGCTTTCCCCCGCCTCGCTTTGCCTCGCTTTCCCTCGCCTCGCTTTCCATCACCTCGCTTTCCCTCGCCTCGCCTCGCCTGGCTTTCCCTTGCCTCGCCTCGCTTTCCCTCGCCTCGCCTCCTTTTCCCTCGAATCGCTTTCCCTCGCCTCGCTTTCCCTCGCCTCGCCTCTCTTTCCCTCGCCTCACTTTTCCTCGCCTCGCCTCGCATCGGTTTCCCCTGCGTCGCCTTCCCTCGCCTCGCCTCGCTTTCCCTCTCCTCGCCTCGCCTTCCCTAGCCTCGCCTCGCTTTCCCTCGCCTCGCCTCGCTTTCCCTTGCCTCGCTTTCCCTCGCCTCGCCTCGCTTTCCCTCGCCTCGCCTCGCTTTCCCTCGCCTCGCTTTCCCTCGCCTCGCTTTCCCTCGCCTCGCCTCGCCTTCCCTCGCCTCACATCGCTTTCCCTCCCCTCGACTCCCTTTCCCCCGCCTCGCTTTGCCTCGCCTTCCCTCGCCTCGCTTTCCCTCGCCTTCCCTCGCCTCGCTTTCCCTCGCCTCGCCTCGCTTTCCCTCGCCTCCCCTTGCTTTTTCTCGCCTCGCCTCGCTTTCCCTCGCCTCGCCTTGCTTTCCCTCGCCTCGCTTTCCCTCTCCTCGCCTCGCTTTCCCTCGCCTCGCCTCGCTTTCCCTCGCCTCGCCTTCCCTCGCCTCGCCTTCCCTCGCCGCGCCTCACATCGCTTTCCCTCGCCTCGCCTTCCCTTGCCTCGCTTTCCCTCACCTCGCTTTCTCTCGTTTCGCCTCGCCTCAGAATCCGTCGCCTCGCCTCGCTTTCCCCCGCCTCTCTTTCTCTCGCTTTGCCTCGCCTCGCTTTCCCCCGCGTTCCCTCGCCTCGTTTTCCATCAACTCGCTTTCCCTCGCCTCGCTTTCCCTCGCCTCGCCTCGCCTTCCCTCGCCTCACATAGCTTTCCCTCCCCTCGACTCGCTTTCCCCCGCATCGCTTTGCCTCGCCTTCCCTCGCCTCGCTTTCCCTCGCCTTCCCTCGCCTCGCTTTCCCTCGCCTCGCCTCGCTTTCCCTCGCCTCCCCTCGCTTTCCCTCGCCTCGCCACGCTTTCCCTCGCCTCGCCTCGCTTTCCCTCGCCTCGCTTTCCCTCTCCTCGCCTCACTTTCCCTCGCCTCGCCTCGCTTTCCCTCGCCTCGCTTTCCCTCGCCTCGCCTCCCTTTCCCTCGCCTCACATCACTTTCCATCGCCTCGCCTCCCTTTCCCTCGCCTCACATCACTTTCCCTCGCCTCGCTTTCCCTCGCCTCGCTTTCCCTCGCCTCGCTTTCCCTCGCCTCGCCTCGCCTTCCCTCGCCTCACATCGCTTTCCCTCGCCTCGCTTTCCCTCACCTCCCTCGCTTTCCCTTCCCTCGCCTTCCCTCGCCTCGCCTTCCCTCGCCTCGCCTTCCCTCGCCTCGCCTTCCCTCGCCTCGCTTTCCCTCGCCTCGCCTCGCTTTCCCTCGCCTCGCCTCGCCTTCCCTCGCCTCGCCTCGCCTTCCCTCGCCTCGCCTCGCCTTCCCTCGCCTCGCCTCGCCTGGCTTTCCCTCGCCTCGCCTCCCTTCGCTTTCCCTCGCCTCGCATCGCTTTCCCTCGCCTCGCCTCGCTTTCTCTCGCCTCTCCTCGCTTTCCCTCTACTCGCCTCTCTTTCCCCTACCTCGCCTCGCTTTCCCTTGCCTCGCTTTCCCTCGCCTCGCCTTCCCTCTCCTCGCCTTCCCTCGCCTCGCTTTCCCTCGCCTTGCCTCGCTTACCCTCATCTCGCCTTCCTTAGCCTCGCTTTCCCTCGTCTCGCCTTCCCTCGCCTCGCCTCGCCTCGCCTCGCTTTCCCTCGCCTCCCCTCTCCTCGCCTTCCCTCGCCTCGCCTCGCTTTCCCTCGCCTCGCCTCTCTTTCCCTCGCCTCGCCTCCCTTTCCTCGCATCGTCTCGCTTTCCCTCGCCTCGCCTCGCTTTCCCTCGCCTCGCCTCGCTTTCCCTCGCCTCGCTTTCCCTCGCCTCGCATCGCTTTTCCTCGCCTCGCTTTCTCTCGGCTCGCCTCGCTTTCCCTCGCCTCGCCTCGCCTTCCCTAGCCTCGCCTCGCTTTCCCTCGCCTCGCCTCGCTTTCCCTCGCCTCGCCTCGCTTTCCCTCGCCTCGCCTCGCTTTCCCTCGCCTCGCTTTCCCTCGCCTCGCTTTCCCTCGCCTCGCCTCTCTTTCCCTCGCCTCGCCTCCCTTTCCTCGCCTCGCCTCGCTTTCCCTCGCCTCGCCTCGCTTTCCCTCGCCTCGCCTCGCTTTCCCTTGCCTCGCTTTCCCTCGCCTCCCTTTCCCTCGCCTCGCCTCCCTTTCCCACGCCTCACTTTCCCTCGCCTCGCTTTCCCTCGCCTCGCCTCGCTTTTCCTCGCCTCGCTTTCCCTCGCCTCGCCTCGCTTTCCCTCGCCTCTCTTTCCCTCGCCTCGCCTCGCATCGGTTTCCCCTGCGTCGCCTTCCCTCGCCTCGCCTCGCTTTCCCTCACCTCCCCTCGCTTTCCCATGCCTCGCTTTCCCTCGCCTCGCCTCGCTTTACCTCGCCTCGCCTCGCTTTCCCTCACCTCGCTTTCCCTCGACTCGCTTTCCCCCGCCTCGCTTTGCCTCGCCTTCCCTCGCCTCGCCTTCCCTCGCCTCGCCTCGCTTTCCCTCGCCTCGCCTCGCTTTCCCTCACCTCGCCTACCCTTGCCTCGCTTTCCCTCACCTCGCTTTCCCTCGTTTCGCCTCGCCTCGCTTTCCCTCGCCTCCCCTCGCTTTCCCCCGCCTCGCTTTCCGTCGCCTCGCCTCGCTTCGCTTTCCCTCGCCTCCCCTCTCCTCGCCTTCCCTCGCCTCGCCTCGCTTTCCCTCGCCTCGCCTCTCTTTCCCTCGCCTCGCCTCCCTTTCCTCGCATCGCCTCGCTTTCCCTCGCCTCGCCTCGCTTTCCCTCGCCTCGCCTCGCCTCGCCTCGCCTCGCCTCGCTTTCCCTCGCCTCCCCTCTCCTCGCCTTCCCTCGCCTCGCCTCGCTTTCCCTCGCCTCGCCTCTCTTTCCCTCGCCTCGCCTCCCTTTCCTCGCATCGCCTCGCTTTCCCTCGCCTCTCCTCGCTTTCCCTCGCCTCGCTTTCCCTCGCTTTCCCTCGCCTCGCTTTTCCTCGCCTCGCCTCGGTTTCCCTTGCCTCCCCTCCCTTTACCTCGCCTCGCCTCCCTTTCCCTCGCCTCGCTTTCCCTCGCCTCGCCTCGCTTTCCCTCGCCTCGCCTCGCTTTCCCTCGCCTCGCCTCGCTTTCCCTCGCCTCGCTTTCCCTCTCCTCGCCTCACTTTCCCTCGCCTCGCCTCGCTTTCCCTCGCCTCGCCTTCCCTCGCCTCGCCTTCCCTCGCCTCGCCTCACATCGCTTTCCCTCGCCTCGACTCGCTTTCTCCCGCCTCGCTTTGCCTCGCCCTACCTCGCCTCGCTTTCCCTTGCCTTCCCTCGCCTCGCTTTCCCTCACCTCGCCTTCCCTTGCCTCGCTTTCCCTCACCTCGCTTTCTCTCGTTTCGCCTCGCCTCAGAATCCGTCGCCTCGCCTCGCTTTCCCGCGCCTCTCTTTGCCTCGCTTTGCCTCGCCTCGCTTTCCCTCGCCTTCCCTCGCCTCGCTTTCCATCACCTCGCTTTCCCTCGCCTCGCCTCGCCTGGCTTTCCCTTGCCTCGCCTCGCTTTCCCTCGCCTCGCCTCCCTTTCCCTCGAATCGCTTTCCCTCGCCTCGCTTTCCCTCGCCTCGCCTCTCTTTCCCTCGCCTCACTTTTCCTCGCCTCGCCTCGCATCGGTTTCCCCTGCGTCGCCTTCCCTCGCCTCGCCTCGCTTTCCCTCTCCTCGCCTCGCCTTCCCTAGCCTCGCCTCGCTTTCCCTCGCCTCGCCTCGCTTTCCCTTGCCTCGCTTTCCCTCGCCTCGCCTCGCTTTCCCTCGCCTCGCCTTCCCTTGCCTCGCTTTCCCTCACCTCGCTTTCTCTCGTTTCGCCTCGCCTCAGAATCCGTCGCCTCTCCTCGCTTTCCGTCGCCTCGCCTCGCCTTCCCTCGCCTCACATCGCTTTCCCTCGCCTCGCCTCTCTTTCCCTCGCCTCACTTTTCCTCGCCTCGCCTCGCATCGGTTTCCCCTGCGTCGCCTTCCCTCGCCTCGCCTCGCTTTCCCTCTCCTCGCCTCGCCTTCCCTAGCCTCGCCTCGCTTTCCCTTGCCTCGCCTTCCCTCGCCTCGCCTTCCCTCGCCTCGCCTTCCCTCGCCTCGCTTTCCCTCGCCTCGCCTCGCTTTCCCTCGCCTCGCTTCGCCTTCCCTCGCCTCGCCATCCCTCGCCTCGCCTCGCCTGGCTTTCCCTTGCCTCGCCTCGCTTTCCCTCGCCTCGCCTCGCTTTCCCTCGCCTCGCCTCCCTTTCCCTCGAATCGCTTTCCCTCGCCTCGCTTTCCCTCGCCTCGCCTCTCTTTCCCTCGCCTCACTTTTCCTCGCCTCGCCTCGCATCGGTTTCCCCTGCGTCGCCTTCCCTCGCCTCGCATCGCTTTCCCTCTCCTCGCCTCGCCTTCCCTAGCCTCGCCTCGCTTTCCCTCGCCTCGCCTCGCTTTCCCTTGCCTCGCTTTCCCTCGCCTCGCCTCGCTTTCCCTCGCCTCGCCTTCCCTTGCCTCGCTTTCCCTCACCTCGCTTTCCCTCGCCTCGCCTCGCCTTCCCTCGCCTCACATCGCTTTCCCTCCCCTCGACTCCCTTTCCCCCGCCTCGCTTTGCCTCGCCTTCCCTCGCCTCGCTTTCCCTCGCTTTCCCTCGCCTCGCTTTCCCTCGCCTCGCCTCGGTTTCCCTCGCCTCGCCTCGGTTTCCCTCGCCTCGCCTCGGTTTCCCTCGCCTCGCCTCGGTTTCCCTCGCCTCACATCACTTTCCCTCGCCTCGCTTTCCTTCACCTCGCTTTCCCTCGCCTCGCCTTCCCTCGCCTCGCCTTCCCTCGCCTCGCCTTCCCTCGCCTCGCCTTCCCTCGCCTCGCCTCCATTTCCCTCATCTCGCCTCCCTTTCCCTCGCCTCACATCGCTTTCCCTCGCCTCGCTTTCCCTCACCTCCCGCGCTTTCCCTTGCCTCGCCTTCCCTCGCCTCGCCTTCCCTCGCCTCGCCTTCCCTCGCCTCGCTTTCCCTCGCCTCGCCTCGCTTTCCCTCGCCTCGCTTCGCCTTCCCTCGCCTCGCCATCCCTCGCCGCGCCTCGCCTGGCTTTCCCTTGCCTCGCCTCGCCTCCCCTCGCCTCGCTTGCTTTCCCTCGCCTCCCCTCGCCTCCCTTTCCTCGCCTCGCCTCGCTTTCCCTCGCCTCGCCTCCATTTCCCTCATCTCGCCTCCCTTTCCCTCGCCTCACATCGCTTTCCCTCCCCTCGACTCCCTTTCCCCCGCCTCGCTTTGCCTCGCCTTCCCTCGCCTCGCTTTCCCTCGCCTTCCCTCGCCTCGCTTTCCCTCGCCTCGCCTCGCTTTCCCTCGCCTCCCCTTGCTTTTTCTCGCCTCGCCTCGCTTTCCCTCGCCTCGCCTTGCTTTCCCTCGCCTCGCTTTGCCTCTCCTCGCCTCGCTTTCCCTCGCCTCGCCTCGCTTTCCCTCGCCTCGCCTTCCCTAGCCTCGCCTTCCCTCGCCGCGCCTCACATCGCTTTCCCTCGCCTCGCCTTCCCTTGCCTCGCTTTCCCTCACCTCGCTTTCTCTCGTTTCGCCTCGCCTCAGAATCCGTCGCCTCGCCTCGCTTTCCCCCGCCTCTCTTTCTCTCGCTTTGCCTCGCCTCGCTTTCCCCCGCGTTCCCTCGCCTCGTTTTCCATCAACTCGCTTTCCCTCGCCTCGCTTTCCCTCGCCTCGCCTCGCCTTCCCTCGCCTCACATCGCTTTCCCTCCCCTCGACTCGCTTTCCCCCGCATCGCTTTGCCTCGCCTTCCCTCGCCTCGCTTTCCCTCGCCTTCCCTCGCCTCGCTTTCCCTCGCCTCGCCTCGCTTTCCCTCGCCTCCCCTCGCTTTCCCTCGCCTCGCCTCGCTTTCCCTCGCCTCGCCTCTCTTTCCCTCGCCTCGCTTTCCCTCTCCTCGCCTCACTTTCCCTCGCCTCGCCTCGCTTTCCCTCGCCTCGCTTTCCCTCGCCTCGCCTCCCTTTCCCTCGCCTCACATCACTTTCCATCGCCTCGCCTCCCTTTCCCTCGCCTCACATCACTTTCCCTCGCCTCGCTTTCCCTCGCCTCGCTTTCCCTCGCCTCGCCTTCCCTCGCCTCGCCTTCCCTCGCCTCGCCTTCCCTCGCCTCGCCTTCCCTCGCCTCGCCTTCCCTCGCCTCGCCTTCCCTCGCCTCGCTTTCCCTCGCCTCGCCTCGCTTTCCCTCGCCTCGCTTCGCCTTCCCTCGCCTCGCCATCCCTCGCCTCGCCTCGCCTGGCTTTCCCTTGCCTCGCCTCGCTTTCCCTCGCCTCGCCTCGCTTTCCCTCGCCTCCCCTCGCTTTCCCTCGCCTCGCTTTCCCTCTCCTCGCCTCACTTTCCCTCGCCTCGCCTCGCTTTCCCTCGCCTCGCCTTCCCTCGCCTCGCCTTCCCTCGCCTCGCCTCACATCGCTTTCCCTCGCCTCGACTCGCTTTCTCCCGCCTCGCTTTGCCTCGCCCTACCTCGCCTCGCTTTCCCTTGCCTTCCCTCGCCTCGCTTTCCCTCACCTCGCCTTCCCTTGCCTCGCTTTCCCTCACCTCGCTTTCTCTCGTTTCGCCTCGCCTCAGAATCCGTCGCCTCGCCTCGCTTTCCCCCGCCTCTCTTTGCCTCGCTTTGCCTCGCCTCGCTTTCCCTCGCCTTCCCTCGCCTCGCTTTCCCTCGCCTCGCCTCGCTTTCACTCGCCTCGCCTCGCTTTCCCTCACCTCGCTTTCCCTCGTTTCGCCTCGCCTCGCTTTCCCTCGCCTCTCCTCGCTTTCCCCCGCCTCGCTTTGCCTCGCCTTCCCTCGCCTCGCTTTCCATCACCTCGCTTTCCCTCGCCTCGCCTCGCCTGGCTTTCCCTTGCCTCGCCTCGCTTTCCCTCGCCTCGCCTCCCTTTCCCTCGAATCGCTTTCCCTCGCCTCGCTTTCCCTCGCCTCGCCTCTCTTTCCCTCGCCTCACTTTTCCTCGCCTCGCCTCGCATCGGTTTCCCCTGCGTCGCCTTCCCTCGCCTCGCCTCGCTTTCCCTCTCCTCGCCTCGCCTTCCCTAGCCTCGCCTCGCTTTCCCTCGCCTCGCCTCGCTTTCCCTTGCCTCGCTTTCCCTCGCCTCGCCTCGCTTTCCCTCGCCTCGCCTCGCTTTCCCTCGCCTCGCTTTCCCTCGCCTCGCTTTCCCTCGCCTCGCTTTCCCTCGCCTCGCCTCGCCTTCCCTCGCCTCACATCGCTTTCCCTCCCCTCGACTCCCTTTCCCCCGCCTCGCTTTGCCTCGCCTTCCCTCGCCTCGCTTTCCCTCGCCTTCCCTCGCCTCGCTTTCCCTCGCCTCGCCTCGCTTTCCCTCGCCTCCCCTTGCTTTTTCTCGCCTCGCCTCGGTTTCCCTCGCCTCGCCTTGCTTTCCCTCGCCTCGCTTTCCCTCTCCTCGCCTCGCTTTCCCTCGCCTCGCCTCGCTTTCCCTCGCCTCGCCTTCCCTCGCCTCGCCTTCCCTCGCCGCGCCTCACATCGCTTTCCCTCGCCTCGCCTTCCCTTGCCTCGCTTTCCCTCACCTCGCTTTCTCTCGTTTCGCCTCGCCTCAGAATCCGTCGCCTCGCCTCGCTTTCCCCCGCCTCTCTTTCTCTCGCTTTGCCTCGCCTCGCTTTCCCCCGCGTTCCCTCGCCTCGTTTTCCATCAACTCGCTTTCCCTCGCCTCGCTTTCCCTCGCCTCGCCTCGCCTTCCCTCGCCTCACATAGCTTTCCCTCCCCTCGACTCGCTTTCCCCCGCATCGCTTTGCCTCGCCTTCCCTCGCCTCGCTTTCCCTCGCCTTCCCTCGCCTCGCTTTCCCTCGCCTCGCCTCGCTTTCCCTCGCCTCCCCTCGCTTTCCCTCGCCTCGCCACGCTTTCCCTCGCCTCGCCTCGCTTTCCCTCGCCTCGCTTTCCCTCTCCTCGCCTCACTTTCCCTCGCCTCGCCTCGCTTTCCCTCGCCTCGCTTTCCCTCGCCTCGCCTCCCTTTCCCTCGCCTCACATCACTTTCCATCGCCTCGCCTCCCTTTCCCTCGCCTCACATCACTTTCCCTCGCCTCGCTTTCCCTCGCCTCGCTTTTCCTCGCCTCGCTTTCCCTCGCCTCGCCTCGCTTTCCCTCGCCTCGCTTTCCCTCGCCTCGCCTCGCATCGGTTTCCCCTGCGTCGCCTTCCCTCGCCTCGCCTCGCTTTCCCTCACCTCCCCTCGCTTTCCCTTGCCTCGCTTTCCCTCGCCTCGCCTCGCTTTACCTCGCCTCGCCTCGCTTTCCCTCGCCTCGCTTTCCCTCGACTCGCTTTCCCCCGCCTCGCTTTGCCTCGCCTTCCCTCGCCTCGCCTTCCCTCGCCTCGCCTCGCTTTCCCTCGCCTCGCCTCGCTTTCCCTCACCTCGCCTTCCCTTGCCTCGCTTTCCCTCACCTCGCTTTCCCTCGTTTCGCCTCGCCTCGCTTTCCCTCGCCTCCCCTCGCTTTCCCCCGCCTCGCTTTCCGTCGCCTCGCCTCGCTTCGCTTTCCCTCGCCTCCCCTCTCCTCGCCTTCCCTCGCCTCGCCTCGCTTTCCCTCGCCTCGCCTCTCTTTCCCTCGCCTCGCCTCCCTTTCCTCGCCTCGCCTCGCTTTCCCTCGCCTCGCCTCGCTTTCCCTCGCCTCGCCTCGCCTCGCCTCGCCTCGCCTCGCTTTCCCTCGCCTCCCCTCTCCTCGCCTTCCCTCGCCTCGCCTCGCTTTCCCTCGCCTCGCCTCGCTTTCCCTCGCCTCGCTTTCCCTCGCCTCGCTTTCCCTCGCCTCGCCTCTCTTTCCCTCGCCTCGCCTCCCTTTCCTCGCCTCGCCTCGCTTTCCCTCGCCTCGCCTCGCTTTCCCTCGCCTCGCCTCGCTTTCCCTTGCCTCGCTTTCCCTCGCCTCCCTTTCCCTCGCCTCGCCTCCCTTTCCCACGCCTCACTTTCCCTCGCCTCGCTTTCCCTCGCCTCGCCTCGCTTTTCCTCGCCTCGCTTTCCCTCGCCTCGCCTCGCTTTCCCTCGCCTCTCTTTCCCTCGCCTCGCCTCGCATCGGTTTCCCCTGCGTCGCCTTCCCTCGCCTCGCCTCGCTTTCCCTCACCTCCCCTCGCTTTCCCTTGCCTCGCTTTCCCTCGCCTCGCCTCGCTTTACCTCGCCTCGCCTCGCTTTCCCTCGCCTCGCTTTCCCTCGACTCGCTTTCCCCCGCCTCGCTTTGCCTCGCCTTCCCTCGCCTCGCCTTCCCTCGCCTCGCCTCGCTTTCCCTCGCCTCGCCTCGCTTTCCCTCACCTCGCCTTCCCTTGCCTCGCTTTCCCTCACCTCGCTTTCCCTCGTTTCGCCTCGCCTCGCTTTCCCTCGCCTCCCCTCGCTTTCCCCCGCCTCGCTTTCCGTCGCCTCGCCTCGCTTCGCTTTCCCTCGCCTCCCCTCTCCTCGCCTTCCCTCGCCTCGCCTCGCTTTCCCTCGCCTCGCCTCTCTTTCCCTCGCCTCGCCTCCCTTTCCTCGCATCGCCTCGCTTTCCCTCGCCTCGCCTCGCTTTCCCTCGCCTCGCCTCGCCTCGCCTCGCCTCGCCTCGCTTTCCCTCGCCTCCCCTCTCCTCGCCTTCCCTCGCCTCGCCTCGCTTTCCCTCGCCTCGCCTCTCTTTCCCTCGCCTCGCTTTCCCTCGCCTCGCTTTCCCTCGCCTCGCCTCTCTTTCCCTCGCCTCGCCTCCCTTTCCTCGCCTCGCCTCGCTTTCCCTCGCCTCGCCTCGCTTTCCCTCGCCTCGCCTCGCCTCCCTTGCCTCGCTTTCCCTCGCCTCCCTTTCCCTCGCCTCTCCTCGCTTTCCCTCGCCTCGCTTTCCCTCGCTTTCCCTCGCCTCGCTTTTCCTCGCCTCCCCTCGGTTTCCCTTGCCTCCCCTCCCTTTACCTCGCCTCGCCTCCCTTTCCCTCGCCTCGCTTTCCCTCGCCTCGCCTCGCTTTCCCTCGCCTCGCCTCGCTTTCCCTCGCCTCGCCTCGCTTTCCCTCGCCTCGCTTTCCCTCTCCTCGCCTCACTTTCCCTCGCCTCGCCTCGCTTTCCCTCGCCTCGCCTTCCCTCGCCTCGCCTTCCCTCGCCTCGCCTCACATCGCTTTCCCTCGCCTCGACTCGCTTTCTCCCGCCTCGCTTTGCCTCGCCCTACCTCGCCTCGCTTTCCCTTGCCTTCCCTCGCCTCGCTTTCCCTCACCTCGCCTTCCCTTGCCTCGCTTTCCCTCACCTCGCTTTCTCTCGTTTCGCCTCGCCTCAGAATCCGTCGCCTCGCCTCGCTTTCCCGCGCCTCTCTTTGCCTCGCTTTGCCTCGCCTCGCTTTCCCTCGCCTTCCCTCGCCTCGCTTTCCATCACCTCGCTTTCCCTCGCCTCGCCTCGCCTGGCTTTCCCTTGCCTCGCCTCGCTTTCCCTCGCCTCGCCTCCCTTTCCCTCGAATCGCTTTCCCTCGCCTCGCTTTCCCTCGCCTCGCCTCTCTTTCCCTCGCCTCACTTTTCCTCGCCTCGCCTCGCATCGGTTTCCCCTGCGTCGCCTTCCCTCGCCTCGCCTCGCTTTCCCTCTCCTCGCCTCGCCTTCCCTAGCCTCGCCTCGCTTTCCCTCGCCTCGCCTCGCTTTCCCTTGCCTCGCTTTCCCTCGCCTCGCCTCGCTTTCCCTCGCCTCGCCTTCCCTTGCCTCGCTTTCCCTCACCTCGCTTTCTCTCGTTTCGCCTCGCCTCAGAATCCGTCGCCTCTCCTCGCTTTCCCTCGCCTCGCCTCGCCTTCCCTCGCCTCACATCGCTTTCCCTCCCCTCGACTCCCTTTCCCCCGCCTCGCTTTGCCTCGCCTTCCCTCGCCTCGCTTTCCCTCGCCTTCCCTCGCCTCGCTTTCCCTCGCCTCGCCTCGCTTTCCCTCGCCTCCCCTCGTTTTCCCTCGCCTCGCCTCGGTTTCCCTCGCCTCGCCTCGGTTTCCCTCGCCTCACATCACTTTCCCTCGCCTCGCTTTCCTTCACCTCGCTTTCCCTCGCCTCGCCTTCCCTCGCCTCGCCTTCCCTCGCCTCGCCTTCCCTCGCCTCGCCTCCATTTCCCTCATCTCGCCTCCCTTTCCCTCGCCTCACATCGCTTTCCCTCGCCTCGCTTTCCCTCACCTCCCGCGCTTTCCCTTGCCTCGCCTTCCCTCGCCTCGCCTTCCCTCGCCTCGCCTTCCCTCGCCTCGCTTTCCCTCGCCTCGCCTCGCTTTCCCTCGCCTCGCTTCGCCTTCCCTCGCCTCGCCATCCCTCGCCTCGCCTCGCCTGGCTTTCCCTTGCCTCGCCTCGCCTCCCCTCGCCTCGCTTGCTTTCCCTCGCCTCCCCTCGCCTCCCTTTCCTCGCCTCGCCTCGCTTTCCCTCGCCTCGCCTCCATTTCCCTCATCTCGCCTCCCTTTCCCTCGCCTCACATCGCTTTCCCTCCCCTCGACTCCCTTTCCCCCGCCTCGCTTTGCCTCGCCTTCCCTCGCCTCGCTTTCCCTCGCCTTCCCTCGCCTCGCTTTCCCTCGCCTCGCCTCGCTTTCCCTCGCCTCGCCTCGCCTCCCTTGCCTCGCTTTCCCTCGCCTCCCTTTCCCTCGCCTCTCCTCGCTTTCCCTCGCCTCGCTTTCCCTCGCTTTCCCTCGCCTCGCTTTTCCTCGCCTCGCCTCGGTTTCCCTTGCCTCCCCTCCCTTTACCTCGCCTCGCCTCCCTTTCCCTCGCCTCGCTTTCCCTCGCCTCGCCTCGCTTTCCCTCGCCTCGCCTCGCTTTCCCTCGCCTCGCTTTCCCTCTCCTCGCCTCACTTTCCCTCGCCTCGCCTCGCTTTCCCTCGCCTCGCCTTCCCTCGCCTCGCCTTCCCTCGCCTCGCCTCACATCGCTTTCCCTCGCCTCGACTCGCTTTCTCCCGCCTCGCTTTGCCTCGCCCTACCTCGCCTCGCTTTCCCTTGCCTTCCCTCGCCTCGCTTTCCCTCACCTCGCCTTCCCTTGCCTCGCTTTCCCTCACCTCGCTTTCTCTCGTTTCGCCTCGCCTCAGAATCCGTCGCCTCGCCTCGCTTTCCCGCGCCTCTCTTTGCCTCGCTTTGCCTCGCCTCGCTTTCCCTCGCCTTCCCTCGCCTCGCTTTCCATCACCTCGCTTTCCCTCGCCTCGCCTCGCCTGGCTTTCCCTTGCCTCGCCTCGCTTTCCCTCGCCTCGCCTCCCTTTCCCTCGAATCGCTTTCCCTCGCCTCGCTTTCCCTCGCCTCGCCTCTCTTTCCCTCGCCTCACTTTTCCTCGCCTCGCCTCGCATCGGTTTCCCCTGCGTCGCCTTCCCTCGCCTCGCCTCGCTTTCCCTCTCCTCGCCTCGCCTTCCCTAGCCTCGCCTCGCTTTCCCTCGCCTCGCCTCGCTTTCCCTTGCCTCGCTTTCCCTCGCCTCGCCTCGCTTTCCCTCGCCTCGCCTTCCCTTGCCTCGCTTTCCCTCACCTCGCTTTCTCTCGTTTCGCCTCGCCTCAGAATCCGTCGCCTCTCCTCGCTTTCCCTCGCCTCGCCTCGCCTTCCCTCGCCTCACATCGCTTTCCCTCCCCTCGACTCCCTTTCCCCCGCCTCGCTTTGCCTCGCCTTCCCTCGCCTCGCTTTCCCTCGCCTTCCCTCGCCTCGCTTTCCCTCGCCTCGCCTCGCTTTCCCTCGCCTCCCCTCGTTTTCCCTCGCCTCGCCTCGGTTTCCCTCGCCTCGCCTCGGTTTCCCTCGCCTCACATCACTTTCCCTCGCCTCGCTTTCCTTCACCTCGCTTTCCCTCGCCTCGCCTTCCCTCGCCTCGCCTTCCCTCGCCTCGCCTTCCCTCGCCTCGCCTTCCCTCGCCTCGCCTCCATTTCCCTCATCTCGCCTCCCTTTCCCTCGCCTCACATCGCTTTCCCTCGCCTCGCTTTCCCTCACCTCCCGCGCTTTCCCTTGCCTCGCCTTCCCTCGCCTCGCCTTCCCTCGCCTCGCCTTCCCTCGCCTCGCTTTCCCTCGCCTCGCCTCGCTTTCCCTCGCCTCGCTTCGCCTTCCCTCGCCTCGCCATCCCTCGCCTCGCCTCGCCTGGCTTTCCCTTGCCTCGCCTCGCCTCCCCTCGCCTCGCTTGCTTTCCCTCGCCTCCCCTCGCCTCCCTTTCCTCGCCTCGCCTCGCTTTCCCTCGCCTCGCCTCCATTTCCCTCATCTCGCCTCCCTTTCCCTCGCCTCACATCGCTTTCCCTCCCCTCGACTCCCTTTCCCCCGCCTCGCTTTGCCTCGCCTTCCCTCGCCTCGCTTTCCCTCGCCTTCCCTCGCCTCGCTTTCCCTCGCCTCGCCTCGCTTTCCCTCGCCTCCCCTTGCTTTTTCTCGCCTCGCCTCGCTTTCCCTCGCCTCGCCTTGCTTTCCCTCGCCTCGCTTTGCCTCTCCTCGCCTCGCTTTCCCTCGCCTCGCCTCGCTTTCCCTCGCCTCGCCTTCCCTCGCCTCGCCTTCCCTCGCCGCGCCTCACATCGCTTTCCCTCGCCTCGCCTTCCCTTGCCTCGCTTTCCCTCACCTCGCTTTCTCTCGTTTCGCCTCGCCTCAGAATCCGTCGCCTCGCCTCGCTTTCCCCCGCCTCTCTTTCTCTCGCTTTGCCTCGCCTCGCTTTCCCCCGCGTTCCCTCGCCTCGTTTTCCATCAACTCGCTTTCCCTCGCCTCGCTTTCCCTCGCCTCGCCTCGCCTTCCCTCGCCTCACATCGCTTTCCCTCCCCTCGACTCGCTTTCCCCCGCATCGCTTTGTCTCGCCTTCCCTCGCCTCGCTTTCCCTCGCCTTCCCTCGCCTCGCTTTCCCTCGCCTCGCCTCGCTTTCCCCTCGCCTCCCCTCGCTTTCCCTCGCCTCGCCTCGCTTTCCCTCGCCTCGCCTCGCTTTCCCTCGCCTCGCTTTCCCTCTCCTCGCCTCACTTTCCCTCGCCTCGCCTCGCTTTCCCTCGCCTCGCTTTCCCTCGCCTCGCCTCCCTTTCCCTCGCCTCACATCACTTTCCATCGCCTCGCCTCCCTTTCCCTCGCCTCACATCACTTTCCCTCGCCTCGCTTTCCCTCGCCTCGCTTTCCCTCGCCTCGCTTTCCCTCGCCTCGCCTCGCCTTCCCTCGCCTCACATCGCTTTCCCTCGCCTCGCTTTCCCTCACCTCCCTCGCTTTCCCTCGCCTCGCCTTCCCTCGCCTCGCCTTCCCTCGCCTCGCCTTCCCTCGCCTCGCCTTCCCTCGCCTCGCCTTCCCTCGCCTCGCTTTCCCTCGCCTCGCCTGGCTTTCCCTTGCCTCGCCTCGCTTTCCCTCGCCTCGCCTCGCTTTCCCTCGCCTCGCCTCGCTTTCCCTCGCCTCGCTTTCCCTCTCCTCGCCTCACTTTCCCTCGCCTCGCCTCGCTTTCCCTCGCCTCGCCTTCCCTCGCCTCGCCTTCCCTCGCCTCGCCTCACATCGCTTTCCCTCGCCTCGACTCGCTTTCTCCCGCCTCGCTTTGCCTCGCCCTACCTCGCCTCGCTTTCCCTTGCCTTCCCTCGCCTCGCTTTCCCTCACCTCGCCTTCCCTTGCCTCGCTTTCCCTCACCTCGCTTTCTCTCGTTTCGCCTCGCCTCAGAATCCGTCGCCTCGCCTCGCTTTCCCCCGCCTCTCTTTGCCTCGCTTTGCCTCGCCTCGCTTTCCCTCGCCTTCCCTCGCCTCGCTTTCCCTCGCCTCGCCTCGCTTTAACTCGCCTCGCCTCGCTTTCCCTCACCTCGCTTTCCCTCGTTTCGCCTCGCATCGGTTTCCCCTGCGTCGCCTTCCCTCGCCTCGCCTCGCTTTCCCTCTCCTCGCCTCGCCTTCCCTAGCCTCGCCTCGCTTTCCCTCGCCTCGCCTCGCTTTCCCTTGCCTCGCTTTCCCTCGCCTCGAATCGCTTTCCCTCGCCTCGCTTTCCCTCGCCTCGCCTCTCTTTCCCTCGCCTCACTTTTCCTCGCCTCGCCTCGCATCGGTTTCCCCTGCGTCGCCTTCCCTCGCCTCGCCTCGCTTTCCCTCTCCTCGCCTCGCCTTCCCTAGCCTCGCCTCGCTTTCCCTCGCCTCGCCTCGCTTTCCCTTGCCTCGCTTTCCCTCGCCTCGCCTCGCTTTCCCTCGCCTCGCCTCGCTTTCCCTCGCCTCGCTTTCCCTCGCCTCGCTTTCCCTCGCCTCGCCTCGCCTTCCCTCGCCTCACATCGCTTTCCCTCCCCTCGACTCCCTTTCCCCCGCCTCGCTTTGCCTCGCCTTCCCTCGCCTCGCTTTCCCTCGCCTTCCCTCGCCTCGCTTTCCCTCGCCTCGCCTCGCTTTCCCTCGCCTCCCCTTGCTTTTTCTCGCCTCGCCTCGCTTTCCCTCGCCTCGCCTCGCTTTCCCTCGCCTCGCTTTGCCTCTCCTCGCCTCGCTTTCCCTCGCCTCGCCTCGCTTTCCCTCGCCTCGCCTTCCCTCGCCTCGCCTTCCCTCGCCGCGCCTCACATCGCTTTCCCTCGCCTCGCCTTCCCTTGCCTCGCTTTCCCTCACCTCGCTTTCTCTCGTTTCGCCTCGCCTCAGAATCCGTCGCCTCGCCTCGCTTTCCCCCGCCTCTCTTTCTCTCGCTTTGCCTCGCCTCGCTTTCCCCCGCGTTCCCTCGCCTCGTTTTCCATCAACTCGCTTTCCCTCGCCTCGCTTTCCCTCGTTCGCCTCGCCTTCCCTCGCCTCACATCGCTTTCCCTCCCCTCGACTCGCTTTCCCCCGCATCGCTTTGCCTCGCCTTCCCTCGCCTCGCTTTCCCTCGCCTTCCCTCGCCTCGCTTTCCCTCGCCTCGCTTTCCCTCTCCTCGCCTCACTTTCCCTCGCCTCGCCTCGCTTTCCCTCGCCTCGCTTTCCCTCGCCTCGCCTCCCTTTCCCTCGCCTCACATCACTTTCCATCGCCTCGCCTCCCTTTCCCTCGCCTCACATCACTTTCCCTCGCCTCGCTTTCCCTCGCCTCGCTTTCCCTCGCCTCGCTTTCCCTCGCCTCGCCTCGCCTTCCCTCGCCTCACATCGCTTTCCCTCGCCTCGCTTTCCCTCACCTCCCTCGCTTTCCCTTCCCTCGCCTTCCCTCGCCTCGCCTTCCCTCGCCTCGCCTTCCCTCGCCTCGCCTTCCCTCGCCTCGCTTTCCCTCGCCTCGCCTCGCTTTCCCTCGCCTCGCCTCGCCTTCCCTCGCCTCGCCTCGCCTTCCCTCGCCTCGCCTCGCCTGGCTTTCCCTCGCCTCGCCTCCCTTCGCTTTCCCTCGCCTCGCATCGCTTTCCCTCGCCTCGCCTCGCTTTCTCTCGCCTCTCCTCGCTTTCCCTCTACTCGCCTCTCTTTCCCATACCTCGCCTCGCTTTCCCTTGCCTCGCTTTCCCTCGCCTCGCCTTCCCTCTCCTCGCCTTCCCTCGCCTCGCTTTCCCTCGCCTTGCCTCGCTTACCCTCATCTCGCCTTCCCTAGCCTCGCTTTCCCTCGTCTCGCCTTCCCTCGCCTCGCCTCGCCTCGCCTCGCCTCGCTTTCCCTCGCCTCCCCTCGCCTCGCCTTCCCTCGCCTCGCCTCGCTTTCCCTCGCCTCGCCTCTCTTTCCCTCGCCTCGCCTCCCTTTCCTCGCATCGCCTCGCTTTCCCTCGCCTCGCCTCGCTTTCCCTCGCCTCGCCTCGCTTTCCCTCGCCTCGCTTTCCCTCGCCTCGCATCGCTTTTCCTCGCCTCGCTTTCTCTCGGCTCGCCTCGCTTTCCCTCGCCTCGCCTCGCCTTCCCTCGCCTCGCCTCGCTTTCCCTCGCCTCGCCTCGCTTTCCCTCGCCTCGCCTCGCTTTCCCTCGCCTCGCCTCGCTTTCCCTCGCCTCGCTTTCCCTCGCCTCGCTTTCCCTCGCCTCGCCTCTCTTTCCCTCGCCTCGCCTCCCTTTCCTCGCCTCGCCTCGCTTTCCCTCGCCTCGCGTCGCTTTCCCTCGCTCGCCTCGCTTTCCCTTGCCTCGCTTTCCCTCGCCTCCCTTTCCCTCGCCTCGCCTCCCTTTCCCACGCCTCACTTTCCCTCGCCTCGCTTTCCCTCGCCTCGCCTCGCTTTTCCTCGCCTCGCTTTCCCTCGCCTCGCCTCGCTTTCCCTCGCCTCGCTTTCCCTCGCCTCGCCTCGCATCGGTTTCCCCTGCGTCGCCTTCCCTCGCCTCGCCTCGCTTTCCCTCACCTCCCCTCGCTTTCCCTTGCCTCGCTTTCCCTCGCCTCGCCTCGCTTTACCTCGCCTCGCCTCGCTTTCCCTCGCCTCGCTTTCCCTCGACTCGCTTTCCCCCGCCTCGCTTTGCCTCGCCTTCCCTCGCCTCGCCTTCCCTCGCCTCGCCTCGCTTTCCCTCGCCTCGCCTCGCTTTCCCTCACCTCGCCTTCCCTTGCCTCGCTTTCCCTCACCTCGCTTTCCCTCGTTTCGCCTCGCCTCGCTTTCCCTCGCCTCCCCTCGCTTTCCCCCGCCTCGCTTTCCGTCGCCTCGCCTCGCTTCGCTTTCCCTCGCCTCCCCTCTCCTCGCCTTCCCTCGCCTCGCCTCGCTTTCCCTCGCCTCGCCTCTCTTTCCCTCGCCTCGCCTCCCTTTCCTCGCATCGCCTCGCTTTCCCTCGCCTCGCCTCGCTTTCCCTCGCCACGCCTCCCTTTCCTCGCATCGCCTCGCTTTCCCTCGCCTCTCCTCGCTTTCCCTCGCCTCGCTTTCCCTCGCTTTCCCTCGCCTCGCTTTTCCTCGCCTCGCCTCGGTTTCCCTTGCCTCCCCTCCCTTTACCTCGCCTCGCCTCCCTTTCCCTCGCCTCGCTTTCCCTCGCCTCGCCTCCCTTTCCCTCGCCTCACATCACTTTCCATCGCCTCGCCTCCCTTTCCCTCGCCTCACATCACTTTCCCTCGCCTCGCTTTCCCTCGCCTCGCTTTCCCTCGCCTCGCTTTCCCTCGCCTCGCTTTCCCTCGCCTCGCCTCGCCTTCCCTCGCCTCACATCGCTTTCCCTCGCCTCGCTTTCCCTCACCTCCCTCGCTTTCCCTTGCCTCGCCTTCCCTCGCCTCGCCTTCCCTCGCCTCGCCTTCCCTCGCCTCGCCTTCCCTCGCCTCGCTTTCCCTCGCCTCGCCTCGCTTTCCCTCGCCTCGCCTCGCCTTCCCTCGCCTCGCCTCGCCTTCCCTCGCCTCGCCTCGCCTCGCTTTCCCTCGCCTCGCCTCGCTTCGCTTTCCCTCGCCTCGCATCGCTTTCCCTCGCCTCGCCTCGCTTTCTCTCGCCTCTCCTCGCTTTCCCTCTACTCGCCTCTCTTTCCCCTACCTCGCCTCGCTTTCCCTTGCCTCGCTTTCCCTCGCCTCGCCTTCCCTCTCCTCGCCTTCCCTCGCCTCGCTTTCCCTCGCCTTGCCTCGCTTACCCTCATCTCGCCTTCCCTAGCCTCGCTTTCCCTCGTCTCGCCTTCCCTCGCGTCGCCTCGCCTCGCCTCGCCTCGCTTTCCCTCGCCTCCCCCTCCTCGCCTTCCCTCGCCTCGCCTCGCTTTCCCTCGCCTCGCCTCTCTTTCCCTCGCCTCGACTCCCTTTCCTCGCATCGCCTCGCTTTCCCTCGCCTCGCCTCGCTTTCCCTCGCCTCGCCTCGCTTTCCTCGCCTCGCTTTCTCTCGCCTCGCCTCGCTTTCCCTCGCCTCGCCTCGCTTTCCTCGCATCGCCTCGCTTTCCCTCGCCTCGCCTCGCTTTCCCTCGCCTCGCCTCGCTTTCCCTCGCCTCGCTTTCCCTCGCCTCGCATCGCTTTTCCTCGCCTCGCTTTCTCTCGGCTCGCCTCGCTTTCCCTCGCCTCGCCTCGCCTTCCCTAGCCTCGCCTCGCTTTCCCTCGCCTCGCATCGCTTTCCCTCGCCTCGCATCGCTTTCCCTCGCCTCGCTTTCCCTCGCCTCGCTTTCCCTCGCCTCGCTTTCCCTCGCCTCGCCTCTCTTTCCCTCGCCTCGCCTCCCTTTCCTCGCCTCGCCTCGCTTTCCCTCGCCTCGCCTCGCTTTCCCTCGCCTCGCCTCGCTTTCCCTTGCCTCGCTTTCCCTCGCCTCCCTTTCCCTCGCCTCGCCTCCCTTTCCCACGCCTCACTTTCCCTCGCCTCGCTTTCCCTCGCCTCGCCTCGCTTTTCCTCGCCTCGCTTTCCCTCGCCTCGCCTCGCTTTCCCTCGCCTCGCTTTCCCTCGCCTCGCCTCGCATCGGTTTCCCCTGCGTCGCCTTCCCTCGCCTCGCCTCGCTTTCCCTCACCTCCCCTCGCTTTCCCTTGCCTCGCTTTCCCTCGCCTCTCCTCGCTTTACCTCGCCTCGCCTCGCTTTCCCTCGCCTCGCTTTCCCTCGACTCGCTTTCCCCCGCCTCGCTTTGCCTCGCCTTCCCTCGCCTCGCCTTCCCTCGCCTCGCCTCGCTTTCCCTCGCCTCGCCTCGCTTTCCCTCACCTCGCCTTCCCTTGCCTCGCTTTCCCTCACCTCGCTTTCCCTCGTTTCGCCTCGCCTCGCTTTCCCTCGCCTCCCCTCGCTTTCCCCCGCCTCGCTTTCCGTCGCCTCGCCTCGCTTCGCTTTCCCTCGCCTCCCCTCTCCTCGCCTTCCCTCGCCTCGCCTCGCTTTCCCTCGCCTCGCCTCTCTTTCCCTCGCCTCGCCTCCCTTTCCTCGCATCGCCTCGCTTTCCCTCGCCTCGCCTCGCTTTCCCTCGCCTCGCCTCGCCTCGCCTCGCCTCGCCTCGCTTTCCCTCGCCTCCCCTCTCCTCGCCTTCCCTCGCCTCGCCTCGCTTTCCCTCGCCTCGCCTCTCTTTCCCTCGCCTCGCCTCCCTTTCCTCGCATCGCCTCGCTTTCCCTCGCCTCTCCTCGCTTTCCCTCGCCTCGCTTTCCCTCGCCTCGCTTTTCCTCGCCTCGCCTCGGTTTCCCTTGCCTCCCCTCCCTTTACCTCGCCTCGCCTCCCTTTCCCTCGCCTCGCTTTCCCTCGCCTCGCCTCCCTTTCCCTCGCCTCACATCACTTTCCATCGCCTCGCCTCCCTTTCCCTCGCCTCACATCACTTTCCCTCGCCTCGCTTTCCCTCGCCTCGCTTTCCCTCGCCTCGCTTTCCCTCGCCTCGCCTCGCCTTCCCTCGCCTCACATCGCTTTCCCTCGCCTCGCTTTCCCTCACCTCCCTCGCTTTCCCTTGCCTCGCCTTCCCTCGCCTCGCCTTCCCTCGCCTCGCCTTCCCTCGCCTCGCCTTCCCTCGCCTCGCTTTCCCTCGCCTCGCCTCGCTTTCCCTCGCCTCGCCTCGCTTTCCCTCGCCTCGCATCGCTTTCCCTCGCCTCGCTTTCCCTCGCCTCGCCTCTCTTTCCCTCGCCTCGCCTCCCTTTCCTCGCCTCGCCTCGCTTTCCCTCGCCTCGCCTCGCTTTCCCTCGCCTCGCCTCGCTTTCCCTTGCCTCGCTTTCCCTCGCCTCCCTTTCCCTCGCCTCGCCTCCCTTTCCCACGCCTCACTTTCCCTCGCCTCGCTTTCCCTCGCCTCGCCTCGCTTTTCCTCGCCTCGCTTTCCCTCGCCTCGCCTCGCTTTCCCTCGCCTCGCTTTCCCTCGCCTCGCCTCGCATCGGTTTCCCCTGCGTCGCCTTCCCTCGCCTCGCCTCGCTTTCCCTCACCTCCCCTCGCTTTCCCTTGCCTCGCTTTCCCTCGCCTCGCCTCGCTTTACCTCGCCTCGCCTCGCTTTCCCTCGCGTCGCTTTCCCTCGACTCGCTTTCCCCCGCCTCGCTTTACCTCGCCTTCCCTCGCCTCGCCTTCCCTCGCCTCGCCTCGCTTTCCCTCGCCTCGCCTCGCTTTCCCTCACCTCGCCTTCCCTTGCCTCGCTTTCCCTCACCTCGCTTTCCCTCGTTTCGCCTCGCCTCGCTTTCCCTCGCCTCCCCTCGCTTTCCCCCGCCTCGCTTTCCGTCGCCTCGCCTCGCTTCGCTTTCCCTCGCCTCCCCTCTCCTCGCCTTCCCTCGCCTCGCCTCGCTTTCCCTCGCCTCGCCTCTCTTTCCCTCGCCTCGCCTCCCTTTCCTCGCATCGCCTCGCTTTCCCTCGCCTCGCCTCGCTTTCCCTCGCCTCGCCTCGCCTCGCCTCGCCTCGCCTCGCCTCGCTTTCCCTCGCCTCCCCTCTCCTCGCCTTCCCTCGCCTCGCCTCGCTTTCCCTCGCCTCGCCTCTCTTTCCCTCGCCTCGCCTCCCTTTCCTCGCATCGCCTCGCTTTCCCTCGCCTCTCCTCGCTTTCCCTCGCCTCGCTTTCCCTCGCTTTCCCTCGCCTCGCTTTTCCTCGCCTCGCCTCGGTTTCCCTTGCCTCCCCTCCCTTTACCTCGCCTCGCCTCCCTTTCCCTCGCCTCGCTTTCCCTCGCCTCGCCTCCCTTTCCCTCGCCTCACATCACTTTCCATCGCCTCGCCTCCCTTTCCCTCGCCTCACATCACTTTCCCTCGCCTCGCTTTCCCTCGCCTCGCTTTCCCTCGCCTCGCTTTCCCTCGCCTCGCCTCGCCTTCCCTCGCCTCACATCGCTTTCCCTCGCCTCGCTTTCCCTCACCTCCCTCGCTTTCCCTTGCCTCGCCTTCCCTCGCCTCGCCTTCCCTCGCCTCGCCTTCCCTCGCCTCGCCTTCCCTCGCCTCGCTTTCCCTCGCCTCGCCTCGCTTTCCCTCGCCTCGCCTCGCCTTCCCTCGCCTCGCCTCGCCTTCCCTCGCCTCGCCTCGCCTCGCTTTCCCTCGCCTCGCCTCGCTTCGCTTTCCCTCGCCTCGCATGGCTTTCCCTCGCCTCGCCTCGCTTTCTCTCGCCTCTCCTCGCTTTCCCTCTACTCGCCTCTCTTTCCACTACCTCGCCTCGCTTTCCCTTGCCTCGCTTTCCCTCGCCTCGCCTTCCCTCTCCTCGCCTACCCTCTCCTCGCCTTCCCTCGCCTCGGTTTCCCTCGCCTTGCCTCGCTTACCCTCATCTCGCCTTCCCTAGCCTCGCTTTCCCTCGTCTCGCCTTCCCTCGCCTCGCCTCGCCTCGCCTCGCCTCGCTTTCCCTCGCCTCCCCTCTCCTCGCCTTCCCTCGCCTCGCCTCGCTTTCCCTCGCCTCGCCTCTCTTTCCCTCGCCTCGACTCCCTTTCCTCGCATCGCCTCGCTTTCCCTCGCCTCGCCTCGCTTTCCCTCGCCTCGCCTCGCTTTTCCTCGCCTCGCTTTCTCTCGCCTCGCCTCGCTTTCCCTCGCCTCGCTTTACCTCGCCTCGCCTCCCTTTCCCACGCCTCACTTTCCCTCGCCTCGCTTTCCCTCGCCTCGCCTCGCTTTTCCTCGCCTCGCTTTCCCTCGCCTCGCCTCGCTTTCCCTAGCCTCGCCTCGCTTTCCCTCGCCTCGCTTTCCCTTGCCTCGCTTTCCCTCGCCTCGCATCGCTTTCCCTCGCCTCGCATCGCTTTCCCTCGCCTCGCTTTCCCTCGCCTCGCTTTCCCTCGCCTCGCCTCTCTTTCCCTCGCCTCGCCTCCCTTTCCTCGCCTCGCCTCGCTTTCCCTCGCCTCGCCTCGCTTTCCCTCGCCTCGCCTCGCTTTCCCTTGCCTCGCTTTCCCTCGCCTCCCTTTCCCTCGCCTCGCCTCCCTTTTCCACGCCTCACTTTCCCTCGCCTCGCTTTCCCTCGCCTCGCCTCGCTTTTCCTCGCCTCGCTTTCCCTCGCCTCGCTTTCCCTCGCCTCGCCTCGCTTTCCCTCGCCTCGCTTTCCCTCGCCTCGCCTCGCATCGGTTTCCCCTGCGTCGCCTTCCCTCGCCTCGCCTCGCTTTCCCTCACCTCCCCTCGCTTTCCCTTGCCTCGCTTTCCCTCGCCTCGCCTCGCTTTACCTCGCCTCGCCTCGCTTTCCCTCGCCTCGCTTTCCCTCGACTCGCTTTCCCCCGCCTCGCTTTGCCTCGCCTTCCCTCGCCTCGCCTTCCCTCGCCTCGCCTCGCTTTCCCTCGCCTCGCCTCGCTTTCCCTCACCTCGCCTTCCCTTGCCTCGCTTTCCCTCACCTCGCTTTCCCCCGCCTCGCTTTCCGTCGCCTCGCCTCGCTTCGCTTTCCCTCGCCTCCCCTCTCCTCGCCTTCCCTCGCCTCGCCTCGCTTTCCCTCGCCTCGCCTCTCTTTCCCTCGCCTCGCCTCCCTTTCCTCGCATCGCCTCGCTTTCCCTCGCCTCGCCTCGCCTTCCCTCGCCTCGCCTCGCCTCGCCTCGCTTTCCCTCGCCTCCCCTCTCCTCGCCTTCCCTCGCCTCGCCTCGCTTTCCCTCGCCTCGCCTCTCTTTCCCTCGCCTCGCCTCCCTTTCCTCGCATCGCCTCGCTTTCCCTCGCCTCTCCTCGCTTTCCCTCGCCTCGCTTTCCCTCGCCTCGCCTCCCTTTCCCACGCCTCACTTTCCCTCGCCTCGCTTTCCCTCGCCTCGCCTCGCTTTTCCTCGCCTCGCTTTCCCTCGCCTCGCCTCGCTTTCCCTCGCCTCGCTTTCCCTCGCCTCGCCTCGCATCGGTTTCCCCTGCGTCGCCTTCCCTCGCATCGCCTCGCTTTCCCTCACCTCCCCTCGCTTTCCCTTGCCTCGCTTTCCCTCGCCTCGCCTCGCTTTACCTCGCCTCGCCTCGCTTTCCCTCGCCTCGCTTTCCCTCGACTCGCTTTCCCCCGCCTCGCTTTGCCTCGCCTTCCCTCGCCTCGCCTTCCCTCGCCTCGCCTCGCTTTCCCTCGCCTCGCCTCGCTTTCCCTCACCTCGCCTTCCCTTGCCTCGCTTTCCCTCACCTCGCTTTCCCTCGTTTCGCCTCGCCTCGCTTTCCCTCGCCTCCCCTCGCTTTCCCCCGCCTCGCTTTCCGTCGCCTCGCCTCGCTTCGCTTTCCCTCGCCTCCCCTCTCCTCGCCTTCCCTCGCCTCGCCTCGCTTTCCCTCGCCTCGCCTCTCTTTCCCTCGCCTCGCCTCCCTTTCCTCGCATCGCCTCGCTTTCCCTCTCCTCGCCTCGCTTTCCCTCGCCTCGCCTCGCCTCGCCTCGCCTCGCCTCGCTTTCCCTCGCCTCCTCTCTCCTCGCCTTCCCTCGCCTCGCCTCGCTTTCCCTCGCCTCGCCTCTCTTTCCCTCGCCTCGCCTACCTTTCCTCGCATCGCCTCGCTTTCCCTCGCCTCTCCTCGCTTTCCCTCGCCTCGCTTTCCCTCGCTTTCCCTCGCCTCGCTTTTCCTCGCCTCGCCTCGGTTTCCCTTGCCTCCCCTCCCTTTACCTCGCCTCGCCTCCCTTTCCCTCGCCTCGCTTTCCCTCGCCTCGCCTCCCTTTCCCTCGCCTCACATCACTTTCCATCGCCTCGCCTCCCTTTCCCTCGCCTCACATCACTTTCCCTCGCCTCGCTTTCCCTCGCCTCGCTTTCCCTCGCCTCGCTTTCCCTCGCCTCGCCTCGCCTTCCCTCGCCTCACATCGCTTTCCCTCGCCTCGCTTTCCCTCACCTCCCTCGCTTTCCCTTACCTCGCCTTCCCTCGCCTCGCCTTCCCTCGCCTCGCCTTCCCTCGCCTCGCCTTCCCTCGCCTCGCTTTCCCTCGCCTCGCCTCGCTTTCCCTCGCCTCGCCTCGCTTTCCCTCGCCTCGCATCGCTTTCCCTCGCCTCGCTTTCCCTCGCCTCGCCTCTCTTTCCCTCGCCTCGCCTCCCTTTCCTCGCCTCGCCTCGCTTTTCCTCGCCTCGCCTCGCTTTCCCTCGCCTCGCCTCGCTTTCCCTTGCCTCGCTTTCCCTCGCCTCCCTTTCCCTCGCCTCGCCTCCCTTTCCCACGCCTCACTTTCCCTCGCCTCGCTTTCCCTCGCCTCGCCTCGCTTTTCCTCGCCTCGCTTTCCCTCGCCTCGCCTCGCTTTCCCTCGCCTCGCTTTCCCTCGCCTCGCCTCGCATCGGTTTCCCCTGCGTCGCCTTCCCTCGCCTCGCCTCGCTTTCCCTCACCTCCCCTCGCTTTCCCTTGCCTCGCTTTCCGTCGCCTCGCCTCGCTTTACCTCGCCTCGCCTCGCTTTCCCTCGCCTCGCTTTCCCTCGACTCGCTTTCCCCCGCCTCGCTTTGCCTCGCCTTCCCTCGCCTCGCCTTCCCTCGCCTCGCCTCGCTTTCCCTCGCCTCGCCTCGCTTTCCCTCACCTCGCCTTCCCTTGCCTCGCTTTCCCTCACCTCGCTTTCCCTCGTTTCGCCTCGCCTCGCTTTCCCTCGCCTCCCCTCGCTTTCCCCCGCCTCGCTTTCCGTCGCCTCGCCTCGCTTCGCTTTCCCTCGCCTCCCCTCTCCTCGCCTTCCCTCGCCTCGCCTCGCTTTCCCTCGCCTCGCCTCTCTTTCCCTCGCCTCGCCTCCCTTTCCTCGCATCGCCTCGCTTTCCCTCGCCTCGCCTCGCTTTCCCTCGCCTCGCCTCGCCTCGCCTCGCCTCGCTTTCCCTCGCCTCCCCTCTCCTCGCCTTCCCTCGCCTCGCCTCGCTTTCCCTCGCCTCGCCTCTCTTTCCCTCGCCTCGCCTCCCTTTCCTCGCATCGCCTCGCTTTCCCTCGCCTCTCCTCGCTTTCCCTCGCCTCGCTTTCCCTCGCTTTCCCTCGCCTCGCTTTTCCTCGCCTCGCCTCGGTTTCCCTTGCCTCCCCTCCCTTTACCTCGCCTCGCCTCCCTTTCCCTCGCCTCGCTTTCCCTCGCCTCGCCTCCCTTTCCCTCGCCTCACATCACTTTCCATCGCCTCGCCTCCCTTTCCCTCGCCTCACATCACTTTCCCTCGCCTCGCTTTCCCTCGCCTCGCTTTCCATCGCCTCGCTTTCCCTCGCCTCGCCTCGCCTTCCCTCGCCTCACATCGCTTTCCCTCGCCTCGCTTTCCCTCACCTCCCTCGCTTTCCCTTGCCTCGCCTTCCCTCGCCTCGCCTTCCCTCGCCTCGCCTTCCCTCGCCTCGCCTTCCCTCGCCTCGCTTTCCCTCGCCTCGCCTCGCTTTCCCTCGCCTCGCCTCGCCTTCCCTCGCCTCGCCTCGCCTTCCCTCGCCTCGCCTCGCCTCGCTTTCCCTCGCCTCGCCTCGCTTCGCTTTCCCTCGCCTCGCATGGCTTTCCCTCGCCTCGCCTCGCTTTCTCTCGCCTCTCCTCGCTTTCCCTCTACTCGCCTCTCTTTCCACTACCTCGCCTCGCTTTCCCTTGCCTCGCTTTCCCTCGCCTCGCCTTCCCTCTCCTCGCCTTCCCTCTCCTCGCCTTCCCTCGCCTCGGTTTCCCTCGCCTTGCCTCGCTTACCCTCATCTCGCCTTCCCTAGCCTCGCTTTCCCTCGTCTCGCCTTCCCTCGCCTCGCCTCGCCTCGCCTCGCCTCGCTTTCCCTCGCCTCCCCTCTCCTCGCCTTCCCTCGCCTCGCCTCGCTTTCCCTCGCCTCGCCTCTCTTTCCCTCGCCTCGACTCCCTTTCCTCGCATCGCCTCGCTTTCCCTCGCCTCGCCTCGCTTTCCCTCGCCTCGCCTCGCTTTTCCTCGCCTCGCTTTCTCTCGCCTCGCCTCGCTTTCCCTCGCCTCGCTTTACCTCGCCTCGCCTCCCTTTCCCACGCCTCACTTTCCCTCGCCTCGCTTTCCCTCGCCTCGCCTCGCTTTTCCTCGCCTCGCTTTCCCTCGCCTCGCCTCGCTTTCCCTAGCCTCGCCTCGCTTTCCCTCGCCTCGCTTTCCCTTGCCTCGCTTTCCCTCGCCTCGCATCGCTTTCCCTCGCCTCGCATCGCTTTCCCTCGCCTCGCTTTCCCTCGCCTCGCTTTCCCTCGCCTCGCCTCTCTTTCCCTCGCCTCGCCTCCCTTTCCTCGCCTCGCCTCGCTTTCCCTCGCCTCGCCTCGCTTTCCCTCGCCTCGCCTCGCTTTCCCTTGCCTCGCTTTCCCTCGCCTCCCTTTCCCTCGCCTCGCCTCCCTTTTCCACGCCTCACTTTCCCTCGCCTCGCTTTCCCTCGCCTCGCCTCGCTTTTCCTCGCCTCGCTTTCCCTCGCCTCGCCTCGCTTTCCCTCGCCTCGCTTTCCCTCGCCTCGCCTCGCATCGGTTTCCCCTGCGTCGCCTTCCCTCGCCTCGCCTCGCTTTCCCTCACCTCCCCTCGCTTTCCCTTGCCTCGCTTTCCCTCGCCTCGCCTCGCTTTACCTCGCCTCGCCTCGCTTTCCCTCGCCTCGCTTTCCCTCGACTCGCTTTCCCCCGCCTCGCTTTGCCTCGCCTTCCCTCGCCTCGCCTTCCCTCGCCTCGACTCACATCGCTTTCCCTCGCCTCGCCTCGCTTTCCCTCACCTCGCCTTCCCTTGCCTCGCTTTCCCTCACCTCGCTGTCCCCCGCCTCGCTTTCCGTCGCCTCGCCTCGCTTCGCTTTCCCTCGCCTCCCCTCTCCTCGCCTTCCCTCGCCTCGCCTCGCTTTCCCTCGCCTCGCCTCTCTTTCCCTCGCCTCGCCTCCCTTTCCTCGCATCGCCTCGCTTTCCCTCGCCTCGCCTCGCCTTCCCTCGCCTCGCCTCGCCTCGCCTCGCTTTCCCTCGCCTCCCCTCTCCTCGCCTTCCCTCGCCTCGCCTCGCTTTCCCTCGCCTCGCCTCTCTTTCCCTCGCCTCGCCTCCCTTTCCTCGCATCGCCTCGCTTTCCCTCGCCTCTCCTCGCTTTCCCTCGCCT
This sequence comes from Spheniscus humboldti, assembly GCA_027474245.1. Lineage (NCBI taxonomy): Eukaryota > Metazoa > Chordata > Aves > Sphenisciformes > Spheniscidae > Spheniscus > Spheniscus humboldti. The sequence continues at coordinate 1,762,156 of CM049915.1, read as the reverse complement.
CGCTTTCCCTCGCTTTCCCTCGCCTCGCTTTCCCTCGCCTCGCCTCGGTTTCCCTTGCCTCCCCTCCCTTTACCTCGCCTCGCCTCCCTTTCCCTCGCCTCGCTTTCCCTCGCCTCGCCTCCCTTTCCCTCGCCTCACATCACTTTCCATCGCCTCGCCTCCCTTTCCCTCGCCTCACATCACTTTCCCTCGCCTCGCTTTCCCTCGCCTCGCTTTCCCTCGCCTCGCCTCGCCTTCCCTCGCCTCACATCGCTTTCCCTCGCCTCGCTTTCCCTCACCTCCCTCGCTTTCCCTTGCCTCGCCTTCCCTCGCCTCGCCTTCCCTCGCCTCGCCTTCCCTCGCCTCGCCTTCCCTCGCCTCGCTTTCCCTCGCCTCGCCTCGCTTTCCCTCGCCTCGCCTCGCCTTCCCTCGCCTCGCCTCGCCTTCCCTCGCCTCGCCTCGCCTCGCCTGGCTTTCCCTCGCCTCGCCTCGCTTCGCTTTCCCTCGCCTCGCATCGCTTTCCCTCGCCTCGCCTCGCTTTCTCTCGCCTCTCCTCGCTTTCCCTCTACTCGCCTCTCTTTCCCCTACCTCGCCTCGCTTTCCCTTGCCTCGCTTTCCCTCGCCTCGCCTTCCCTCTCCTCGCCTTCCCTGGCCTCGCTTTCCCTCGCCTTGCCTCGCTTACCCTCATCTCGCCTTCCCTAGCCTCGCTTTCCCTCGTCTCGCCTTCCCTCGCCTCGCCTCCCCTCGCCTCGCTTTCCCTCGCCTCCCCTCTCCTCGCCTTCCCTCGCCTCGCCTCGCTTTCCCTCGCCTCGCCTCTCTTTCCCTCGCCTCGCCTCCCTTTCCTCGCATCACCTCGCTTTCCCTCGCCTCGCCTCGCTTTCCCTCGCCTCGCCTCTCTTTCCCTCGCCTCGCCTCCCTTTCCTCGCATCGCCTCGCCTTCCCTCGCCTCGCCTCGCCTTCCCTCGCCTCGCCTCGCCTGGCTTTCCCTCGCCTCGCCTCGCTTCGCTTTCCCTCGCCTCGCATCGCTTTCCCTCGCCTCGCCTCGCTTTCTCTCGCCTCTCCTCGCTTTCCCTCTACTCGCCTCTCTTTCCCCTACCTCGCCTCGCTTTCCCTTGCCTCGCTTTCCCTCGCCTCGCCTTCCCTCTCCTCGCCTTCCCTCGCCTCGCTTTCCCTCGCCTTGCCTCGCTTACCCTCATCTCGCCTTCCCTAGCCTCGCTTTCCCTCGTCTCGCCTTCCCTCGCCTCGCCTCCCCTCGCCTCGCTTTCCCTCGCCTCCCCTCTCCTCGCCTTCCCTCGCCTCGCCTCGCTTTCCCTCGCCTCGCCTCTCTTTCCCTCGCCTCGCCTCCCTTTCCTCGCATCACCTCGCTTTCCCTCGCCTCGCCTCGCCTTCCCTAGCCTCGCCTCGCTTTCCCTCGCCTCGCTTTCCCTTGCCTCGCTTTCCCTCGCCTCGCATCGCTTTCCCTCGCCTCGCATCGCTTTGCCTCGCCTCGCTTTCCCTCGCCTCGCTTTCCCTCGCCTCGCCTCTCTTTCCCTCGCCTCGCCTCCCTTTCCTCGCATCGCCTCGCTTTCCCTCGCCTCGCCTCGCTTTCCCTCGCCTCGCCTCGCTTTCCCTTGCCTCGCTTTCCCTCGCCTCCCTTTCCCTCGCCTCGCCTCCCTTTCCCACGCCTCACTTTCCCTCGCCTCGCTTTCCCTCGCCTCGCCTCGCTTTTCCTCGCCTCGCTTTCCCTCGCCTCGCCTCGCTTTCCCTCGCCTCGCTTTCCCTCGCCTCGCCTCGCATCGGTTTCCCCTGCGTCGCCTTCCCTCGCCTCGCCTCGCTTTCCCTAACCTCCCCTCGCTTTCCCTTGCCTCGCTTTCCCTCGCCTCGCCTCGCTTTACCTCGCCTCGCCTCGCTTTCCCTCGCCTCACTTTCCCTCGACTCGCTTTCCCCCGCCTCGCTTTGCCTCGCCTTCCCTCGCCTCGCCTCGCCTCGCTTTCCCTCGCCTCGCCTCGCTTTCCCTCACCTCGCTTTCCCTCGTTTCGCCTCGCCTCGCTTTCCCTCGCCTCGCCTCGCTTTCCCCCGCCTCGCTTTCCGTCGCCTCGCCTCGCTTCGCTTTCCCTCGCCTCCCCTCTCCTCGCCTTCCCTCGCCTCGCCTCGCTTTCCCTCGCTTCGCCTCTCTTTCCCTCGCCTCGCCTCCCTTTCCTCGCATCGCCTCGCTTTCCCTCGCCTCGCCTCGCTTTCCCTCGCCTCGCCTCGCCTCGCCTCGCCTCGCCTCGCTTTCCCTCGCCTCCCCTCTCCTCGCCTTCCCTCGCCTCGCCTCGCTTTCCCTCGCCTCGCCTCTCTTTCCCTCGCCTCGCCTCGCTTTCCTCGCATCGCCTCGCTTTCCCTCGCCTCGCCTCGTTTTCCCTCGCCTCGCTTTCCCTCGCCTCGCCTCGCTTTTCCTCGCCTCGCTTTCTCTCGGCTCGCCTCGCTTTCCCTCGCCTCGCTTTCCCTCGCCTCGCCTCGCCTTCCCTAGCCTCGCCTCGCTTTCCCTCGCCTCGCTTTCCCTTGCCTCGCTTTCCCTCGCCTCGCCTCGCTTTCCCTCGCCTCGCATCGCTTTCCCCCGCCTCGCTTTCCGTCGCCTCGCCTCGCTTCGCTTTCCCTCGCCTCGCGTCGCTTTCCCTCGCCTCGCCTCGCTTTCTCTCGCCTCTCCTCGCTTTCCCTCGCCTCGCCTCGCCTCGCCTCGCTTTCCCTCGCCTCCCCTCTCCTCGCCTTCCCTCGCCTCGCCTCGCTTTCCCTCGCTTCGCCTCTCTTTCCCTCGCCTCGCCTCCCTTTCCTCGCATCGCCTCGCTTTCCCTCGCCTCGCCTCGCTTTCCCTCGCCTCGCCTCTCCTCGCCTCGCCTCGCCTCGCTTTCCCTCGCCTCCCCTCTCCTCGCCTTCCCTCGCCTCGCCTCGCTTTCCCTCGCCTCGCCTCTCTTTCCCTCGCCTCGCCTCGCTTTCCTCGCATCGCCTCGCTTTCCCTCGCCTCGCCTCGCTTTCCCTCGCCTCGCCTCGTTTTCCCTCGCCTCGCTTTCCCTCGCCTCGCCTCGCTTTCCCTCGCCTCGCTTTCCCTCGCCTCGCTTTCCCTCGCCTCGCCTCTCTTTCCCTCGCCTCGCCTCCCTTTCCTCGCCTCGCCTCGCTTTCCCTCGCCTCGCCTCGCTTTCCCTCGCCTCGCCTCGCTTTCCCTTGCCTCGCTTTCCCTCGCCTCCCTTTCCCTCGCCTCGCCTCCCTTTCCCACGCCTCACTTTCCCTCGCCTCGCTTTCCCTCGCCTCGCCTCGCTTTTCCTCGCCTCGCTTTCCCTCGCCTCGCCTCGCTTTCCCTCGCCTCGCTTTCCCTCGCCTCGCCTCGCATCGGTTTCCCCTGCGTCGCCGTCCCTCGCCTCGCCTCGCTTTCCCTCACCTCGCCTCGCTTTCCCTTGCCTCGCTTTCCCTCGCCTCGCCTCGCTTTACCTCGCCTCGCCTCGCTTTCCCTCGCCTCGCTTTCCCTCGACTCGCTTTCCCCCGAATCGCTTTGCCTCGCCTTCCCTCGCCTCGCTTTCCCTCGCCTCGCCTCGCTTTCCCTCGCCTCGCCTCGCTTTCCCTCACCTCGCCTTCCCTTGCCTCGCTTTCCCTCACCTCGCTTTCCCTCGTTTCGCCTCGCCTCGCTTTCCCTCGCCTCCCCTCGCTTTCCCCCGCCTCGCTTTCCGTCGCCTCGCCTCGCTTCGCTTTCCCTCGCCTCGCGTCGCTTTCCCTCGCCTCGCCTCGCTTTCTCTCGCCTCTCCTCGCTTTCCCTCTACTCGCCTCTCTTTCCCCTGCCTCGCCTCGCTTTCCCTTGCCTCGCCTTCCCTCGCCTCGCTTTCCCTCGTCTCGCCTTCCCTCGCCTTGCCTCGCCTCGCCTCGCTTTCCCTCGCCTCCCCTCTCCTCGCCTTCCGTCGCCTCGGCTCGCTTTCCCTCGCCTCGCCTCTCTTTCCCTCGCCTCGCCTCCCTTTCCTCGCATCGCCTCGCTTTCCCTCGCCTCGCCTCGCTTTCCCTCGCCTCGCCTCGCTTTCCCTTGCCTCGCTTTCCCTTGCCTCGCTTTCCCTAGCCTCGCCTCACTTTCCCTCGCCTCGCCTCGCTTTCCCTTGCCTCGCTTTCCCTCGCCTCGCCTCGCTTTCCCTCGCCTCGCCTCGCTTTCCCCCGCGTCGCTTTCCCTCGCCTCGCTTTCCCTCGCCTCGCTTTCCCTCGCCTCGCCTCGCTTTCCCTCGCCTCGCCTCGCTTTCCCTCGCCTCGCCTCGCTTTCCCTTGCCTCGCTTTCCCTCGCCTCGCCTCGCTTTCCCTCGCCTCGCCTCGCTTTCCCTCGCCTCGCCTCGCTTTCCCTCGCCTCGCCTCGCTTTCCGTCGCCTCGCTTTCTGTCGCCTCGCTTTCCCTCGCCTCGCCTCGCCTTCCCTCGCCTCACATCGCTTTCCCTCCCCTCGACTCGCTTTCCCCCGCCTCGCTTTGCCTCGCTTTCCCTCGCCTTGCTTTCCCTCGCCTTCCCTCGCCTCGCTTTCCCTCGCCTCACCTCGCTTTCCCTCGCCTCGCCTCGCTTTCCCTCGCCTCGCCTTCCCTCGCCTCGCCTTCCCTCGCCTCGCCTCTCTTTCCCTCGCCTCACTTTCCCTCGCCTCGCCTCGCATCGGTTTCCCCTGCGTCGCCTTCCCTCGCCTCGCCTCGCTTTCCCTCTCCTCGCCTCGCCTTCCCTCGCCTCGCCTCGCTTTCCCTCGCCTCGCCTCGCTTTCTCTTGCCTCGCTTTCCCTCGCCTCGCCTCGCTTTCCCTCGCCTCGCCTCGCTTTCCCTCGCCTCGCTTTCCCTCGCCTCGCTTTCCCTCGCCTCGCCTCGCCTTCCCTCGCCTCACATCGCTTTCCCTCCCCTCGACTCGCTTTCCCCCGCATCGCTTTGCCTCGCCTTCCCTCGCCTCGCTTTCCCTCGCCTCGCCTCGCTTTCACTCGCCTCGCCTCGCTTTCCCTCACCTCGCTTTCCCTCGTTTCGCCTCGCCTCGCTTTCCCTCGCCTCTCCTCGCTTTCCCCCGCCTCGCTTTGCCTCGCCTTCCCTCGCCTCGCTTTCCATCACCTCGCTTTCCCTCGCCTCGCCTCGCCTGGCTTTCCCTTGCCTCGCCTCGCTTTCCCTTGCCTCGCCTCGCTTTCCCTCGCCTCGCCTCTCTTTCCCTCGCCTCACTTTTCCTCGCCTCGCCTGGCATCGGTTTCCCCTGCGTCGCCTTCCCTCGCCTCGCCTCGCTTTCCCTCTCCTCGCCTCGCCTTCCCTAGCCGCGCCTCGCTTTCCCTCGCCTCGCCTCGCTTTCCCTTGCCTCGCTTTCCCTCGCCTCGCCTCGCTTTCCCTCGCCTCGCCTCGCTTTCCCTCGCCTCGCCTCGCTTTCCCTCGCCTCGCTTTCCCTCGCCTCGCCTCGCCTTCCCTCGCCTCGCTTTGCCTCTCCTCGCCTCGCTTTCCCTCGCCTCGCCTCGCTTTCCCTCGCCTCCCTTTCCCTCCCCTCGACTCCCTTTCCCCCGCCTCGCTTTGCCTCGCCTTCCCTCGCCTCGCTTTCCCTCGCCTTCCCTCGCCTCGCTTTCCCTCGCCTCGCCTCGCTTTCCCTCGCCTCCCCTCGCTTTTTCTCGCCTCGCCTCGCTTTCCCTCGCCTCGCCTCGCTTTCCCTCGCCTCGCTTTGCCTCTCCTCGCCTCGCTTTCCCTCGCCTCGCCTCGCTTTCCCTCGCCTCGCCTTCCCTCGCCTCGCCTTCCCTCGCCTCGCCTCACATCGCTTTCCCTCGCCTCGCCTTCCCTTGCCTCGCTTTCCCTCACCTCGCTTTCTCTCGTTTCGCCTCGCCTCAGAATCCGTCGCCTCTCCTCGCTTTCCCTCGCCTCGCCTCGCCTTCCCTCGCCTCACATCGCTTTCCCTCCCCTCGACTCCCTTTCCCCCGCCTCGCTTTGCCTCGCCTTCCCTCGCCTCGCTTTCCCTCGCTTTCCCTCGCCTCGCTTTCCCTCGCCTCGGCTCGGTTTCCCTCGCCTCGCCTCGGTTTCCCTCGCCTCGCCTCGGTTTCCCTCGCCTCGCCTTCCCTCGCCTCGCCTTCCCTCGCCTCGCTTTCCCTCGCCTCGCCTCGCTTTCCCTCGCCTCGCTTCGCCTTCCCTCGCCTCGCCATCCCTCGCCTCGCCTCGCCTGGCTTTCCCTTGCCTCGCCTCGCCTCGCCTCGCCTCGCTTGCTTTCCCTCGCCTCCCCTCGCCTCCCTTTCCTCGCCTCGCCTCGCTTTCCCTCGCCTCGCCTCCATTTCCCTCATCTCGCCTCCCTTTCCCTCGCCTCACACCGCTTTCCCTCATCTCGCCTCCTTTCCCTCGCCTCGCCTCGCTTTCCCTCGCCTCGCTTTCCCTCACCTCCCGCGCTTTCCCTTGCCTCGCCTTCCCTCGCCTCGCCTTCCCTCGCCTCGCCTTCCCTCGCCTCGCCTCACATCGCTTTCCCTCGCCTCGACTCGCTTTCTCCCGCCTCGCTTTGCCTCGCCTTACCTCGCCTCGCTTTCCCTTGCCTTCCCTCGCCTCGCTTTCCCTCACCTCGCCTTCCCTTGCCTCGCTTTCCCTCACCTCGCTTTCTCTCGTTTCGCCTCGCCTCAGAATCCGTCGCCTCGCCTCGCTTTCCCCCGCCTCTCTTTGCCTCGCTTTGCCTCGCCTCGCTTTCCCTCGCCTTCCCTCGCCTCGCTTTCCTTCGCCTCGCCTCGCTTTCACTCGCCTCGCCTCGCTTTCCCTCACCTCGCTTTCCCTCGTTTCTCCTCGCCTCGCTTTCCCTCGCCTCTCCTCGCTTTCCCCCGCCTCGCTTTGCCTCGCCTTCCCTCGCCTCGCTTTCCATCACCTCGCTTTCCCTCGCCTCGCCTCCCTTGCCCTCGAATCGCTTTCCCTCGCCTTGCTTTCCCTCGCCTCGCCTCTCTTTCCCTCGCCTCACTTTTCCTCGCCTCGCCTCGCATCGGTTTCCCCTGCGTCGCCTTCCCTCGCCTCGCCTCGCTTTCCCTCTCCTCGCCTCGCCTTCCCTAGCCTCGCCTCGCTTTCCCTTGCCTCGCCTTCCCTCGCCTCGCCTTCCCTCGCCTCGCCTTCCCTCGCCTCGCTTTCCCTCGCCTCGCCTCGCTTTCCCTCGCCTCGCTTCGCCTTCCCTCGCCTCGCCATCCCTCGCCTCGCCTCGCCTGGCTTTCCCTTGCCTCGCCTCGCTTTCCCTCGCCTCGCCTCGCTTTCCCTCGCCTCGCCTCCCTTTCCCTCGAATCGCTTTCCCTCGCCTCGCTTTCCCTCGCCTCGCCTCTCTTTCCCTCGCCTCACTTTTCCTCGCCTCGCCTCGCATCGGTTTCCCCTGCGTCGCCTTCCCTCGCCTCGCATCGCTTTCCCTCTCCTCGCCTCGCCTTCCCTAGCCTCGCCTCGCTTTCCCTCGCCTCGCCTCGCTTTCCCTTGCCTCGCTTTCCCTCGCCTCGCCTCGCTTTCCCTCGCCTCGCCTTCCCTTGCCTCGCTTTCCCTCACCTCGCTTTCCCTCGCCTCGCCTCGCCTTCCCTCGCCTCACATCGCTTTCCCTCCCCTCGACTCCCTTTCCCCCGCCTCGCTTTGCCTCGCCTTCCCTCGCCTCGCTTTCCCTCGCTTTCCCTCGCCTCGCTTTCCCTCGCCTCGCCTCGGTTTCCCTCGCCTCGCCTCGGTTTCCCTCGCCTCGCCTCGGTTTCCCTCGCCTCGCCTCGGTTTCCCTCGCCTCACATCACTTTCCCTCGCCTCGCTTTCCTTCACCTCGCTTTCCCTCGCCTCGCCTTCCCTCGCCTCGCCTTCCCTCGCCTCGCCTTCCCTCGCCTCGCCTTCCCTCGCCTCGCTTTCCCTCGCCTCGCCTCGCTTTCCCTCGCCTCGCTTCGCCTTCCCTCGCCTCGCCATCCCTCGCCTCGCCTCGCCTGGCTTTCCCTTGCCTCGCCTCGCCTCCCCTCGCCTCGCTTGCTTTCCCTCGCCTCCCCTCGCCTCCCTTTCCTCGCCTCGCCTCGCTTTCCCTCGCCTCGCCTCCATTTCCCTCATCTCGCCTCCCTTTCCCTCGCCTCACATCGCTTTCCCTCCCCTCGACTCCCTTTCCCCCGCCTCGTTTTGCCTCGCCTTCCCTCGCCTCGCTTTCCCTCGCCTTCCCTCGCCTCGCTTTCCCTCGCCTCGCCTCGCTTTCCCTCGCCTCCCCTTGCTTTTTCTCGCCTCGCCTCGCTTTCCCTCGCCTCGCCTTGCTTTCCCTCGCCTCGCTTTGCCTCTCCTCGCCTCGCTTTCCCTCGCCTCGCCTCGCTTTCCCTCGCCTCGACTTCCCTCGCCTCGCCTTCCCTCGCCGCGCCTCACATCGCTTTCCCTCGCCTCGCCTTCCCTTGCCTCGCTTTCCCTCACCTCGCTTTCTCTCGTTTCGCCTCGCCTCAGAATCCGTCGCCTCGCCTCGCTTTCCCCCGCCTCTCTTTCTCTCGCTTTGCCTCGCCTCGCTTTCCCCCGCGTTCCCTCGCCTCGTTTTCCATCAACTCGCTTTCCCTCGCCTCGCTTTCCCTCGCCTCGCCTCGCCTTCCCTCGCCTCACATCGCTTTCCCTCCCCTCGACTCGCTTTCCCCCGCATCGCTTTGCCTCGCCTTCCCTCGCCTCGCTTTCCCTCGCCTTCCCTCGCCTCGCTTTCCCTCGCCTCGCCTCGCTTTCCCTCGCCTCCCCTCGCTTTCCCTCGCCTCGCCTCGCTTTCCCTCGCCTCGCCTCGCTTTCCCTCGCCTCGCTTTCCCTCTCCTCGCCTCACTTTCCCTCGCCTCGCCTCGCTTTCCCTCGCCTCGCTTTCCCTCGCCTCGCCTCCCTTTCCCTCGCCTCACATCACTTTCCATCGCCTCGCCTCCCTTTCCCTCGCCTCACATCACTTTCCCTCGCCTCGCTTTCCCTCGCCTCGCTTTCCCTCGCCTCGCTTTCCCTCGCCTCGCCTCGCCTTCCCTCGCCTCACATCGCTTTCCCTCGCCTCGCTTTCCCTCACCTCCCTCGCTTTCCTGCGCCTCGCCTTCCCTCGCCTCGCCTTCCCTCGCCTCGCCTTCCCTCGCCTCCCCTTCCCTCGCCTCGCTTTCCCTCGCCTCGCCTCGCTTTCCCTCGCCTCGCTTCGCCTTCCCTCGCCTCGCCATCCCTCGCCTCGCCTCGCCTGGCTTTCCCTTGCCTCGCCTCGCTTTCCCTCGCCTCGCCTCGCTTTCCCTCGCCTCCCCTCGCTTTCCCTCGCCTCGCTTTCCCTCTCCTCGCCTCACTTTCCCTCGCCTCGCCTCGCTTTCCCTCGCCTCGCCTTCCCTCGCCTCGCCTTCCCTCGCCTCGCCTCACATCGCTTTCCCTCGCCTCGACTCGCTTTCTCCCGCCTCGCTTTGCCTCGCCCTACCTCGCCTCGCTTTCCCTTGCCTTCCCTCGCCTCGCTTTCCCTCACCTCGCCTTCCCTTGCCTCGCTTTCCCTCACCTCGCTTTCTCTCGTTTCGCCTCGCCTCAGAATCCGTCGCCTCGCCTCGCTTTCCCCCGCCTCTCTTTGCCTCGCTTTGCCTCGCCTCGCTTTCCCTCGCCTTCCCTCGCCTCGCTTTCCCTCGCCTCGCCTCGCTTTCACTCGCCTCGCCTCGCTTTCCCTCACCTCGCTTTCCCTCGTTTCGCCTCGCCTCGCTTTCCCTCGCCTCTCCTCGCTTTCCCCCGCCTCGCTTTGCCTCGCCTTCCCTCGCCTCGCTTTCCATCACCTCGCTTTCCCTCGCCTCGCCTCGCCTGGCTTTCCCTTGCCTCCCCTCGCTTTCCCTCGCCTCGCCTCCCTTTCCCTCGAATCGCTTTCCCTCGCCTCGCTTTCCCTCGCCTCGCCTCTCTTTCCCTCGCCTCACTTTTCCTCGCCTCGCCTCGCATCGGTTTCCCCTGCGTCGCCTTCCCTCGCCTCGCCTCGCTTTCCCTCTCCTCGCCTCGCCTTCCCTAGCCTCGCCTCGCTTTCCCTCGCCTCGCCTCGCTTTCCCTTGCCTCGCTTTCCCTCGCCTCGCCTCGCTTTCCCTCGCCTCGCCTCGCTTTCCCTCGCCTCGCTTTCCCTCGCCTCGCTTTCCCTCGCCTCGCCTCGCCTTCCCTCGCCTCACATCGCTTTCCCTCCCCTCGACTCCCTTTCCCCCGCCTCGCTTTGCCTCGCCTTCCCTCGCCTCGCTTTCCCTCGCCTTCCCTCGCCTCGCTTTCCCTCGCCTCGCCTCGCTTTCCCTCGCCTCCCCTTGCTTTTTCTCGCCTCGCCTCGGTTTCCCTCGCCTCGCCTTGCTTTCCCTCGCCTCGCTTTCCCTCGCCTCGCCTCGCTTTCCCTCGCCTCGCCTCGCTTTCCCTCGCCTCGCCTTCCCTCGCCTCGCCTTCCCTCGCCGCGCCTCACATCGCTTTCCCTCGCCTCGCCTTCCCTTGCCTCGCTTTCCCTCACCTCGCTTTCTCTCGTTTCGCCTCGCCTCAGAATCCGTCGCCTCGCCTCGCTTTCCCCCGCCTCTCTTTCTCTCGCTTTGCCTCGCCTCGCTTTCCCCCGCGTTCCCTCGCCTCGTTTTCCATCAACTCGCTTTCCCTCGCCTCGCTTTCCCTCGCCTCGCCTCGCCTTCCCTCGCCTCACATAGCTTTCCCTCCCCTCGACTCGCTTTCCCCCGCATCGCTTTGCCTCGCCTTCCCTCGCCTCGCTTTCCCTCGCCTTCCCTCGCCTCGCTTTCCCTCGCCTCGCCTCGCTTTCCCTCGCCTCCCCTCGCTTTCCCTCGCCTCGCCACGCTTTCCCTCGCCTCGCCTCGCTTTCCCTCGCCTCGCTTTCCCTCTCCTCGCCTCACTTTCCCTCGCCTCGCCTCGCTTTCCCTCGCCTCGCTTTCCCTCGCCTCGCCTCCCTTTCCCTCGCCTCACATCACTTTCCATCGCCTCGCCTCCCTTTCCCTCGCCTCACATCACTTTCCCTCGCCTCGCTTTCCCTCGCCTCGCTTTCCCTCGCCTCGCTTTCCCTCGCCTCGCCTCGCCTTCCCTCGCCTCACATCGCTTTCCCTCGCCTCGCTTTCCCTCACCTCCCTCGCTTTCCCTTCCCTCGCCTTCCCTCGCCTCGCCTTCCCTCGCCTCGCCTTCCCTCGCCTCGCCTTCCCTCGCCTCGCTTTCCCTCGCCTCGCCTCGCTTTCCCTCGCCTCGCCTCGCCTTCCCTCGCCTCGCCTCGCTTTCCCTCGCCTCGCCTCGCTTTCCCTTGCCTCGCTTTCCCTCGCCTCCCTTTCCCTCGCCTCGCCTCCCTTTCCCACGCCTCACTTTCCCTCGCCTCGCTTTCCCTCGCCTCGCCTCGCTTTTCCTCGCCTCGCTTTCCCTCGCCTCGCCTCGCTTTCCCTCGCCTCGCTTTCCCTCGCCTCGCCTCGCATCGCTTTCCCCTGCGTCGCCTTCCCTCGCCTCGCCTCGCTTTCCCTCACCTCCCCTCGCTTTCCCTTGCCTCGCTTTCCCTCGCCTCGCCTCGCTTTACCTCGCCTCGCCTCGCTTTCCCTCGCCTCGCTTTCCCTCGACTCGCTTTCCCCCGCCTCGCTTTGCCTCGCCTTCCCTCGCCTCGCCTTCCCTCGCCTCGCCTCGCTTTCCCTCGCCTCGCCTCGCTTTCCCTCACCTCGCCTTCCCTTGCCTCGCTTTCCCTCACCTCGCTTTCCCTCGTTTCGCCTCGCCTCGCTTTCCCTCGCCTCCCCTCGCTTTCCCCCGCCTCGCTTTCCGTCGCCTCGCCTCGCTTCGCTTTCCCTCGCCTCCCCTCTCCTCGCCTTCCCTCGCCTCGCCTCGCTTTCCCTCGCCTCGCCTCTCTTTCCCTCGCCTCGCCTCCCTTTCCTCGCATCGCCTCGCTTTCCCTCGCCTCGCCTCGCTTTCCCTCGCCTCGCCTCGCCTCGCCTCGCCTCGCCTCGCTTTCCCTCGCCTCCCCTCTCCTCGCCTTCCCTCGCCTCGCCTCGCTTTCCCTCGCCTCGCCTCTCTTTCCCTCGCCTCGCCTCCCTTTCCTCGCATCGCCTCGCTTTCCCTCGCCTCTCCTCGCTTTCCCTCGCCTCGCTTTCCCTCGCTTTCCCTCGCCTCGCTTTTCCTCGCCTCGCCTCGGTTTCCCTTGCCTCCCCTCCCTTTACCTCGCCTCGCCTCCCTTTCCCTCGCCTCGCTTTCCCTCGCCTCGCCTCGCTTTCCCTCGCCTCGCCTCGCTTTCCCTCGCCTCGCCTCGCTTTCCCTCGCCTCGCTTTCCCTCTCCTCGCCTCACTTTCCCTCGCCTCGCCTCGCTTTCCCTCGCCTCGCCTTCCCTCGCCTCGCCTTCCCTCGCCTCGCCTCACATCGCTTTCCCTCACCTCGACTCGCTTTCTCCCGCCTCGCTTTGCCTCGCCCTACCTCGCCTCGCTTTCCCTTGCCTTCCCTCGCCTCGCTTTCCCTCACCTCGCCTTCCCTTGCCTCGCTTTCCCTCACCTCGCTTTCTCTCGTTTCGCCTCGCCTCAGAATCCGTCGCCTCGCATCGCTTTCCCGCGCCTCTCTTTGCCTCGCTTTGCCTCGCCTCGCTTTCCCTCGCCTTCCCTCGTCTCGCTTTCCATCACCTCGCTTTCCCTCGCCTCGCCTCGCCTGGCTTTCCCTTGCCTCGCCTCGCTTTCCCTCGCCTCGCCTCCCTTTCCCTCGAATCGCTTTCCCTCGCCTCGCTTTCCCTCGCCTCGCCTCTCTTTCCCTCGCCTCACTTTTCCTCGCCTCGCCTCGCATCGGTTTCCCCTGCGTCGCCTTCCCTCGCCTCGCCTCGCTTTCCCTCTCCTCGCCTCGCCTTCCCTAGCCTCGCCTCGCTTTCCCTCGCCTCGCCTCGCTTTCCCTTGCCTCGCTTTCCCTCGCCTCGCCTCGCTTTCCCTCGCCTCGCCTTCCCTTGCCTCGCTTTCCCTCACCTCGCTTTCTCTCGTTTCGCCTCGCCTCAGAATCCGTCGCCTCTCCTCGCTTTCCCTCGCCTCGCCTCGCCTTCCCTCGCCTCACATCGCTTTCCCTCGCCTCGCCTCTCTTTCCCTCGCCTCACTTTTCCTCGCCTCGCCTCGCATCGGTTTCCCCTGCGTCGCCTTCCCTCGCCTCGCCTCGCTTTCCCTCTCCTCGCCTCGCCTTCCCTAGCCTCGCCTCGCTTTCCCTTGCCTCGCCTTCCCTCGCCTCGCCTTCCCTCGCCTCGCCTTCCCTCGCCTCGCTTTCCCTCGCCTCGCCTCGCTTTCCCTCGCCTCGCTTCGCCTTCCCTCGCCTCGCCATCCCTCGCCTCGCCTCGCCTGGCTTTCCCTTGCCTCGCCTCGCTTTCCCTCGCCTCGCCTCGCTTTCCCTCGCCTCGCCTCCCTTTCCCTCGAATCGCTTTCCCTCGCCTCGCTTTCCCTCGCCTCGCCTCTCTTTCCCTCGCCTCACTTTTCCTCGCCTCGCCTCGCATCGGTTTCCCCTGCGTCGCCTTCCCTCGCCTCGCATCGCTTTCCCTCTCCTCGCCTCGCCTTCCCTAGCCTCGCCTCGCTTTCCCTCGCCTCGCCTCGCTTTCCCTTGCCTCGCTTTCCCTCGCCTCGCCTCGCTTTCCCTCGCCTCGCCTTCCCTTGCCTCGCTTTCCCTCACCTCGCTTTCCCTCGCCTCGCCTCGCCTTCCCTCGCCTCACATCGCTTTCCCTCCCCTCGACTCCCTTTCCCCCGCCTCGCTTTGCCTCGCCTTCCCTCGCCTCGCTTTCCCTCGCTTTCCCTCGCCTCGCTTTCCCTCGCCTCGCCTCGGTTTCCCTCGCCTCGCCTCGGTTTCCCTCGCCTCGCCTCGGTTTCCCTCGCCTCACATCACTTTCCCTCGCCTCGCTTTCCTTCACCTCGCTTTCCCTCGCCTCGCCTTCCCTCGCCTCGCCTTCCCTCGCCTCGCCTTCCCTCGCCTCGCCTTCCCTCGCCTCGCCTCCATTTCCCTCATCTCGCCTCCCTTTCCCTCGCCTCACATCGCTTTCCCTCGCCTCGCTTTCCCTCACCTCCCGCGCTTTCCCTTGCCTCGCCTTCCCTCGCCTCGCCTTCCCTCGCCTCGCCTTCCCTCGCCTCGCTTTCCCTCGCCTCGCCTCGCTTTCCCTCGCCTCGCTTCGCCTTCCCTCGCCTCGCCATCCCTCGCCTCGCCTCGCCTGGCTTTCCCTTGCCTCGCCTCGCCTCCCCTCGCCTCGCTTGCTTTCCCTCGCCTCCCCTCGCCTCCCTTTCCTCGCCTCGCCTCGCTTTCCCTCGCCTCGCCTCCATTTCCCTCATCTCGCCTCCCTTTCCCTCGCCTCACATCGCTTTCCCTCCCCTCGACTCCCTTTCCCCCGCCTCGCTTTGCCTCGCCTTCCCTCGCCTCGCTTTCCCTCGCCTTCCCTCGCCTCGCTTTCCCTCGCCTCGCCTCGCTTTCCCTCGCCTCCCCTTGCTTTTTCTCGCCTCGCCTCGCTTTCCCTCGCCTCGCCTTGCTTTCCCTCGCCTCGCTTTGCCTCTCCTCGCCTCGCTTTCCCTCGCCTCGCCTCGCTTTCCCTCGCCTCGCCTTCCCTCGCCTCGCCTTCCCTCGCCGCGCCTCACATCGCTTTCCCTCGCCTCGCCTTCCCTTGCCTCGCTTTCCCTCACCTCGCTTTCTCTCGTTTCGCCTCGCCTCAGAATCCGTCGCCTCGCCTCGCTTTCCCCCGCCTCTCTTTCTCTCGCTTTGCCTCGCCTCGCTTTCCCCCGCGTTCCCTCGCCTCGTTTTCCATCAACTCGCTTTCCCTCGCCTCGCTTTCCCTCGCCTCGCCTCGCCTTCCCTCGCCTCACATCGCTTTCCCTCCCCTCGACTCGCTTTCCCCCGCATCGCTTTGCCTCGCCTTCCCTCGCCTCGCTTTCCCTCGCCTTCCCTCGCCTCGCTTTCCCTCGCCTCGCCTCGCTTTCCCTCGCCTCCCCTCGCTTTCCCTCGCCTCGCCTCGCTTTCCCTCGCCTCGCCTCGCTTTCCCTCGCCTCGCTTTCCCTCTCCTCGCCTCACTTTCCCTCGCCTCGCCTCGCTTTCCCTCGCCTCGCTTTCCCTCGCCTCGCCTCCCTTTCCCTCGCCTCACATCACTTTCCATCGCCTCGCCTCCCTTTCCCTCGCCTCACATCACTTTCCCTCGCCTCGCTTTCCCTCGCCTCGCTTTCCCTCGCCTCGCTTTCCCTCGCCTCGCCTCGCCTTCCCTCGCCTCACATCGCTTTCCCTCGCCTCGCTTTCCCTCACCTCCCTCGCTTTCCCTCGCCTCGCCTTCCCTCGCCTCGCCTTCCCTCGCCTCGCCTTCCCTCGCCTCGCCTTCCCTCGCCTCGCCTTCCCTCGCCTCGCCTTCCCTCGCCTCGCTTTCCCTCGCCTCGCCTCGCTTTCCCTCGCCTCGCTTCGCCTTCCCTCGCCTCGCCATCCCTCGCCTCGCCTCGCCTGGCTTTCCCTTGCCTCGCCTCGCTTTCCCTCGCCTCGCCTCGCTTTCCCTCGCCTCCCCTCGCTTTCCCTCGCCTCGCTTTCCCTCTCCTCGCCTCACTTTCCCTCGCCTCGCCTCGCTTTCCCTCGCCTCGCCTTCCCTCGCCTCGCCTTCCCTCGCCTCGCCTCACATCGCTTTCCCTCGCCTCGACTCGCTTTCTCCCGCCTCGCTTTGCCTCGCCCTACCTCGCCTCGCTTTCCCTTGCCTTCCCTCGCCTCGCTTTCCCTCACCTCGCCTTCCCTTGCCTCGCTTTCCCTCACCTCGCTTTCTCTCGTTTCGCCTCGCCTCAGAATCCGTCGCCTCGCCTCGCTTTCCCCCGCCTCTCTTTGCCTCGCTTTGCCTCGCCTCGCTTTCCCTCGCCTTCCCTCGCCTCGCTTTCCCTCGCCTCGCCTCGCTTTCACTCGCCTCGCCTCGCTTTCCCTCACCTCGCTTTCCCTCGTTTCGCCTCGCCTCGCTTTCCCTCGCCTCTCCTCGCTTTCCCCCGCCTCGCTTTGCCTCGCCTTCCCTCGCCTCGCTTTCCATCACCTCGCTTTCCCTCGCCTCGCCTCGCCTGGCTTTCCCTTGCCTCCCCTCGCTTTCCCTCGCCTCGCCTCCCTTTCCCTCGAATCGCTTTCCCTCGCCTCGCTTTCCCTCGCCTCGCCTCTCTTTCCCTCGCCTCACTTTTCCTCGCCTCGCCTCGCATCGGTTTCCCCTGCGTCGCCTTCCCTCGCCTCGCCTCGCTTTCCCTCTCCTCGCCTCGCCTTCCCTAGCCTCGCCTCGCTTTCCCTCGCCTCGCCTCGCTTTCCCTTGCCTCGCTTTCCCTCGCCTCGCCTCGCTTTCCCTCGCCTCGCCTCGCTTTCCCTCGCCTCGCTTTCCCTCGCCTCGCTTTCCCTCGCCTCGCCTCGCCTTCCCTCGCCTCACATCGCTTTCCCTCCCCTCGACTCCCTTTCCCCCGCCTCGCTTTGCCTCGCCTTCCCTCGCCTCGCTTTCCCTCGCCTTCCCTCGCCTCGCTTTCCCTCGCCTCGCCTCGCTTTCCCTCGCCTCCCCTTGCTTTTTCTCGCCTCGCCTCGGTTTCCCTCGCCTCGCCTTGCTTTCCCTCGCCTCGCTTTCCCTCTCCTCGCCTCGCTTTCCCTCGCCTCGCCTCGCTTTCCCTCGCCTCGCCTTCCCTCGCCTCGCCTTCCCTCGCCGCGCCTCACATCGCTTTCCCTCGCCTCGCCTTCCCTTGCCTCGCTTTCCCTCACCTCGCTTTCTCTCGTTTCGCCTCGCCTCAGAATCCGTCGCCTCGCCTCGCTTTCCCCCGCCTCTCTTTCTCTCGCTTTGCCTCGCCTCGCTTTCCCCCGCGTTCCCTCGCCTCGTTTTCCATCAACTCGCTTTCCCTCGCCTCGCTTTCCCTCGCCTCGCCTCGCCTTCCCTCGCCTCACATAGCTTTCCCTCCCCTCGACTCGCTTTCCCCCGCATCGCTTTGCCTCGCCTTCCCTCGCCTCGCTTTCCCTCGCCTTCCCTCGCCTCGCTTTCCCTCGCCTCGCCTCGCTTTCCCTCGCCTCCCCTCGCTTTCCCTCGCCTCGCCACGCTTTCCCTCGCCTCGCCTCGCTTTCCCTCGCCTCGCTTTCCCTCTCCTCGCCTCACTTTCCCTCGCCTCGCCTCGCTTTCCCTCGCCTCGCTTTCCCTCGCCTCGCCTCCCTTTCCCTCGCCTCACATCACTTTCCATCGCCTCGCCTCCCTTTCCCTCGCCTCACATCACTTTCCCTCGCCTCGCTTTCCCTCGCCTCGCTTTCCCTCGCCTCGCTTTCCCTCGCCTCGCCTCGCCTTCCCTCGCCTCACATCGCTTTCCCTCGCCTCGCTTTCCCTCACCTCCCTCGCTTTCCCTTCCCTCGCCTTCCCTCGCCTCGCCTTCCCTCGCCTCGCCTTCCCTCGCCTCGCCTTCCCTCGCCTCGCTTTCCCTCGCCTCGCCTCGCTTTCCCTCGCCTCGCCTCGCCTTCCCTCGCCTCGCCTCGCCTTCCCTCGCCTCGCCTCGCCTGGCTTTCCCTCGCCTCGCCTCCCTTCGCTTTCCCTCGCCTCGCATCGCTTTCCCTCGCCTCGCCTCGCTTTCTCTCGCCTCTCCTCGCTTTCCCTCTACTCGCCTCTCTTTCCCCTACCTCGCCTCGCTTTCCCTTGCCTCGCTTTCCCTCGCCTCGCCTTCCCTCTCCTCGCCTTCCCTCGCCTCGCTTTCCCTCGCCTTGCCTCGCTTACCCTCATCTCGCCTTCCTTAGCCTCGCTTTCCCTCGTCTCGCCTTCCCTCGCCTCGCCTCGCCTCGCCTCGCCTCGCTTTCCCTCGCCTCCCCTCTCCTCGCCTTCCCTCGCCTCGCCTCGCTTTCCCTCGCCTCGCCTCTCTTTCCCTCGCCTCGCCTCCCTTTCCTCGCATCGCCTCGCTTTCCCTCGCCTCGCCTCGCTTTCCCTCGCCTCGCCTCGCTTTCCCTCGCCTCGCTTTCCCTCGCCTCGCATCGCTTTTCCTCGCCTCGCTTTCTCTCGGCTCGCCTCGCTTTCCCTCGCCTCGCCTCGCCTTCCCTAGCCTCGCCTCGCTTTCCCTCGCCTCGCCTCGCTTTCCCTCGCCTCGCCTCGCTTTCCCTCGCCTCGCCTCGCTTTCCCTCGCCTCGCTTTCCCTCGCCTCGCTTTCCCTCGCCTCGCCTCTCTTTCCCTCGCCTCGCCTCCCTTTCCTCGCCTCGCCTCGCTTTCCCTCGCCTCGCCTCGCTTTCCCTCGCCTCGCCTCGCTTTCCCTTGCCTCGCTTTCCCTCGCCTCCCTTTCCCTCGCCTCGCCTCCCTTTCCCACGCCTCACTTTCCCTCGCCTCGCTTTCCCTCGCCTCGCCTCGCTTTTCCTCGCCTCGCTTTCCCTCGCCTCGCCTCGCTTTCCCTCGCCTCTCTTTCCCTCGCCTCGCCTCGCATCGGTTTCCCCTGCGTCGCCTTCCCTCGCCTCGCCTCGCTTTCCCTCACCTCCCCTCGCTTTCCCTTGCCTCGCTTTCCCTCGCCTCGCCTCGCTTTACCTCGCCTCGCCTCGCTTTCCCTCGCCTCGCTTTCCCTCGACTCGCTTTCCCCCGCCTCGCTTTGCCTCGCCTTCCCTCGCCTCGCCTTCCCTCGCCTCGCCTCGCTTTCCCTCGCCTCGCCTCGCTTTCCCTCACCTCGCCTTCCCTTGCCTCGCTTTCCCTCACCTCGCTTTCCCTCGTTTCGCCTCGCCTCGCTTTCCCTCGCCTCCCCTCGCTTTCCCCCGCCTCGCTTTCCGTCGCCTCGCCTCGCTTCGCTTTCCCTCGCCTCCCCTCTCCTCGCCTTCCCTCGCCTCGCCTCGCTTTCCCTCGCCTCGCCTCTCTTTCCCTCGCCTCGCCTCCCTTTCCTCGCATCGCCTCGCTTTCCCTCGCCTCGCCTCGCTTTCCCTCGCCTCGCCTCGCCTCGCCTCGCCTCGCCTCGCCTCGCTTTCCCTCGCCTCCCCTCTCCTCGCCTTCCCTCGCCTCGCCTCGCTTTCCCTCGCCTCGCCTTGCTTTCCCTCGCCTCGCTTTCCCTCGCCTCGCTTTCCCTCGCCTCGCCTCTCTTTCCCTCGCCTCGCCTCCCTTTCCTCGCCTCGCCTCGCTTTCCCTCGCCTCGCCTCGCTTTCCCTCGCCTCGCCTCGCTTTCCCTTGCCTCGCTTTCCCTCGCCTCCCTTTCCCTCGCCTCGCCTCCCTTTCCCACGCCTCACTTTCCCTCGCCTCGCTTTCCCTCGCCTCGCCTCGCTTTTCCTCGCCTCGCTTTCCCTCGCCTCGCCTCGCTTTCCCTCGCCTCTCTTTCCCTCGCCTCGCCTCGCTTTCCCTCGCCTCTCTTTCCCTCGCCTCGCCTCGCATCGGTTTCCCCTGCGTCGCCTTCCCTCGCCTCGCCTCGCTTTCCCTCACCTCCCCTCGCTTTCCCTCGCCTCACTTTCCCTCGACTCGCTTTCCCCCGCCTCGCTTTGCCTCGCCTTCCCTCGCCTCGCCTCGCCTCGCTTTCCCTCGCCTCGCCTCGCTTTCCCTCACCTCGCTTTCCCTCGTTTCGCCTCGCCTCGCTTTCCCTCGCCTCGCCTCGCTTTCCCCCGCCTCGCTTTCCGTCGCCTCGCCTCGCTTCGCTTTCCCTCGCCTCCCCTCTCCTCGCCTTCCCTCGCCTCGCCTCGCTTTCCCTCGCTTCGCCTCTCTTTCCCTCGCCTCGCCTCCCTTTCCTCGCATCGCCTCGCTTTCCCTCGCCTCGCCTCGCTTTCCCTCGCCTCGCCTCGCCTCGCCTCGCCTCGCCTCGCTTTCCCTCGCCTCCCCTCTCCTCGCCTTCCCTCGCCTCGCCTCGCTTTCCCTCGCCTCGCCTCTCTTTCCCTCGCCTCGCCTCGCTTTCCTCGCATCGCCTCGCTTTCCCTCGCCTCGCCTCGTTTTCCCTCGCCTCGCTTTCCCTCGCCTCGCCTCGCTTTTCCTCGCCTCGCTTTCTCTCGGCTCGCCTCGCTTTCCCTCGCCTCGCTTTCCCTCGCCTCGCCTCGCCTTCCCTAGCCTCGCCTCGCTTTCCCTCGCCTCGCTTTCCCTTGCCTCGCTTTCCCTCGCCTCGCCTCGCTTTCCCTCGCCTCGCATCGCTTTCCCCCGCCTCGCTTTCCGTCGCCTCGCCTCGCTTCGCTTTCCCTCGCCTCGCGTCGCTTTCCCTCGCCTCGCCTCGCTTTCTCTCGCCTCTCCTCGCTTTCCCTCGCCTCGCCTCGCCTCGCCTCGCTTTCCCTCGCCTCCCCTCTCCTCGCCTTCCCTCGCCTCGCCTCGCTTTCCCTCGCTTCGCCTCTCTTTCCCTCGCCTCGCCTCCCTTTCCTCGCATCGCCTCGCTTTCCCTCGCCTCGCCTCGCTTTCCCTCGCCTCGCCTCTCCTCGCCTCGCCTCGCCTCGCTTTCCCTCGCCTCCCCTCTCCTCGCCTTCCCTCGCCTCGCCTCGCTTTCCCTCGCCTCGCCTCTCTTTCCCTCGCCTCGCCTCGCTTTCCTCGCATCGCCTCGCTTTCCCTCGCCTCGCCTCGCTTTCCCTCGCCTCGCCTCGTTTTCCCTCGCCTCGCTTTCCCTCGCCTCGCCTCGCTTTCCCTCGCCTCGCTTTCCCTCGCCTCGCTTTCCCTCGCCTCGCCTCTCTTTCCCTCGCCTCGCCTCCCTTTCCTCGCCTCGCCTCGCTTTCCCTCGCCTCGCCTCGCTTTCCCTCGCCTCGCCTCGCTTTCCCTTGCCTCGCTTTCCCTCGCCTCCCTTTCCCTCGCCTCGCCTCCCTTTCCCACGCCTCACTTTCCCTCGCCTCGCTTTCCCTCGCCTCGCCTCGCTTTTCCTCGCCTCGCTTTCCCTCGCCTCGCCTCGCTTTCCCTCGCCTCGCCTCGCTTTACCTCGCCTCGCCTCGCTTTCCCTCGCCTCGCTTTCCCTCGACTCGCTTTCCCCCGAATCGCTTTGCCTCGCCTTCCCTCGCCTCGCTTTCCCTCGCCTCGCCTCGCTTTCCCTCGCCTCGCCTCGCTTTCCCTCACCTCGCCTTCCCTTGCCTCGCTTTCCCTCACCTCGCTTTCCCTCGTTTCGCCTCGCCTCCCTTTCCCTCGCCTCGCCTCGCTTTCCCCCGCCTCGCTTTCCGTCGCCTCGCCTCGCTTCGCTTTCCCTCGCCTCGCGTCGCTTTCCCTCGCCTCGCCTCGCTTTCTCTCGCCTCTCCTCGCTTTCCCTCTACTCGCCTCTCTTTCCCCTGCCTCGCCTCGCTTTCCCTTGCCTCGCCTTCCCTCGCCTCGCTTTCCCTCGTCTCGCCTTCCCTCGCCTTGCCTCGCCTCGCCTCGCTTTCCCTCGCCTCCCCTCTCCTCGCCTTCCGTCGCCTCGGCTCGCTTTCCCTCGCCTCGCCTCTCTTTCCCTCGCCTCGCCTCCCTTTCCTCGCATCGCCTCGCTTTCCCTCGCCTCGCCTCGCTTTCCCTCGCCTCGCCTCGCTTTCCCTTGCCTCGCTTTCCCTTGCCTCGCTTTCCCTAGCCTCGCCTCACTTTCCCTCGCCTCGCCTCGCTTTCCCTTGCCTCGCTTTCCCTCGCCTCGCCTCGCTTTCCCTCGCCTCGCCTCGCTTTCCCCCGCGTCGCTTTCCCTCGCCTCGCTTTCCCTCGCCTCGCTTTCCCTCGCCTCGCCTCGCTTTCCCTCGCCTCGCCTCGCTTTCCCTCGCCTCGCCTCGCTTTCCCTTGCCTCGCTTTCCCTCGCCTCGCCTCGCTTTCCCTCGCCTCGCCTCGCTTTCCCTCGCCTCGCCTCGCTTTCCCTCGCCTCGCCTCGCTTTCCGTCGCCTCGCTTTCTGTCGCCTCGCTTTCCCTCGCCTCGCCTCGCCTTCCCTCGCCTCACATCGCTTTCCCTCCCCTCGACTCGCTTTCCCCCGCCTCGCTTTGCCTCGCTTTCCCTCGCCTTGCTTTCCCTCGCCTTCCCTCGCCTCGCTTTCCCTCGCCTCACCTCGCTTTCCCTCGCCTCGCCTCGCTTTCCCTCGCCTCGCCTTCCCTCGCCTCGCCTTCCCTCGCCTCGCCTCTCTTTCCCTCGCCTCACTTTCCCTCGCCTCGCCTCGCATCGGTTTCCCCTGCGTCGCCTTCCCTCGCCTCGCCTCGCTTTCCCTCTCCTCGCCTCGCCTTCCCTCGCCTCGCCTCGCTTTCCCTCGCCTCGCCTCGCTTTCTCTTGCCTCGCTTTCCCTCGCCTCGCCTCGCTTTCCCTCGCCTCGCCTCGCTTTCCCTCGCCTCGCTTTCCCTCGCCTCGCTTTCCCTCGCCTCGCCTCGCCTTCCCTCGCCTCACATCGCTTTCCCTCCCCTCGACTCGCTTTCCCCCGCATCGCTTTGCCTCGCCTTCCCTCGCCTCGCTTTCCCTCGCCTCGCCTCGCTTTCACTCGCCTCGCCTCGCTTTCCCTCACCTCGCTTTCCCTCGTTTCGCCTCGCCTCGCTTTCCCTCGCCTCTCCTCGCTTTCCCCCGCCTCGCTTTGCCTCGCCTTCCCTCGCCTCGCTTTCCATCACCTCGCTTTCCCTCGCCTCGCCTCGCCTGGCTTTCCCTTGCCTCGCCTCGCTTTCCCTTGCCTCGCCTCGCTTTCCCTCGCCTCGCCTCTCTTTCCCTCGCCTCACTTTTCCTCGCCTCGCCTGGCATCGGTTTCCCCTGCGTCGCCTTCCCTCGCCTCGCCTCGCTTTCCCTCTCCTCGCCTCGCCTTCCCTAGCCGCGCCTCGCTTTCCCTCGCCTCGCCTCGCTTTCCCTTGCCTCGCTTTCCCTCGCCTCGCCTCGCTTTCCCTCGCCTCGCCTCGCTTTCCCTCGCCTCGCCTCGCTTTCCCTCGCCTCGCTTTCCCTCGCCTCGCCTCGCCTTCCCTCGCCTCGCTTTGCCTCTCCTCGCCTCGCTTTCCCTCGCCTCGCCTCGCTTTCCCTCGCCTCCCTTTCCCTCCCCTCGACTCCCTTTCCCCCGCCTCGCTTTGCCTCGCCTTCCCTCGCCTCGCTTTCCCTCGCCTTCCCTCGCCTCGCTTTCCCTCGCCTCGCCTCGCTTTCCCTCGCCTCCCCTCGCTTTTTCTCGCCTCGCCTCGCTTTCCCTCGCCTCGCCTCGCTTTCCCTCGCCTCGCTTTGCCTCTCCTCGCCTCGCTTTCCCTCGCCTCGCCTCGCTTTCCCTCGCCTCGCCTTCCCTCGCCTCGCCTTCCCTCGCCTCGCCTCACATCGCTTTCCCTCGCCTCGCCTTCCCTTGCCTCGCTTTCCCTCACCTCGCTTTCTCTCGTTTCGCCTCGCCTCAGAATCCGTCGCCTCTCCTCGCTTTCCCTCGCCTCGCCTCGCCTTCCCTCGCCTCACATCGCTTTCCCTCCCCTCGACTCCCTTTCCCCCGCCTCGCTTTGCCTCGCCTTCCCTCGCCTCGCTTTCCCTCGCTTTCCCTCGCCTCGCTTTCCCTCGCCTCGGCTCGGTTTCCCTCGCCTCGCCTCGGTTTCCCTCGCCTCGCCTCGGTTTCCCTCGCCTCGCCTTCCCTCGCCTCGCCTTCCCTCGCCTCGCTTTCCCTCGCCTCGCCTCGCTTTCCCTCGCCTCGCTTCGCCTTCCCTCGCCTCGCCATCCCTCGCCTCGCCTCGCCTGGCTTTCCCTTGCCTCGCCTCGCCTCGCCTCGCCTCGCTTGCTTTCCCTCGCCTCCCCTCGCCTCCCTTTCCTCGCCTCGCCTCGCTTTCCCTCGCCTCGCCTCCATTTCCCTCATCTCGCCTCCCTTTCCCTCGCCTCACACCGCTTTCCCTCATCTCGCCTCCTTTCCCTCGCCTCGCCTCGCTTTCCCTCGCCTCGCTTTCCCTCACCTCCCGCGCTTTCCCTTGCCTCGCCTTCCCTCGCCTCGCCTTCCCTCGCCTCGCCTTCCCTCGCCTCGCCTCACATCGCTTTCCCTCGCCTCGACTCGCTTTCTCCCGCCTCGCTTTGCCTCGCCTTACCTCGCCTCGCTTTCCCTTGCCTTCCCTCGCCTCGCTTTCCCTCACCTCGCCTTCCCTTGCCTCGCTTTCCCTCACCTCGCTTTCTCTCGTTTCGCCTCGCCTCAGAATCCGTCGCCTCGCCTCGCTTTCCCCCGCCTCTCTTTGCCTCGCTTTGCCTCGCCTCGCTTTCCCTCGCCTTCCCTCGCCTCGCTTTCCTTCGCCTCGCCTCGCTTTCACTCGCCTCGCCTCGCTTTCCCTCACCTCGCTTTCCCTCGTTTCTCCTCGCCTCGCTTTCCCTCGCCTCTCCTCGCTTTCCCCCGCCTCGCTTTGCCTCGCCTTCCCTCGCCTCGCTTTCCATCACCTCGCTTTCCCTCGCCTCGCCTCCCTTGCCCTCGAATCGCTTTCCCTCGCCTTGCTTTCCCTCGCCTCGCCTCTCTTTCCCTCGCCTCACTTTTCCTCGCCTCGCCTCGCATCGGTTTCCCCTGCGTCGCCTTCCCTCGCCTCGCCTCGCTTTCCCTCTCCTCGCCTCGCCTTCCCTAGCCTCGCCTCGCTTTCCCTTGCCTCGCCTTCCCTCGCCTCGCCTTCCCTCGCCTCGCCTTCCCTCGCCTCGCTTTCCCTCGCCTCGCCTCGCTTTCCCTCGCCTCGCTTCGCCTTCCCTCGCCTCGCCATCCCTCGCCTCGCCTCGCCTGGCTTTCCCTTGCCTCGCCTCGCTTTCCCTCGCCTCGCCTCGCTTTCCCTCGCCTCGCCTCCCTTTCCCTCGAATCGCTTTCCCTCGCCTCGCTTTCCCTCGCCTCGCCTCTCTTTCCCTCGCCTCACTTTTCCTCGCCTCGCCTCGCATCGGTTTCCCCTGCGTCGCCTTCCCTCGCCTCGCATCGCTTTCCCTCTCCTCGCCTCGCCTTCCCTAGCCTCGCCTCGCTTTCCCTCGCCTCGCCTCGCTTTCCCTTGCCTCGCTTTCCCTCGCCTCGCCTCGCTTTCCCTCGCCTCGCCTTCCCTTGCCTCGCTTTCCCTCACCTCGCTTTCCCTCGCCTCGCCTCGCCTTCCCTCGCCTCACATCGCTTTCCCTCCCCTCGACTCCCTTTCCCCCGCCTCGCTTTGCCTCGCCTTCCCTCGCCTCGCTTTCCCTCGCTTTCCCTCGCCTCGCTTTCCCTCGCCTCGCCTCGGTTTCCCTCGCCTCGCCTCGGTTTCCCTCGCCTCGCCTCGGTTTCCCTCGCCTCGCCTCGGTTTCCCTCGCCTCACATCACTTTCCCTCGCCTCGCTTTCCTTCACCTCGCTTTCCCTCGCCTCGCCTTCCCTCGCCTCGCCTTCCCTCGCCTCGCCTTCCCTCGCCTCGCCTTCCCTCGCCTCGCTTTCCCTCGCCTCGCCTCGCTTTCCCTCGCCTCGCTTCGCCTTCCCTCGCCTCGCCATCCCTCGCCTCGCCTCGCCTGGCTTTCCCTTGCCTCGCCTCGCCTCCCCTCGCCTCGCTTGCTTTCCCTCGCCTCCCCTCGCCTCCCTTTCCTCGCCTCGCCTCGCTTTCCCTCGCCTCGCCTCCATTTCCCTCATCTCGCCTCCCTTTCCCTCGCCTCACATCGCTTTCCCTCCCCTCGACTCCCTTTCCCCCGCCTCGTTTTGCCTCGCCTTCCCTCGCCTCGCTTTCCCTCGCCTTCCCTCGCCTCGCTTTCCCTCGCCTCGCCTCGCTTTCCCTCGCCTCCCCTTGCTTTTTCTCGCCTCGCCTCGCTTTCCCTCGCCTCGCCTTGCTTTCCCTCGCCTCGCTTTGCCTCTCCTCGCCTCGCTTTCCCTCGCCTCGCCTCGCTTTCCCTCGCCTCGACTTCCCTCGCCTCGCCTTCCCTCGCCGCGCCTCACATCGCTTTCCCTCGCCTCGCCTTCCCTTGCCTCGCTTTCCCTCACCTCGCTTTCTCTCGTTTCGCCTCGCCTCAGAATCCGTCGCCTCGCCTCGCTTTCCCCCGCCTCTCTTTCTCTCGCTTTGCCTCGCCTCGCTTTCCCCCGCGTTCCCTCGCCTCGTTTTCCATCAACTCGCTTTCCCTCGCCTCGCTTTCCCTCGCCTCGCCTCGCCTTCCCTCGCCTCACATCGCTTTCCCTCCCCTCGACTCGCTTTCCCCCGCATCGCTTTGCCTCGCCTTCCCTCGCCTCGCTTTCCCTCGCCTTCCCTCGCCTCGCTTTCCCTCGCCTCGCCTCGCTTTCCCTCGCCTCCCCTCGCTTTCCCTCGCCTCGCCTCGCTTTCCCTCGCCTCGCCTCGCTTTCCCTCGCCTCGCTTTCCCTCTCCTCGCCTCACTTTCCCTCGCCTCGCCTCGCTTTCCCTCGCCTCGCTTTCCCTCGCCTCGCCTCCCTTTCCCTCGCCTCACATCACTTTCCATCGCCTCGCCTCCCTTTCCCTCGCCTCACATCACTTTCCCTCGCCTCGCTTTCCCTCGCCTCGCTTTCCCTCGCCTCGCTTTCCCTCGCCTCGCCTCGCCTTCCCTCGCCTCACATCGCTTTCCCTCGCCTCGCTTTCCCTCACCTCCCTCGCTTTCCTGCGCCTCGCCTTCCCTCGCCTCGCCTTCCCTCGCCTCGCCTTCCCTCGCCTCCCCTTCCCTCGCCTCGCTTTCCCTCGCCTCGCCTCGCTTTCCCTCGCCTCGCTTCGCCTTCCCTCGCCTCGCCATCCCTCGCCTCGCCTCGCCTGGCTTTCCCTTGCCTCGCCTCGCTTTCCCTCGCCTCGCCTCGCTTTCCCTCGCCTCCCCTCGCTTTCCCTCGCCTCGCTTTCCCTCTCCTCGCCTCACTTTCCCTCGCCTCGCCTCGCTTTCCCTCGCCTCGCCTTCCCTCGCCTCGCCTTCCCTCGCCTCGCCTCACATCGCTTTCCCTCGCCTCGACTCGCTTTCTCCCGCCTCGCTTTGCCTCGCCTTACCTCGCCTCGCTTTCCCTTGCCTTCCCTCGCCTCGCTTTCCCTCACCTCGCCTTCCCTTGCCTCGCTTTCCCTCACCTCGCTTTCTCTCGTTTCGCCTCGCCTCAGAATCCGTCGCCTCGCCTCGCTTTCCCCCGCCTCTCTTTGCCTCGCTTTGCCTCGCCTCGCTTTCCCTCGCCTTCCCTCGCCTCGCTTTCCCTCGCCTCGCCTCGCTTTCACTCGCCTCGCCTCGCTTTCCCTCACCTCGCTTTCCCTCGTTTCGCCTCGCCTCGCTTTCCCTCGCCTCTCCTCGCTTTCCCCCGCCTCGCTTTGCCTCGCCTTCCCTCGCCTCGCTTTCCATCACCTCGCTTTCCCTCGCCTCGCCTCGCCTGGCTTTCCCTTGCCTCCCCTCGCTTTCCCTCGCCTCGCCTCCCTTTCCCTCGAATCGCTTTCCCTCGCCTCGCTTTCCCTCGCCTCGCCTCTCTTTCCCTCGCCTCACTTTTCCTCGCCTCGCCTCGCATCGGTTTCCCCTGCGTCGCCTTCCCTCGCCTCGCCTCGCTTTCCCTCTCCTCGCCTCGCCTTCCCTAGCCTCGCCTCGCTTTCCCTCGCCTCGCCTCGCTTTCCCTTGCCTCGCTTTCCCTCGCCTCGCCTCGCTTTCCCTCGCCTCGCCTCGCTTTCCCTCGCCTCGCTTTCCCTCGCCTCGCTTTCCCTCGCCTCGCCTCGCCTTCCCTCGCCTCACATCGCTTTCCCTCCCCTCGACTCCCTTTCCCCCGCCTCGCTTTGCCTCGCCTTCCCTCGCCTCGCTTTCCCTCGCCTTCCCTCGCCTCGCTTTCCCTCGCCTCGCCTCGCTTTCCCTCGCCTCCCCTTGCTTTTTCTCGCCTCGCCTCGGTTTCCCTCGCCTCGCCTTGCTTTCCCTCGCCTCGCTTTCCCTCGCCTCGCCTCGCTTTCCCTCGCCTCGCCTCGCTTTCCCTCGCCTCGCCTTCCCTCGCCTCGCCTTCCCTCGCCGCGCCTCACATCGCTTTCCCTCGCCTCGCCTTCCCTTGCCTCGCTTTCCCTCACCTCGCTTTCTCTCGTTTCGCCTCGCCTCAGAATCCGTCGCCTCGCCTCGCTTTCCCCCGCCTCTCTTTCTCTCGCTTTGCCTCGCCTCGCTTTCCCCCGCGTTCCCTCGCCTCGTTTTCCATCAACTCGCTTTCCCTCGCCTCGCTTTCCCTCGCCTCGCCTCGCCTTCCCTCGCCTCACATAGCTTTCCCTCCCCTCGACTCGCTTTCCCCCGCATCGCTTTGCCTCGCCTTCCCTCGCCTCGCTTTCCCTCGCCTTCCCTCGCCTCGCTTTCCCTCGCCTCGCCTCGCTTTCCCTCGCCTCCCCTCGCTTTCCCTCGCCTCGCCACGCTTTCCCTCGCCTCGCCTCGCTTTCCCTCGCCTCGCTTTCCCTCTCCTCGCCTCACTTTCCCTCGCCTCGCCTCGCTTTCCCTCGCCTCGCTTTCCCTCGCCTCGCCTCCCTTTCCCTCGCCTCACATCACTTTCCATCGCCTCGCCTCCCTTTCCCTCGCCTCACATCACTTTCCCTCGCCTCGCTTTCCCTCGCCTCGCTTTCCCTCGCCTCGCTTTCCCTCGCCTCGCCTCGCCTTCCCTCGCCTCACATCGCTTTCCCTCGCCTCGCTTTCCCTCACCTCCCTCGCTTTCCCTTCCCTCGCCTTCCCTCGCCTCGCCTTCCCTCGCCTCGCCTTCCCTCGCCTCGCCTTCCCTCGCCTCGCTTTCCCTCGCCTCGCCTCGCTTTCCCTCGCCTCGCCTCGCCTTCCCTCGCCTCGCCTCGCTTTCCCTCGCCTCGCCTCGCTTTCCCTTGCCTCGCTTTCCCTCGCCTCCCTTTCCCTCGCCTCGCCTCCCTTTCCCACGCCTCACTTTCCCTCGCCTCGCTTTCCCTCGCCTCGCCTCGCTTTTCCTCGCCTCGCTTTCCCTCGCCTCGCCTCGCTTTCCCTCGCCTCGCTTTCCCTCGCCTCGCCTCGCATCGCTTTCCCCTGCGTCGCCTTCCCTCGCCTCGCCTCGCTTTCCCTCACCTCCCCTCGCTTTCCCTTGCCTCGCTTTCCCTCGCCTCGCCTCGCTTTACCTCGCCTCGCCTCGCTTTCCCTCGCCTCGCTTTCCCTCGACTCGCTTTCCCCCGCCTCGCTTTGCCTCGCCTTCCCTCGCCTCGCCTTCCCTCGCCTCGCCTCGCTTTCCCTCGCCTCGCCTCGCTTTCCCTCACCTCGCCTTCCCTTGCCTCGCTTTCCCTCACCTCGCTTTCCCTCGTTTCGCCTCGCCTCGCTTTCCCTCGCCTCCCCTCGCTTTCCCCCGCCTCGCTTTCCGTCGCCTCGCCTCGCTTCGCTTTCCCTCGCCTCCCCTCTCCTCGCCTTCCCTCGCCTCGCCTCGCTTTCCCTCGCCTCGCCTCTCTTTCCCTCGCCTCGCCTCCCTTTCCTCGCATCGCCTCGCTTTCCCTCGCCTCGCCTCGCTTTCCCTCGCCTCGCCTCGCCTCGCCTCGCCTCGCCTCGCTTTCCCTCGCCTCCCCTCTCCTCGCCTTCCCTCGCCTCGCCTCGCTTTCCCTCGCCTCGCCTCTCTTTCCCTCGCCTCGCCTCCCTTTCCTCGCATCGCCTCGCTTTCCCTCGCCTCTCCTCGCTTTCCCTCGCCTCGCTTTCCCTCGCTTTCCCTCGCCTCGCTTTTCCTCGCCTCGCCTCGGTTTCCCTTGCCTCCCCTCCCTTTACCTCGCCTCGCCTCCCTTTCCCTCGCCTCGCTTTCCCTCGCCTCGCCTCGCTTTCCCTCGCCTCGCCTCGCTTTCCCTCGCCTCGCCTCGCTTTCCCTCGCCTCGCTTTCCCTCTCCTCGCCTCACTTTCCCTCGCCTCGCCTCGCTTTCCCTCGCCTCGCCTTCCCTCGCCTCGCCTTCCCTCGCCTCGCCTCACATCGCTTTCCCTCACCTCGACTCGCTTTCTCCCGCCTCGCTTTGCCTCGCCCTACCTCGCCTCGCTTTCCCTTGCCTTCCCTCGCCTCGCTTTCCCTCACCTCGCCTTCCCTTGCCTCGCTTTCCCTCACCTCGCTTTCTCTCGTTTCGCCTCGCCTCAGAATCCGTCGCCTCGCCTCGCTTTCCCGCGCCTCTCTTTGCCTCGCTTTGCCTCGCCTCGCTTTCCCTCGCCTTCCCTCGTCTCGCTTTCCATCACCTCGCTTTCCCTCGCCTCGCCTCGCCTGGCTTTCCCTTGCCTCGCCTCGCTTTCCCTCGCCTCGCCTCCCTTTCCCTCGAATCGCTTTCCCTCGCCTCGCTTTCCCTCGCCTCGCCTCTCTTTCCCTCGCCTCACTTTTCCTCGCCTCGCCTCGCATCGGTTTCCCCTGCGTCGCCTTCCCTCGCCTCGCCTCGCTTTCCCTCTCCTCGCCTCGCCTTCCCTAGCCTCGCCTCGCTTTCCCTCGCCTCGCCTCGCTTTCCCTTGCCTCGCTTTCCCTCGCCTCGCCTCGCTTTCCCTCGCCTCGCCTTCCCTTGCCTCGCTTTCCCTCACCTCGCTTTCTCTCGTTTCGCCTCGCCTCAGAATCCGTCGCCTCTCCTCGCTTTCCCTCGCCTCGCCTCGCCTTCCCTCGCCTCACATCGCTTTCCCTCGCCTCGCCTCTCTTTCCCTCGCCTCACTTTTCCTCGCCTCGCCTCGCATCGGTTTCCCCTGCGTCGCCTTCCCT
The DNA here is from genome assembly GCA_027474245.1 of Spheniscus humboldti. NCBI lineage: Eukaryota > Metazoa > Chordata > Aves > Sphenisciformes > Spheniscidae > Spheniscus > Spheniscus humboldti. The sequence goes on along the minus strand of CM049915.1, from coordinate 1,731,972 downwards.
CGCCTCGCCTCGCTTTCCCTCTCCTCGCCTCGCCTTCCCTAGCCTCGCCTCGCTTTCCCTTGCCTCGCCTTCCCTCGCCTCGCCTTCCCTCGCCTCGCCTTCCCTCGCCTCGCTTTCCCTCGCCTCGCCTCGCTTTCCCTCGCCTCGCTTCGCCTTCCCTCGCCTCGCCATCCCTCGCCTCGCCTCGCCTGGCTTTCCCTTGCCTCGCCTCGCTTTCCCTCGCCTCGCCTCGCTTTCCCTCGCCTCGCCTCCCTTTCCCTCGAATCGCTTTCCCTCGCCTCGCTTTCCCTCGCCTCGCCTCTCTTTCCCTCGCCTCACTTTTCCTCGCCTCGCCTCGCATCGGTTTCCCCTGCGTCGCCTTCCCTCGCCTCGCATCGCTTTCCCTCTCCTCGCCTCGCCTTCCCTAGCCTCGCCTCGCTTTCCCTCGCCTCGCCTCGCTTTCCCTTGCCTCGCTTTCCCTCGCCTCGCCTCGCTTTCCCTCGCCTCGCCTTCCCTTGCCTCGCTTTCCCTCACCTCGCTTTCCCTCGCCTCGCCTCGCCTTCCCTCGCCTCACATCGCTTTCCCTCCCCTCGACTCCCTTTCCCCCGCCTCGCTTTGCCTCGCCTTCCCTCGCCTCGCTTTCCCTCGCTTTCCCTCGCCTCGCTTTCCCTCGCCTCGCCTCGGTTTCCCTCGCCTCGCCTCGGTTTCCCTCGCCTCGCCTCGGTTTCCCTCGCCTCACATCACTTTCCCTCGCCTCGCTTTCCTTCACCTCGCTTTCCCTCGCCTCGCCTTCCCTCGCCTCGCCTTCCCTCGCCTCGCCTTCCCTCGCCTCGCCTTCCCTCGCCTCGCCTCCATTTCCCTCATCTCGCCTCCCTTTCCCTCGCCTCACATCGCTTTCCCTCGCCTCGCTTTCCCTCACCTCCCGCGCTTTCCCTTGCCTCGCCTTCCCTCGCCTCGCCTTCCCTCGCCTCGCCTTCCCTCGCCTCGCTTTCCCTCGCCTCGCCTCGCTTTCCCTCGCCTCGCTTCGCCTTCCCTCGCCTCGCCATCCCTCGCCTCGCCTCGCCTGGCTTTCCCTTGCCTCGCCTCGCCTCCCCTCGCCTCGCTTGCTTTCCCTCGCCTCCCCTCGCCTCCCTTTCCTCGCCTCGCCTCGCTTTCCCTCGCCTCGCCTCCATTTCCCTCATCTCGCCTCCCTTTCCCTCGCCTCACATCGCTTTCCCTCCCCTCGACTCCCTTTCCCCCGCCTCGCTTTGCCTCGCCTTCCCTCGCCTCGCTTTCCCTCGCCTTCCCTCGCCTCGCTTTCCCTCGCCTCGCCTCGCTTTCCCTCGCCTCCCCTTGCTTTTTCTCGCCTCGCCTCGCTTTCCCTCGCCTCGCCTTGCTTTCCCTCGCCTCGCTTTGCCTCTCCTCGCCTCGCTTTCCCTCGCCTCGCCTCGCTTTCCCTCGCCTCGCCTTCCCTCGCCTCGCCTTCCCTCGCCGCGCCTCACATCGCTTTCCCTCGCCTCGCCTTCCCTTGCCTCGCTTTCCCTCACCTCGCTTTCTCTCGTTTCGCCTCGCCTCAGAATCCGTCGCCTCGCCTCGCTTTCCCCCGCCTCTCTTTCTCTCGCTTTGCCTCGCCTCGCTTTCCCCCGCGTTCCCTCGCCTCGTTTTCCATCAACTCGCTTTCCCTCGCCTCGCTTTCCCTCGCCTCGCCTCGCCTTCCCTCGCCTCACATCGCTTTCCCTCCCCTCGACTCGCTTTCCCCCGCATCGCTTTGCCTCGCCTTCCCTCGCCTCGCTTTCCCTCGCCTTCCCTCGCCTCGCTTTCCCTCGCCTCGCCTCGCTTTCCCTCGCCTCCCCTCGCTTTCCCTCGCCTCGCCTCGCTTTCCCTCGCCTCGCCTCGCTTTCCCTCGCCTCGCTTTCCCTCTCCTCGCCTCACTTTCCCTCGCCTCGCCTCGCTTTCCCTCGCCTCGCTTTCCCTCGCCTCGCCTCCCTTTCCCTCGCCTCACATCACTTTCCATCGCCTCGCCTCCCTTTCCCTCGCCTCACATCACTTTCCCTCGCCTCGCTTTCCCTCGCCTCGCTTTCCCTCGCCTCGCTTTCCCTCGCCTCGCCTCGCCTTCCCTCGCCTCACATCGCTTTCCCTCGCCTCGCTTTCCCTCACCTCCCTCGCTTTCCCTCGCCTCGCCTTCCCTCGCCTCGCCTTCCCTCGCCTCGCCTTCCCTCGCCTCGCCTTCCCTCGCCTCGCCTTCCCTCGCCTCGCCTTCCCTCGCCTCGCTTTCCCTCGCCTCGCCTCGCTTTCCCTCGCCTCGCTTCGCCTTCCCTCGCCTCGCCATCCCTCGCCTCGCCTCGCCTGGCTTTCCCTTGCCTCGCCTCGCTTTCCCTCGCCTCGCCTCGCTTTCCCTCGCCTCCCCTCGCTTTCCCTCGCCTCGCTTTCCCTCTCCTCGCCTCACTTTCCCTCGCCTCGCCTCGCTTTCCCTCGCCTCGCCTTCCCTCGCCTCGCCTTCCCTCGCCTCGCCTCACATCGCTTTCCCTCGCCTCGACTCGCTTTCTCCCGCCTCGCTTTGCCTCGCCCTACCTCGCCTCGCTTTCCCTTGCCTTCCCTCGCCTCGCTTTCCCTCACCTCGCCTTCCCTTGCCTCGCTTTCCCTCACCTCGCTTTCTCTCGTTTCGCCTCGCCTCAGAATCCGTCGCCTCGCCTCGCTTTCCCCCGCCTCTCTTTGCCTCGCTTTGCCTCGCCTCGCTTTCCCTCGCCTTCCCTCGCCTCGCTTTCCCTCGCCTCGCCTCGCTTTCACTCGCCTCGCCTCGCTTTCCCTCACCTCGCTTTCCCTCGTTTCGCCTCGCCTCGCTTTCCCTCGCCTCTCCTCGCTTTCCCCCGCCTCGCTTTGCCTCGCCTTCCCTCGCCTCGCTTTCCATCACCTCGCTTTCCCTCGCCTCGCCTCGCCTGGCTTTCCCTTGCCTCCCCTCGCTTTCCCTCGCCTCGCCTCCCTTTCCCTCGAATCGCTTTCCCTCGCCTCGCTTTCCCTCGCCTCGCCTCTCTTTCCCTCGCCTCACTTTTCCTCGCCTCGCCTCGCATCGGTTTCCCCTGCGTCGCCTTCCCTCGCCTCGCCTCGCTTTCCCTCTCCTCGCCTCGCCTTCCCTAGCCTCGCCTCGCTTTCCCTCGCCTCGCCTCGCTTTCCCTTGCCTCGCTTTCCCTCGCCTCGCCTCGCTTTCCCTCGCCTCGCCTCGCTTTCCCTCGCCTCGCTTTCCCTCGCCTCGCTTTCCCTCGCCTCGCCTCGCCTTCCCTCGCCTCACATCGCTTTCCCTCCCCTCGACTCCCTTTCCCCCGCCTCGCTTTGCCTCGCCTTCCCTCGCCTCGCTTTCCCTCGCCTTCCCTCGCCTCGCTTTCCCTCGCCTCGCCTCGCTTTCCCTCGCCTCCCCTTGCTTTTTCTCGCCTCGCCTCGGTTTCCCTCGCCTCGCCTTGCTTTCCCTCGCCTCGCTTTCCCTCTCCTCGCCTCGCTTTCCCTCGCCTCGCCTCGCTTTCCCTCGCCTCGCCTTCCCTCGCCTCGCCTTCCCTCGCCGCGCCTCACATCGCTTTCCCTCGCCTCGCCTTCCCTTGCCTCGCTTTCCCTCACCTCGCTTTCTCTCGTTTCGCCTCGCCTCAGAATCCGTCGCCTCGCCTCGCTTTCCCCCGCCTCTCTTTCTCTCGCTTTGCCTCGCCTCGCTTTCCCCCGCGTTCCCTCGCCTCGTTTTCCATCAACTCGCTTTCCCTCGCCTCGCTTTCCCTCGCCTCGCCTCGCCTTCCCTCGCCTCACATAGCTTTCCCTCCCCTCGACTCGCTTTCCCCCGCATCGCTTTGCCTCGCCTTCCCTCGCCTCGCTTTCCCTCGCCTTCCCTCGCCTCGCTTTCCCTCGCCTCGCCTCGCTTTCCCTCGCCTCCCCTCGCTTTCCCTCGCCTCGCCACGCTTTCCCTCGCCTCGCCTCGCTTTCCCTCGCCTCGCTTTCCCTCTCCTCGCCTCACTTTCCCTCGCCTCGCCTCGCTTTCCCTCGCCTCGCTTTCCCTCGCCTCGCCTCCCTTTCCCTCGCCTCACATCACTTTCCATCGCCTCGCCTCCCTTTCCCTCGCCTCACATCACTTTCCCTCGCCTCGCTTTCCCTCGCCTCGCTTTCCCTCGCCTCGCTTTCCCTCGCCTCGCCTCGCCTTCCCTCGCCTCACATCGCTTTCCCTCGCCTCGCTTTCCCTCACCTCCCTCGCTTTCCCTTCCCTCGCCTTCCCTCGCCTCGCCTTCCCTCGCCTCGCCTTCCCTCGCCTCGCCTTCCCTCGCCTCGCTTTCCCTCGCCTCGCCTCGCTTTCCCTCGCCTCGCCTCGCCTTCCCTCGCCTCGCCTCGCCTTCCCTCGCCTCGCCTCGCCTGGCTTTCCCTCGCCTCGCCTCCCTTCGCTTTCCCTCGCCTCGCATCGCTTTCCCTCGCCTCGCCTCGCTTTCTCTCGCCTCTCCTCGCTTTCCCTCTACTCGCCTCTCTTTCCCCTACCTCGCCTCGCTTTCCCTTGCCTCGCTTTCCCTCGCCTCGCCTTCCCTCTCCTCGCCTTCCCTCGCCTCGCTTTCCCTCGCCTTGCCTCGCTTACCCTCATCTCGCCTTCCTTAGCCTCGCTTTCCCTCGTCTCGCCTTCCCTCGCCTCGCCTCGCCTCGCCTCGCCTCGCTTTCCCTCGCCTCCCCTCTCCTCGCCTTCCCTCGCCTCGCCTCGCTTTCCCTCGCCTCGCCTCTCTTTCCCTCGCCTCGCCTCCCTTTCCTCGCATCGCCTCGCTTTCCCTCGCCTCGCCTCGCTTTCCCTCGCCTCGCCTCGCTTTCCCTCGCCTCGCTTTCCCTCGCCTCGCATCGCTTTTCCTCGCCTCGCTTTCTCTCGGCTCGCCTCGCTTTCCCTCGCCTCGCCTCGCCTTCCCTAGCCTCGCCTCGCTTTCCCTCGCCTCGCCTCGCTTTCCCTCGCCTCGCCTCGCTTTCCCTCGCCTCGCCTCGCTTTCCCTCGCCTCGCTTTCCCTCGCCTCGCTTTCCCTCGCCTCGCCTCTCTTTCCCTCGCCTCGCCTCCCTTTCCTCGCCTCGCCTCGCTTTCCCTCGCCTCGCCTCGCTTTCCCTCGCCTCGCCTCGCTTTCCCTTGCCTCGCTTTCCCTCGCCTCCCTTTCCCTCGCCTCGCCTCCCTTTCCCACGCCTCACTTTCCCTCGCCTCGCTTTCCCTCGCCTCGCCTCGCTTTTCCTCGCCTCGCTTTCCCTCGCCTCGCCTCGCTTTCCCTCGCCTCTCTTTCCCTCGCCTCGCCTCGCATCGGTTTCCCCTGCGTCGCCTTCCCTCGCCTCGCCTCGCTTTCCCTCACCTCCCCTCGCTTTCCCTTGCCTCGCTTTCCCTCGCCTCGCCTCGCTTTACCTCGCCTCGCCTCGCTTTCCCTCGCCTCGCTTTCCCTCGACTCGCTTTCCCCCGCCTCGCTTTGCCTCGCCTTCCCTCGCCTCGCCTTCCCTCGCCTCGCCTCGCTTTCCCTCGCCTCGCCTCGCTTTCCCTCACCTCGCCTTCCCTTGCCTCGCTTTCCCTCACCTCGCTTTCCCTCGTTTCGCCTCGCCTCGCTTTCCCTCGCCTCCCCTCGCTTTCCCCCGCCTCGCTTTCCGTCGCCTCGCCTCGCTTCGCTTTCCCTCGCCTCCCCTCTCCTCGCCTTCCCTCGCCTCGCCTCGCTTTCCCTCGCCTCGCCTCTCTTTCCCTCGCCTCGCCTCCCTTTCCTCGCATCGCCTCGCTTTCCCTCGCCTCGCCTCGCTTTCCCTCGCCTCGCCTCGCCTCGCCTCGCCTCGCCTCGCCTCGCTTTCCCTCGCCTCCCCTCTCCTCGCCTTCCCTCGCCTCGCCTCGCTTTCCCTCGCCTCGCCTTGCTTTCCCTCGCCTCGCTTTCCCTCGCCTCGCTTTCCCTCGCCTCGCCTCTCTTTCCCTCGCCTCGCCTCCCTTTCCTCGCCTCGCCTCGCTTTCCCTCGCCTCGCCTCGCTTTCCCTCGCCTCGCCTCGCTTTCCCTTGCCTCGCTTTCCCTCGCCTCCCTTTCCCTCGCCTCGCCTCCCTTTCCCACGCCTCACTTTCCCTCGCCTCGCTTTCCCTCGCCTCGCCTCGCTTTTCCTCGCCTCGCTTTCCCTCGCCTCGCCTCGCTTTCCCTCGCCTCTCTTTCCCTCGCCTCGCCTCGCATCGGTTTCCCCTGCGTCGCCTTCCCTCGCCTCGCCTCGCTTTCCCTCACCTCCCCTCGCTTTCCCTTGCCTCGCTTTCCCTCGCCTCGCCTCGCTTTACCTCGCCTCGCCTCGCTTTCCCTCGCCTCGCTTTCCCTCGACTCGCTTTCCCCCGCCTCGCTTTGCCTCGCCTTCCCTCGCCTCGCCTTCCCTCGCCTCGCCTCGCTTTCCCTCGCCTCGCCTCGCTTTCCCTCACCTCGCCTTCCCTTGCCTCGCTTTCCCTCACCTCGCTTTCCCTCGTTTCGCCTCGCCTCGCTTTTTCTCGCCTCCCCTCGCTTTCCCCCGCCTCGCTTTCCGTCGCCTCGCCTCGCTTCGCTTTCCCTCGCCTCCCCTCTCCTCGCCTTCCCTCGCCTCGCCTCGCTTTCCCTCGCCTCGCCTCTCTTTCCCTCGCCTCGCCTCCCTTTCCTCGCATCGCCTCGCTTTCCGTCGCCTCGCCTCGCTTTCCCTCGCCTCGCCTCGCCTCGCCTCGCCTCGCCTCGCTTTCCCTCGCCTCCCCTCTCCTCGCCTTCCCTCGCCTCGCCTCGCTTTCCCTCGCCTCGCCTCTCTTTCCCTCGCCTCGCTTTCCCTCGCCTCGCCTCTCTTTCCCTCGCCTCGCCTCCCTTTCCTCGCCTCGCCTCGCTTTCCCTCGCCTCGCCTCGCTTTCCCTCGCCTCGCCTCGCCTCCCTTGCCTCGCTTTCCCTCGCCTCCCTTTCCCTCGCCTCTCCTCGCTTTCCCTCGCCTCGCTTTCCCTCGCTTTCCCTCGCCTCGCTTTTCCTCGCCTCGCCTCGGTTTCCCTTGCCTCCCCTCCCTTTACCTCGCCTCGCCTCCCTTTCCCTCGCCTCGCTTTCCCTCGCCTCGCCTCGCTTTCCCTCGCCTCGCCTCGCTTTCCCTCGCCTCGCCTCGCTTTCCCTCGCCTCGCTTTCCCTCTCCTCGCCTCACTTTCCCTCGCCTCGCCTCGCTTTCCCTCGCCTCGCCTTTCCTCGCCTCGCCTTCCCTCGCCTCGCCTCACATCGCTTTCCCTCGCCTCGACTCGCTTTCTCCCGCCTCGCTTTGCCTCGCCCTACCTCGCCTCGCTTTCCCTTGCCTTCCCTCGCCTCGCTTTCCCTCACCTCGCCTTCCCTTGCCTCGCTTTCCCTCACCTCGCTTTCTCTCGTTTCGCCTCGCCTCAGAATCCGTCGCCTCGCCTCGCTTTCCCGCGCCTCTCTTTGCCTCGCTTTGCCTCGCCTCGCTTTCCCTCGCCTTCCCTCGCCTCGCTTTCCATCACCTCGCTTTCCCTCGCCTCGCCTCGCCTGGCTTTCCCTTGCCTCGCCTCGCTTTCCCTCGCCTCGCCTCCCTTTCCCTCGAATCGCTTTCCCTCGCCTCGCTTTCCCTCGCCTCGCCTCTCTTTCCCTCGCCTCACTTTTCCTCGCCTCGCCTCGCATCGGTTTCCCCTGCGTCGCCTTCCCTCGCCTCGCCTCGCTTTCCCTCTCCTCGCATCGCCTTCCCTCGCCTCGCCTCGCTTTCCCTCGCCTCGCCTCGCTTTCCCTTGCCTCGCTTTCCCTCGCCTCGCCTCGCTTTCCCTCGCCTCGCCTTCCCTTGCCTCGCTTTCCCTCACCTCGCTTTCTCTCGTTTCGCCTCGCCTCAGAATCCGTCGCCTCTCCTCGCTTTCCCTCGCCTCGCCTCGCCTTCCCTCGCCTCACATCGCTTTCCCTCCCCTCGACTCCCTTTCCCCCGCCTCGCTTTGCCTCGCCTTCCCTCGCCTCGCTTTCCCTCGCCTTCCCTCGCCTCGCTTTCCCTCGCCTCGCCTCGCTTTCCCTCGCCTCCCCTCGTTTTCCCTCGCCTCGCCTCGGTTTCCCTCGCCTCACATCACTTTCCCTCGCCTCGCTTTCCTTCACCTCGCTTTCCCTCGCCTCGCCTTCCCTCGCCTCGCCTTCCCTCGCCTCGCCTTCCCTCGCCTCGCCTCCATTTCCCTCATCTCGCCTCCCTTTCCCTCGCCTCACATCGCTTTCCCTCGCCTCGCTTTCCCTCACCTCCCGCGCTTTCCCTTGCCTCGCCTTCCCTCGCCTCGCCTTCCCTCGCCTCGCCTTCCCTCGCCTCGCTTTCCCTCGCCTCGCCTCGCTTTCCCTCGCCTCGCTTCGCCTTCCCTCGCCTCGCCATCCCTCGCCTCGCCTCGCCTGGCTTTCCCTTGCCTCGCCTCGCCTCCCCTCGCCTCGCTTGCTTTCCCTCGCCTCCCCTCGCCTCCCTTTCCTCGCCTCGCCTCGCTTTCCCTCGCCTCGCCTCCATTTCCCTCATCTCGCCTCCCTTTCCCTCGCCTCACATCGCTTTCCCTCCCCTCGACTCCCTTTCCCCCGCCTCGCTTTGCCTCGCCTTCCCTCGCCTCGCTTTCCCTCGCCTTCCCTCGCCTCGCTTTCCCTCGCCTCGCCTCGCTTTCCCTCGCCTCCCCTTGCTTTTTCTCGCCTCGCCTCGCTTTCCCTCGCCTCGCCTTGCTTTCCCTCGCCTCGCTTTGCCTCTCCTCGCCTCGCTTTCCCTCGCCTCGCCTCGCTTTCCCTCGCCTCGCCTTCCCTCGCCTCGCCTTCCCTCGCCGCGCCTCACATCGCTTTCCCTCACCTCGCCTTCCCTTGCCTCGCTTTCCCTCACCTCGCTTTCTCTCGTTTCGCCTCGCCTCAGAATCCGTCGCCTCGCCTCGCTTTCCCCCGCCTCTCTTTCTCTCGCTTTGCCTCGCCTCGCTTTCCCCCGCGTTCCCTCGCCTCGTTTTCCATCAACTCGCTTTCCCTCGCCTCGCTTTCCCTCGCCTCGCCTCGCCTTCCCTCGCCTCACATCGCTTTCCCTCCCCTCGACTCGCTTTCCCCCGCATCGCTTTGCCTCGCCTTCCCTCGCCTCGCTTTCCCTCGCCTTCCCTCGCCTCGCTTTCCCTCGCCTCGCCTCGCTTTCCCTCGCCTCCCCTCGCTTTTCCTCGCCTCGCCTCGCTTTCCCTCGCCTCGCCTCGCTTTCCCTCGCCTCGCTTTCCCTCTCCTCGCCTCACTTTCCCTCGCCTCGCCTCGCCTTCCCTCGCCTCGCTTTCCCTCGCCTCGCCTCCCTTTCCCTCGCCTCACATCACTTTCCATCGCCTCGCCTCCCTTTCCCTCGCCTCACATCACTTTCCCTCGCCTCGCTTTCCCTCGCCTCGCTTTCCCTCGCCTCGCTTTCCCTCGCCTCGCCTCGCCTTCCCTCGCCTCACATCGCTTTCCCTCGCCTCGCTTTCCCTCACCTCCCTCGCTTTCCCTCGCCTCGCCTTCCCTCGCCTCGCCTTCCCTCGCCTCGCTTTCCCTCGCCTCGCCTGGCTTTCCCTTGCCTCGCCTCGCTTTCCCTCGCCTCGCCTCCTTTCCCTCGCCTCGCCTCGCTTTCCCTCGCCTCGCTTTCCCTCTCCTCGCCTCACTTTCCCTCGCCTCGCCTCGCTTTCCCTCGCCTCGCCTTCCCTCGCCTCGCCTTCCCTCGCCTCGCCTCACATCGCTTTCCCTCGCCTCGACTCGCTTTCTCCCGCCTCGCTTTGCCTCGCCCTACCTCGCCTCGCTTTCCCTTGCCTTCCCTCGCCTCGCTTTCCCTCACCTCGCCTTCCCTTGCCTCGCTTTCCCTCACCTCGCTTTCTCTCGTTTCGCCTCGCCTCAGAATCCGTCGCCTCGCCTCGCTTTCCCCCGCCTCTCTTTGCCTCGCTTTGCCTCGCCTCGCTTTCCCTCGCCTTCCCTCGCCTCGCTTTCCCTCGCCTCGCCTCGCTTTCACTCGCCTCGCCTCGCTTTCCCTCACCTCGCTTTCCCTCGTTTCGCCTCGCATCGGTTTCCCCTGCGTCGCCTTCCCTCGCCTCGCCTCGCTTTCCCTCTCCTCGCCTCGCCTTCCCTAGCCTCGCCTCGCTTTCCCTCGCCTCGCCTCGCTTTCCCTTGCCTCGCTTTCCCTCGCCTCGAATCGCTTTCCCTCGCCTCGCTTTCCCTCGCCTCGCCTCTCTTTCCCTCGCCTCACTTTTCCTCGCCTCGCCTCGCATCGGTTTCCCCTGCGTCGCCTTCCCTCGCCTCGCCTCGCTTTCCCTCTCCTCGCCTCGCCTTCCCTAGCCTCGCCTCGCTTTCCCTCGCCTCGCCTCGCTTTCCCTTGCCTCGCTTTCCCTCGCCTCGCCTCGCTTTCCCTCGCCTCGCCTCGCTTTCCCTCGCCTCGCTTTCCCTCGCCTCGCTTTCCCTCGCCTCGCCTCGCCTTCCCTCGCCTCACATCGCTTTCCCTCCCCTCGACTCCCTTTCCCCCGCCTCGCTTTGCCTCGCCTTCCCTCGCCTCGCTTTCCCTCGCCTTCCCTCGCCTCGCTTTCCCTCGCCTCGCCTCGCTTTCCCTCGCCTCCCCTTGCTTTTTCTCGCCTCGCCTCGGTTTCCCTCGCCTCGCCTTGCTTTCCCTCGCCTCGCTTTGCCTCTCCTCGCCTCGCTTTCCCTCGCCTCGCCTCGCTTTCCCTCGCCTCGCCTTCCCTCGCCTCGCCTTCCCTCGCCGCGCCTCACATCGCTTTCCCTCGCCTCGCCTTCCCTTGCCTCGCTTTCCCTCACCTCGCTTTCTCTCGTTTCGCCTCGCCTCAGAATCCGTCGCCTCGCCTCGCTTTCCCCCGCCTCTCTTTCTCTCGCTTTGCCTCGCCTCGCTTTCCCCCGCGTTCCCTCGCCTCGTTTTCCATCAACTCGCTTTCCCTCGCCTCGCTTTCCCTCGTTCGCCTCGCCTTCCCTCGCCTCACATCGCTTTCCCTCCCCTCGACTCGCTTTCCCCCGCATCGCTTTGCCTCGCCTTCCCTCGCCTCGCTTTCCCTCGCCTTCCCTCGCCTCGCTTTCCCTCGCCTCGCCTCGCTTTCCCTCGCCTCCCCTCGCTTTCCCTCGCCTCGCCTCGCTTTCCCTCGCCTCGCCTCGCTTTCCCTCGCCTCGCTTTCCCTCTCCTCGCCTCACTTTCCCTCGCCTCGCCTCGCTTTCCCTCGCCTCGCTTTCCCTCGCCTCGCCTCCCTTTCCCTCGCCTCACATCACTTTCCATCGCCTCGCCTCCCTTTCCCTCGCCTCACATCACTTTCCCTCGCCTCGCTTTCCCTCGCCTCGCTTTCCCTCGCCTCGCTTTCCCTCGCCTCGCCTCGCCTTCCCTCGCCTCACATCGCTTTCCCTCGCCTCGCTTTCCCTCACCTCCCTCGCTTTCCCTTCCCTCGCCTTCCCTCGCCTCGCCTTCCCTCGCCTCGCCTTCCCTCGCCTCGCCTTCCCTCGCCTCGCTTTCCCTCGCCTCGCCTCGCTTTCCCTCGCCTCGCCTCGCCTTCCCTCGCCTCGCCTCGCCTTCCCTCGCCTCGCCTCGCCTGGCTTTCCCTCGCCTCGCCTCCCTTCGCTTTCCCTCGCCTCGCATCGCTTTCCCTCGCCTCGCCTCGCTTTCTCTCGCCTCTCCTCGCTTTCCCTCTACTCGCCTCTCTTTCCCATACCTCGCCTCGCTTTCCCTTGCCTCGCTTTCCCTCGCCTCGCCTTCCCTCTCCTCGCCTTCCCTCGCCTCGCTTTCCCTCGCCTTGCCTCGCTTACCCTCATCTCGCCTTCCCTAGCCTCGCTTTCCCTCGTCTCGCCTTCCCTCGCCTCGCCTCGCCTCGCCTCGCCTCGCTTTCCCTCGCCTCCCCTCTCCTCGCCTTCCCTCGCCTCGCCTCGCTTTCCCTCGCCTCGCCTCTCTTTCCCTCGCCTCGCCTCCCTTTCCTCGCATCGCCTCGCTTTCCCTCGCCTCGCCTCGCTTTCCCTCGCCTCGCCTCGCTTTCCCTCGCCTCGCTTTCCCTCGCCTCGCATCGCTTTTCCTCGCCTCGCTTTCTCTCGGCTCGCCTCGCTTTCCCTCGCCTCGCCTCGCCTTCCCTCGCCTCGCCTCGCTTTCCCTCGCCTCGCCTCGCTTTCCCTCGCCTCGCCTCGCTTTCCCTCGCCTCGCCTCGCTTTCCCTCGCCTCGCTTTCCCTCGCCTCGCTTTCCCTCGCCTCGCCTCTCTTTCCCTCGCCTCGCCTCCCTTTCCTCGCCTCGCCTCGCTTTCCCTCGCCTCGCCTCGCTTTCCCTCGCCTCGCCTCGCTTTCCCTTGCCTCGCTTTCCCTCGCCTCCCTTTCCCTCGCCTCGCCTCCCTTTCCCACGCCTCACTTTCCCTCGCCTCGCTTTCCCTCGCCTCGCCTCGCTTTTCCTCGCCTCGCTTTCCCTCGCCTCGCCTCGCTTTCCCTCGCCTCGCTTTCCCTCGCCTCGCCTCGCATCGCTTTCCCCTGCGTCGCCTTCCCTCGCCTCGCCTCGCTTTCCCTCACCTCCCCTCGCTTTCCCTTGCCTCGCTTTCCCTCGCCTCGCCTCGCTTTACCTCGACTCGCCTCGCTTTCCCTCGCCTCGCTTTCCCTCGACTCGCTTTCCCCCGCCTCGCTTTGCCTCGCCTTCCCTCGCCTCGCCTTCCCTCGCCTCGCCTCGCTTTCCCTCGCCTCGCCTCGCTTTCCCTCACCTCGCCTTCCCTTGCCTCGCTTTCCCTCACCTCGCTTTCCCTCGTTTCGCCTCGCCTCGCTTTCCCTCGCCTCCCCTCGCTTTCCCCCGCCTCGCTTTCCGTCGCCTCGCCTCGCTTCGCTTTCCCTCGCCTCCCCTCTCCTCGCCTTCCCTCGCCTCGCCTCGCTTTCCCTCGCCTCGCCTCTCTTTCCCTCGCCTCGCCTCCCTTTCCTCGCATCGCCTCGCTTTCCCTCGCCTCGCCTCGCTTTCCCTCGCCTCGCCTCGCCTCGCCTCGCCTCGCCTCGCCTCGCTTTCCCTCGCCTCCCCTCTCCTCGCCTTCCCTCGCCTCGCCTCGCTTTCCCTCGCCTCGCCTCTCTTTCCCTCGCCTCGCCTCCCTTTCCTCGCATCGCCTCGCTTTCCCTCGCCTCTCCTCGCTTTCCCTCGCCTCGCTTTCCCTCGCTTTCCCTCGCCTCGCTTTTCCTCGCCTCGCCTCGGTTTCCCTTGCCTCCCCTCCCTTTACCTCGCCTCGCCTCCCTTTCCCTCGCCTCGCTTTCCCTCGCCTCGCCTCCCTTTCCCTCGCCTCACATCACTTTCCATCGCCTCGCCTCCCTTTCCCTCGCCTCACATCACTTTCCCTCGCCTCGCTTTCCCTCGCCTCGCTTTCCCTCGCCTCGCTTTCCCTCGCCTCGCCTCGCCTTCCCTCGCCTCACATCGCTTTCCCTCGCCTCGCTTTCCCTCACCTCCCTCGCTTTCCCTTGCCTCGCCTTCCCTCGCCTCGCCTTCCCTCGCCTCGCCTTCCCTCGCCTCGCTTTCCCTCGCCTCGCCTCGCTTTCCCTCGCCTCGCCTCGCTTTCCCTCGCCTCGCATCGCTTTCCCTCGCCTCGCTTTCCCTCGCCTCGCTTTCCCTCGCCTCGCTTTCCCTCGCCTCGCCTCTCTTTCCCTCGCCTCGCCTCCCTTTCCTCGCCTCGCCTCGCTTTCCCTCGCCTCGCCTCGCTTTCCCTCGCCTCGCCTCGGTTTCCCTTGCCTCGCTTTCCCTCGCCTCCCTTTCCCTCGCCTCGCCTCCCTTTCCCACGCCTCACTTTCCCTCGCCTCGCTTTCCCTCGCCTCGCCTCGCTTTTCCTCGCCTCGCTTTCCCTCGCCTCGCCTCGCTTTCCCTCGCCTCGCTTTCCCTCGCCTCGCCTCGCATCGGTTTCCCCTGCGTCGCCTTCCCTCGCCTCGCCTCGCTTTCCCTCACCTCCCCTCGCTTTCCCTTGCCTCGCTTTCCCTCGCCTCGCCTCGCTTTACCTCGCCTCGCCTCGCTTTCCCTCGCCTCGCTTTCCCTCGACTCGCTTTCCCCCGCCTCGCTTTGCCTCGCCTTCCCTCGCCTCGCCTTCCCTCGCCTCGCCTCGCTTTCCCTCGCCTCGCCTCGCTTTCCCTCACCTCGCCTTCCCTTGCCTCGCTTTCCCTCACCTCGCTTTCCCTCGTTTCGCCTCGCCTCGCTTTCCCTCGCCTCCCCTCGCTTTCCCCCGCCTCGCTTTCCGTCGCCTCGCCTCGCCTCGCTTTCCCTCGCCTCCCCTCTCCTCGCCTTCCCTCGCCTCGCCTCGCTTTCCCTCGCCTCGCCTCTCTTTCCCTCGCCTCGCCTCCCTTTCCTCGCATCGCCTCGCTTTCCCTCGCCTCTCCTCGCTTTCCCTCGCCTCGCTTTCCCTCGCTTTCCCTCGCCTCGCTTTTCCTCGCCTCGCCTCGGTTTCCCTTGCCTCCCCTCCCTTTCCCTCGCCTCGCTTTCCCTCGCCTCGCCTCCCTTTCCCTCGCCTCACATCACTTTCCATCGCCTCGCCTCCCTTTCCCTCGCCTCACATCACTTTCCCTCGCCTCGCTTTCCCTCGCCTCGCTTTCCCTCGCCTCGCTTTCCCTCGCCTCGCTTTCCCTCGCCTCGCCTCGCCTTCCCTCGCCTCACATCGCTTTCCCTCGCCTCGCTTTCCCTCACCTCCCTCGCTTTCCCTTGCCTCGCCTTCCCTCGCCTCGCCTTCCCTCGCCTCGCCTTCCCTCGCCTCGCCTTCCCTCGCCTCGCTTTCCCTCGCCTCGCCTCGCTTTCCCTCGCCTCGCCTCGCCTTCCCTCGCCTCGCCTCGCCTTCCCTCGCCTCGCCTCGCCTCGCTTTCCCTCGCCTCGCCTCGCTTCGCTTTCCCTCGCCTCGCATCGCTTTCCCTCGCCTCGCCTCGCTTTCTCTCGCCTCTCCTCGCTTTCCCTCTACTCGCCTCTCTTTCCCCTACCTCGCCTCGCTTTCCCTTGCCTCGCTTTCCCTCGCCTCGCCTTCCCTCTCCTCGCCTTCCCTCGCCTCGCTTTCCCTCGCCTTGCCTCGCTTACCCTCATCTCGCCTTCCCTAGCCTCGCTTTCCCTCGTCTCGCCTCTCTTTCCCTCGCCTCGCCTCCCTTTCCTCGCATCGCCTCGCTTTCCCTCGCCTCGCCTCG
This sequence comes from Spheniscus humboldti, assembly GCA_027474245.1. Taxonomy (NCBI): domain Eukaryota; kingdom Metazoa; phylum Chordata; class Aves; order Sphenisciformes; family Spheniscidae; genus Spheniscus; species Spheniscus humboldti. The sequence goes on along the minus strand of CM049915.1, from coordinate 1,716,963 downwards.
CTTTCCCTCGCCTCGCCTCGCCTCGCCTCGCCTCGCCTCGCTTTCCCTCGCCTCCCCTCTCCTCGCCTTCCCTCGCCTCGCCTCGCTTTCCCTCGCCTCGCCTCTCTTTCCCTCGCCTCGCCTCCCTTTCCTCGCATCGCCTCGCTTTCCCTCGCCTCTCCTCGCTTTCCCTCGCCTCGCTTTCCCTCGCTTTCCCTCGCCTCGCTTTTCCTCGCCTCGCCTCGGTTTCCCTTGCCTCCCCTCCCTTTACCTCGCCTCGCCTCCCTTTCCCTCGCCTCGCTTTCCCTCGCCTTGCCTCCCTTTCCCTCGCCTCACATCACTTTCCATCGCCTCGCCTCCCTTTCCCTCGCCTCACATCACTTTCCCTCGCCTCGCTTTCCCTCGCCTCGCTTTCCCTCGCCTCGCTTTCCCTCGCCTCGCCTCGCCTTCCCTCGCCTCACATCGCTTTCCCTCGCCTCGCTTTCCCTCACCTCCCTCGCTTTCCCTTGCCTCGCCTTCCCTCGCCTCGCCTTCCCTCGCCTCGCCTTCCCTCGCCTCGCCTTCCCTCGCCTCGCTTTCCCTCGCCTCGCCTCGCTTTCCCTCGCCTCGCCTCGCTTTCCCTCGCCTCGCATCGCTTTCCCTCGCCTCGCTTTCCCTCGCCTCGCTTTCCCTCGCCTCGCTTTCCCTCGCCTCGCCTCTCTTTCCCTCGCCTCGCCTCCCTTTCCTCGCCTCGCCTCGCTTTCCCTCGCCTCGCCTCGCTTTCCCTCGCCTCGCCTCGCTTTCCCTTGCCTCGCTTTCCCTCGCCTCCCTTTCCCTCGCCTCGCCTCCCTTTCCCACGCCTCACTTTCCCTCGCCTCGCTTTCCCTCGCCTCGCCTCGCTTTTCCTCGCCTCGCTTTCCCTCGCCTCGCCTCGCTTTCCCTCGCCTCGCTTTCCCTCGCCTCGCCTCGCATCGGATTCCCCTGCGTCGCCTTCCCTCGCCTCGCCTCGCTTTCCCTCACCTCCCCTCGCTTTCCCTTGCCTCGCTTTCCCTCGCCTCGCCTCGCTTTACCTCGCCTCGCCTCGCTTTCCCTCGCCTCGCTTTCCCTCGACTCGCTTTCCCCCGCCTCGCTTTGCCTCGCCTTCCCTCGCCTCGCCTTCCCTCGCCTCGCCTCGCTTTCCCTCGCCTCGCCTCGCTTTCCCTCACCTCGCCTTCCCTTGCCTCGCTTTCCCTCACCTCGCTTTCCCTCGTTTCGCCTCGCCTCGCTTTCCCTCGCCTCCCCTCGCTTTCCCCCGCCTCGCTTTCCGTCGCCTCGCCTCGCTTCGCTTTCCCTCGCCTCCCCTCTCCTCGCCTTCCCTCGCCTCGCCTCGCTTTCCCTCGCCTCGCCTCTCTTTCCCTCGCCTCGCCTCCCTTTCCTCGCATCGCCTCGCTTTCCCTCGCCTCGCCTCGCTTTCCCTCGCCTCGCCTCGCCTCGCCTCGCCTCGCCTCGCTTTCCCCCGCCTCCCCTCTCCTCGCCTTCCCTCGCCTCGCCTCGCTTTCCCTCGCTCGCCTCTCTTTCCCTCGCCTCGCCTCCCTTTCCTCGCATCGCCTCGCTTTCCCTCGCCTCTCCTCGCTTTCCCTCGCCTCGCTTTCCCTCGCTTTCCCTCGCCTCGCTTTTCCTCGCCTCGCCTCGGTTTCCCTTGCCTCCCCTCCCTTTACCTCGCCTCGCCTCCCTTTCCCTCGCCTCGCTTTCCCTCGCCTCGCCTCCCTTTCCCTCGCCTCACATCACTTTCCATCGCCTCGCCTCCCTTTCCCTCGCCTCACATCACTTTCCCTCGCCTCGCTTTCCCTCGCCTCGCTTTCCCTCGCCTCGCTTTCCCTCGCCTCGCCTCGCCTTCCCTCGCCTCACATCGCTTTCCCTCGCCTCGCTTTCCCTCACCTCCCTCGCTTTCCCTTGCCTCGCCTTCCCTCGCCTCGCCTTCCCTCGCCTCGCCTTCCCTCGCCTCGCCTTCCCTCGCCTCGCTTTCCCTCGCCTCGCCTCGCTTTCCCTCGCCTCGCCTCGCCTTCCCTCGCCTCGCCTCGCCTTCCCTCGCCTCGCCTCGCCTCGCTTTCCCTCGCCTCGCCTCGCTTCGCTTTCCCTCGACTCGCATCGCTTTCCCTCGCCTCGCCTCGCTTTCTCTCGCCTCTCCTCGCTTTCCCTCTACTCGCCTCTCTTTCCCCTACCTCGCCTCGCTTTCCCTTGCCTCGCTTTCCCTCGCCTCGCCTTCCCTCTCCTCGCCTTCCCTCGCCTCGCTTTCCCTCGCCTTGCCTCGCTTACCCTCATCTCGCCTTCCCTAGCCTCGCTTTCCATCGTCTCGCCTTCCCTCGCCTCGCCTCGCCTCGCCTCGCCTCGCTTTCCCTCGCCTCCCCTCTCCTCGCCTTCCCTCGCCTCGCCTCGCTTTCCCTCGCCTCGCCTCTCTTTCCCTCGCCTCGACTCCCTTTCCTCGCATCGCCTCGCTTTCCCTCGCCTCGCCTCGCTTTCCCTCGCCTCGCCTCGCTTTTCCTCGCCTCGCTTTCTCTCGCCTCGCCTCGCTTTCCCTCGCCTCGCCTCGCTTTCCCTCGCCTCGCCTCGCTTTCCCTCGCCTCGCTTTCCCTCGCCTCGCATCGCTTTTCCTCGCCTCGCTTTCTCTCGGCTCGCCTCGCTTTCCCTCGCCTCGCCTCGCCTTCCCTAGCCTCGCCTCGCTTTCCCTCGCCTCGCATCGCTTTCCCTCGCCTCGCATCGCTTTCCCTCGCCTCGCTTTCCCTCGCCTCGCTTTCCCTCGCCTCGCTTTCCCTCGCCTCGCCTCTCTTTCCCTCGCCTCGCCTCCCTTTCCTCGCCTCGCCTCGCTTTCCCTCGCCTCGCCTCGCTTTCCCTCGCCTCGCCTCGCTTTCCCTTGCCTCGCTTTCCCTCGCCTCCCTTTCCCTCGCCTCGCCTCCCTTTCCCACGCCTCACTTTCCCTCGCCTCGCTTTCCCTCGCCTCGCCTCGCTTTCCCTCGCCTCGCTTTCCCTCGCCTCGCCTCGCTTTCCCTCGCCTCGCTTTCCCTCGCCTCGCCTCGCATCGGTTTCCCCTGCGTCGCCTTCCCTCGCCTCGCCTCGCTTTCCCTCACCTCCCCTCGCTTTCCCTTGCCTCGCTTTCCCTCGCCTCTCCTCGCTTTACCTCGCCTCGCCTCGCTTTCCCTCGCCTCGCTTTCCCTCGACTCGCTTTCCCCCGCCTCGCTTTGCCTCGCCTTCCCTCGCCTCGCCTTCCCTCGCCTCGCCTCGCTTTCCCTCGCCTCGCCTCGCTTTCCCTCACCTCGCCTTCCCTTGCCTCGCTTTCCCTCACCTCGCTTTCCCTCGTTTCGCCTCGCCTCGCTTTCCCTCGCCTCCCCTCGCTTTCCCCCGCCTCGCTTTCCGTCGCCTCGCCTCGCTTCGCTTTCCCTCGCCTCCCCTCTCCTCGCCTTCCCTCGCCTCGCCTCGCTTTCCCTCGCCTCGCCTCTCTTTCCCTCGCCTCGCCTCCCTTTCCTCGCATCGCCTCGCTTTCCCTCGCCTCGCCTCGCTTTCCCTCGCCTCGCCTCGCCTCGCCTCGCCTCGCCTCGCTTTCCCTCGCCTCCCCTCTCCTCGCCTTCCCTCGCCTCGCCTCGCTTTCCCTCGCCTCGCCTCTCTTTCCCTCGCCTCGCCTCCCTTTCCTCGCATCGCCTCGCTTTCCCTCGCCTCTCCTCGCTTTCCCTCGCCTCGCTTTCCCTCGCCTCGCTTTTCCTCGCCTCGCCTCGGTTTCCCTTGCCTCCCCTCCCTTTACCTCGCCTCGCCTCCCTTTCCCTCGCCTCGCTTTCCCTCGCCTCGCCTCCCTTTCCCTCGCCTCACATCACTTTCCATCGCCTCGCCTCCCTTTCCCTCGCCTCACATCACTTTCCCTCGCCTCGCTTTCCCTCGCCTCGCTTTCCCTCGCCTCGCTTTCCCTCGCCTCGCCTCGCCTTCCCTCGCCTCACATCGCTTTCCCTCGCCTCGCTTTCCCTCACCTCCCTCGCTTTCCCTTGCCTCGCCTTCCCTCGCCTCGCCTTCCCTCGCCTCGCCTTCCCTCGCCTCGCCTTCCCTCGCCTCGCTTTCCCTCGCCTCGCCTCGCTTTCCCTCGCCTCGCCTCGCTTTCCCTCGCCTCGCATCGCTTTGCCTCGCCTCGCTTTCCCTCGCCTCGCCTCTCTTTCCCTCGCCTCGCCTCCCTTTCCTCGCCTCGCCTCGCTTTCCCTCGCCTCGCCTCGCTTTCCCTCGCCTCGCCTCGCTTTCCCTTGCCTCGCTTTCCCTCGCCTCCCTTTCCCTCGCCTCGCCTCCCTTTCCCACGCCTCACTTTCCCTCGCCTCGCTTTCCCTCGCCTCGCGTCGCTTTTCCTCGCCTCGCTTTCCCTCGCCTCGCCTCGCTTTCCCTCGCCTCGCTTTCCCTCGCCTCGCCTCGCATCGGTTTCCCCTGCGTCGCCTTCCCTCGCCTCGCCTCGCTTTCCCTCACCTCCCCTCGCTTTCCCTTGCCTCGCTTTCCCTCGCCTCGCCTCGCTTTACCTCGCCTCGCCTCGCTTTCCCTCGCCTCGCTTTCCCTCGACTCGCTTTCCCCCGCCTCGCTTTGCCTCGCCTTCCCTCGCCTCGCCTTCCCTCGCCTCGCCTCGCTTTCCCTCGCCTCGCCTCGCTTTCCCTCACCTCGCCTTCCCTTGCCTCGCTTTCCCTCACCTCGCTTTCCCTCGTTTCGCCTCGCCTCGCTTTCCCTCGCCTCCCCTCGCTTTCCCCCGCCTCGCTTTCCGTCGCCTCGCCTCGCTTCGCTTTCCCTCGCCTCCCCTCTCCTCGCCTTCCCTCGCCTCGCCTCGCTTTCCCTCGCCTCGCCTCTCTTTCCCTCGCCTCGCCTCCCTTTCCTCGCATCGCCTCGCTTTCCCTCGCCTCGCCTCGCTTTCCCTCGCCTCGCCTCGCCTCGCATCGCCTCGCCTCGCTTTCCCTCGCCTCGCCTCTCTTTCCCTCGCCTCGCCTCCCTTTCCTCGCATCGCCTCGCTTTCCCTCGCCTCTCCTCGCTTTCCCTCGCCTCGCTTTCCCTCGCTTTCCCTCGCCTCGCTTTTCCTCGCCTCGCCTCGGTTTCCCTTGCCTCCCCTCCCTTTACCTCGCCTCGCCTCCCTTTCCCTCGCCTCGCTTTCCCTCGCCTCGCCTCCCTTTCCCTCGCCTCACATCACTTTCCATCGCCTCGCCTCCCTTTCCCTCGCCTCACATCACTTTCCCTCGCCTCGCTTTCCCTCGCCTCGCTTTCCCTCGCCTCGCTTTCCCTCGCCTCGCCTCGCCTTCCCTCGCCTCACATCGCTTTCCCTCGCCTCGCTTTCCCTCACCTCCCTCGCTTTCCCTTGCCTCGCCTTCCCTCGCCTCGCCTTCCCTCGCCTCGCCTTCCCTCGCCTCGCCTTCCCTCGCCTCGCTTTCCCTCGCCTCGCCTCGCTTTCCCTCGCCTCGCCTCGCCTTCCCTCGCCTCGCCTCGCCTTCCCTCGCCTCGCCTCGCCTCGCTTTCCCTCGCCTCGCCTCGCTTCGCTTTCCCTCGCCTCGCATGGCTTTCCCTCGCCTCGCCTCGCTTTCTCTCGCCTCTCCTCGCTTTCCCTCTACTCGCCTCTCTTTCCACTACCTCGCCTCGCTTTCCCTTGCCTCGCTTTCCCTCGCCTCGCCTTCCCTCTCCTCGCCTTCCCTCTCCTCGCCTTCCCTCGCCTCGGTTTCCCTCGCCTTGCCTCGCTTACCCTCATCTCGCCTTCCCTAGCCTCGCTTTCCCTCGTCTCGCCTTCCCTCGCCTCGCCTCGCCTCGCCTCGCCTCGCTTTCCCTCGCCTCCCCTCTCCTCGCCTTCCCTCGCCTCGCCTCGCTTTCCCTCGCCTCGCCTCTCTTTCCCTCGCCTCGACTCCCTTTCCTCGCATCGCCTCGCTTTCCCTCGCCTCGCCTCGCTTTCCCTCGCCTCGCCTCGCTTTTCCTCGCCTCGCTTTCTCTCGCCTCGCCTCGCTTTCCCTCGCCTCGCTTTACCTCGCCTCGCCTCCCTTTCCCACGCCTCACTTTCCCTCGCCTCGCTTTCCCTCGCCTCGCCTCGCTTTTCCTCGCCTCGCTTTCCCTCGCCTCGCCTCGCTTTCCCTAGCCTCGCCTCGCTTTCCCTCGCCTCGCTTTCCCTTGCCTCGCTTTCCCTCGCCTCGCATCGCTTTCCCTCGCCTCGCATCGCTTTCCCTCGCCTCGCTTTCCCTCGCCTCGCTTTCCCTCGCCTCGCCTCTCTTTCCCTCGCCTCGCCTCCCTTTCCTCGCCTCGCCTCGCTTTCCCTCGCCTCGCCTCGCTTTCCCTCGCCTCGCCTCGCTTTCCCTTGCCTCGCTTTCCCTCGCCTCCCTTTCCCTCGCCTCGCCTCCCTTTTCCACGCCTCACTTTCCCTCGCCTCGCTTTCCCTCGCCTCGCCTCGCTTTTCCTCGCCTCGCTTTCCCTCGCCTCGCCTCGCTTTCCCTCGCCTCGCTTTCCCTCGCCTCGCCTCGCATCGCTTTCCCCTGCGTCGCCTTCCCTCGCCTCGCCTCGCTTTCCCTCACCTCCCCTCGCTTTCCCTTGCCTCGCTTTCCCTCGCCTCGCCTCGCTTTACCTCGCCTCGCCTCGCTTTCCCTCGCCTCGCTTTCCCTCGACTCGCTTTCCCCCGCCTCGCTTTGCCTCGCCTTCCCTCGCCTCGCCTTCCCTCGCCTCGCCTCGCTTTCCCTCGCCTCGCCTCGCTTTCCCTCACCTCGCCTTCCCTTGCCTCGCTTTCCCTCACCTCGCTTTCCCCCGCCTCGCTTTCCGTCGCCTCGCCTCGCTTCGCTTTCCCTCGCCTCCCCTCTCCTCGCCTTCCCTCGCCTCGCCTCGCTTTCCCTCGCCTCGCCTCTCTTTCCCTCGCCTCGCCTCCCTTTCCTCGCATCGCCTCGCTTTCCCTCGCCTCGCCTCGCCTTCCCTCGCCTCGCCTCGCCTCGCCTCGCTTTCCCTCGCCTCCCCTCGCCTCGCCTCGCTTTCCCTCGCCTCGCCTCTCTTTCCCTCGCCTCGCCTCCCTTTCCTCGCATCGCCTCGCTTTCCCTCGCCTCTCCTCGCTTTCCCTCGCCTCTCTTTCCCTCGCCTCGCCTCCCTTTCCCACGCCTCACTTTCCCTCGCCTCGCTTTCCCTCGCCTCGCCTCGCTTTTCCTCGCCTCGCTTTCCCTCGCCTCGCCTCGCTTTCCCTCGCCTCGCTTTCCCTCGCCTCGCCTCGCATCGGTTTCCCCTGCGTCGCCTTCCCTCGCCTCGCCTCGCTTTCCCTCACCTCCCCTCGCTTTCCCTTGCCTCGCTTTCCCTCGCCTCGCCTCGCTTTACCTCGCCTCGCCTCGCTTTCCCTCGCCTCGCTTTCCCTCGACTCGCTTTCCCCCGCCTCGCTTTGCCTCGCCTTCCCTCGCCTCGCCTTCCCTCGCCTCGCCTCGCTTTCCCTCGCCTCGCCTCGCTTTCCCTCACCTCGCCTTCCCTTGCCTCGCTTTCCCTCACCTCGCTTTCCCTCGTTTCGCCTCGCCTCGCTTTCCCTCGCCTCCCCTCGCTTTCCCCCGCCTCGCTTTCCGTCGCCTCGCCTCGCTTCGCTTTCCCTCGCCTCCCCTCTCCTCGCCTTCCCTCGCCTCGCCTCGCTTTCCCTCGCCTCGCCTCTCTTTCCCTCGCCTCGCCTCCCTTTCCTCGCATCGCCTCGCTTTCCCTCGCCTCGCCTCGCTTTCCCTCGCCTCGCCTCGCCTCGCCTCGCCTCGCCTCGCTTTCCCTCGCCTCCTCTCTCCTCGCCTTCCCTCGCCTCGCCTCGCTTTCCCTCGCCTCGCCTCTCTTTCCCTCGCCTCGCCTCCCTTTCCTCGCATCGCCTCGCTTTCCCTCGCCTCTCCTCGCTTTCCCTCGCCTCGCTTTCCCTCGCTTTCCCTCGCCTCGCTTTTCCTCGCCTCGCCTCGGTTTCCCTTGCCTCCCCTCCCTTTACCTCGCCTCGCCTCCCTTTCCCTCGCCTCGCTTTCCCTCGCCTCGCCTCCCTTTCCCTCGCCTCACATCACTTTCCATCGCCTCGCCTCCCTTTCCCTCGCCTCACATCACTTTCCCTCGCCTCGCTTTCCCTCGCCTCGCTTTCCCTCGCCTCGCTTTCCCTCGCCTCGCCTCGCCTTCCCTCGCCTCACATCGCTTTCCCTCGCCTCGCTTTCCCTCACCTCCCTCGCTTTCCCTTACCTCGCCTTCCCTCGCCTCGCCTTCCCTCGCCTCGCCTTCCCTCGCCTCGCCTTCCCTCGCCTCGCTTTCCCTCGCCTCGCCTCGCTTTCCCTCGCCTCGCCTCGCTTTCCCTCGCCTCGCATCGCTTTCCCTCGCCTCGCTTTCCCTCGCCTCGCCTCTCTTTCCCTCGCCTCGCCTCCCTTTCCTCGCCTCGCCTCGCTTTCCCTCGCCTCGCCTCGCTTTCCCTCGCCTCGCCTCGCTTTCCCTTGCCTCGCTTTCCCTCGCCTCCCTTTCCCTCGCCTCGCCTCCCTTTCCCACGCCTCACTTTCCCTCGCCTCGCTTTCCCTCGCCTCGCCTCGCTTTTCCTCGCCTCGCTTTCCCTCGCCTCGCCTCGCTTTCCCTCGCCTCGCTTTCCCTCGCCTCGCCTCGCATCGGTTTCCCCTGCGTCGCCTTCCCTCGCCTCGCCTCGCTTTCCCTCACCTCCCCTCGCTTTCCCTTGCCTCGCTTTCCCTCGCCTCGCCTCGCTTTACCTCGCCTCGCCTCGCTTTCCCTCGCCTCGCTTTCCCTCGACTCGCTTTCCCCCGCCTCGCTTTGCCTCGCCTTCCCTCGCCTCGCCTTCCCTCGCCTCGCCTCGCTTTCCCTCGCCTCGCCTCGCTTTCCCTCACCTCGCCTTCCCTTGCCTCGCTTTCCCTCACCTCGCTTTCCCTCGTTTCGCCTCGCCTCGCTTTCCCTCGCCTCCCCTCGCTTTCCCCCGCCTCGCTTTCCGTCGCCTCGCCTCGCTTCGCTTTCCCTCGCCTCCCCTCTCCTCGCCTTCCCTCGCCTCGCCTCGCTTTCCCTCGCCTCGCCTCTCTTTCCCTCGCCTCGCCTCCCTTTCCTCGCATCGCCTCGCTTTCCCTCGCCTCGCCTCGCTTTCCCTCGCCTCGCCTCGCCTCGCCTCGCCTCGCCTCGCCTCGCTTTCCCTCGCCTCCCCTCTCCTCGCCTTCCCTCGCCTCGCCTCGCTTTCCCTCGCCTCGCCTCTCTTTCCCTCGCCTCGCCTCCCTTTCCTCGCATCGCCTCGCTTTCCCTCGCCTCTCCTCGCTTTCCCTCGCCTCGCTTTCCCTCGCTTTCCCTCGCCTCGCTTTTCCTCGCCTCGCCTCGGTTTCCCTTGCCTCCCCTCCCTTTACCTCGCCTCGCCTCCCTTTCCCTCGCCTCGCTTTCCCTCGCCTCGCCTCCCTTTCCCTCGCCTCACATCACTTTCCATCGCCTCGCCTCCCTTTCCCTCGCCTCACATCACTTTCCCTCGCCTCGCTTTCCCTCGCCTCGCTTTCCCTCGCCTCGCTTTCCCTCGCCTCGCCTCGCCTTCCCTCGCCTCACATCGCTTTCCCTCGCCTCGCTTTCCCTCACCTCCCTCGCTTTCCCTTGCCTCGCCTTCCCTCGCCTCGCCTTCCCTCGCCTCGCCTTCCCTCGCCTCGCCTTCCCTCGCCTCGCTTTCCCTCGCCTCGCCTCGCTTTCCCTCGCCTCGCCTCGCCTTCCCTCGCCTCGCCTCGCCTTCCCTCGCCTCGCCTCGCCTCGCTTTCCCTCGCCTCGCCTCGCTTCGCTTTCCCTCGCCTCGCATGGCTTTCCCTCGCCTCGCCTCGCTTTCTCTCGCCTCTCCTCGCTTTCCCTCTACTCGCCTCTCTTTCCACTACCTCGCCTCGCTTTCCCTTGCCTCGCTTTCCCTCGCCTCGCCTTCCCTCTCCTCGCCTTCCCTCTCCTCGCCTTCCCTCGCCTCGGTTTCCCTCGCCTTGCCTCGCTTACCCTCATCTCGCCTTCCCTAGCCTCGCTTTCCCTCGTCTCGCCTTCCCTCGCCTCGCCTCGCCTCGCCTCGCCTCGCTTTCCCTCGCCTCCCCTCTCCTCGCCTTCCCTCGCCTCGCCTCGCTTTCCCTCGCCTCGCCTCTCTTTCCCTCGCCTCGACTCCCTTTCCTCGCATCGCCTCGCTTTCCCTCGCCTCGCCTCGCTTTCCCTCGCCTCGCCTCGCTTTTCCTCGCCTCGCTTTCTCTCGCCTCGCCTCGCTTTCCCTCGCCTCGCTTTACCTCGCCTCGCCTCCCTTTCCCACGCCTCACTTTCCCTCGCCTCGCTTTCCCTCGCCTCGCCTCGCTTTTCCTCGCCTCGCTTTCCCTCGCCTCGCCTCGCTTTCCCTAGCCTCGCCTCGCTTTCCCTCGCCTCGCTTTCCCTTGCCTCGCTTTCCCTCGCCTCGCATCGCTTTCCCTCGCCTCGCATCGCTTTCCCTCGCCTCGCTTTCCCTCGCCTCGCTTTCCCTCGCCTCGCCTCTCTTTCCCTCGCCTCGCCTCCCTTTCCTCGCCTCGCCTCGCTTTCCCTCGCCTCGCCTCGCTTTCCCTCGCCTCGCCTCGCTTTCCCTTGCCTCGCTTTCCCTCGCCTCCCTTTCCCTCGCCTCGCCTCCCTTTTCCACGCCTCACTTTCCCTCGCCTCGCTTTCCCTCGCCTCGCCTCGCTTTTCCTCGCCTCGCTTTCCCTCGCCTCGCCTCGCTTTCCCTCGCCTCGCTTTCCCTCGCCTCGCCTCGCATCGGTTTCCCCTGCGTCGCCTTCCCTCGCCTCGCCTCGCTTTCCCTCACCTCCCCTCGCTTTCCCTTGCCTCGCTTTCCCTCGCCTCGCCTCGCTTTACCTCGCCTCGCCTCGCTTTCCCTCGCCTCGCTTTCCCTCGACTCGCTTTCCCCCGCCTCGCTTTGCCTCGCCTTCCCTCGCCTCGCCTCGCTTTCCCTCGCCTCGCCTCGCTTTCCCTCGCCTCGCCTCGCTTTCCCTCACCTCGCCTTCCCTTGCCTCGCTTTCCCTCACCTCGCTTTCCCCCGCCTCGCTTTCCGTCGCCTCGCCTCGCTTCGCTTTCCCTCGCCTCCCCTCTCCTCGCCTTCCCTCGCCTCGCCTCGCTTTCCCTCGCCTCGCCTCTCTTTCCCTCGCCTCGCCTCCCTTTCCTCGCATCGCCTCGCTTTCCCTCGCCTCGCCTCGCCTTCCCTCGCCTCGCCTCGCCTCGCCTCGCTTTCCCTCGCCTCCCCTCTCCTCGCCTTCCCTCGCCTCGCCTCGCTTTCCCTCGCCTCGCCTCTCTTTCCCTCGCCTCGCCTCCCTTTCCTCGCATCGCCTCGCTTTCCCTCGCCTCTCCTCGCTTTCCCTCGCCTCGCTTTCCCTCGCTTTCCCTCGCCTCGCTTTCCCTCGCCTCGCCTCGGTTTCCCTTGCCTCCCCTCCCTTTACCTCGCCTCGCCTCCCTTTCCCTCGCCTCGCTTTCCCTCGCCTCGCCTCCCTTTCCCTCGCCTCACATCACTTTCCATCGCCTCGCCTCCCTTTCCCTCGCCTCACATCACTTTCCCTCGCCTCGCTTTCCCTCGCCTCGCTTTCCCTCGCCTCGCTTTCCCTCGCCTCGCCTCGCCTTCCCTCGCCTCACATCGCTTTCCCTCGCCTCGCTTTCCCTCACCTCCCTCGCTTTCCCTTGCCTCGCCTTCCCTCGCCTCGCCTTCCCTCGCCTCGCCTTCCCTCGCCTCGCCTTCCCTCGCCTCGCTTTCCCTCGCCTCGCCTCGCTTTCCCTCGCCTCGCCTCGCCTTCCCTCGCCTCGCCTCGCCTTCCCTCGCCTCGCCTCGCCTGGCTTTCCCTCGCCTCGCCTCGCTTCGCTTTCCCTCGCCTCGCATCGCTTTCCCTCGCCTCGCCTCGCTTTCTCTCGCCTCTCCTCGCTTTCCCTCTACTCGCCTCTCTTTCCCCTACCTCGCCTCGCTTTCCCTTGCCTCGCTTTCCCTCGCCTCGCCTTCCCTCTCCTCGCCTTCCCTCGCCTCGCCTCGCTTTCCCTCGCCTCGCCTTCCCTCTCCTCGCCTTCCCTCGCCTCGCTTTCCCTCGCCTTGCCTCGCTTACCCTCATCTCGCCTTCCCTAGCCTCGCTTTCCCTCGTCTCGCCTTCCCTCGCCTCGCCTCCCCTCGCCTCGCTTTCCCTCGCCTCCCCTCTCCTCGCCTTCCCTCGCCTCGCTTTCCCTCGCTTTCCCTCGCCTCGCTTTTCCTCGCCTCGCCTCGGTTTCCCTTGCCTCCCCTCCCTTTACCTCGCCTCGCCTCCCTTTCCCTCGCCTCGCTTTCCCTCGCCTCGCCTCCCTTTCCCTCGCCTCACATCACTTTCCATCGCCTCGCCTCCCTTTCCCTCGCCTCACATCACTTTCCCTCGCCTCGCTTTCCCTCGCCTCGCTTTCCCTCGCCTCGCTTTCCCTCGCCTCGCCTCGCCTTCCCTCGCCTCACATCGCTTTCCCTCGCCTCGCTTTCCCTCACCTCCCTCGCTTTCCCTTGCCTCGCCTTCCCTCGCCTCGCCTTCCCTCGCCTCGCCTTCCCTCGCCTCGCCTTCCCTCGCCTCGCTTTCCCTCGCCTCGCCTCGCTTTCCCTCGCCTCGCCTCGCCTTCCCTCGCCTCGCCTCGCCTTCCCTCGCCTCGCTTCGCTTTCCCTCGCCTCGCATGGCTTTCCCTCGCCTCGCCTCGCTTTCTCTCGCCTCTCCTCGCTTTCCCTCTACTCGCCTCTCTTTCCACTACCTCGCCTCGCTTTCCCTTGCCTCGCTTTCCCTCGCCTCGCCTTCCCTCTCCTCGCCTTCCCTCTCCTCGCCTTCCCTCGCCTCGGTTTCCCTCGCCTTGCCTCGCTTACCCTCATCTCGCCTTCCCTAGCCTCGCTTTCCCTCGTCTCGCCTTCCCTCGCCTCGCCTCGCCTCGCCTCGCCTCGCTTTCCCTCGCCTCCCCTCTCCTCGCCTTCCCTCGCCTCGCCTCGCTTTCCCTCGCCTCGCCTCTCTTTCCCTCGCCTCGACTCCCTTTCCTCGCATCGCCTCGCTTTCCCTCGCCTCGCCTCGCTTTCCCTCGCCTCGCCTCGCTTTTCCTCGCCTCGCTTTCTCTCGCCTCGCCTCGCTTTCCCTCGCCTCGCTTTACCTCGCCTCGCCTCCCTTTCCCACGCCTCACTTTCCCTCGCCTCGCTTTCCCTCGCCTCGCCTCGCTTTTCCTCGCCTCGCTTTCCCTCGCCTCGCCTCGCTTTCCCTAGCCTCGCCTCGCTTTCCCTCGCCTCGCTTTCCCTTGCCTCGCTTTCCCTCGCCTCGCATCGCTTTCCCTCGCCTCGCATCGCTTTCCCTCGCCTCGCTTTCCCTCGCCTCGCTTTCCCTCGCCTCGCCTCTCTTTCCCTCGCCTCGACTCCCTTTCCTCGCCTCGCCTCGCTTTCCCTCGCCTCGCCTCGCTTTCCCTCGCCTCGCCTCGCTTTCCCTTGCCTCGCTTTCCCTCGCCTCCCTTTCCCTCGCCTCGCCTCCCTTTTCCACGCCTCACTTTCCCTCGCCTCGCTTTCCCTCGCCTCGCCTCGCTTTTCCTCGCCTCGCTTTCCCTCGCCTCGCCTCGCTTTCCCTCGCCTCGCTTTCCCTCGCCTCGCCTCGCATCGGTTTCCCCTGCGTCGCCTTCCCTCGCCTCGCCTCGCTTTCCCTCACCTCCCCTCGCTTTCCCTTGCCTCGCTTTCCCTCGCCTCGCCTCGCTTTACCTCGCCTCGCCTCGCTTTCCCTCGCCTCGCCTTCCCTCGCCTCGCCTCGCTTTCCCTCGCCTCGCCTCGCTTTCCCTCACCTCGCCTTCCCTTGCCTCGCTTTCCCTCACCTCGCTTTCCCCCGCCTCGCTTTCCGTCGCCTCGCCTCGCTTCGCTTTCCCTCGCCTCCCCTCTCCTCGCCTTCCCTCGCCTCGCCTCGCTTTCCCTCGCCTCGCCTCTCTTTCCCTCGCCTCGCCTCCCTTTCCTCGCATCGCCTCGCTTTCCCTCGCCTCGCCTCGCCTTCCCTCGCCTCGCCTCGCCTCGCCTCGCTTTCCCTCGCCTCCCCTCTCCTCGCCTTCCCTCGCCTCGCCTCGCTTTCCCTCGCCTCGCCTCTCTTTCCCTCGCCTCGCCTCCCTTTCCTCGCATCGCCTCGCTTTCCCTCGCCTCTCCTCGCTTTCCCTCGCCTCGCTTTCCCTCGCTTTCCCTCGCCTCGCTTTCCCTCGCCTCGCCTCGGTTTCCCTTGCCTCCCCTCCCTTTACCTCGCCTCGCCTCCCTTTCCCTCGCCTCGCTTTCCCTCGCCTCGCCTCCCTTTCCCTCGCCTCACATCACTTTCCATCGCCTCGCCTCCCTTTCCCTCGCCTCACATCACTTTCCCTCGCCTCGCTTTCCCTCGCCTCGCTTTCCCTCGCCTCGCTTTCCCTCGCCTCGCCTCGCCTTCCCTCGCCTCACATCGCTTTCCCTCGCCTCGCTTTCCCTCACCTCCCTCGCTTTCCCTTGCCTCGCCTTCCCTCGCCTCGCCTTCCCTCGCCTCGCCTTCCCTCGCCTCGCCTTCCCTCGCCTCGCTTTCCCTCGCCTCGCCTCGCTTTCCCTCGCCTCGCCTCGCCTTCCCTCGCCTCGCCTCGCCTTCCCTCGCCTCGCCTCGCCTGGCTTTCCCTCGCCTCGCCTCGCTTCGCTTTCCCTCGCCTCGCATCGCTTTCCCTCGCCTCGCCTCGCTTTCTCTCGCCTCTCCTCGCTTTCCCTCTACTCGCCTCTCTTTCCCCTACCTCGCCTCGCTTTCCCTTGCCTCGCTTTCCCTCGCCTCGCCTTCCCTCTCCTCGCCTTCCCTCGCCTCGCTTTCCCTCGCCTTGCCTCGCTTACCCTCATCTCGCCTTCCCTAGCCTCGCTTTCCCTCGTCTCGCCTTCCCTCGCCTCGCCTCCCCTCGCCTCGCTTTCCCTCGCCTCTCCTCTCCTCGCCTTCCCTCGCCTCGCCTCGCTTTCCCTCGCCTCGCCTCTCTTTCCCTCGCCTCGCCTCCCTTTCCTCGCATCACCTCGCTTTCCCTCGCCTCGCCTCGCTTTCCCTCGCCTCGCCTCGCTTTCCCTCGCCTCGCTTTCCCTCGCCTCGCCTCGCTTTTCCTCGCCTCGCTTTCTCTCGCCTCGCCTCGCTTTCCCTCGCCTCGCTTTCCCTCGCCTCGCCTCGCCTTCCCTAGCCTCGCCTCGCTTTCCCTCGCCTCGCTTTCCCTTGCCTCGCTTTCCCTCGCCTCGCATCGCTTTCCCTCGCCTCGCATCGCTTTGCCTCGCCTCGCTTTCCCTCGCCTCGCTTTCCCTCGCCTCGCCTCTCTTTCCCTCGCCTCGCCTCCCTTTCCTCGCATCGCCTCGCTTTCCCTCGCCTCGCCTCGCTTTCCCTCGCCTCGCCTCGCTTTCCCTTGCCTCGCTTTCCCTCGCCTCCCTTTCCCTCGCCTCGCCTCCCTTTCCCACGCCTCACTTTCCCTCGCCTCGCTTTCCCTCGCCTCGCCTCGCTTTTCCTCGCCTCGCTTTCCCTCGCCTCGCCTCGCTTTCCCTCGCCTCGCTTTCCCTCGCCTCGCCTCGCATCGGTTTCCCCTGCGTCGCCTTCCCTCGCCTCGCCTCGCTTTCCCTAACCTCCCCTCGCTTTCCCTTGCCTCGCTTTCCCTCGCCTCGCCTCGCTTTACCTCGCCTCGCCTCGCTTTCCCTCGCCTCACTTTCCCTCGACTCGCTTTCCCCCGCCTCGCTTTGCCTCGCCTTCCCTCGCCTCGCCTCGCCTCGCTTTCCCTCGCCTCGCCTCGCTTTCCCTCACCTCGCTTTCCCTCGTTTCGCCTCGCCTCGCTTTCCCTCGCCTCGCCTCGCTTTCCCCCGCCTCGCTTTCCGTCGCCTCGCCTCGCTTCGCTTTCCCTCGCCTCCCCTCTCCTCGCCTTCCCTCGCCTCGCCTCGCTTTCCCTCGCTTCGCCTCTCTTTCCCTCGCCTCGCCTCCCTTTCCTCGCATCGCCTCGCTTTCCCTCGCCTCGCCTCGCTTTCCCTCGCCTCGCCTCGCCTCGCCTCGCCTCGCCTCGCTTTCCCTCGCCTCCCCTCTCCTCGCCTTCCCTCGCCTCGCCTCGCTTTCCCTCGCCTCGCCTCTCTTTCCCTCGCCTCGCCTCGCTTTCCTCGCATCGCCTCGCTTTCCCTCGCCTCGCCTCGTTTTCCCTCGCCTCGCTTTCCCTCGCCTCGCCTCGCTTTTCCTCGCCTCGCTTTCTCTCGGCTCGCCTCGCTTTCCCTCGCCTCGCTTTCCCTCGCCTCGCCTCGCCTTCCCTAGCCTCGCCTCGCTTTCCCTCGCCTCGCTTTCCCTTGCCTCGCTTTCCCTCGCCTCGCCTCGCTTTCCCTCGCCTCGCATCGCTTTCCCCCGCCTCGCTTTCCGTCGCCTCGCCTCGCTTCGCTTTCCCTCGCCTCGCGTCGCTTTCCCTCGCCTCCCCTCTCCTCGCCTTCCCTCGCCTCGCCTCGCTTTCCCTCGCCTCGCCTCTCTTTCCCTCGCCTCGCCTCGCTTTCCTCGCATCGCCTCGCTTTCCCTCGCCTCGCCTCGCTTTCCCTCGCCTCGCCTCGTTTTCCCTCGCCTCGCTTTCCCTCGCCTCGCCTCGCTTTCCCTCGCCTCGCTTTCCCTCGCCTCGCTTTCCCTCGCCTCGCCTCTCTTTCCCTCGCCTCGCCTCCCTTTCCTCGCCTCGCCTCGCTTTCCCTCGCCTCGCCTCGCTTTCCCTCGCCTCGCCTCGCTTTCCCTTGCCTCGCTTTCCCTCGCCTCCCTTTCCCTCGCCTCGCCTCCCTTTCCCACGCCTCCCTTTCCCTCGCCTCGCTTTCCCTCGCCTCGCCTCGCTTTTCCTCGCCTCGCTTTCCCTCGCCTCGCCTCGCTTTCCCTCGCCTCGCTTTCCCTCGCCTCGCCTCGCATCGGTTTCCCCTGCGTCGCCGTCCCTCGCCTCGCCTCGCTTTCCCTCACCTCGCCTCGCTTTCCCTTGCCTCGCTTTCCCTCGCCTCGCCTCGCTTTACCTCGCCTCGCCTCGCTTTCCCTCGCCTCGCTTTCCCTCGACTCGCTTTCCCCCGAATCGCTTTGCCTCGCCTTCCCTCGCCTCGCTTTCCCTCGCCTCGCCTCGCTTTCCCTCGCCTCGCCTCGCTTTCCCTCACCTCGCCTTCCCTTGCCTCGCTTTCCCTCACCTCGCTTTCCCTCGTTTCGCCTCGCCTCCCTTTCCCTCGCCTCGCCTCGCTTTCCCCCGCCTCGCTTTCCGTCGCCTCGCCTCGCTTCGCTTTCCCTCGCCTCGCGTCGCTTTCCCTCGCCTCGCCTCGCTTTCTCTCGCCTCTCCTCGCTTTCCCTCTACTCGCCTCTCTTTCCCCTGCCTCGCCTCGCTTTCCCTTGCCTCGCCTTCCCTCGCCTCGCTTTCCCTCGTCCCGCCTTCCCTCGCCTTGCCTCGCCTCGCCTCGCTTTCCCTCGCCTCCCCTCTCCTCGCCTTCCCTCGCCTCGCCTCGCTTTCCCTCGCCTCGCCTCTCTTTCCCTCGCCTCGACTCCCTTTCCTCGCATCGCCTCGCTTTCCCTCGCCTCGCCTCGCTTTCCCTCGCCTCGCCTCGCTTTCCCTTGCCTCGCTTTCCCTTGCCTCGCTTTCCCTCGCCTCGCCTCGCTTTCCCTCGCCTCGCCTCGCTTTCCCTCGCCTCGCTTTCCCTCGCCTCGCTTTCCCTCGCCTCGCCTCGCTTTTCCTCGCCTCGCTTTCCGTCGCCTCGCCTCGCTTTCCCTCGCCTCGCTTTCCCTCGCCTCGCCTCGCCTTCCCTAGCCTCGCCTCACTTTCCCTCGCCTCGCCTCGCTTTCCCTTGCCTCGCTTTCCCTCGCCTCGCCTCGCTTTCCCTCGCCTCGCCTCGCTTTCCCCCGCGTCGCTTTCCCTCGCCTCGCTTTCCCTCGCCTCGCTTTCCCTCGCCTCGCCTCGCTTTCCCTCGCCTCGCCTCGCTTTCCCTCGCCTCGCCTCGCTTTCCCTTGCCTCGCTTTCCCTCGCCTCGCCTCGCTTTCCCTCGCCTCGCCTCGCTTTCCCTCGCCTCGCCTCGCTTTCCCTCGCCTCTCCTCGCTTTCCGTCGCCTCGCTTTCTGTCGCCTCGCTTTCCCTCGCCTCGCCTCGACTTCCCTCGCCTCACATCGCTTTCCCTCCCCTCGACTCGCTTTCCCCCGCCTCGCTTTGCTTCGCCTTCCCTCGCCTCGCTTTCCCTCGCCTTCCCTCGCCTCGCTTTCCCTCGCGTCGCCTCGCTTTCCCTCACCTCGCCTTCCCTTGCCTCGGTTTCCCTCACCTCGCTTTCCCTCGTTTCGCCTCGCCTCGCTTTCCCTCGCCTCGCCTCGCTTTTCTTCGCCTCGCTTTGCCTCGCTTTGCCTCGTCTCGCTTTCCCTCGCCTTCCCTCGCCTCGCTTTCCCTCGCCTCGCTTTCCCTCGCTTTCCCTCGCCTCGCTTTCCCTCGCCTCGCTTTTCCTCGCCTCGGTTTCCCTCGCCTCGCTTTCCCTCGCCTCGCCTCGCCTTCCCTCGCCTCGCCTTCCCTCCTCTCGCCTCACATCGCTTTCCCTCGCCTCGACTCGCTTTCCCCCGCCTCGCTTTGCCTCGCCTTCCCTCGCCTCGCTTTCCCTCGCCTCGCCTCGCCTTCCCTCGCCTCGCCTCGCCTTCCCTCGCGTCGCCTCGCCTTCCCTCGCCTCGCTTTCCCTCGCCTCGCCTTCCCTCGCCTCGCCTCCCTTTCCCTCGCCTCGCCTCCCTTTCACTCGCCTCACATCGCTTTCCTTCGCCTCGCTTTCCCTCACCTCCCTCGCTTTCCCTTGCCTCGCCTTCCCTCGCCTCGCCTTCCCTCGCCTCGCCTCGCCTTCCCTCGCCTCACCTCGCCTTCCCTCGCCTCGCCTTCCCTCGCCTCGCCTCGCCTCGCTTTCCCTCGCCTCGCCTCGCTTTCCCTCGCTTTCCCCTGCCTCCCCTTCCATCGCTTCGCCTCGCTTTCCCTCGGCTCCCCTTCCCTCGCCTCCCTTCTCTTGCCTCGCCTGTCCTGCCTTACCCTTCATTGCCCTGCGTTTTCGTGTCACCAAGGCGAAGGGCTCTGGAGTGGAGGATCGCCCCGGGAGACCCTTCGTGAAGCGGCAATACCTAGGAAGAGCAAAAGCGCAGGGAGTGAGAGGGTGCCCCAGCCCCCTTCCCGCAGCCGGAGGAGGGAGCTCCTGACGAGTGGCATCTCTGACTCAGCGTGGGCGGGGCTAAGAGGGGCCTTGCCCTGCCTTGTCTTTACCTGTCCTGCCTTGCCTTGTCCTGCCCTGCCCCGCCCCTTATCGCTTTGACTTGCCTTGGCCAGCCCTGCCCTGTGTTGCATGCTGTACCCTGCCCTGCCCTGCTCTGCCTTGCTTTTCATCGTCTTGCCTTGCATTACCGTGCGCTGTCTTGCACCCACTGCCCTGCCCTGCCTACTGTGCCTTGCCTTGTCGTGCCCTCCCCTGCCCTGCCTTGTCTTGCTCTGCCCTTCCTTCCCCTGCAGTACCCTGTCTTCCCTTGCCTTGTCTTGCCCTGCTCTGCTGTGTCTTGCATTGCCTTACCTTATTTTCTTTGCCTTGCCCTACCCTGCCTTGCCTTGTCCTGCCCTGCCCCATCTTGCTTTGACTTGCCTTGCTCTGCCTTGTGTTCCTCTACCCTTCCCTTCCCTGCTCTGCCCTGCCCTGGATTGCCCTGCCTTGCCTTGCCTTGTCTTGCCCTGCCCTGCCCTGCCTTCCACTGCTGAGTCCTGCCCTGCCGTGCCTTCCGTTGCCCTGCCCTGCCCTGCCTTGCCTTGCATTGCCATTACCTGCCATGTCCTGTCTTGCCTTCCTCTGCCCTGTCCTGTCATGCCATGCCCTGCCTGTGGTTGACTTGCCGTAACGTGCCTTTTCCTGCCGTGCCCTGCCTTGCCTTGCCTTGCCCCGTCCTGTCCTGCCCTGCTCTGCTGTGTCTTGCTTTGACTTACCTTAACTTGACCTGCTTTGCCCTGCCTTGCCATGCCTTACCTTTCCCTGCTTACCTTGCCATGGCTTGTCCTGCCCTCCCCTGCCCTGCCTTGCCTTACGTTGTCCTGTCTTGCCTTACCCTGCCCTGCCTTGCTTTGAGTTGCCCTGCCTCGCCCTGCCTTGCCTTGCCCTGCCCTTCCTTCCCCTGCAGTGCCCTGTCTTGCCTTGCCTTGTCTTGCCCTGCCCTGGCCTGCTCTGCCATGTCTTGCATTGCCAAGCCTTATTTGCTTTGCCATGCCCTGCCCTGTCCTGCCTTGCTTGCCCTATATTGCGTTGACTTGCCTTGCCTTGGCCAGCCCTGCCCTGTGCTGCCTTGTCTTGTTCTGCCTTGCCTTGCCATATCTCGCTTTGACTTGCCTTCGCCACCCCTGCCCTGCCTTGTGTTGCACACCGTACCCTGCCCTGCCACACCCTGCCTTGCTTTGCCCTGCCCTGGATTGCACTGCCCTGCCCTGCGCTGCCTTGCCCTGCGTTGCGTTGCTTTGCATTGCCTGTCCTTGCCTTGCACTGGCTTGCCCTGGCTTGCTTTGCTCTGCCTTGCTTTGCCCTGCCTTGCCTTGCCCTGCTTTGCCTTGGGTTACCTTGCCTTGCCCTGCCCTGCCATGTCCTGCTGTGCCATGTCCTGCTGTGCCTTGCCCTGCCTTGCATTGCCCTGCCTTGCATTGCCGTGCCCTGCCCTACACTGCCTTGCCTTGAACTGCCTTGTCCTGCCCTGCTACGCCTGCTATGTCCTGCCTTGAGTTTCCCTGCCCTGTCTTCACTTCCCTTGCCGTGCCCTGCATTGCCTTGCCCTGCTCTGCTTTTCCTTGATTTCCCTTGCCTTGCCCTGCGTTGCCCTGTCCTGCCCTGCCTTGCACTGCTTTGCCCTGCCCTGCCTTCCAGTGCTTTTCCTTGACTTGCCATGCCCTGCCTTGCCTCGCCTTGCCATGCTCTGCCTTGCCTTGCCCTCGTTGGCACGCCCTGCCTTGCCCTTTTTCCATTTCCTTGCCTTGCACTGCCTTGCGTTGCCTTACCTTGCCTTGCCCTGCCCTGTCATGCCATGCTTTGCATTGCCTTGCGGTGCCCTGCCTTGCCTTGCTCTGCAGTGCCCTGCTGTGCACTGGCCTGCCTTGCTCTGCTTTGCCTTGCCCTGCTTTGCGTTGCCTTGTCTTTCCATGCTCTGCTTTGCCTTGTCTTGCCATGCCCTGCCTTGCCCTACCCTGCAGTGCCTTACCTTACCGTGCCCTGCCCTGCTCTGCCTGCCATGCCCTGCCTTGAGTTGCCCTACTGTACTCTGCCTTGCCGTGCCTTGTCTTGCTTTGCCTTGCCTTATCCTGCCTCGCCCTGCTCTGCCTTGACTTGCCCTGCCATGCTTTGGCCTGCCTTGCCTTTCTTTGCCTTGCCTTCAACTGCCTTGCCTTGCCCTGCCTTGTCCTGCCCTGCTCTGCCTTGCTTTGCCTTAACTTGCATTGCCCTGCTTAGCCCTGCGTTGCCCTGCTTACCTTGTCTTGCCTTGTCCTGCCCTCCCCTGCCCTGCCTCGCCTTGCCTTGCCCTGCCCTTCCTTCCCCTGCAGTGCCCTGTCTTCCCTTGCCTTTTCTTGCCCTGCCCTGCTCTGCTGTGTCTTGCGTTGCCTTACCTTATTTGCTTTGCCTTGCCCCATCTCTCTTTGACTTGCCTTGCCTTGACCAGCCCTGCCCTGCGTTGCATGCCGTACCCTGCCATGGTGTCGGGACCACCGGCACCAATTCTGGGGGGCTGCAACCAAAGGCCCTCTTGCTCTCTATTAGCCTACGTTTTAAAGGAATTAGCCACTCATAGGTGGAGTCATTATTTACATGCCTTCTCAAGGGCACAGCATTCGCTCATTACTATCAACAAGAACACAGTGTTTACTCATTACAGTCAAACTCACAATGTCCATAGTTATCCCCACACCATGCCCTGCCCTGCCTTGCCTTGCCTTGCCCTGCCCTTTCTTACCTTGCCTTGCCCTGCCCTGCTCTGGCCGGCCTTGCCTTGACCTGCCCTGGATTGCAGTACCTTGCCCTGCAATTCAATGCCCTACCTTGCATTGTCTTGTCTTTTCCTGTCTTGCCTCGCCCTGCCCTGCCCTGCCTTGCCTTGCCTTGCATTGTCCTGCCTTGTCTTGCCTGCCTTGCTCTGCCCTGCCTTGCCTTGCATTGCCCTGACTTGCGTTGCCTTGCCTTTCCTTGCCCTTCTTTGCCCTGCCTTGTCCTGCCCTCTCCTGCACTGCCTTGCCTTGCTTTGCCTTGCCTTAGCCCGCCCTGACATTCCTTGCCTTGCCCTGCCGCCCCTGCCCTGTCTTGCCTTTCCCTGCCATGCTTTGCCCTGACCTACCTTGCCTTGTAGTGCTTTCCCTACCCTGCCTTTACCTGCCCTTCCCTGCCTTGCCCTGCCCTGCCTTATCCTCTCTTGCCTTGCCTTCCCCTGTCTTGCCCTGCCTTGCATTTGTTTGCCCTGCCTTGCCATTCCTTGCATTGCCTTGCCCTGCCCTCTCCTGCCTTGCCTTGTCTTGCTTGCCTTGCCCTTCCCTGCCTTGCCCTGCCCTGCCTTATCCTCTCTTGCCTTGCCTTCCCCTGTCTTGCCCTGCCTTGCATTTGTTTGCCCTGCCTTGCCATTCCTTGCATTGCCTTGCCCTGCCCTCTCCTGCCTTGCCTTGTCTTGCTTGCCTTGCCCTTCCCTGCCTTGCCTTGTGTCACGTGCCACCTAGGGGAAGGGCAGAGTGACTAAGATCCGCAAATCCCCTCGGTGTGGATTAAGGTGAAATAACACTCAAGGTGCAAAAAACAAACTCCAACTTTAATGGCACAAACACGTCTATAAGCATCAACCCTCTATGTCTTATTATATATAATACAAGCTAAGCGGCTTTGTGAGGAGTTGAGGTAGGCCTTACATTACTTAATGACATCAAAAGCAGAGAGTAAGAAGGAGGAGAGAGAAAAAGAGAGAGAGCTGGGAAGCAGGAGAGAGGTGGCGAGAGAGAGAGATAAAGAAATCACCAATCCTGGATCCAGCGTCCGACCTGCCAACGGGGGTGTGTGTGTCGGTGTGGAGAGTGCCCCAAGGAGGCTCACGTGCGCCCCTATTTATTGGCTCCAGCCCAAGGTTTCTAGAGTCTTCTCTCACCCCGGCTCCAGGAGTGGTTGAGACATTAGTCAGTCAAGGAGAGTGACACCGGACCCCTCCCCGTGGCTGGCTTCTGGAGCTTTCACTGGGGCATTGCTTCCAGCACAGCCATGTGGACCTCGTCCCTTACACCACCCCGTGGCTCAACCACTCCGAGGTCCTCTTCGATGGTGGTGATCTGGACATATCGCAGAGAGGAAGAGATAGAAGAGAAGGAGCAGCGAATCAGACACCTCATTACAGCAAAGCCGATTAATATCAACAAAAACATTACTAAGGCTTCTACTATCCAATCCCACCATCCCGTAAGTCCGAGGCTTTTGAGTAAAGTGGAAATCCATGTGGCTGGGTTCCAATTCCCCGTCCAATCACTCGGTAACATTGATTGGAACAAGTCTTCTGTCTTGGCTGTGATTTCCTGCATCTTCTGACGGGGTTCCTCGATCGTGGTCGTAGCGTTGTGTATGGTAACGCAGCATTCTCCAGCCGTATGGTTTTGCACTCCATGCACTGCCCACTCAGGTGCAGACTGGCATTTTTTAGCATCTCATTTCTTTCGGTTGTACCCAGAATTAATAAAATCAAATGTTTTGTAAGGGCACGTTGATGGAATTCCGATGGCACAGCATAAACCTGCTATTTTGTGTACATGTAGGTGTGAGTACATCTTCCCATTTGAACATGCCCAAAAGGTACCCTGAAGGGGCTGGATATTTAGCAGTGGAGCACGTTAATGGGTTGTGAGATTCAGCTAGTTTGGCTTGCCCTTCCCACGCAAGATTGCACTTCGTTTCGTGGGTGAGTGTAAGTCCACATTGTAACGCAGTTTCTTGATTGATAATCTTTCCATAACACATGGGATCCCCAGGCTTAAATCCTGGTACTGAGAAACCCCAACAAATGCACGTATCTCGGATAAAGGTTCGCAGTTCTGGTACATACCAGGTTTCTATTCGATCCCATGATAATGAATCACAGCTAATTGTTTGTGAGCCATTCATTAGAGGAGTATTCTCATAGGGTAGGGGATCTATTTCTCGCCTATCAACTATACTATCTGGGCTGGATAAGAAATATTTAAAGGACCAAGCATATTCATAACGAGAACGATCACAGTGGGCATAGCCAGCCCATTTACTAGGAATTTGAATACACCAACCAGGGGAAAATGGGACATTATATTCGTGGTCTAGGGGTTCACCATGAGGTGGGGAGTCCCACCACCGTACGAGGTTACAGGGAATCTCCACCTTCTGGGGACACCACATCCATTTCTGGACAAGATTGCAAGGGATCTTCACTTCCTGGGGACAAAATGTCCAGTTCCTTCGGGCTGCGAAGGCAGCGCTCGTAGTTCCCTTACAAAGTTGCTGCTTCCAACAGGTAGCATTCCACATGTCTCTCCAGGTCCTGTTAATTGGAAATAGGTAGGCCACTGGAGAGGGTGTATACCAAGTTGTCCCGCTATATGCTTGGAATGGGGATGAGTCTGCTCCCCACAGACATTTTCCTTTCCCATGTGGATTTTGGATGCACTTTTGGTTTAGTATCTCTAGCTTTGAATTTAGAATTCGTGAAAAATGTAACCAGATAATGGCAAATTTAAATCCTGCTGACGCGGATGTGGGGAGGTCCACACAAAGACCTTGGTCTGTTCGATTCCAGATTCGGGTAAAGCCAGTAATCGACTCCCATGCCAGGTTGGGTTGGTTATTCAAATTCCCAGTTGGTTGAAACAAGATTGTACATTCACAAAGTAAGAATAACGACTCAAGGAGAGTACAGGGATCTCGTTAGGTCATGCAGAGAGGAAATGAGAAAGGCAAAAGCCCAGCTGGAACGCAATCTGGCCACTGTTGTTAAGGACAACAAAAAAAGTTTTTACAAATATATTAATGACAAGAAGAGAGCCAAGGAGACTCTCCATCCTTTATTGGATGCAGGGGGGAACGTTGTCACCGAGGATGAGGAAAAGGCTGAGGTACTCAATGCCTTCTTTGCCTCAGTCTTTAACAGGCAGATCGGTTATCCTCAGGGTACTCGGCCTCCCAGGCTGGAAGAGTGGGGCGAGCAGGATGAACCCCCCCCATAATCCAAGAGGAAGCAGTCAACGACCTGCTACGCCACCTGGATGCTCACAAGTCTATAGGGCCGGATGGGATCCACCCGAGAGTGCTGAGGGAGCTGGTGGAGGAGCTCGCCAAGCCACTCTCCATCATCTATCAGCAGTCCTGGTTAACGGGGGAGGTCCCGGACGACTGGAGGCTTGCCAATGTGACGCCCATCTACAAGAAGGGCCGGAAGGAGGATCCGGGCAACTACAGGCCTGTCAGCCTGACCTCGGTGCCGGGGAAGATTATGGAGCGGTTCATCTTGAGGGCGCTCACAAGGCATGAGCGGGACAACCAGGGCATCAGGCCCAGCCAGCACGGGTTCACGAGAGGCAGGTCCTGCTTGACCAACCTGATCTCCTTCTATGACCAGGTGACCCGCCTAGTGGATGAGGGAAAGGCTGTGGATGTGGTCTACCTGGACTTCAGTAAGGCCTTTGACACCGTCTCCCACAGCATTCTCCTCGAGAAGCTGGCGGCTCACGGCTTAGACAGGTGTATTCTGCGCTGGGTCAAAAACTGGCTGGACGGCCGGGCCCAGAGAGTTGTGGTGAATGGAGTTAAATCCAGTTGGTGGCCGGTCACGAGCGGTGTTCCCCAGGGCTCAGTTTTGGGGCCGGTCTTGTTCAATATCTTTATCGATGATCTGGATGAGGGGATCGAGTGCACCCTCAGTAAGTTTGCAGACAACACCAAGTTGGGCGGGAGTGTTGATCTGCTCGAGGGTAGGAAGGCTCTGCAGAGGGACCTGGACAGGCTGGATCGATGGGCCGAGGCCAACTGTATGAGGTTCAACAAGGCCAAGTGCCGGGTCCTGCACTTTGGCCACAACAACCCCATGCAGCGCTACAGGCTTGGGGAAGAGTGGCTGGAAAGCTGCCTGTGGGAAAAGGACCTGGGGGTGTTGGTCGACAGCCAGCTGAATATGAGCCAGCAGTGTGCCCAGGCGGCCAAGAAGGCCAATGGCATCCTGGCCTGTATCAGAAACAGTGTGTCCAGCAGGAGTAGGGAAGTGATCGTGCCCCTGTACTCAGCACTGGTGAGGCCGTACCTCGAATCCTGTGTTCAGTTTTGGGCCCCTCACTACAAGAAGGACATTGAGGTGCTGGAGCGTGTCCAGAGAAGGGCAACAAGGCTGGTGAAGGGTCTAGAGAACAAGTCTGATGAAGAGCGGCTGAGGGAACTGGGATTGTTCAGCCTGGAGAAAAGGAGGCTGAGGGGAGACCTCATCGCTCTCTACAACTACCTGAAAGGAGGTTGTAGCGAGGTGGGTGTTGGTCTCTTCTCCCAAGTAAGTAGCGATAGGACAAGAGGAAATGGCCTCAAGTTGCACCAGGGGAGGTTTAGATTGGATGTGAGGAAAAATTTCTTTACGGAGAGAGTGGTTAAACATTGGAACAGGCTGCCCAGGGAAGTGGTTGAGTCACCGTCCCTGGAGGTATTTAAAAGACGTGTAGATGAGGCGCTTAGGGACATGGTTTAGTCGGCATGGTGGTGTTGGGTTGACGGTTGGACTCGATGATCTTAGAGGTCTTTTCCAACCTTAATGATTCTATGATTCTATGATTCTAATATAAACTTCTCTCACATCATCTCTCTCTAGTAAAGAAACAGAGCAAGCTTAGTAAAATCAAACAATACAAAGAATGACCCACTCAACAAACGAAAGCTTAAGTCCCACGGTGGGCTTCTGACAACGTGCAAAGTATATTCATAGAGACGAACAATGATTAATAAGATGGGAGAATCCATCTGGTATGGATTCGCTGACCCTTCCCATGTGCGTCGGTGGCCACCCAGGCATAGAGATTTAGAGGCTTTTTTAAAGTTAAAGGCACCGCTCCCACCGTCGGTAGGTCCACCAGAACGGGTTGTCCCGGATAATTGAGCGGATTCACCGAGTCTTTAGCCTCCATTTTTCCAGGGAGTATGGAAGGAGGCTTGGGGCAGAATGCGGTGAGTCGTGGGCACCCGTTAATTCCCCAGCGGCTATTAACTTTATATACTGCATCTGATGGTCGCTGTGCCCACCCAGGTTCGTGTGGTTTCAGAGCTCGCTTTAAGAGTCCGTTGGTGCGCTTGACAATGCCGTTTGCCTGGGGGGTAGTATGGGATGTGGAAGATCGCTGTATGTATTCCTTTGCTTCGTGCCCACTCTTGAACCACCCCGGCAGTAAAGTGGCTTCCATTATCCGACTGGATCGATTGGGGTTTAGGTAGATAACTGAACCATAACTTTAAACCTTTTACAGTATTATCTCCCGTCGCTCGTCGTACTGTTTCTGCTTGGGTCAATCCCGACATCACTTCAACTACTACTAGTACATATTGTTTTCCTTCAGAGATCCGAAATGGACCAATGTAGCCTACCTGCCAAGTGTCCCACAACCCTTTATTATCTCTTATGTGCAGAGGTGGGTCCTTAAGGGGGTTGTGCTCCCCTAATTGGGTGCAACATAAGCCACACGCAGATATAATAGTATTACACAGCTCTCTGGTTACAGACCACCCTCTGCTAATTGCTTCCCTAATGTCCTGGTTTCGGCAGGGATAGAGTTAGTTTCCTTCCTAGTAGCTGGTGCAGTGCTGTGTTTTGGATTTAGGGCAAGAACAATGTTGATAACACAACGATGTTTTAGTTGTTGCTAGGTAGTGTTTACACTAGTCAAGGACTTTCCAGCTTCTACCGACTGAGCTAGGCTGGGGGGGAACAAGAAGCTGGGAGGGGGCACAGCCAGGACAGCTGACCCAAACTGGCCAACGGGATATTCCATACCATGCGACGTCATGCTCAGTATATAAAGCTGGGGGAGGAAGAAGGAAGGGGGGGGACATTTTGGAGCGGTGGCGTTTGTCTTCCCAAGTAACCGTTACGTGTGAGGGAGCCCTGCTTTCCTGGAGATGGCTGAACACCTGCCTGCCTATGGGAAGTAGTGAATTAATTCCTTTGTTTTGCTTTGCTTGCGTGCGGCTTTTGCTTTCCCTATTAAACTGTTGTTATCTCAACCCACAAATTTTTCTCACTTTTACCCTTCCAATTCTCTTCCCCATACTACTGGGGGGGAAGTGAGCGAGCGGCTGCGTGGTGCTCAGTTGCCGACTGAGGTTAAACCACGACACCTAAATAGATCTTTACTTCCCAAATGGCCTCGTTTTACATGTAACCATTCCAACAGGTGTTCCCGTTTTTCCCCCTCGCCTTCTACGGCCATTCCTGCTAAATGGGTTAATGAGTCCACCTGATTATTCAGAAGGTGAGCTGGGTGATTCCCAGCTTGGTGTGTGGCAACCCATCCTACTAGAAAGGGTTTCTGCTTGGCGATACTCAGGATTTCTTCCCATTTTTCTCGTTGACACACCAGTACCCAATTGACCTCCCACTGATTTTGTTCCCAAAATGAGAGCCATTTGGTGCATCCCTTGAATACAGCATATGAGTCTGTGTAAATAAACACTGGTTCTTTAGTCTCAGCCTCTTTAACAACCACGCTCCACACAGCTACCAATTCTCCCACTTGAGCACTTCCCTCCCCTTCTGTTACGATTCGGTTCCCGGAATCAACATGCAGGGCTACTGCCCGGTAGTTCCACGTCTTTCCCTCTCTCCTAGAGGACGCGTCAGTGAACCACACATTTTTCTGGTGGGGGTCGAATGGAGGGGCAGGTTTTATATAAGAGGGGGGGCAGTCCCTGGTCTGGGTGGTTGTCAGAAGGTTCTTGTATTTGGAGCATTTTGGGTGCTCCCTCCTCTATCTGGCGTGTGTGGCAGTAATGATCTAATTGCACATACCACTTTCTTATTGTCTCTCGCTGCGCAACCCCCACAGGGGGTGGGGTTCCAGCCAGTACCGGCTTCAAGACCTTAAAGGGTCCTTGAAGAATGATTGGTTGTTGCCGTATGATTTTCTCAGCTTCCTGTAGGGCTAGACTCACCGCAAAGAGGCCCTTCTCCCAAACTGAGTAACGCTTTTCTGCGTCTTTGAAGCTGCGTGAGTAAAACCCGATGGGACGGGTCAGACCCTCTGGTCCGTACTGCCACGTATGTATAGATAATCCGTGGATTGCAAAGCCCCATTCAGTATAAAGCGGGTCTGTTGGGTGTATGGGCCCCAAGGCCTGATATACGCCAGCCTCAAAGATTAACAACTTTAAGGCTTCTTCATGGATGGGCGTCCAGTCCCAGGTGGCCCTCTTGCGAGTTAAATCGTAAAGGGGGCGGGCTATGATGGAGAAGTCTGGGATATGCTTTCTCCAAAATACCAATAAGCCTAGGGCATGTTGCAGCTCCTTTTCATTTCCCGGCATGCGTACTTGTTCAAGGGTAGTTAAGGTTTCAGGAGGAATACACACTGTTCCTCCCTTCCACCAAATACCCAGGAACTTTACCTCGGAAGATGGGAGCTGTACCTTTTCCGCCAGAATCTGAAGCCCCAAATTTCCTAGGTGAGTAATTATCTTAGTTTGCGTTTGTCCCACCGCCGTGGCATCAGAGCCACCGATCAATACATCGTCGATATATTGACATATTTTGACCCCCTCTCTGGGAGTGACTCGGGCAGGCTCTTGTGCCAGTGCGAAGTGTGCAATGGTCGGCGAATGGCAATATCCCTGGAGGAGGCGTGTGAAGGTGAATTGCACACCTTCCCATGTAAAGGTGAAGCGATCTCTGTCTGCTTCCTGTAAGGGGACCATAAAAAGAGTATCTTTCACGTCAATGGTTACTAAAATTTGGTGGGCTTGCACCTGTATACTTGCGATTAATTCGGCCATGTTAGGCACTGCGGCTGTCAAGGGGCCCGTGTTGGCATTTAAACGCCGATAATCAATTGTCAATCGCCATTTTCCATTGGGTTTACGGACTGGCCATACTGGGGAGTTATAAGGTGAGTGAGTGGGGATGATTATCCCTTGTTCTCGCAGTTTGGCTATCACAGGAGCTATTCCCTTCCTTGCTCCTAATGGTAGGGCATAGGGTTTTACATTAACAATTTTGGAAGGGGGGGAGCGCGGTCGCCGATTGTAAAAGTCTTATGAGAGCTGCAGGGAGTCCAAATTTCTGCTCCCTCCCCTTTGAGTCTACCCAGGCTCGCCCCTTCAATACATCAAGTCCCAAGATATTCATAGGCAATACACCCAGTATCATCATAACCTCAATAGGGGATGTGCCCCTATTCATTAGTCTGGGTGATTCTTATTGTAATAACATTAGTATGGCATATAATATTATTAGTATTATTAGTATATTTGTGTATTATTAGTATAACTATTAAAACTATAATTAGTACTTAACATCACATAATTCAGATCATTGGCTATTCTCACCCAAAATCAAATCCCCTTGAGGTACACATCAGACTTTCCCATCCTTCCGCATTATCCACCAAGTGCACCCAGGTCGTTGAGCAAAAGCAATCCCACGGATGGGTTTGCCTTTGCCTGAGGCAGGAATAACCCAGACTGTTTTCCCCAACATATTCTTTATGCGCACAACAGGGACTTTATTCCCATCTACAGTATGTAGAAGGTCCGACTGGGCAGGGCCAGCTCGATTGGCAGATCCCCGAGTGTTGACTAACCAGGTGGCCTTTGCTAAAAGTGTATCCCAATGTTTGAATGTCCCACCACCCATTGCTCTCAGCGTAGTCTTTAACAGTCCATTGTATTCTTCAATTTTCCCAGAAGCTGGTGCATGACAGGGGATGTGATACACCCACTCAATGCCGTGCTCTTTGGCCCAGGTGTCTATGAGGTTGTTTCGGAAATGAGTCCCGTTGTCTGACTTAATTCTTTCTGGGGTGCCATGTCGCCATAGGACTTGCTTTTCATGGCCCAGGATAGTGTTGCGGGCAGTGGCATGGGGCACGGGATATGTTTCCAGCCATCCGGTGGTTGCCTCCACCATTGTAAGCACATGGCGCTTGCCTTGGCGGGTTTGTGGGAGTGTGATATAATCGATCTGCCAGGCCTCCCCATATTTATATTTCAGCCATCGTCCTCCATACCAGAGAGGCTTTAACCGCTTGGCTTGCTTGATTGCAGCGCATGTTTCGCATTCATGGATAACCTGTGCAATAGTGTCCATGGTCAAGTCCACTCCTCGATCACGAGCCCATCTGTATGTTGCATCTCTTCCTTGGTGACCTGAGGTGTCATGGGCCCACCGAGCTATAAATAGTTCACCCTTCTGTTGCCAGTCCAGATCCACCTGAGCCACTTCAATCTTAGCAGCCTGATCCACCTGCTGGTTGTTTTGATGTTCTTCAGTGGCCCGACTCTCAGGTATGTGAGCATCTACATGACAGACTTTTACAACCAGGTTCTCCACCCAACAGCAATATCTTGCCACAGTGCGTGTCGTTTTACTGTTAGATCCAGAGACCTTCTCTTCCCTTTGAGGGTACTGAATGGTGTTGAACAGGGCTCGATAGGCATGGGCCAGGCCCC
This sequence comes from Spheniscus humboldti, assembly GCA_027474245.1. Taxonomy (NCBI): domain Eukaryota; kingdom Metazoa; phylum Chordata; class Aves; order Sphenisciformes; family Spheniscidae; genus Spheniscus; species Spheniscus humboldti. The sequence continues at coordinate 1,685,427 of CM049915.1, read as the reverse complement.
AGCACGTTGCAATGATCTGCATCTCTCTGGAGTTGCCAGGGTGACAGCATACCTTTTCCAAATATTCTGCTAACTTTTCAGGATGCTGCACTTGCTCAGGGGTGAAACTCCAAAACACTGGGGGTGCCCATTGCCCATCTTGTCCCACACACCCTGCCACTCATAGCTATTCAGCCCTGGGGCAGATCTCTGGATGATATTCTTAAATTGCTTACCAACTTTAGACAAAACCAAAACAATATTCCCAAGAAGTATCAATAGGAGTATCTTAACTACCCAAGGCTGTTTAAAATACTGAAAAGTTACTGTAATGTTAGTTGTCTCCACGAAATTGTATCTGTGGTACAGTAATGTCTTCATTGCAAAGCTTACATACCACACTAACGTCAAGGTCAATGTTTTAAAAACAAACCTCACAAGCGAGACATCACTAATCACTGCAGACCACAGCAAACTGCAAAAACCAACACAAATCTTTAACATGTACAGCAAAAAAAAGAGCATGATGCAGATTATACAAATCAGTATCGAGAACAGAGAAACCAACATTGTGACCCACCACTATTAACAGATATAAGTTCCTTAATAGTCTCCGGTTAATCTGTTATTATCTCAAACCCTTCGAGTCCCACGTTGGGCGCCAACAAGGACTGTCGTGGTGTAACCTGAGTCGGCAACTATGCACCACGCAGCTGCTCGCTCACCACCCCCCCCCCCCCGCCCGTTTGGATGGGGGAGAGAATTGGAAAAGAGCACAAGTGAGAAAAACTCGTGGGTTGAGATAAAAACAGTTTAATAATTGAAATAAAATGATAATAATTATATGATAATAATAATACATAAAGCAAGTGATGCACAGTGCAGTTGCTCACCACCTGCCGACCGATGCCCAGCCAGTCCCCGAGCAGCGGCCCCCCTGGACAGCTTTCCCCAGTTCACGTACTGAGCATGACGTCACATGGTATGAAATGTTTCTTTGGCCAGTTTGGCTGTCCCCCCTCCCAGCTTCTTGTGCATCTCCAGCCTTCTCAGTCGGGAGAGCATGGGAAGATGAAAAGTCCTTGACTAGCGTAAGCACTACCTAGGAACAACTAAACCATCGGTGCATTATGAACTTTGTTCTCATCCTAAATCCAAAACACAGCACTGTACCAGCTACTCGGAAGGAAATTAACGCTATCCCTGCCGAAACCAGGACACCTTGCCATTCCTCGCCCTGCCCTTCCTGGCCATGCCATTCCTTGCCTTCCCTTTCCTTGCCCTGCCACGCCATGCCACGCATTGCATTGCCTTGCCATGCCCTGCCTTGCCATGCCCTGCCTTGCCTTGTCTTGCCATGCCATGCCTTGCCTTGTCTTGCCGTGCCCTGCTACGCCTGCTATGTCCTGCCTTGAGTTGCCCTGCCCTGTCTTCACTTCCCTTACCCTGCACTGCCCGGCATTGCCATGCCCTGCGTTGCCTTGGACTGCCTTGCCCTCCTTTGGCCTGCCCTGCAGAACTTTGCATTTCCTTGCCCTGTGTTGCCCTCTCCTGCCCTGGCTTGCACTGCCTTGCCCTGTCGTGCCTTCCAGTGCTTTTCCTTGCCTTGCCATGCTCTTCCTTGCCTCGCCCTGCCTTGCCCTGCCCTGTCCTCCCTTGCCTTGCCTTGCCCTGCCTTCCCCTTCGCTTCCTTACCTTGCCCTGGCCTACCGTGGCATGCCTTCACTTGCCTTGCCCTGCCTTGACTTCTCTTGCCCTGCCTTTACCTGCCCTGCCCTGCTTTGCCTTCCCCTGCCCTTCCTTAACTTGCCCTGCCGTGCTGTGGCCTGCTTTGCCCTGTCTTGCTTTGCCTTGTCTTGCCCTGACGTGCCTTACCTTGCCCTGACCTAACCTGCCGTGCCTTGCATTGCCCTGCCTTGCCCTGTGGTGCCCAACCTTGCCTTTCTTTGCCTTGTCTTGCACTGCCTTGCCATGTCCTGCCCTGGATTGCACTGCCCTGGCCTGTGCTGCAATGCCCTGCCTTACGTTGTCTTTTTTCCTGCCTTGCCTCACCCTGCCCTGCTGTGCCTTGCCTTGCATTGTCCTGCCTTGTCTTGCCTGCCTTGCCCTGCCTTGCTTTGCCTTGCCCTTCCTCGCCATGCCTTTTCGTGCCCTGCCCTGCTCTGCCATTTCTTGCATTGCCTTGCCTTATCTTGTCTTACCTTGACTTGCCTTGCCCTGCCAGGCATTGTCGTGCCTTGCCCCATATTGCTTGGCCTTGCCTTGCGTTGGCCAGCCCTGCATTACCCTGCCTGGCCCTACCTTCTCTTACCTCGCGTTGCCTTGCCCTGCTCTTCCTTAACTTGCCCTGCCCTGCCTTGCCCTGCACTGCATACCGCTGCCCTGGCCTCTCCTGCCTTGTCCTGCCCTCCCCTGCCCTGCCTTGCCTTGCGTTGTCCTGTCTTGCCTTGCGTTGCCCTTCCTTGCTTTGCCCTGCTGCCCCTGCCCTGTCTTGCCTTTCCCTGCCATGCTTTGCCCGGACCTACCTTGCCTTGTACTGCTTTCCCTACCCTGCCTTTACCTGCCCTGCCCTGCCTTGCCTTGCCCTGCATTGCATGGCCTCCTCTGTCCTCCCTTCCTTTGCCTTGTCTTGCCCTGCCATGCCCTGCTGTGCCTTGCCTTGCCTTATCTTGCCTTGCCTTATCTTGCCTTGCCGTGCCTTGTTTTGCTTTGCCTTGGTCAGCTCTGCCCTGCGTCGCCTTGCGTTACGCTGCCCCGCACTGCCCTGCATTGCCTTGCCTTGCCCTCCCGGCATTACCTTGCCTTGCCCTACATTGCCTTGCCTTTGATTCCCTTGCCCTGCCTTGCCCTGCTCTGCCTTATGCTGTCTTGCCCTGCCTTGCATTTTTTTGCCCTGCCATGCCTTACATTGTGCTCCCGTGCTGTGGCCTGCCTTGCCCAGCATTGCCCTGCGGTGCGCACCCTTGCCTTTCTTTGCCTTGCCTTACATTGCCTTGCCCTCACCTGCCTTGCCTTTCCTTGACCTTTCCTTTCTTGCCTTGTCTTGCCTTGCGCCACCCTGCCCTGCTCTGCCCCGCCTTGGTCAGCCTTACCTTGCCTTGCCCTGCCTTACCTTGCCCTGCTTACCTTCCCTTGCCTTGTCCTGTGCTCCCCTGCCCTGCCTTGCCTTGCGTTGTCCTGTCTTGCCTTGCGTTGCCCTTCCTTGCTTTGCATTGCCCTTCCTCACCCTGCCTTGCCTTACCCTGCCCTTCCTTCCCCTGGAGTGCCCTGTCTTCCCTTGCTTTGTCTTGCCCTGCCCTGCTCTGCTGAGTCTTGCATTGCCTTGCCTTATTTGCTTTGCCTTGTCCTGCCCTGCCGTGCCTTGCCCAATCTCGCTTTGACTTGCCTTCCCTTGGGCAGCTCTGCCCTGCATTGCCATGTATTGCACGTTCTACCCTGCCCTGCCATGCCCTGCCTTTCCTTGCCTTGTCTTGCCTTGCCCTGCCCTGCCTTGGCCCGCCTTGCCTTCCCATGCTCTGTCTTGCCTTGCCCTGCCTTGCACGCCCTGCCCTGTCTTCCCTTGCCTTGCCTTGCACTGCCCTGCCATACCTTGTCCAGGGCAGGAGAGGGCGGGACAAGGCAAGACAAGGCAGGGCAAGGCAAAGCAGGGCAAGGCAGGCCAGTGCACAGCAGGGCACAGCAGGGCAGTGCAGGGCAAGGCAAGGTAGGGCAGGGCAAGGCAAGGTAGGGTAGGGCAAGGCAATGAATGGCAATGTAGGGCAGGGCAAGGAAAGGCAAGGCAGGACAAGGCAGCACAGGCCAGGGCAGTGTAATCGAGGGAATGGCAAGGCAGGGCAAGACAAGACAAGCCAGGGCAGGGCAAGGCAAGGCAAGGTAAGGTATGGAAGGGCAGGGAAAGGCAAGGCAAGGCAGGGCAAGGCAAGCTAAGGAAAGGAAGGGCAAGTCAAGGCAGGGCAGGGCAAGGCAAGGTAAGGAACAGCAGGGGAAGACAGGGCAAAGCAAGGCAAGGGAAAACAGGGGAAGGCAGGGCGTGCAAGGCAGGGCAAGGCAAGGGAGGTCAGGGTACGGCAGGGTAAGAAAAGGCAGGGCAAGGAATGGCAAGGTGTCCTGGTTTCGGCAGGGATAGAGTTAATTCCCTTCCTAGTAGCTGGTACAGTGCTGTGTTTTGGATGTAGGATGAGAGCAAAGATGATAAGGCACCGATGGTTTAGTTGTTGCTAGGTAGTGCTTACACTAGCCAAGGACTTCTCAGCTTCCCATGCTCTACCAACTGAGAAAGCTGCAGGTGCACGAGAAGCTGGGAGGGGGGCACAGCCAAACTGGCCAAAGAAACATTCCATGCCATGTGATGTCACGCTCAGTACGTGAACTGGGGAAAGCTGTCCGGGGGGACCACTGCTCGGGGACTGGCTGGGCATCGGTCGGCGGGTGCTGAGCAATTGCATTGTGCATCACTTGCTTTGTGTGTTATCATATAATTATTATCATTTTAATTCAATTATTAAACTGTTTTTATCTCAACCCATGAGTTTTTCTCACTTGTGCTCTTTTCCAATTCTCTCCCCCATCCCACCGGGTCGGGGGGGATTGAGCGAGCGGCTGCGTGGTGCTTAGTTGCCGACTCAGGTTAAACCACGACACAAGGCAAAGCAAAGCAGGGCAAGGCAAGGCAGGGCAAGGCAAGGCAAGGCGGGGCAAGGCGGGGCAAGGCAAGGCAAGGCAGGGCAAGGCAAGGGAGACCATGGCAAGGCAAGGCGGGGCAAGGCGGGGCAAGGCAGGGCACAGCAAGGGAAGTGAAGACAGGGCAGGGAAACTCAAGGCAGGGCATGGCAGGCATAGGAGGGCAGGGCAAGGCAAGGCAGTGCAAGGCAAGGCAGGGTAGGGCAAGGCAGGGCAATGCAATGCAGGGCAATGCAAGGCAGGGCAAGGCACGGCAGGGCAGGGCAGCGCAGGGCAGGGCAAGACAAGGCAAGGCAATGCAAAGAAAGGCAAGGTTGGGCACCGCAGGGCAAGGCAGGTCACAGCACAGCAGGGTAAGGCAAGGCAGGGCAAGGCAACAAACGGCAGAGCAGGGCAGGGCACGAAAAGGCAGGGCGAGGAAGGGCAAGGCAAAGCAAGGCAGGCAAGACAAGGCAGGACAATTCAAGGCAAGGCAGGGCAAGGAAAGGCAGGGCAGTGCAGGGCAGCGTAACGCGAGGCAACGCAAGGCCGGTCTTCCCTGCCCTGACCTAACCTGCCGTGCCTTGCATTGCCCTGCCTTGTCCTGCCCTGCCCTGCCTTGCCTTGTCCTGCCCTGGATTGCACTACCCTGGCCTGCGCTGCAATGCCCTGCCTTGCATTGTCTTGTCTTTTCCTGCCTTGCCTCGCCCTGCCCTGCTGTGCCTTGCCTTGCATTGTCCTGCCTTGTCTGGCCTGCCTTGCCCTGCCTTTCTTTGCCTTGCCCTTCCTCACCCTGCCTTTTGGTGCCCTGCCCTGCTTTGCCATTTGTTGCATTGCCTTGCCTTGCCTCATCTTGTCTTACCTTGACTTGCCTTGCCCTGCCCAGCCTTGTCCTGCCTTGCCCCATATTGCTTTGACTTGCCTTGCATTGGCCAGCCATGCATTACCCTGCCTTGCCCTGCCTTCCATTACCTTGCTCTGCCTTGTCCTGCTGTGCCTTGTCCTGCCTTTCCTTGCCTTGCCATACCTTGTTTTGCCTTGCCTTGGCTAGCCCTGCTCTGCGTTTCCTTGCGTTACGCTGCCCTGCACTGCCATTCCTTTCATTGCCCTCCCTGTATTACTTTGCCTTGCCCTACATTGCTTTGTCTTCAATTCCCTTGCCCTGCCCTGCATTATAGTGTCTTGCCTTGCCTTCCCCTCTCTTGCACTGCCTTGCATTTGCTTGACCTGCCCTGCCTTGCCTTGCGTTGCCTTGCCTTGCCCTGCACTGCCATGCTGTTCCCTGCTTTGCCCTGCTGTGCAGTGGCCTGCCTTGCTCTGCTTTGCCTTGCTCTGCCGTGCCTTCCCTTGTTTTGCCCTGCCCTGCCATGCCTTGCCCTGCCTTGCCTTGCCCTGCCTTGCCTTGCCGTTCCCTGCCTTGCCCTACCCTGCCTTGCCTTGCACTGCCTTGCCTTGCCCTGCCTTGCCTTGCCTTACCTTGCCTTGTGCTGTATTGACTTGCCCTGTATTTCCCTGCCCTGCGTTGCCCTGCTTTGCCGTGTCCTGCCCTCCCCCAGCTTGCCCTGCCTTGCCCTGCCCTGCCTTGCCTTGCCCTTCCCTGCCCTGTCTTGCATTGCCTTGCATTGCCCCACCCTGTCCTGACCTGCCCTTCTCTGCCTTGCCTTGTCTTGCCATGACTTGCTTTGCCATGCCCTGCCCTGCCTTCCCTTGCCTTGCCGTGCCCTTTCTTGCCTTGCAGTGCACTGCTGTGCCCTGGCTTGCCTTGCCGTGCCCTGCCTACCTTGTCCTGCCTTGCCTTTCATTGCCCTGCCTTCCATTGCCTTGCCTTGTGCTGCTTTGCCTTGCCTTCTATTTGCCTGCACTGCCATGCCCTGCTTTGCCTTGCCCTGCCCTGCCTTGCATTGCCTTGCCTTGTGTTCCCCTGATTTGCCCTGCCCTGCTCTTCCCTACCTTACCTTGCCTTGTCCTGCTCCGCTCTGCCTTGCCCTGCCTTGCCTTGCATTGCCATCACTTGCGTTGCCTGGCCTTGCCTTGCCTTGCAGTGCCTTGCCCTGTATTTCCATGCCCTGACTTGCCCTGCTTTTCCCTGCCCTGCCCTGCCCTGCCCTGCCTTGCCTTTCTTTGCCTTGCCGTGTTTTGCCTTGCTTTGCCCTGCTTCTCCCTGTAGCACCATGACGAGTTTCATAAGCAGGCTACATGCTGACCCTGGCAGGCAGCAGATTCCCTGCCCCAGCACAGACCCCCCTGGGGTGCAGGGACCCTGCTCGGAAGGACAGCCCTGAGCACCCCTGGCTGCACACCACCTTTCACATCCCTGCAGCCATTACCGGCAGAAGGGAGCTGTCTTGCCCTGTCCCTCTGAATGTGCAGCAGGGAAACCCTGCTTTGGACAATGTCCTCCTCCTCCACACCAGAGAAAAGCAAGGAGAGCTATCCTGACAGGTCCTATCAGTAGTGACACGTGCCAGGTCTAGGAGATCTTTCCTGACTGCAGCTGTGTTGCCCTGCAGCCAGAGACTTACCGTGTCAAGGGCTGTGAAGATTTCTTCCCCGGTGAGCTCTCACCTGTCCTCCCACCCCAGAATACTTGGAAACTCCTCTCACTTCTCTTGTCTGCCGTTAATTCTCAACATCCTCCCACCCCAGACTGCCTCTAACCTTTGTCTGCCTCGTTGCTCTGTCGTCAGTGCGTGCAGGCAGTGCCCTCAGGCCTGCTGCGCTTTGCAGAGGAGCTGCTCCTGGGCAGAGCTGTCTCTCGGCAGCGCTTCCCGGTTGCCATGAGCTCCCTCCATCCCAGGAGCCCAGCTCAGCAGCAGAGGACCAGCCCAGGGCAGCACTTTCTCTGCCCCCTCTGGGCTCCCAGGAGGTGTCCCTGGGGCTCCTGGGGAACCTGCTGTGAAACAAGCCGAAGTCATTACTGAGGTTTCCTCCCATAGCTGGGGAGGGACACCTCTTTCCAGTAGTGTCATTTCCCCTATCAGAGACAGAGTTAGGTCGAAGAATCACCTCTTCTTGTCCCACTATGACACAGGACACCCAGACAGTGAAAGGGAGTACCTTTCCTGTACCCATACAAACCACAGGTGACATTTCAGGTGCCAGAGGTGGTCCAAGACATGCGCAGGTCACTGTAAGTTCTGATGGAACAATTCAGAGGGACAGGGCAGCGTCCGGGCTCATCATTTTGGAGGCTGGTGGGGCATTCCTTTGGCCGGCTGAAGTGACAGCAGATGCCCACATTTAGGGCAATGAAGCCTGTTCCTGCTCAGGATGTTCAGGGCAGCTTATAGAGGTATTCCTCTGCGCAAATGGAGTCACTGCCATCGGGAGAGCTAAGGCTCTCTCTTCTCCATCAGCTGTATTTACCAGATCTCCACTGACAGTTACGGCAGGTTTCTCATAGGCACCCCTACAATGCCTAACCTCATGCAAGGCAGCTGCTCAATTTAAAGATGAACGACATCCTGTGCTGCTCCCTGAGACTCCAGGGCTCTCCAGCACAACTGTGTGCAGCCAGCAGGGACAGCACAAGACCTGCAGGAACACCATCACCATTCAGAGCAGCCATCTAATAGACCCCAAGAAATCCTTAGACATGTTCAGTGCTTTCGTTCAAGCAACTGCAGTGAGGCAATTCCTGTCCCATCTCTATCCAGTAGATGTAGGCAGTGCTTCTCCCACATCCTTTAGTCATCCTTTGATGATGCAATCCAGGAACAGACCCATGATTTTCAGCATGTTCCTGGGTCATGGGATATCCCTAGCCAAGGACATTTTCAAAAGCACCTTGTCCTTCCTTGGAGATCAGCTGCACTTGCACCACAGGCCCTCCGGGGCTGCAGAGACACCACAGACAGCAAAGGCCTCTCCTGCCAGGGCTGCACAGTCCAGCCCTGCCTCTCTCTGCTCCTGAGGACAGCAGGGCTTGCTCTCCTTAGGGACACCTCATTTCCTCTTTACATCGCCTTCTGCCATCCACCCCAGCATGCTCTGAAGCAAACCTTTTGCTTGCATGGGACCTTGGGCATTTGGTACCAGCTTGCTTTGTTGGTCTGAGCTTGGCCCTGGTGCCACAGCTGAGCTCCAGCACATCTCTGCTCTGACATAAAGAACCTATAATGAGGGAGAGGAAGGGGACAAAGTCTTCTTTAACCAGCCTTAGGAAGTCTTGGGATAAATGACCTCACGTCTTACTGGGGACTTGAATGACCCTGTGTATTTGGTTTACATGGCAAGGTTTTTGGCAGTGGTGAGGGGGGGCTGCAGGGGTGGCTTAGGTGAGAAGCTATCAAGAGCTGACTCCATATCGGATAAAGTCAATTCTAGCTGCCTCCAAAATGAACCAGCCACTGCCCAAAGACGAGCCAATAAGCAATTCTCATGGCACCTCTGTGATAACGTATTGAAGAAAGGGTAAAAAGCCATGTGCAGCAGCTGTACGAGAGGGGAGTGAGAAACAAGCTGGGGGGGGTCAGCTGTCCTTTTGTGGGCCCCTCGCAACTTCTTCTGCCCACCCCCCTTCACTGGCAGAGCAGTATGAAAAACAGAGAAAGCCTTGACGCTGTGTAAACAGTGCTCAGGAATAGCTAAAACACAGGGATGTTATCAGCACTGTTTTGGTCCTAAGTCCAAAGCACAGCACCATCCAGGCTGCTATGAAGAAAATTAACTCCAACCCAGCCAGAGCCAGTAAAACAGGGCAGGCTGTTGTTTTTGGAGGGTACGAGGATGATAACCGTGAAGAAATTTAGACTGGGGAAACGGGAAGCAGGAAACGAAAGGTGAGGAAAAGGATATCATCACGGGTGTGTGGGGTTCCTGTGATGCAGCCCAGCACCCAATGCGAACTATTTCCACAGTAGAGTGTTTTCCCTAATGTTGACGAGGTGAAGGGAAAGGAATGAACGTTTCATTCAGGCTGGAAGTGACCTTGCAAGATGCCTATAGACCAACATTCTACTCAAAGGAAGGTCACACCAGATTGCTCATGGCTTTATCCAGGTGGGTCTTTGAAACTTCCAGGGATGGAGGCAGCGCACACCCTCTGGAAAATGTCTTCCCATGTCTGACTGTCCTCGTGCATCAAAAGTTTCTCCCTATGTCAAGGCTGACCCTCTTTTTCCCCAAGAACAAGAAGCCCCATTGCCTCTTGTCCTCCTGTCTTGCGCCACAGTGTCTTCTTGGAAACCTCGCCCTAGGCAGTGCAAGGCTGGTACATTCTCCACCAGAAGCCCTCCATTCTCCAGTCTGAACAAGCCCAGCTCCCTCAGCCCCTCCTAACAGGGCAAGTGTTCTCATCCTGACTATCTTGGCGGCCCCCCACTGAACTGGCTCCAAGTTGCCAATGTTTCTCTGGCATTGTGAGGCACGAAAACCTGCTAGAGTGTTCTGGATGTGCTCTAACAAGTGCTGAACAGAAGAAGAGAGTCACTGCCGCTGGCTGTGTTCCTGCCCATACAGCCCAGGATGTTGTTGGCCGCCTTTGCTGAATGGCTCGTGTTTTGCCTACTGTAACCCAAGGACCACCAGAGCCTTTCCTGCAGAGCTGCTTCCGATACCTAGGCGGTCGCAGGCCTCTGTCTTTGCAGAGGCTCAGTCCACCTCAAAAGCAGGACTTTGGACTGCTCCTGATTCCATATCATGAGGTTGCCCCATGCCTCCTTCAGCAGGCTAGAGGCCCAGTTCCCTCAGACCCTCCTCACAGCTCATGTTTAGATCGCTTACTCCATCTTGGCAGACCTCCTCTGGACCTTATCCAGTTTCTCCACTCTCCTTTTGAAATGTAAGGCCCACTGGCTCATATGGCATTGTCATGGTCCCCAGGCCCTTCTCCTCAGGGCACTCCTTAACGGGCCAGGTCTCTACCCATGCTGCTGCACGAACTTGTTCTGCAGCTGGTGGCCTGAGCTAAAAATAGTTTAATAGGTGAAAGAAAAAAGATAAAAACAAACATAAATAAAACTAACAGGCAATGCAAAGGCAAGCGCTTACCACGTCCCACAAGCAGAGTGACGCCCAGCCAGTCTCCCAGCAACAGTCACCTTGAATGACAAAAAACTGCACCTCCTTCTTCTTCTGCCCCAGCTTTTATTGCTGAGCATGACGTCCTATGGTATGGAATATCCCTCTGGTCATTCGGGGTCAGCTGTCTTGGCTGTGTCTCCCCACCAACTTCTTACCCACGCCCAGCCTTCTCGCTGGGAGGGAGCTGAGTGAGAAACAGAGAAGGCCTTGACGGTGTGCAAACACTGCTCAGCAATAGCCAAAATGCTGCTGTGTTATCAACACTGTTTTAGGCAGAAACTCAAAACACAGCACCATAGGGGCTGCTACGCAGGAAGTGAAGCCCATCCCAGCCAGACCCAGTACACTTGAACTGGGGGTCCAGAAATGGACATAGTAGTGTACTGGTGGCCTAACAAGGGATGATCAGGGGGACACAATCACTTCACTCACTCTTTTGGCGAGGCTTCTTTTTACACTCTCCAGGACACTGCTGGCCTTCTTTGCCACCACATCACGCTACTGGAAATTGTTTTGCCTTCCATTCCCCAGCACCACCAGCACCTTTTCCGCAGAGCTGCTCCCCAGCCACGCAATCCCCTTCCCCTGCCACTGCAAGGTGTCGTCTATCCCAGGCGCTGGACCTGGCCTTTGTCCTTTGTCTTTTTCATGAGGTTCCTGACAGGACAGTCCTCCCGCCTGTCAGCTTTCCCCTGAAAGGCATCCCTAAGGCACAGGAATGGTCCTCCCAAGTTAGTATCATTGAAAAATGTGGTGAGAGTTGCCTCCTCCGGGTCATGGATACAGGTGTTAAACTGCACAGGGCTCAGGAGAGTCCCCTGTGCCACCTCACCAAACCCCTCCAGATAGAGTATGGCCCCTTCACCACTGCTCTCTCAGCCTCATCATCCAACTGGTGTTTTGCTCATCATTTTGTCTATCCACCCACACTGTAATGGCCTAACTTGGGTACAAGAATATTGAGGGAGACCATGCCAAAAGTCTTGCTGAAGTGGAGGTAAATGACATCAACTGTTGTCCCCTCATGCACAAATGCAGCTACTTCATCATGAAGGCAAACAGGCTGGCGAGGCATTGTTTACCCTTGGTAAGTCTGTGACGATGCTCTTCTTTTTTAGGTGCCCAGGGATGTCACCCAAGAGGACTCCTTCAATGGCTCCCGCCTCACCAAAGTGAGCTTGCACAGCCTGGGGTTCCCTGGGTTCCACTTTTGTCCGCTTTCAAAGATGAGTGCAACACTTGCTTGTCCTAACTCACAAGAGACCTCTACCGATCCCAGGACCTTTCAAAAGGGATATTCCAAAGAAATATCGATCTTGCCCTGTGACTTCATTACCACTATTCTTCTTGTTATACGGTGTATTTAGTTTCTCTAATCTTTCATATCATTTCACCTATCTTGATACAAGGACCATTTCTAATGTCACCTTTCAGATGCAGACTCTCTATGGACAAAGGCCCATTCCATTATTCTCTAACTTTCTGCTACCCTTATGCTTTTTTCATTCAGATAACTCCTGTTCTACTCACCTGTCCAGTTGGTGCTTTAAGCTTCAGGGAGTTAAAAGCTTGCCTGTCTTCTGGTAATCTAATTGTCTCTTTAGCCAATTCCTTAATTATGTTCATATCTGACTTTTTTCTATCTATCATCTAAAACATTTCCCATAAAATGATCCCTTGTGGAAAGGCAACCTCGTTAGAGACAGCTTCTGCTTGTTATATCGTTGAGGAGGGTGTTTTATTGTTTATGAATCCTTATCATGCTTTTCTTTGCTTCGCTTACAAGTGGGAAAAATTCTTCTGTGGCCGGTGTGCAGCCAGTTCTCTAAGGAGAGCAGGGGGGAGTTGGTGCAGCAAAGCTGTAACATTTAGCTCCAGAGTTCAGTGAAGTCTGATGTAAGGAAAACTGATGCAAGTCCCAGGGGGCCAATGAGAAAAATGGTGGGGTTGGTGAGGTGAGGAGCAAGGCTGTCCATCCAGTGTCAGACCTCAAAGGACTGCTTTTCTTACCTGTCCGGACCTCCTGAGGGGACACTGCATCAATATCCAATTGGATAATGCTTCTATCACCTCTTCTCTAAACTGAAGAGTAATAAAATATAAACTTTAAATTAATAAATATTTTTAATTAGGTGCACTTTGACATCTTCCTCTTTAACTACACTATGACGAGACTCCAATTAGCTGTACAAGCCTGGAAGACCTGAAGAAAGCTACAGGAAGAGATATAGCTCGTTAAGGCTTTCTGTATTTTAATGAGACCCATGGAGTATTTGGTGCTGAGTCCTTGAACCTCCGATGAGGAGAGGAGATTGAACAAACCTCTCAAGAAGTCAAAGTCAGAAGCAAAACTCAAAGTACCTTGCAATATTACCGGGTCCCCTTGAGGACCATTACTGACAAAGCCTCCCCATGGACTCGTTAGAGCAGGTAATTGGAGGCTGTGATTGCAGGTAGGCAAAGGCACTGCGCAGGCAGCTGTAATGCTGAGAAAAGCCTTGGGTTTTTTCAGAAAGCAGAAAGGCCAAGCCCTGACCCCCAGGCCCTGAGAAGGTAGACCCTGTCCCTCACGCGTGGCTGAGGGCTCTTCCTGGGGGCAGTGGGGTGTGAGGGTGAGCAATGCCAAGTGTATAAAAATTGTACAACACCTCCCGGCCTCCCCAAGCAGGGGAAAGGAAGAAAGGAAGTCCAGAGTCTCAACAGAAACTTCCTCCTCGTAGGCCTCAGTGGTAGAGGCAACTGCCATACCCAAGGGGACAAAGACCTCGGTTTGGATGGGCCTTTCAGCCTTGACAGAGGCCTAGGCTGTCTCTACTGCAGGCTGTCCTACACTGTCCCATGCCTGCACCTCTTTCCCTTCAGATTCTCAACACCCTTCTTGCTTTCCCACCCAGCTCTCCCCTGTGAAAGGTGCACTCAACCCCTGACTACCACTGCGGTGGTTTGGTACAGGCTGTGGAAGGGGTAAAGGCCTGAGCTGTAGCCAGGCGTGAACTCCCCTGGTTTCAGTCTGTTCGCTGAAAACCCACAAATCATAGAATCATAGAATATAGAATCATTAAGGTTGGAAAAGACCTCTAAGATCATCGAGTCCAACCGTCAACCCAACACCACCATGCCCACTAAACCATGTCCCTAAGCGCCTCATCTACACGTCTTTTAAATACCTCCAGGGACGGTGACTCAACCACTTCCCTGGGCAGCCTGTTCCAATGTTTAACCACTCTCTCCGTAAAGAAATTTTTCCTCACATCCAATCTAAACCTCCCCTGGTGCAACTTGAGGCCATTTCCTCTCGTCCTATCGCTTGTTACTTGGGAGAAGAGACCGACACCCACCTCGCTACAACCTCCTTTCAGGTAGTTGTAGAGAGCGATGAGGTCTCCCCTCAGCCTCCTTTTCTCCAGGCTGAACAATCCCAGTTCGCTCAGCCACTCCTCATCAGACTTGTTCTCTAGACCCTTCACCAGCCTCGTTGCCCTTCTCTGGACACGCTCCAGCACCTCAATATCCTTCTTGTAGTGAGGGGCCCAAAACTGAACACAGGATTCAAGGTGCGGCCTCACCAGTGCCGAGTACAGGGGCACGATCACTTCCCTGCTCCTGCTGGTCACACTGTTTCTGATACAGGCCAGGATGCCATTGGCCTTCTTGGCCGCCTGGGCACACTGCTGGCTCATATTCAGCCGGCTGTCAACCAGCACCCCCAGGTCCTTTTCCGACAGGCAGCTTTCCAGCCACTCTTCCCCAAGCCTGTAGCGCTGCATGGGCTTGTTGTGGCCGAAGTGCAGGACCCGGCACTTGGCCTTGTTGAACCTCATACAGTTGGCCTCGGCCCATCGATCCAGCCTGTCCAGGTCCCTCTGCAGGGCCTTCCTACCCTCAAGCAGATCAACACTCCCGCCCAACTTGGTGTCGTCTGCAAACTTACTGAGGGTGCACTCGATCCCCTCATCCAGATCATCGATAAAGATATTGAACAAGACCGGCCCCAAAACTGAGCCCTGGGGAACACCGCTCGTGACCGGCCACCAACTGGATTTAACTCCATTCACCACAACTCTCTGGGCCCGGCCGTCCAGCCAGTTTTTGACCCAGCACAGAGTCCACCTGTCTAAGCTGTGAGCCGCCAGCTGCTCTAGGAGAATGCTGTGGGAGACGGTGTCAAAGGCCTTACTGAAGTCCAGGTAGACCACATCCACAGCCTTTCCCTCATCCACTAGGCGGGTCACCCGGTCATAGAAGGAGATCAGGTTGGTCAAGCAGGACCTGCCTCTCGTGAACCCGTGCTGGCTGGGGCTGATGCCCTGGTTGTCCCGCTCATGCCTTGTGAGCGCCCTCAAGATGAACCGCTCCATAATCTTCCCCGGCACCGAGGTCAGGCTGACAGGCCTGTAGTTGCCCGGATCCTCCTTCCGGCCCTTCTTGTAGATGGGCGTCACATTGGCAAGCCTCCAGTCGTCCAGGACCTCCCCCGTTAACCAGGACTGCTGATAGATGATGGGGAGTGGCTTGGCAAGCTCCTCCGCCAGCTCCCTCAGCACTCTCGGGTGGATCCCATCTGGCCCCGTAGACTTGTAAGCATCCAGGTGGTGTAGCAGATCGTTGACTGCTTCCTCTTGGAGTATGGGGGGTTCATCCTGCTCGCCCCTGTCTTCCAGCTCAGGGGGCCAAGTACCCTGAGGATAACCGGTCTGCCTGTTAAAGACTGAAGCAAAGAAGGCATTGAGTACCTCAGCCTTTTCCTCATCCTCGGTGACAATGTTCCCCCCTGCATCCAATAAAGGATGGAGAGTCTCCTTGGCTCTCTTCTTGTCATTAATATATTTGTAAAAACTTTTTTTGTTGTCCTTAACGACAGCGGCCAGATTGCGTTCCAGCTGGGCTTTTGCCTTTCTCATTTCCTCTCTGCACGACCTAACGAGATCCCTGTACTCTTTTTGAGTTGCCTGCCCCTTCTTCCACAAGTGGTAAACTCTCCTTTTTTTCCTGAGTCCCTGCAAAAGCTCCCAGTTCAGCCAGGCCGGTCGCCTTCCCCACCCGTTCTTTTTACGGCATACAGGGACAGCCTGCTCCTGCGCCTTTAAGGCTTCTTTCTTGAAGAACTTCCAGCCTTCCTGGACCCCTTTGCCCTTCAGGACCATCTCCGAAGGGACTCTCTCAACCAGCGTCCTGAACAGGCCAAAGTCCGCCCTCCGGAAGTCCATGGTTGCAGTTTTGCTGGCCCCCCTCCTTACTTCACCAAGAATCGAGAATTCTACCATATCATGGTCGTTAAGCCCAAGACGGCCTCCGACCACCACGTCTCCCACCAGTCCTTCTCTGTTTGTAAACAGTAGATCAAGCGAGGCACCTCCCCTGGTAGGCTCACTTACCAGCTGTGTCAGGAAGTTGTCTTCTACACACTCCAGGAACCTCCTAGACTGCTTCCTCTCTGCCGTGTTGTATTTCCAGCAGATGTCCAGGAAGTTGAAGTCCCCCACGAGAACAAGGGCTAGCGATCGAGAGACTTCTGCCAGCCGCTTGTAGAACGCTTCATCCGCCCCTTCATCCTGGTTGGGTGGTCTATAACAGACTCCCAGCAGGATATCTGCCTCGTTGGCCTTCCCCCCTCATCCTTACCCATAAACACTTGACCGTATCATCATCACAATCCTTGAGTTCTAGACAATCGAAACATTCCCTAACATACAGGGCCACCCCACCATTGTGGCACTCCAATCATGAGAGTCACCCCACCATGTTTCTGTGATGGCGACTAAGTCGTATCTCTCCCGCTGCACCATGCCTTCCAGCTCCTCCTGTTTGCCGCCCATGCTGCGTGCATTGGTGTAGATTCACTTGAGCCGGGCTATCGATTTCGCCCCCAGCATCGGCATGCCACCCCTGGGCTCGCCTCTAGTGAGCCTGGTTTTATCCTCTTCCCCCTTCAAACCTAGTTTAAAGCCCTCTCAATGAGCCCTGCCAATTCATGAGCCAGGATCCTTTTTCCCCTGTGAGACAGCTGGACTCCATCTGTCGCCAGCAGGCCCGGTGCCGTGTAAACCTTGGAATATTGTATCGGTTTTGTCTAAAGTTGGTAAACAATTTAAGAATATCATCCAGAGATCTGCCCCAGGGCTGAATAGCTACGAGTGGCAGGGTGTGTGGGACAAGATGGGCAAGTACCTAGGCCAGTGGGCACCCCCAGTCTTTTGGAACTTCACCCCTGAGCAAATGCAGAATCCTGAAAAGTTAGCAGAATATTTGGAAAAGGTATGCTGTCACCCTGGCAACTCCAGAGAGCTGCAGATCATTGCAACGTGCTGGGGCCTGGCCCATGCCTACCGAGCCCTGTTCAACACCATTCAGTACCCTCAAAGGGAGGAGAAGGTCTCTGGATCTAACAGTAAAACGACACGCACTGTGGCGACTCAGACCCGGGCAACACGCCCTGCAGCCACTCCGACACCAGCGACACGCCGTGCAGCCACTCAGACCCCGGCCACATGCTCTGCAACCACTCCGACACCAGCAGCATGCTCTGCAGCTACTCAGACTCCAGCGACAGGGTCTGTGGCCACTCAGACCCCGGTGACAGGCCCTGTGGCCACTCAGACCCCAGTGACAGGCACTGCAACTGCTCAGACTCCGGCGACAGTCCCTGTGGCCACTCAGACCCCAGTGACAAGCACTGCAGCCACTCAGACCCCGGCGACAGGCCCTGCGGCCACTCAGACCCCGGCGACAAGCAGTGTGGCCACTCAGACCCTGGCAACCAGCCCTCTGGCCACTCCGACACCGGTGACAAGCACTGCGGCCACTCCGACCCCCGTGACAAGCACTGCAGCTACTCAGACCCCGGTGACACGTCCTGTGGCTGAATCAAAGAACCAGCCTGTGCTGGTATCAGTCGCCCCTGTACACAAGAAGAAATTTTGGAAGTGGAAGTCGGCTCGTTTAGTAAGGGAGGAAGAAGCTTCTTCTAAAAGGGAGCCAGAGGAGGAGGTGACGCGTGCTGAGGAGGCCCCAATGTATAATGAACTACCAGAAAATGAGAAGCAATATGCCCTGTTCACTGATGGGTCCTGTCGTCTTGTGGGAAAGCATCGGAGGTGGAAAGCTGCTGTATGGAGTCCTATGCGACAAGTTGTAGAAACTGCTGAAGGAGAAGGTGAATCGAGCCAATTTGCAGAAGTAAAGGCCATCCAGCTGGCTTTAGACATTACTGACTGAGAAAAGTGACCAGTGCTCTACCTCTACACTGAGTCATGGATGGTGGCAAATGCCCTGTGGGGGTGGTTGCAGCAATGGAAGCAGAGCAACTGGCAGCGCAGAGGCAAACCCATCTGGGCTGCCGCACTGTGGCAAGATATTGGTGCCCGGGTGGAGAACCTGGTTGTAAGAGTCCGTCACGTAGATGCTCACGTACCCAAGAGTCGGGCCACTGACGAACATCAGAACAACCAGCAGGTGGATCAGGCTGCTAAGATTGAAGTGGCTCAGGTGGATTTGGACTGGCAACATTAGGGTGAATTATTTACAGCTCGGTGGGCCCATGACACCTCAGGTCACCAAGGAAGAGGTGCAACATACAGATGGGCTCGTGATCGAGGGGTGGACTTGACCATGGACACTATTGCGCAGGTTATACATGAATGTGAAACATGTGCTGCAATCAAGCAAGCCAAGCGGTTAAAGCCTCTCTGGTATGGAGGACGATGGCTGAAATATAAATATGGAGAGGCCTGGCAGATCGATTATATCACACTCCCACAAACCCGCCAAGGCAAGCGCCACGTGCTTACAATGGTGGAGGCAACCACCATTGGAATGGCTGGAAACATATGCCGTGCCCCATGCCACCGCCCGGAACACTATCCTGGCCTTGAAAAGCAAGTCCTATGGCGACATGGCACCCCAGAAAGAATTGAGTCAGGCAACGGGACTCATTTCCGAAACAACCTCATAGACACCTGGGCCAAAGAGCACGGCATTGAGTGGGTATATCACATCCCCTATCATGCACCAGCCTCTGGGAAAATGGAACGATACAATGGATTGTTTAAAGATTATGCTGAGAGCAATGGGTGGTGGGACATTCAAACATTGGGATACACATTTAGCAAAGGCCACCTGGCCCTGCTGGCCCTGCCCAGTCAGAACTTTCACGTACTGTCGATGGGAATAAAGTCCCCGTAGTGCACATAAAGAATATGTTGGGGAAAACAGTCTGGGTTATTCCTGCCTCAGGCAAAGGCAAACCCATCCGTGGGATTGCTTTTGCTCAAGGACCTGGGTGCACTTGGTGGATAATGCGGAAGGATGGGGAAGTCCGATGTGTACCTCAAGGGGATTTGATTTTGGGTGAGAATAGCCAATGATCTGAATTATGTGATGTTAAGTACTAGTTATAGTTTTAATAGTTATACTAAAAATACACAGATATACTAATAATACTAATAATATTACATGCCATACTAATGTTATTACAATAAGAATCACCCAGACCAATGAAGAATAACTTCATTGAAACCAAGCAAAGCACAGTGATGATGGTACCAGAACTGACCTCAACATGAAACAATCCAACACCACATACCATCTCCATTCTTCCTGCCCCGAAGGACTGTTTTGACAGATGGAGCCTGAAGTCATGGACTAAATGAACTCACTGAACGTTTTAGAGGGATGGCCCACAGACTAAGGGAATGATATCTGTGTGTATGCGTATATATAGAGAGATAAAAAAAAGGGGTGGTGATTAATGAAAATGAAGTGTAAAATACAAGATTTGAGCATGATGCAGATGGTATAGAATAAGGGGTGGATATTGTCCTGGTTTCAGCAGGGATGGAGTTAATTCCCTTCCTAGTAGCTGGTACAGTGCTGTGTTTTGGATGTAGGATGAGAGCAAAGATGGTAAGACACCGATGGTTTAGTTGTTGCTAGGTAGTGCTTACACTAGCCAAGTACTTCTCAGCTTCCCATGCTCTACCAACTGAGAAGGCTGGAGGTGCACAAGAAGCTGGGAGGGGGCACAGCCAACCTGGCCAAAGAAACATTCCATACCATGTGACGTCATGCTCAGTACGTGAACTGGGGAAAGCTGGTGTCATGGTTTAACCTCAGTCGGCAACTGAGCACCACGCAGCCGCTTGCTCACTCCCCCCCCCCCCCCCCCAGTAGTATGGGGAAGAGAATTGGAAGGGTAAAAGTGAGAAAACTCGTGGGTTGAGATAACAACAGTTTAATAGGGAAAGCAAAAGCCGCACACGCAAGCAAAGCAAAACAAAGGAATTAATTCACCACTTCCCATAGGCAGGCAGGTGTTCAGCCAGCTCCAGGAAAGCAGGGCTCCCTCACGCGTAACGGTTACTTGGGAAGACAAACGCCACCGCTCCAAACGTCCCCCCTTTCCTTCTTCTTCCCCCAGCTTTATATACTGAGCATGACGTCGCATGGTATGGAATATCCCGTTGGCCAGTTTGGGTCAGCTGTCCTGGCTGTGCCCCCTCCCAGCTTCTTGTGCCCCTCCAGCCTAGCTCAGTCGGTAGAAGCTGGAAAGTCCTTGACTAGTGTAAGCACTGCCTAGCAACAACTAAAACATCGTTGTGTTAGCAACATTGTTCTTGCCCTAAATCCAAAACACAGCACTGCACCAGCTACTAGGAAGGAAACTAACTCTATCCCTGCTGAAACCAGGACAGTTGGCCGGGGGGGGCCGCTGCTTGGGGACTGGCTGGGCATTGGTCAGCAGGTGGTGAGCAATTGCACTGTGCATCGCTTGCTCTCTGTATTTATTATTATTGTTGTTGTTATTATTATTATTGTTATTATTATTATATTTCACTTATTAAAATATTCTTCTCTCAACCCATGAGTTTTTCTCACTTCTACTCTTCCAATTCTCTCCCCCATCCCACTGGTGGGCAGGGGGGAATGAGTGAGCGGCTGTGTGGTGCTCAGTTGTTGATGGAGGTTAAACCACAACGGGCTGCTAACAGCTCCAGATCATTTCTAAGGCATTTCCAAGGAGACTTTCAAGGCTGACATCAAAGCTGCATTTTCCTGAAAGGGAAGGAATCTGTGCTTTCAGTTTTCTACTCTTGGTGGGCTGGGTGGGCAGTGGGAATTTACTTCTCCACTCTGGAGAAGGCACTGAGGCCGCAGTTCTGGTTAGGACTTTTCTGAGCTGCTCCTTAGACCCTGCACACGGAGACATGACCCTGTGCGGTGCCCTGCTGCCAAGAGGGGTCTGCAGGGCAGAGCTAGGCACACAGCAGGTTGGATGGAGTCTGTTAGCACTGACAGGGAGGAGATGTGGGGACAGAGAAAGAGCTGCTGGCAGGGACAGCTCCAGGCAGTGTATATAGTCGGGGAGTGAGAGGAGAGCTGCTCCCAGAAATGGCAGGGGAAGGGGGATCTGGGCAGCTCCCTGCCATCCCCTGACATGCCGGACGCCTTCCCCGGAGCAAGCCCCTGATCTCCCCTCCCACACAGCAGGGCACTAGGAAAAATGAAGTAGATTTTGTTCAGAGTAGTCTAACCTAAACACTTTACTGTCTTTTCCTCCATGGACAGTGTTGATGCCCAACAGGACCAGATGTCCAATGGCAGCTCCACCACCGAGTTCCTCCTCCTGGCATTCACAGACACGCGGGAGCTGCAGCTCTTGACCTTCTGGCTCTTCCTGGGCATCTACCTGGCTGCCCTCTGCGGCAACGGCATCATCATCACCGCTGTAGTCTATGACCACCGACTCCATACCTCCATGTACTTCTGCCTCCTTAACCTCTCCCGCCGTGACCTGGGCTCCATCTCCACCACTCTTCCCAGAGCCATGGCCTCTTCTCTGCGGGACACCACGGCCATCTCCTACCCAGGATGTGCTGCCCAGCTCTTTCTGTTAGTCTTTTTTATCTCAGCAGACTGTTCTCTCCTCACTGTCATGGCCTATGACCGCTACGTTGCCATCTGCAAACCCCTGCACTACGGGACCCTGCTGGGCAGCAGAGCTTGTGTCCACGTGGCAGCAGCTGTCTGGGGCAGTGGCACGGCAGTATGCCGTGCTTCACACTACCAATACATTTTCACTACCACTCTGTCAAGGCAATGCCCTGCACCAGTTCTTCTGTGAAATCCCCCAGATCCTCAAGCTCTCCCGCTCAGAGTCAGACTACCTCAGGGAGGTTGGGCTTCTTGTGCTTAGAGCCTGTTTAGCATTTGGGTCTTTTGTTTTCATTGTGCTGTCCTACGTGCAGATCTTCAGGGCCGTGCTGAGGATCCCCTCCGAGCTGGGACAGCACAAAGCCTTTTCCACGTGCATCCCTCACCTGGCTGTCGTCTCCCTGTTTTTCAGCACTGCAGTGTCTGCCTACCTGAAGCCCCCCTCCATTGCCTCCCCATCCCTGGACCTGGTGGTGTCATTTCTGTACTCGGTGGTGCCTCCAGCAGTGAAGCCCCTCATCTACAGCATGAGGAATCAGGAGCTCAAGGATGCCCTATGGAAACTGGCACAATGGACGCTGTTTTACTGACAATACCCTGCCTCCCCTTCTCTCCACATTTCCCAGAGTTTCTCTTAGGCCAGGAGTCTGCTGTTTTCCCTTGTGATCATCCTACTTATACATAATTCTCTGGGTTTATACTGCTTCTCTTGAGGCTTGATCCTGTTGCGTCTGACCCTTGCACAACACTGTGTCAAATGTGACCTGTCCAAATGGAGCTCTTCAATGAAAAGGCATGTCCCAGGTGCAGTGCCTGAAGGCTGAGCTCTTTCTCCAAAGCTGCCACCAAGAAAATGTCCAAGAAGTTGGTCTTTTAAAGAGTCTTTTCCTGAGAGGCACAGCAGAGGTGGGAAATGGGGGTTTCTGTCACTACGTAACAGTTAATCTCTGTCACTCCTTCCTCCCCATACTTCTCCCCTGCTCCAGCGTGGCTCCTCTCTACAGGATCCCCCTGTATTTGCAGTCAAGGCTGTGTTGTTCACTTCTTTCTGTCTTACTTTTCTCCTTTATACTCACAGAATCACAGAAATGTTGAAGTTGGAAGGGACCTCTGGACTTTCCCTTTCCCTTTGTGAACCCATCTTAAAGAAAAGTCCCGTTGAACTAATTTGATATCCTTCTGTGATAAGGTCCCCTGCCCCGTGGATGAAGGGAAGGTGGTGGATGTAGTTTTTCTGGATTTTCATAAGGCTTTTCATACGGTCCCTCACAGCATCCTTCTGGACAAGTTGTCCAACTGTGGGATGAGCAGGTTCATGGTGCGCTGGGGAAGAACTGGCTGGAGGGCAAGGCTCCAAGGGCTGCAGTGAATGGCGCTGCATCTGGCTGGTGACCGGTCACCAGCGGTGTTCCTCAGGGCTCAATCCTAGGGCCAGCTCTGTTCAATATATTTGTCAACGATCCGGAT
This sequence comes from Spheniscus humboldti, assembly GCA_027474245.1. Lineage (NCBI taxonomy): Eukaryota > Metazoa > Chordata > Aves > Sphenisciformes > Spheniscidae > Spheniscus > Spheniscus humboldti. The sequence goes on along the minus strand of CM049915.1, from coordinate 1,662,369 downwards.
GCAGGAGTTGAATGCACCATTAGCACGTTTGCTGATGATACCAAACTGGGAAGTGCTGTCGACTCTCTCGAGGGACAAGAGGTCTTGCCAAGGGGTCTAGATACATTGGAATATTGGGCCCCATTGCAGTACAAACTTGATCCCCTGATCCCCTCCCGGTACAGACTTAGCCCCCTCCCAGTGCAAACTGGATCCATTTATCCCCTCCCAGTACAGACTGGGCCTTTCCCAGTTCAAACTGGATCCCTTTAATGACTAGCAGTACAGACTGGGCCCTTTCCCAGTGCAAACTGGATCCATTTAACCTTTCCCAGTACAGATTGGGCCCCCTTCCATTACAAACCGGATCCCCTGGCCCCTTCCCAGTACAGACTGGGCTCCACCCCACTGCAAACTGTGTTCCCTGATCCCCTCCCAGTATACACTGGCCACATTCCCAGTACAAACTGGATCCCCCACCCCCAAGAACAGAGTGGTCCCCGTCCCAGTCAAAACTGCATCCACTGGTCCATCCCAGTGCAGACTGTTCCGTGTCCCCGTACAAACTGGGTCCCTTTAACCCCTCCCAGTACAGACTAGGCTCCGTTCCAGTACAAACTGGATCCCTTTAACCCCTCCCAGTAGACACTGGGCCCCATCCCACTCCAAACTGGATGCCCTGATCCCCTCCCAGTACAAACAGGGCCTCATCCCAGAAGAAACTGGATCCCCTGGCACCAACCCAGTACAGACTGGGCCCTCTCCCGGTACAATCTGCATCCCTTTACCCACTCCCAGTACAGTCTGGGACCTGTCTCAGTACAAACTGCACCCCCTGGCCCCCTCTCAGTACAGACAGGGCCCCATCCCAGTACAAACTGCATCCCTTGAACTCCTCCTAGTACAGACTGGGATCCCTGCCAGTACAAACTGCATTCCTTTAACCTCTCACAGTACAGACTGGGCCCCGTCCCAGAACAGACTGGATTCACTGATCCCCACCCAGTACTGACTGGGCCCTTTCCTGGTCTAAACTGGATCACCTGCCTCCCTCCCAGTACAGACTGGGCCCTGTCCCAGCATGAAATGGATCCCTTTTACCCCTCCCAGTAGAGAATGGGCCCCGTCCCAGTACAAACTGGATACCATTAACCACTCCTGGTACAGACTGGGCCCCATCCGTTTGCAGATTGTATTTCCCGATCCCCTCCCGACACAGAATGATCCGCGTTCCAGCTCAAACTGGATTCCCTGATCTCCTCCCAGTACAGACTGGGACTCCTCCCACTTCAAACAGGATCTCTTTAACCTCTCTCAGTACAGGCTGGACCCCGTCCGAGTTTAAACTGGATCTCTTTAAGCCCTCCTAGAACGGACTTGGCCCCCTCTCCGTACAAACAGGATCTTCTGATCCCCTCCAGGAACAGACTGGCCACCATTCCAGTAAAAACTGGGTCCCCGGGCCCCTCCCAGTACAGACTGGATTCCGTCCCAATACAGACCCCAAACTGCCCCTTTAGACCCCTAAGTTCCCCCAGAGCCCTAAGTGCCCCCCTGCACCCCTAAGTGCAACCTTGCGACCCCTAGGTGCTCCACAGACCCCTACATGTCCCCCTGGATCCCTAAGCACGATCTTGGGACCCCTAAGTGTGTCCATTGTCCAGACCCCTCCCTCCCCACCCTCTCGTCCCCCACGCCACGCCCCACGTGTCCTCTGGCCCCAGCTGCAGCCCCACTTCTGGACCTTCACCTTCCTGTGGGGCAGCCCCATCTCCCCCAGTGCCTTCAGCCCTTAGCTGAGACCCCCCCTTCACCTCATCCAGCCTTCCTTGGTGGGAAGCCTCTGCCCAAGTCTTCTCCAGAGCTTGGGCGGGCTCAAAGCTTGTCCTCCTCAGATGGTTCCAGGTGGCCTTTAGATCTTTAGAAGGTCTCAAGCTCAACCTTGGGTGTTGACTGAGAAGAAAAGCACTCTGGTGGAGACATCAGGAGTCCTGAGATAGTTTCAAGGTCAAATCCAAGAGGAGAAGGGGAAGAAGAGAGGTTGACGGTGCTGGAGAACATCTGGTCAAAGCCCACCTTAGAATGGAGACCACCCCTGGCGATACCCAACGTTCCTGGAGTGGCCCAAGCATCCCCACCAAAAGAAAGTCTTTTGCTCTCCAGTGTCTTCTCCCCTGGCTGGCTGGCCGGCCTGGTGACCGCGGTTGGGATCGTGGTGGTCGCTCAGAACGACCCTGCCCTGGAGACTGTCCGTCTTCTCACTGGCAAACTGGTAACAACGGCCAAGGAGAAGGCTGAGGTTCTCAAGGACTTTTTTGCCTCAGCCTTCGCTGGCAACCTCTCTTCCCACCCCTCTCCAGTGGCTGGACCTCAAGGCAGGAACTGAGGGAGCAAAGTCCCTCCCACTGTAGGAGAAGATCCTTCCTCTCTAAATTGGAGACATACGGATTTGACGGGTGGACTGTTGCGTGGATGAGGAACTGGTTGGATGGTCACATCCAGAGAGTAGTGGTCAACAGCTCAATGTCCAGATGGAGATCAGTGATGAGTGGTGTCCCTCAGGGATCCGTACTGGGACCAGTACTGTTTAATATCTTCATCAATGACGTAGACAGTGGGATCGGGTGCACCCTCAGCAAGTTTGCAGATGCCACCAAGCTGAGTGGTACGGTTGACACGCCCAAGGGACAGGGTGCTATTCAGAGGGACCCGGACAAGCTCGAGAAGTGGGCCCATGTGAACCTCATGAGGTTCAAGAGAGCCAAGTGCAAGGTCCTGCACCTGGGTCGGGGCAACCCCCGGTATCCATACAGGCTGGGGCATGAAGGGATGGAGAGCAGCCCTGTGGAGGACGACTTGGGGTACTGGTGGATGAAAAGCTGGACGTGAGCCGACAATGTGCGCTCGCAGCCCAGAAGGCCAATCGTATCCTGGGCTGCATCCAACGAAGAGTGGCCGGTAGGTCGAGGGAGGTGATTCTGCCTCTCTACTGCACTCTGGTGAGACCCCACCTGGCGTACTGCGTCCAGCTCTGGAGTCCTCAGCACAGGAAAGACATGGACCTGTTGGAGTGGGTCCAGAAGAGGGCCACAAAAATGATCAGAGGGATGGAACACCTCTCCTATGAAGAAAGGCTGAGAGAGTTGGGGTTGTTCAGCCTGGAGAAGACAAGGTGTTGTGGTTTAACCTCAGTCGGCAACTGAGGACCACACAGCCGCTCGCTCGCTCCTCCCCCGCCGCCCAGTGGGATAGGGAGAGAATTGGAAGAGTAGAAGTGAGAAAAACTCGTGGGTTGAGATAAAAACAGTTTAATAAGTGAAATAAAATAATAACAACAACAACAATAACAATAACAATAATATAATAATAATAGGAATAATAATAATACACAGCAAGTGATCCACAGTGCAATTGCTCACCACCCGCTGACCAATGCCCAGCGAGTCCCCAAGCAGCGGTCCCCCCAGCCAGCTTTCCCCAGTTTATGTACTGAGCATGACATCACATGGTATGGAATGTTTCTTTGGCCAGTTTGGCTGTGCCCCCTCCCAGCTTCTTGTGCACCTCCAGCCTTCTCAGTTGGTAGAGCATGGAAAACTAAAAAGTCTTTGGCTAGTGTAAGCATTACCTAGCAACAACTGAAACATCGGTGTGTTATCAACTTTGTTCTTGCCCTAAATCCAAAACACAGCACTGTACCAGCTACTAGGAAGGGAATTAACTCTATCCCTGCCGAAACCAGGACAATATCTACCCCTTATTCAATACCATCTGTGTCATGTCAAGTCGCATATTTTTCCAGTACATTTTCATTAATCACCAGCCCCTTTTCTTATATATATACACACATACACACAGATATCATTCCCTTAGTCTGTGGGCCATGCCTTTAAAATATTTGGTGAGTTCTTTTAGTCCATGACTTCAGGCTCCATCTGTCAAAACAGTCCTTCGGGGCAGGAAAATATGGAGATGATATGTGGTGTTGGATTGTTTCATGTTGAAGTCAGTTCTGGAACTGTGTGGGTGATTCTTTTTGTAATAACATTAGTATGGCATATAATATTGTTAGTATTATTAGTATATCTGTGTATAATTAGTATAACTATTATAACTATAATTAGTACTTAGCATCACATTATTCAGATTATTGGCTATTCTCACCCAAAATCAAATCCCCTTGAGGTACACATCAGACTTCCCCATCCTTCCGCATTATTCACCAAGTGCACCCAGGTCGTTGAGCAAAAGTAATCCCACGGGTGGGTTTGCCTTTGCCCGAGGCAGGAATAACCCAAACTGTTTTCCCCAACATATTCTTTATGCGCACTACAGGGACTTTATTCCCATCGACAGTACGTAAAAGTTCTGACTGGGCAGGGCCAGCTCGATTGGCAGATCCTCTCGTGTTGACTAACCAGGTGGCCTTTGCTAAAAGTGTATCCCAATGTTTGAATGTCCCACCACCCATTGCTCTCAGCATAATCTTTAAACAATCCATTGTATCGTTCCATTTTCCCAGAGGCTGGTGCATGATAGGGGATGTGATATACCCACTCAATGCCGTGCTCTTTGGCCCAGGTGTCTATGAGGTTGTTTCGGAAATGAGTCCCGTTGTCTGACTCAATTCTTTCGGGGGTGCCATGTCGCCACAGGACTTGCTTTTCAAGGCCAGGATAGTGTTGCGGGCAGTGGCATGGGGCACGGGATATGTTTCCAGCCATCCGGTGGTTGCCTCCACCATTGTAAGCACGTGGCGCTTGCCTTGGCGGGTTGGTGGGAGTGTGATATAATCGATCTGCCAGGCCTCCCCATATTTATATTTCAGCCATCGTCCTCCATACCAAAGAGGCTTTAACCGCTTGGCTTGCTTGATTGCAGCGCATGTTTCGCATTCATGGATAACCTGTGCAATAGCGTCCATGGTCAAGTCCACTCCTCGATCACGAGCCCATCTGTATGTTGCATCTCTTCCTTGGTGACCTGAGGTGTCATGGGCCCACCGAGCTGTAAATAATTCACCCTAATGTTGCCAGTCCAAATCCACCTGAGCCACTTCAATCTTAGCAGCCTGATCCACCTGCTGGTTGTTCTGATGTTCTTCAGTGGCCCGACTCTTGGGTACGTGAGCATCTACGTGACGGACTCTTACAACCAGGTTCTCCACCCGGGCACCAATATCTTGCCATAGTGCGGCAGCCCAGATGGGTTTGCCTCTGCGCTGCCAGTTGCTCTGCTTCCATTGCTGCGACCACCCCCACAGGGCATTTGCCACCATCCATGACTCAGTGTAGAGGTAGAGCACTGGCCACTTTTCTCGGTCAGCAATGTCTAAAGCCAGCTGGATGGCCTTTACTGCTGCAAATTGGCTCGATTCACCTTCTCCTTCAGCAGTTTCTACAACTTGTCGCATAGGACTCCATACAGCAGCTTTCCACCTCCGATGCTTTCCCACAAGACGACAGGACCCATCAGTGAACAGGGCATATTGTTTCTCATTTTCTGGTAGTTCATTATACATTGGGGCCTCCTCAGCACGCGTCACCTCCTCCTCTGGTGATATTCCAAAATCTTTGCCCTCCGGCCAGTCCATGATCACTTCCAGGATTCCTGGGCGCCTGGGGTTTCCTATTTGAGCCCGTTGTGTGATTAGTGCGACCCAATTACTCCACGTAGCATCAGTTGCATGATGTGTACAGGGGACCCTCCCTCTGAACATCCAGCCCAGCACCGGCAGTTGGGGTGCCAGGAGGAGCTGTGCTTCAGTGCCAATCACTTCCAAAGCAGCTCAAACTCCTTCATATGCTGCTAATATCTCTTTTTCAGTTGGAGTGTAGCGGGCCTCGGATCCTCTGTATCCCCGACTCCAAAACCCTAGGGGTCGACCTCGAGTCTCCCCACGTGCTTTCTGCCAGAGGCTCCAGGTAGGGCCGTTCTCCTCGGCTGCGGTGTAGAGCACATTTTTTTTACATCCTGCCCTGCCCGGACTGGCCCCAGGGCTACTGCATGAACTATCTCCTCTTTAATTTGTTCAAAAGCTTGTCGTTGCTCAGGGCCCCATTTGAAATCGTTCTTCTTCCGGGTCACTTGATAGAGAGGGTTTACAATCAGACTGTAATTTGAATATGCATTCTCCAAAAACCCACGACGCCTAAGAAAGCTTGTGTTTCCTTTTTGTTAGTTGGTGGAGACATGGCTGTTATCTTGTTGATCACATCCATGGGGATCTGACAACGTCCATCTTGCCATTTTATTCCTAAAAATTGGATCTCTTGTGCAGGCCCCTTGACCTTACTTTGGTTTATGGCAAAACCGGCCTTCAGGAGGATTTGGACTATTTCCTTCCCTTTTTCAAAAACTTCTCCTGCTGTGTTGCCCCACACGATGATGTCATCAATGTATTGCAGTTGTCCTGGAGCTCCACCCTGTTCCAGGGCAGTCTGGATCAGTCCATGGCAAATGGTGGGGCTGTGTTTCCACCCCTGGGGCAGTCGGTTCCAGGTGTACTGGATGCCCCTCCAAGTGAAAGCAAACTGTGGCCGGCACTCTGCTGCCAAAGGGATTGAGAAAAACGCATTAGCAATATCAGTTGTGGCAATCCACTTGGCTGCCTTTGACTCCAGTTCATATTGAAGTTCTAGCATGTCCGGCACAGCTGCACTCAGCGGTGGCGTGACTTCATTTAGGCCACGATAGTCCACTGTCAGTCTCCACTCTCCATTAGACTTCCGCACTGGCCATATGGGACTGTTAAAGGGTGAGCGAGTCTTGCTGATCATTCCTTGGCCCTCCAGTCGATGAATCAGCTCATGGATGGGAATCAAGGAGTCTCGGTTGGTGCGATATTGCCGCCGGTGCACTGTCGTGGTAGCGATTGGCACTTGTTGGTCTTCAATCTTCAGCAACCCCACAACAGAGCGGTCCTCCGAGAGACCAGGCAAGGTGGACAGCTGTTTAATTGCCTCCATCTCCAGGGCACCTACACCAAAAGCCCACCGGTACCCTTTTGGGTCCTTGAAATACCCTCTCCTGAGGTAGTCTATGCCAAGGATGCACGGAGCCTCTGGGCCAGTCACAACGGGGTGCTTCTGCCACTCATTCCCAGTTAGGCTTACTTCGGCTTCCAATACAGTTAGCTGTTGGGATCCCCCTGTCACCCCAGAAATACAGATGGGTTCTGCTCCTATATAGCTTGATGGCATTAGGGTACACTGTGCACCGGTGTCTACTAGTGCCTTATACTTCTGTGGGTCTGATGTGCCAGGCCACCGAATCCACACAGTCCAGTAAACCCAGTTATCCCTTTCCTCCCCCTGGCTGGAGGCAGGGCCCCTCTAATCCTCATCACAGTACTTGTTTCTCATTTCTTGTACATACGAGTCAGAAGTTTCTTCATTAAGATCAGGAGTAAGATCAGCCCTTCTGCTCTGTCTGGGGAACTGCCCGCTGGAAATTGGAGCAGCAATTTTCCTGGAAGAACCCCCTTCTGTGATTGTTTTCCCTTGCAACTCACGTACCCGTGCCCCTAGGGCTGCGGTAGGTTTTCCATCCCACTTCCTCATGTCCTCTCCGTGGTCACGCGGGTAAAACCATAGGATGCCCCGTGGTGTGTACCCTTTATATTCTCTCTTGGGCAAAAGAACGCTGACTCCTAATAGCCGAGATACTGGTCGTCACAGGTGGGGAGTAGGACCTATCCTCTTTGAGTTGCTGGAATTCCCGGGACAGTTTTTCGGACAGTTTCTCCACAGCTGAGACGAGGGAGGAAGAGAGGCTTTCCTCATATTGCCGGAGTTGACTAGCCAATTCAGCCACTGTTTGTTCCTCTCCATCTTTCCAGGTTATCACTGCCAATGAATTGGCGTATGACGATGGTGAGCTCCTTATAAACTTCCGCCACATGGGTCGTGTGCACTTGACTACATCTGGATCTTTAGGTAGTTGTTCGTTGTTCAGGTCACCATAAATCACCTCCAGCACAGCTAATTCTCTCAGGAACTGGATACTCTTCTCCATGGTGGTCCACTTGCTTGGGCGACATATGACATCTTCCTTGAAGGGATACCTTTCCTTCACGCTTGACAAGAGTCGTCTCCAAAGGCTGAGGACTTGTGTCCCTTTTCCAATCGCTTTGTCAATGCCCCCTTCCCTAGACAGGGATCCCAGCTGCTTGGCTTCCCTACCCTCTAATTCCAGGCTACTGGCCCCATTATCCCAGCATCGGAGCAGCCAGGTGACAATATGCTCACCTGGACGACGGCTGAAATCTTTTCGTATATCTTGCAGCTCACTCAGGGATAGAGATCGGGTGGTCACTGCCTCATTTATGAGTTCTTCCTCTTCTTCCTCCCCGATCAGCGGCCGGCTCTCCTCCTCCCGTTCTCGTGATGGCCCTTCTCCAGGGTATTCGTACAGTTCTTCCTCCTGTTCCCTTTTAGAAGAAGCTTCTTCCTCCCTTACTAAACAAGCCGACTTCCACTTCCAAGATTTCTTCTTGTGTACAGGGGTGACTGATACCGGCACGGGCTGGTTCTTTGGTTCAACCACAGGACCTGTCACCAAGGTCTGAGTGGCCACAGGGCCTGTTGCCGGGGTCTGAGTGGCTGCAGAGCATGCTGCTGGGGTCGGAGTGGTCGCAGAGCGTGTGGCCAGGGTCTGAGTGGGTGCACAGCATGTCGCTGGGGTCGGAGTGGCTGCAGGGCGTGTTGCCCGGGTCTGAGTGGCTGCAGTGCGTGTCGTTTTACTGTTAGATCCAGAGACCTTCTCCTCCCTTTGAGGGTACTGAATGGTGTTGAACAGGGCTCGGTAGGCATGGGCCAGGCCCCAGCACGTTGCAGTGATCTGCATCTCTCTGGAGTTGCCAGGGTGACAGCATACCTTTTCCAAATATTCTGCTAACTTTTCAGGATTCTGCATTTGCTCAGGGGTGAAGTTCCAAAACACTGGGGGTGCCCACTGGCCTAGGTACTTGCCCATCTTGTCCCACACACCCTGCCACTCCTAACTATTTGGCTTTGGGGCAGATCTCTGGATGATATTCTTAAATTGCTTACCAACTTTAGACAAAACCAAAACAATATTCCCAAGAAGTACCAATAGAAGTATCTTAACTACCCAAGGCTGTTCAAAATACTGAAAAGTTACAGTAATGAAGGAGGAAACATCATAGAAGAAGGTAGTGACACTGCCATTCTGTATTTCCTCCATGAAAAAACTCTCAGAAAAGTCACTGTAATTGCTAGTTGTCTCCACGAAATGGTATCCGTGGTACAGTAACGGCTTCATTGTGAAACCTAGACACCACACTAACATCAAGGTCAATGTTCTAAAAACAAACCTCACAAGCGAGACATCACTAATCACTGCAGACCACAGCAAACTGCAAAAACCAACACCAATCTTTAATATATACATCAAGAAAAAGAGCATGATGCAGATTATACAAATCAATATCGAGAACAGAGAAACCAACATTGTGACCCACAACTATTAACAGATATGAGTTCCTTAATACTCTCCAGTTAATCTGTTATTATCTCAAACCCTTCGTGCCCCACGTTGGGCACCAAAAAGGACTGTCGTGGTTTAACCTCAGTCAGTAACTAAGCACCACGCAGCCACTCGCTCCCTACCCCTCCCCCCGCCCCCGGTGGGATGGGGGAGAGAATTGGAAAAGCACAAGTGAGAAAAACTCGTGGGTTCAGATAAAAACTGTTTAATAATTGAAATACAGTGATAATAATAATAAGATGATGATAATAATAATAATACTACTACACAAAGCAAGTGATGCACAGTACAATTGCTCACCACCCGCCGACCGATGCCCAGCCAGTCCCCGAGCAGCGGCCCCCCCCCGGCCAGCTTTCCCCAGTTTATGTACTGAGCATGACGTCACATGGTATGGAATGTTTCTTTGGCCAGGTTGCCTGTGCCCCCTACCAGCTTCTTGTGCACCTCCAGCCTTCTCAGTTGGTAGAGCATGGAAAACTAAAAAGTCCTTGGCTAGTATATGCATTACCTAGCAACAATTGAAACATCGGTGCATTATCAACTTTGTTCTCATCCTAAATCCAAAACACAGCACTGTACCAGCTACTAGGAAGGGAATTAACCCTATCCTTGCCGAAACCAGGACAGTTGTCTACAGGAGCACGCAGAAGAACCAGCTCCAACCTCCAACACAGAAACATCGGAGGAAGCCTAACACTGCCGTTGGCAATGACTGGTCAGGAAGCGGTTTTGGAAAATAGTCTGTTCCCCCGCTTCCTTTGCCGAAAGGCCAATGAACCCACACTGATTTCTGTGCCTTGGGCTACCTTCCTTTCCCCCTAGAGTCATGAATTGGATTATCATCTGTCAAAGTCTTGTACATAGTGGCAGAGGAGTCATAAAATGCGTTTTCCTGTGTCTGATCGAAAACACCTGGGTAAGTCTGGCTGCTACCAGGAAACGCCCCAGCATTCACTCGAGGTTGTCAGCACATCAACATTCAGGGATGGAGCACCAGCCACGTCCGTTGCCTTTGGGGATTCACAAAGTCCAAGCCTGCTGGTGAAGTCGTTACTCACAGGAGTCGTTCCCCATTGCGGCCATCGCTCCTCTCAGGAACAGAGGGGACAGATTTGGATGACAAAGGATGTCAGGACACGCTCCAGAAAGAGATCAGTGCCAATCCCGTCACCTGATGGCAAAGAAATAGTTGTAGCTCAACAAAATGATTAAAAAAACCCCAAACACAACCCGCAGAACAGCATCCACCATCCAAAGTGTTTCAGTGGTACTGAAACTGGAGCGGAACCGCTGCAGAGCTGCAGGCTGATGGCCCTAGCGTCCCTGTCACAGGACTCCAATTGACAGCAATTACCAAGGCCCTTTTGAAAGACTGCTTTGCGTGTCAACTTCTCTGAAGAGGACCTGCTGCTGATCTGTGGCCAGCGTTAGCGGCAGAGCCCTCTGGCTCTCCAGCTCACATCTTCCCACCTTGTATGCAGGGGTGACCCGCTTTCGGCCGCTACTTTAACGGCTGCCTTTGCTGTGCTCCTTTTCTGTCTGCCTTCCTACCACGTCAGTCAGGGTGGGCTTCTTGTCATTCTAGGCTGAGCCCAAGGCCTCCGACTACACTACCACCCCCGCTACTTACCTATCCTAGGATATGGAAAAGAAATAAGAATTAGCAAATAGGAACTCTACCCACAGCGCATATCTGGCCAGCCTACAGAGGTGTAAATAGCTCAGCCTAGAGCTCGGAAGGTAGAGACCCGCCTATACTTTTATCCCAGTCTACCTACTCTACGATCTGTCCTGAAAGTCAAATCAGAATTACCTTTGAAAGAGGATGGAAGTTGAGGGGAAGTGGGCAGTAAATGAGAAATGCTTGGAAAAAAGTAGGCACGCAAGTAGCAATGGAAGGAGCCGAGTTATCCCGAAGGCCAGCTCAGCCCAACTACCTTTCGCTGGCCCGCTTTTCAGGATCCCAAGCCCCGGCCAGGTGAGGTCACAAGCGCCGGGCGGGTGCCACATCCCTGCCCCTTTGTGACACGGGCCTGCACGGGGATGTGTCCCCTTGAGGCCACACGGCTGCCACAGCTTGGGCACCTCCCACACACCAGCAGCTGGCAAAGGGCTCCTCATCTGCCAGCAGAGCTCCCACTTCTTCCTGGAGCCGCACCAGCCAGATGAATAAAACCTGCCCAGGGCCGTAAGCGTGCCTGTTCAGAGCTTTGGCTGGCACATTTGGCTTGCTGAGGGTTTCTTTTCCACTTTTCCCAGGTACAGGACTGCATCCATGAGACTCGTGTAGCAAAGCACCTGGTCTCTTACAGGTTCATAGTCCATACCACATGGTGTCGCGCTCAGCAATAAAAGCTGGGGGAAGAAAAAGAAAGGGGAGACGTTCGGAGTGATGGCGTTTTGTCTTCCCAAGTCACCGTTGGACGTGATGGAGCCCTGCTTTCCTGGAGATGGCTGAACACCTGCCTGCCAATGGGAAGTGGTGAATGAATTCCCTATTTTGCTTGGCTTGCGTGCGCGGCTTTTGCTTTAATTATTAAAGTGTCTTTATCTCAACCCATGAGTTTCCTCACTTTTACCCTTCTGATTCTCTCCCCTATCCCACCGGGGGGTGGGGGGTGGCGTGGGGGGGAGTGAGTGAGCGTCTGTGTGGTGCTGAGCTGCCTCCTGGGGTTAAACCACGACACGGGGTCAGGGCTCAGGAGCTGGCAGCGCCCGATGCTACCCAGGGAAGCAGAGGACCCTGGCAGCTGGATGTCGAGCAGGGTGTGCCTTTGCTGCCCGCTCCTCACTCGCACACCTCAGCTACAGCTCTTGTGCTTGGGCAGCGTGACGTTCATGGCCCTTGACAACATGCCACAGCAGGCGGGCTTGGTCAGGTGAACGTGGCTGAAGAATGCCTGAGCCCCGAGGGGCTCCTTTTATGGAAGGCATCTTATCCATAAGGTGACCTGGCCAGAGTTTTTTTCTTATTTCACTTTTTATTAGTATCCCTATGAAGGTGCCTGTTGAAAAAAAAAAAAAAAAAAAAGAAAAAAAAAAGGAAAGATTAAAAAAACTATATATATTTTGTTGTTATTATTAGTAAAGGCAACAAGGAGCCTGACCAGAACCAGCTGCCAGGGCTTCCAGGCTGTAGGAAGCTATGTCAGACCTGTGCAGACTGTGTCTGTCCTCATTCGACATTATGGACATTGGGAACGCCAACTTAGGAAGCTATCGTCAGACGTGATACATTGCCCATCGCTGTGGTATCTGACAATGCTTTAACTGAGGGAAACAAAAAAGGAAATGCTCTAACTTTGCTATCGTTTTTTACTCCAAAAGCTGTTGCAACGATCCAAAGCTTGATGCTTTGGGATCATCTCTCTTCTACAAGAATCAATACTCTCTAGGTGCATTTCAAACACACGTTGGGTCACCTGAGGAAGGTCTTCCTGGCCAAGAAGTTTTGTCACCTCTGTAGCTCTCTGCAAGTTCAGAGCACAGAAGGAGACCCAACTAGTCTGTGATGCTCCCGCCAGGCACCACAAACTGTTCACTGGCACCGCTGGAAACCAACGACTTTGCTAAACACAGGAGGGACTGTGCAGCCGAGGAGAGGATCTGCCTCTTGGCCGTCACTGCCTGCTCCTTTGCAGCACCCTAACGTTTCACTGCAGCACGTCAGCACCGCCTCCAATGCCGTGGGGACCGAGCACAGAGGAGTGATCCGCAACAGGGCAGCAGGAGGGGGCTGCTCTTTAGCCCTCTTTCAACAAACCTCCTTTCCACCTCTTTGGCCTGGTTTGCAGGTGCTGCTCTTGATCTCAGTGTGCTCACAGGAGACGGATCATCAGCGCCTGATGAGATGTGGTAGCCTGTGGGCTGCCTGATCCGCCTTACGTCTTCTCTCTCTTTGATGACCTTGTCTCCTGGCTGCAGCAGGGCTGCTGGCAAAGCGCACAGTGAAAAGACAACACTCATGCCTCGCCCTGCTCAGCGATGGGGTAAGGACCGCAGATGCTGAATACAGTCACCAAAGAAAACTCTTCTGCTCTCCTGCTGCCCCCAGCCTGTCCCCCTGCTGTCCCTCCCCATCCAATCCAGGTCACCAGTGGCCTCCAGCCTAACCTGGTATTTGGGCCCTGCATTGCTGCCATCCCAGCAATGGGCTGCTCATGGCCATGCCTCGGGCTGTGGCTCTGCCGTTCCCCGGCTTGGTCCCAGCTTTCAGCCTCAGGAACATCCATCCGCGGGAGATGTCCACTCAGGAAGACAGGAGCATTCCTGCTCTAGCCCTGCAGTGCTCTCTTTGGGCAAACCCACGTCCACGACACACAGCCCCAGCCCGCAGCCCAGGGGAACAGGCGGGGCAGCGCTGGTGCAGCCTCTCACTGGCCAGTGGGCTCTTCTCCACGAGATGTACAAACGATCATTTTTTTCCTCCAGTGCTTTCATGTGGGCTGCTTCTGTGCACAGTAGAGATCTCCCAGTAAGAAATCCCCAAAGGACCATATGTTTGTCCATCCGCTCCCTGAGGGGTGTTGCACATGGCCTGGAAAATGGTATTTTGAGAGCTTCCAGGTGCCAGCCAACAGGTCACCCAAGGCCCCTCTGCAGCTTTGGAAATCTCCACCCGCGTTTGGGTCCCACGTCATGACGTGACCCCCTCCAGTCACTGCAGGTCACTGAGAAAGAAGTAGATCACAACATCTAATGGAAACGTGCTTGATTACAGCTGTGCCTGTAGGCCATGGCTACCCGACCTCTCAGCCGGATCTTGTCCAGGAGCCTCAGGGCGTTCCCACAGGTACGTCACTTGAATGAATGAGCTTTCAGGTTTTAATATTCTGTTCATATGAAATTTTACGTAGTATTTTCTTGGCCAATGCTCAGACACGCAGAAGAGCAGAGAGGGAATGGGTCGGGCTCAGTGATGTGCCCTGGGACACTTTGCCTTGCCAGACTCTCCGAGCCTGCGCTGATTCCAGTGCCTGCTGCAAAGCCAGCAGGCTTGTTGGGGTTGAGTTTAGAGACGGTGTGAGCTCCAGGGAGCCCTTTCTCCCGACAGCTCCATGCGTGGTTTGTTTTGGATCAGCATGGTCCAGGCACCCAGTAACTGTCTGCACGATGCTCCTGAGGGGAAGGGAGAGACGAGTGCCATGGAGCAATCCTGCGTTTGGAATGCATTCACTGCTGTTCAGATCTAAAGAAGTATGTTGAAATATTTCACGGGAGCTGCTCTGTTCTGCTTGTTTACAGACGTGGCTGGAGGCGATGGATATCCAGCTTCCCAGATGGGTTCCAGGGCTGACGCGCAGGGAGATCGCATGGGCACGTCATGGCTTTTTCCTTCCTTTGAGAGCTGCCAGCTCAAAGCCCAAATGGGAGTGAGGCATCTCTCGTGGGTGTGAGAATATAGACCTGTGTTGTGTGTGCCAAGTCGTTACGTGATCCCCTCCTATGTTCTGCTATTCAGTTATGGCGGTGTATATCGCAGTGTATGATGGAAACTTCTCATGGGTGTTTGGTTGCAGATGTGGCTCCAGCTCCAGCTCCTCGGCTGGATCCTGCGCTGGAGCTCCCCTGGCATCCCAGGGGTGAGTAGTCAGTCTTGACTGACTTCACAGACTAAGCACTCGTTTTCAATATTTTATGAGTGAGAAATTTAACTTAATACTTTCTGTGAAGGTCCTCAAAGAGCAAAGTATGAAGCCAAAATAGGGAAATCTTCCCAGCGGTCATCAGAAGTCCTCAAGGAAATCCTGAAAGACTTGGAGAAAGCAGCACATGGTGGGTATATACCCCTCTTAACCAGAAGACTTGGGAAGCTGAGATTTTAGACACATGTATGGACAAGCCGTAGCCAACACAAGCAGAAAGGGATCGATCAGAGCCTCGCTGCACTGACACTTGATTTCACGCCTTGCAGGTGCTGGCGAGCCACAGGGATAGTCCATAGTTTCTGCTGCCATTTGTGGTTCAAGCTGAGTCCCAGGGACAGCTGCTGCCCCAGTTATACCATTACTGGCCAGAGCTGTTCTGGGCAGACATTAGTATCCAGCTGGCAGGGACTGGTGGTGCTCATGCCTTGCTGACAGTCGCCAGAGGGGAGAGTGCCCTTGGGCGGCAGAGAGGATGCGCAGGCAGCTTGGGGTCGCTGAGACTGGCAGACTTTGCCAGGGCAGCAGGCCAGCTTCACAGCCTGGTCCAGCCCTGTTGTTCTCCTTGATGTTTGAGGACTCCCGGTGACACCTCGGGGTCAGGGACAGGTGAAAGCTGGACACCCAGCTTGAGGACGGACACCTAACCTGAAGGCAGCTAAAGCGAAGGGCTGTGAATTCAGTCTCGGGGGGTTTAGCTTTCTGTTTCTAGTTGTGTTTTAGATAAGTTGGCTGTGGTTTTCCTCTTGTTTTGGGGGACTGTGGGCTCTTCGCTGCCTTTGTGAAAGTGCCCAGAATATGGTTGCAAGAGCTTGGTGTTCAGTCCACTGTGTGTGTGCATCTGTTACCCTTCCTGTGTGGTGGAGTTGGCATGATGGGACGTGCTTCTCCAAAGGGCTCTTTCCCCAGCTGAATTGGCTGCAGCCTCTCCCTGTCCTTTCTGAAGGAAGTAATTTACCATCATCTTGCAGTTTGCCAAAAATGCACTAAGTACGAACAAGAAGATCACATGCAATTTCCTGGTTTCCCAGCAGGTCAGGTTTTGCTGTCTACTGGTAAACTGGAAAGTGCCTAGCTCTTTGATTTCTCTCCATGAATCACACATTGTTTGAACTAGTGATGAGGTGCACCCCCAAATGCCCAGGCTTTGTTTCTAAGTGTTATTAGTGTATTTTGCCTCCTGAAGATACCGTGTTCCTGGCGAGGAACAGTTACTTCTGATTAAACTGACCCTCTTTCTTTCTAAAGAGACGGACCGTGAGACTGTGCAGAAGGAGGCCTTTCAGGAAGAAAGCAGTCACGCAGTGCCAGTCTCTGGTGAAAAAACAGGCGCAATTCAATCAACAGGCATGCCAGGTAATTGCTGTCCCTCAGTCATCCAGTGCCATAAATAAAAATCACTGGGTGTCGGCAGGCTCTTCCCCTGCTGCCCGCTACTGTGCATTGTGTCAGCAGCCAAACTATTAGTAGAGAGCAAGTGTTCTAAAAGAAGCCAGGAACGGCTCTCTGAGGATGACTGTCGTCTCTGGGGTGTGGAGGTTATGGCCAGCAGCGTGCCAGAGAGATGGTCGTAACCCTCTGTGGATGTGGTGAAATGCTCACCTCCCACTACACCCAGTTGCCAGGAATTTCAGAACTCTGCCATTTGGGGACTGAGGCCATCTGAACCACGTTCAGTAGATGCTGGGAAATGTGACTCTTGATCGAATGTACCTCCCTCAGTTCCTGCATCCCAGAGCTTGCTGTGAGTCCCTAGAGGCCCTAGGCACAACAGAGGGGGATCCCTCCTGTGAACTGAGGTCCAAAGGGATGCACTGACGGATCAGGCACGGGCTTAGAGGGAACCTGCACCGTCCTTCTGCATCCTCTGTGCCTGAGCCCTGCTGAGGCTTTACCTTTCTCTGCTTCTTGGCAGTGCCGTCCAACCCCGGGGAAGCCCACCACGCCGGGATATATGAATTTTTTCACAAGAATCCAGGTACTGAGCAGTCTTGCAGGGGGCCATAAGTGGGAGACAGGTCCTGAAAACCAGAGGCATGCAAGCGGTGCCCATGCTGGAGAAAAAGCAAAGCGGGGGGAGAGCGAGGTTCCGGTGTCTCCTGAGAGGGCCTGACTCCGTCGCTTCAGGGGGTGGGTGCTGGGCTGAGGACGGAGAGCTGGGGGTGGCACTCCCTGACGCAGGGATGCTTTTTGTCCGTGTTGCTCAAAGGAGCGATTGGTCAAACAGCTGCGCTCCCCCACGTGCTCTCCATCTGGCCTCAGGAGTTCTGTTCAGTGGGACAACTTGTCCCAAAGGGTCAGAGAGAGCCTCCGTGCAGCAGCACTAGCAAGCAAGCACTAGCAAAAGAAATTGTGTGCAAATGTGAAGGGTGGCCAAGAAGGGGGAGCGAACCCATGACACTGGGAAAACTGGATTGCGGACGTCCCAGAGTGTAAGCAAAGCTGAGAGGAGAAAGAGAGGTTCCAGAGTGCCTTGATTTGCAGCGGCTTTGGGAGTTTCCTTTGTTTCTACTGAAACCAAGGAAATGTTGCAGCCCCGGGATGTACACTGGGTCAGAGATGCAAACAAAGTGAGAAAGAACATTTCCTGGCAATGTCAGACCTCCTGTGAGATTACCAGCAGTGCACTGGACGCGCTAATGTGCAGAATTGTTCCTCCAGGAGTGGATGGCAAGAGAAACTCAAATGCGGTGGATCCTAAAGATTTCCAGAAGTACTGCATAGAAGGCGCCGTGGCGGTCTTGGGCTCCATGCTGCTTGGGATGGTACTGTGTTGTGGGATCTGTCTGTTGAGGAAGAGAAAACGGTGAGTTGGTGGGAGGTTTTTTTGCCAAACTTGTGTATGAGATGGCTGCTGTTAGCCATGAAGCATTTAGAGGTAGGGTATTCTGGAGTGCCGAGTTAGTTATTGGCCAGACTCGACTGAGGTTCCTGCTGTAGGATGTTTTAACTGGCCTCTCAATTCATGGGCATTCTTTTCTGAAACCCCTTCATACTGTGGCAGGTGTTAGTTAAAAGTGATCCTGCCTCGACATGAGCAGACCCAGCAACAGACATAGGCAGAGCAAGGTCAGAAAGTAAAAACAAGGGATGACGTTGCCATATAAAGTGAGAATAGGGAGTGACATCCCAACAAAGCCAGGACATTTTAGTGCATAGAAAACTTTCTTCAGAGAGATGCTAAACTGACAGAAGTTTTCTGTGCAACAAGCAAAGAGAGTTTAATTTGCAGGAATAGGGACCGAGACCCGGGGCTAGAACGAGGTGCCTTTCTGAAGATGAGCACACCTAGACACAACAAGCAGCTCCTAGGCTTGAGTGTTCAAAGAACACCAACTCGGGGGGTTGACAACGAAGGGTTGCTTTTCTCCTAAATCAAATTCCAGATGCTGGGAATCCTCGGGACGTGCCCAGCTGATGTGCAAGGAGATGTTCATAAAAGGACTCACAGGACCGGCTGTGCTCCCGAGAGAGCAGGTAGTTGGCCAGAGGGGGTGTGTACGTCAGGCACCGCAGGACGGAGTTGAGGAAGCACGTATTGCCCAGGTTGTAGAGCCCTGCTCCGGCACTGCTTGTTTGCTGCAAGGCGATGTTTCTTCCCTGGAAGAAACAGGACTCTTTGTGGAGGAGCCGTTCCCTCACTAACACCTGCAAGGAAATCACATCCTAGTATTGGGGTTTCAGAAAAGCAATTTACAAAGTAGTCTTCTGCACAGGAGCACCCGGAAGAACCAGCTATTACCTCCAACCCAGAAACATCAGGGGATGTTTCTTTCATCGGGGGAAAGTCCCCTTCCATCTAGAGTGTCTTGAATTGTTTTTTCAGTTCAATTCTTCCCTGGCTGCTACCAGGAAACGCCCCCGGATTCACTCGAATTTGTGAGCACATCAACATTCGGGGATGGAGCACCAGCCACAGCCATTGCCTTTGGGGATTCACAAAGTCCAAGCCTGCTGGTGAAGCCATTACTCACAGGAGTCGTTCCCCATTGCGGTACCTCCTCTTCCCGGCTGAGGGGTCATAGTCCTGGTGCTCCACAAACCCACTGTGGAGATCATAGCCCCGCCGTGGGGATCTCCTCCAGGCACTCTCCCCGGCCCCCTTCCTCTGGCATGGGAAGAAGAGCTGACTCTGTGCCCCTCATCGTAGTCCTCTTCTCACACGATGTGCGGCACACGGTCAAATGGTTGACAGCAGGCCAGGCAGGGAGCTTGCCTTCTCGATAGCAGCCTTACAGAGCCCAAGCAGAGGCGATGCAAGCAGAAGCCCACAGGGGCGACGCTGTTGACCCTGCCCAGGGAGGTGGGGCACAGCCAGTCTGCAGGTGCCTCCTGTGGACATGCCCAGGTTAGCTGGCTTGTGCTGGCTGCGACAGAGGAGCTGCTGTCCTCTGGAGAATACTCCGCGCCCACCATGTCCTGCAAAGACAGCCATGCAAAGGTCCCGCCCTTTCCTCCGGAAAGGACCAGAACTGTGGGGAAACCCCAGAAGCTGTGGCTGTGGGCAGCTAAGAGCCTCCCAAAGGGGCTCCTGGAGGGCTGCAGAGAAGCAACAGAAGCCCTGTCAGCCTGTACAGCCCAAGGACTCCCCTCCACACCCACCTTCCTCTGCTCCCCACAGGCATGCTGCCGCCCACTGCAAGAGGAGCTCCCAGGAAAAAGGGGCTGCCTTTGCTCAGCACCCAGAGCTGCTGCTCTCCACTCAGCCAAGGTGCCAAGTCCACAGCCCTTCTCCACCGTGCAGGCCTTGCATGCAAGTCCTGCAGGCGCCCTGGACAAAATGCACAGGGTCTTCCCTGCCCGCAAGAGTGGAGACTTGAAATAGCATGGCTTCACAGCTTAGCAGTAGACACTCTTGGAAGGAGTGTGGCTGCAGCAGGGCCAGATGTGAAGAAGGCTGAAATGTGGGAGGGCAAACAGAGCAATGCAAAGAAATCCACTGCCCAGAGAGGCGCTGCAAAGCGAACACCCAAGCCTTTTAATGAATTAAGCAAGAAAGAGGGATCTGGGAGAGGGCTGGGGCTGGAGCGGGTGGGTGCAGGTCTCTGCCTCCGGATCTCCTCTGCACGTGTGTGCTACAGGGGACGGTGCTGGACCGGTGGGTTCTGGTAGCCATACGGGTTGGCTGTCTCCGTGTCGGTCTCCCTCTGCCCAAAAATCTGCAGCTGGCCCAGTGACATCTGCAGGGCCACCTGCTCCCGCTCCTCCTGGGCCAGGTTCTTCATGCACTCCTGCTCGTGCCGCTGCTCGGGTGTGATGTGCACCGACTCCTCCTGCTCCTCCAGTGGGGTGGGTGCAGCCGTGAGGCCCTCCCAGGGCCTGAGGGACAGCACGGAGCTGGTGGGAGGGGACAGCAGCCGCAGCGGCATGCACAGCTGCTGCAGCAGCCCCTCCCATGGGGTTTGGCCCCCCATGGGCAACAGGGGGAGCCAGCTTGGCTGCTTGGGTTTGGCAGCCACCCCAGTTCACGCCTTGCTGCTTGATGGCGCCGACGGTGCCATGTCCTTCTTGCCATCAGCCGGGGGCTTGGAGGCAGCCAGTTCCGCACTGGGTCTGGGGGCCGCCGGCTGGGGCTTGGGGACCCTGCGGGGCACACTGGGGCTGGCTTGGGGCTCCAGGTGGGGCAGTAGGTGCACCGGCCCCACCACCTTCGTCTTTTCCCCAGCAGGTGGAAACTGGGGATGGATCTCAGCAAATGCGCCCTCAGGTCGGTGTGGGGCGTCCTCATCCCTGGGGTGGGGATGCTGTTCCTGGGGACGTCAGTTCCAGCCTGCGGTGGGGATGCCGGTGGTGGGGCTCTCAGCAGCAGCAGGATGGGGTAGAGGTGTTGGTACCAGGCCGGGGTGGGGATGCTGGTTCCGGGGCAGTTGTTCCTCTAGAAACCGCAAGGTGGTGCTGCGGCTGCAGCCTCTGCTGGGCAGGGGGGCGTGGTCTCCTCTCTGGAGACAGGGCCGGTGGGCGCGGGGCCGGCGCTGTCATGGTGGGCAGAGGGGGCTCCCGCGTACTGGAGCGGTGAGTGCGGCTGCCCCGCCTTGCCCCTGCCCCCATGGCTCCGCAGCTTCCTCCCGTCCCGGGGGCTGCCCCAGGGTGCTGCAGCAGCATGTGGCCTGGTGCTGCCAGGAGGGGCGGAGCCCAGCCAGGCCCTGACACTGGTGGCACCATCAGCTGGCAGTGCTGTGTCACCTGTTCCTTTGAACATAATCACAGCACCCAGGCAGCGGGGAGCCATCGCTTAAAGCATGGGGGACTGGGGACCCGGGTGGGTGAGGCCGGGGTGAGACATGGGGCCGGAGCCCCAGGCCAACGTTTTAAGGCCTCCATGCTGCAGGGTTTTGGTGGACCGGCTGCATTAAACCTGTCCCCTCTGCACAAAGGGCCTTTGCCCTGTGGCATCCCCCCAGGTTCTAGGTCACTTGGTGGGCACATTCATAGAATCATAGAATCATTAAGGTTGGAAAAGACCTCTAAGATCTTCGAGTCCAACCGTCAACCCAACACCACCATGCCCACTAAACCATGTCCCTAAGCGCCTCATCTACACGTCTTTTAAATACCTCCAGGGACGGTGACTCAACCACTTCCCTGGGCAGCCTGTTCCAATGTTTAGCCACTCTCTCCGTAAAGAAATTTTTCCTCACATCCAATCTAAACCTCCCCTGGCGCAACTTGAGGCCATTGCCTCTCGTCCTATCGCTTGTTACTTGGGAGAAGAGACCGACACCCACCTCGCTACAACCTCCTTTCAGGGAGTTGTAGAGAGCGATGAGGTCTCCCCTCAGCCTCCTTTTCTCCAGGCTAAACAACCCCAGTTCGCTCAGCCGCTCTTCATAAGACTTGTTCTCCAGACCCCTCACCAGCCTCGTTGCCCTTCTCTTGGACACGCTTGTCCTGGTTTCGGCAGGGATAGAGTTAATTCCCTTCCTAGTAGCTGGTACAGTGCTGTGTTTTGGATTTAGGATAAGAACAAAGTTGATAACGCACCGATGTTTTAGTTGTTGCTAGGTAGTGCTTACGCTAGTCAAGGACTTTTCAGCTTCCCATGCTCTACCGACTGAGAAAGCTGCAGGTGCACGAGAAGCTGGGAGGGGGCACAGCCAAACTGGCCAAAGAAACATTCCATACCATGTGACGTCATGCTCAGTACATAAACTGGGGAAAGCTGGCCGGGGGGGGCCGCTGCTCGGGGACTGGCTGGGCATCGGTCGGTGGGTGGTGAGCAATTGCACTGTGCATCACTTGCTTTGTGTATTAGTATTATTATCATATTATTATTATCATTTTATTTCAATTATTAAACTGTTTTTATCTCAACCCACGAGTTTTCCTCACTCGTGCTCTTTTCCAATTCTCTCCCCCATCCCACCGGGGGTGGGGGGGGTGAGCGAGTGGCTGTGTGGTGCTTAGTTACTGACTGAGGTTAAACCACGACAGTCCTTTTTGGTGCCCAACGTGGGGCACGAAGGGTTTGAGATAATAACAGATTAACCGGAAACTATTAAGGAACTTATATCTGTTAATAGTGGTGGGTCACAATGTTGGTTTCTCTGTTCTCGATATTGATTTGTATAATCTGCATCATGCTCTTTTTTTTGCTGTACATGTTAAAGATTGGTGTTGGTTTTTGCAGTTTGCTGTGGTCTGCAGTGATTAGTGATGTCTCGCTTGTGAGGTTTGTTTTTAGAACATTGACCTTGACGCTAGTGTGGTATGTAAGCTTCGCAATGAAGCCGTTACTGTACCACGGATACCATTTCGTGGAGACAACTAGCAATTACAGTAACTTTTCTGAGAGTATTTTTACGGAGGAAATACAGAATGGCAGTGTCACTACCTTCTTCTATGATGTTTCCTCCTTCATTACAGTAACTTTTCAGTATTTTGAACAGCCTTGGGTAGTTAAGATACTTCTATTGGTACTTCTTGGGAATATTGTTTTGGTTTTGTCTAAAGTTGGTAAGCAATTTAAGAATATCATCCAGAGATCTGCCCCAAAGCCAAATAGTTATGAGTGGCAGGGTGTGTGGGACAAGATGGGCAAGTACCTAGGCCAATGGGCACCCCCAGTATTTTGGAACTTCACCCCTGAGCAAATGCAGAATCCTGAAAAGTTAGCAGAATATTTGGAAAAGGTATGCTGTCACCCTGGCAACTCCAGAGAGATGCAGATCATTGCAACGTGCTGGGGCCTGGCCCATGCCTACCGAGCCCTGTTCAACACCATTCAGTACCCTCAAAGGGAGGAGAAGGTCTCTGGATCTAACAGTAAAACGACACGCACTGTGGCGACTCAGACCCGGGCAACACGCCCTGCAGCCACTCCGACACCAGCGACACGCCGTGCAGCCACTCAGACCCCAGCCACATGCTCTGCAACCACTCCGACCCCAGCAGCATGCTCTGCAGCTACTCAGACTCCAGCGACAGGCTCTGTGGCCACTCAGACCCCGGAGACAAGCCCTGCGGCCACTCAGACCCCTGCAAGCAGCCCTGCGGCCACTCAGACCCCAGCGACAGGCCCTGCGGCCACTCCGACACCGGTGACAAGCACTGCGGCCACTCCGACCCCGGTGAAAAGCACTGCAGCTACTCAGACCCCAGTGACACGTCCTGTGGCTGAATCAAAGAACAAGCCTGTGCTGGTATCAGTCGCCCCTGTACACAAGAATAAATTTTGGAAGCGGAAGTCGGCTTGTTTAGTAAGGGAGGAAGAAGCTTCTTCTAAAAGGGAACAGGAGGAAGAACTGTACGAATACCCTGGAGAAGGGCCATCACGAGAACAGGAGGAGGAGAGCCGGCTGCTGATCGGGGAGGAAGAAGAGGAAGAACTCATAAATGAGGCAGTGACCACCCGATCTCTATCCCTGAGTGAGCTGCAAGATATACGAAAAGATTTCAGCCGTCGTCCAGATGAGCATATTGTCACCTGGCTGCTCCGATGCTGGGATAATGGAGCCAGTAGCCTGGAATTAGAGGGTAGGGAAGCCAGGCAGCTGGGATCCCTGTCTAGGGAAGGGGGCATTGACAAAGCGATTGGAAAAGGGACACGAATCCTCAGCCTTTGGAGACGACTCTTGTCAAGCGTGAAGGAAAGGTATCCCTTCAAGGAAGATGTCATATGTCGCCCAGGCAAGTGGACCACCATGGAGAAGAGTATCCAGTTCCTGAGAGAATTAGCTGTGCTGGAGGTGATTTATGGTGACCTGAACAACGAACAACTACCTAAAGATCCAGATGTAGTCAAGTGCACACGACCCATGTGGCGGAAGTTTATAAGGAGCGCACCATCGTCATATGCCAATTCATTGGCAGTGATAACCTGGAAAGATGGAGAGGAACAAACAGTGGCTGAATTGGCTAGTCAACTCCGGCAATATGAGGAAAGCCTCTCTTCCTCCCTCGTCTCAGCTGTGGAGAAACTGTCCGAAAAACTGTCCCGGGAATTCCAGCAACTCAAAGAGGATAGGTCCTACTCCCCACCTGTGACGACCAGTATCTCGGCTATTAGGAGTCAGCGTTCTTTTGCCCAAGAGAGAATATAAAGGGTACACACCACGGGGCATCCTATGGTTTTACCCGCGTGACCACGGAGAGGACATGAGGAAGTGGGATGGAAAACCTACCGCAGCCCTAGGGGCACGGGTACGTGAATTGCAAGGGAAAACAATCACAGAAGGGGGTTCTTCCAGGAAAATTGCTGCTCCAGTTTCCAGCGGGCAGTTCCCCAGACAGAGTAGAAGGGCTGATCTTACTTCTGATCTTAATGAAGAAACTTCTGACTCGTATGTACAAGAAATGAGAAACAAGTACTGTGATGAGGATTAGAGGGGCCCTGCCTCCAGCCAGGGGGAGGAAAGGGATAACTGGGTTTACTGGACTGTGTGGATTCGGTGGCCTGGCACATCAGACCCACAGGAGTATAAGGCTCTAGTAGACACCGGTGCACAGTGTACCCTAATGCCATCAAGCTATATAGGAGCAGAACCCATCTGTATTTCTGGGGTGACAGGGGGATCCCAACAGCTAACTGTATTGGAAGCTGAAGTGAGCCTAACTGGGAATGGGTGGCAAAAGCACCCCATTGTGACTGGCCCAGATGCTCCGTGCATCCTTGGCATAGACTACCTCAGGAGAGGGTATTTCAAGGACCCAAAAGGGTACCCGTGGGCTTTTGGTATAGCTGCCTTGGAGACGGAGGGAATTAAACAGCTGTCCACCTTGCCTGGTCTCTCGGAGGACCCCTCTGTTGTGGGGTTGCTGAAGGTCGAAGACCAACAAGTGCCAATCGCTACCACCATGGTGCACCGGCGGCAATATCGCACCAACCGAGACTCCTTGATTCCCATTCATGAACTAATTCGTCGACTGGAGAGCCAAGGAGTGATCAGCAAGACTCGTTCACCCTTTAACAGTCCCATATGGCCAGTGCGGAAGTCTAATGGAGAGTGGAGACTGACAGTAGACTATCGTGGCCTAAATGAAGTCACGCCACCGCTGAGTGCTGCTGTGCCAGACATGCTAGAACTTCAATATGAATTGGAGTCAAAGGCAGCCAAGTGGTATGCCACAGTTGATATTGCTAATGCGTTTTTCTCAATCCCTTTGGCAGCAGAGTGCAGGCCATAATTCCCTTTCACTTGGAGGGGCGTCCAGTACACCTGGAACCGACTGCCCCAGGGGTGGAAACACAGCCCCACCATTTGCCATGGACTGATCCAGACTGCCCTGGAACAGGGTGGAGCTCCAGGACAACTGCAATACATTGATGACATCATCGTGTGGGGCAACACAGCAGGAGAAGTTTTTGAAAAAGGGAAGGAAATAGTCCAAATCCTCCTGAAGGCCGGTTTTGCCATAAACCAAAGTAAGGTCAAGGGGCCTGCACAGGAGATCCAATTTTTAGGGATAAAATGGCAGGATGGACGTTGTCAGATCCCAATGGATGTGATCAACAAGATAACAGCCATGTCTCCACCAACTAACAAAAAGGAAACACAAGCTTTCTTAGGCGTTTTGGGTTTTTGGAGAATGCATATTCAAATTACAGTCTGATTGTAAACCCTCTCTATCAAGTGACCCGGAAGAAGAACGATTTCAAATGGGGCCCTGAGCAACGACAAGCTTTTGAACAAATTAAAGAGGAGATAGTTCATGCAGTAGCCCTGGGGCCAGTCCGGGCAGGGCAGGATGTAAAAAAAATGTGCTCTACACCGCAGCCGGGGAGAACGGCCCTACCTGGAGCCTCTGGCAGAAAGCACGTGGGGAGACTCGAGGTCGACCCCTAGGGTTTTGGAGTCGGGGATACAGAGGATCCGAGGCCCGCTACACTCCAACTGAAAAAGAGATATTAGCAGCATATGAAGGAGTTCGAGCTGCTTTGGAAGTGATTGGCACTGAAGCACAGCTCCTCCTGGCACCCCGACTGCCGGTGCTGGGCTGGATGTTCAGAGGCAGGGTCCCCTGTACACATCATGCAACTGATGCTACATGGAGTAATTGGGTCGTGCTAATCAGAAAACGGGCTCGAATAGGAAACCCCAGTCACCCAGGAATCCTGGAAGTGATTATGGATTGGCCAGAGGGCAAAGATTTTGGAATATCTCCAGAGGAGGAGGTGACGCGTGCTGAGGAGGCTCCAATGTATAATGAACTACCAGAAAATGAGAAACAATATGCCCTGTTCAATGATGGGTCCTGTCGTCTTGTGGGAAAGCATCGGAGGTGGAAAGCTGCTGTATGGAGTCCTATGCGACAAGTTGTAGAAACTGCTGAACGAGAAGGTGAATCGAGCCAATTTGCAGAAGTAAAGGCCATCCATCTGGCTTTAGACATTGCTGACCGAGAAAAGTGGCCAGTGCTCTATCTCTACACTGAGTCATGGATGGTGGCAAATGCCCTGTGGGGGTGGTCGCAGCAATGGAAGCAGAGCAACTGGCAGCGCAGAGGCAAACCCATATGGGCTGCCGCATTGTGGCAAGGTATTGCTGCCCGGGTGGAGAACCTGGTTGTAAAAGGCCGTCATGTAGATGCTCACATACCTGAGAGCTTCGGGCTACTGAAGAACATCAGAACAACCAGCAGGTGGATCAGTCTGCTAAGATTGAAGTGTCTCAGGCGGATCTGGACTGGCAACATAAGGGTGAATTATTTATAGCTCGGTGGGCCCATGACACCTCAGGTCACCAAGGAAGAGATGCAACATACAGATGGGCTCGTGATCGAGGGGTGGACTTGACCATGGACACTATTGCGCAGGTTATCCATGAATGCGAAACATGCGCTGCAATCAAGCAAGCCAAGCGGTTAAAGCCTCTTTGGTATGGAGGACGATGGCTGAAATATAAATATGGGGAGGCCTGGCAGATCGATTATATCACACTCCCACAAACCCGCCAAGGCAAGCGCCACGTGCTTACAATGGTGGAGGCAACCACCGGATGGCTGGAAACATATCCCATGCCCCATGCCACCAGCCAGAACACTCTCCTGGGCCTTGAAAAGCAAGTCCTATGGCGACATGGCACCCCAGAAAGAATTGAGTCAGACAGCGGGACTCATTTCCGAAACAACCTCATAGACACCTGGGCCAAAGAGTGGGTATTGAGTGGGTATATCACATCCCCTATCATGCACCAGCCTCTGGGAAAATGGAACGATACAATGGACTGTTAAAGACTACGCTGAGAGCAATGGGTGGCGGGACGGTCAAACATTGGGATACACATTTAGCAAAGGCGACTTGGTCAGTCAACACGAGGGGATCTGCCAATCGAGCAGGCCCTGCCCAGTCAGAACTTTTACATACTGTAGATGGGAATAAAGCCCTGTAGTGCACATAAAAATATGCTGGGGAAAAATAGTTTGGGTTATTCCTGCCTCGGGCAAAGGCAAACCCATCTGTGGGATTGCTTTTGCTCAAGGACCTGGGTGCACTTGGTGGATGATGCGGAAGGATGGGAAATCCGATGTGCCCCTCAAGGGGATTCGATTTTGGGTGAGAAGAGCCAATGATTTGGACTGTATGATGTTAATTGCTACTTAATATTATACACAATAACAATGGTATTACAATAAGAATCACCCAGATTGATGAAGAATGAACTTTGATGAAACCAAGCAAAGCACAGTGATGATGGTACCAGAACTGACTTCAACATGAAACAATCCAACACCACACACCATCTCCATCTTTCCTGCCCTGAATGATTATTGACAGATAGAGCCCAAAGTCATGGACTAAATTAGCTCAATGAACATTTTAGAGGGATGGCCCATAGACTAAGGGAATGATATCTGTGTGTATATATCAAAAGACAGGAAAAGAGTTGGTGATATATGGGAATGTATTGGAAAGTGGGGGACCTGGGCATGACGTAGATGGTATAGAATAAGGGGTGGATATTGTCCTGGTTTCAGCTGGGATAGAGTGTCTTGGATTTAGTATGAAGATAATGTTGATAACACACGGATGTTTTAGTTGTTGCTAGGTAGTGCCTACACTAGTCAAGGACTTTTCAGCTTCCCACGTTCTACTGACTGAGAAGGCTGGAAGTGCACTAGAAGCTGGGAGGGGGCACAGCCAGGACAGCTGACCCCAACTGGCCAAAGGGATATTCCATACCATATACGTCATGCTCAGTATATCAACTGGGGGAAAGCTGGCCAGGGGTGTCACTGCTCAGGGACTGGCCTGGCATCGCTTGGCAGATGCTGAGCAATTGCATCGTGTGTCACTTGCTTTGTATCTTCTCTTATTATAATTACTATTTTATTTTATTTCAATTATTAAACTGTTTTTATCTCAACCCATGGGTTTCCTCACTTCTACTCTTCCGATTCTCTCCCCCATCCCACCGGGGAGGGGAGAGAGTGAGCGAAGTAACTGAGTAACCTCAGTTGCCTGCTGAGGTTAAACCACAACAGTTACCTACATGACCATAAGTTCAGCCCTAGTTGGCAGACTTTTTCACACAGCTCACTGAGGAGGGCAGGGTGTTGGGGAGAGGGGAGATGTTTCAGTTTCCCAAATCCCAGGACAGCGTCCAAAGCATCCTCCCCTTGGCCTGAGATGCAGAGCTGGTATAGCCTCTGTCAAGAATCCTTCAATAGTCTTTCAGGTGTTTGTGTGATTTCTCTAAGAATATCAGTATCTAGGAAAAAAAAAAAGCCTTAATATGACTGAATGTAAACTTCCGCAATGTAGCAGTCTGCTTCTCTAGTAGCAATTCTGGGCAATGCCAGTTGAATCAGTGTTTTCAATACAAGGCATGAAACCCTATCCATTAGTACACATCTAAAGTAATTCAGATGAAGGGTGGTCTTGCAAAGGCCGCCCTTTGTGTTCCCAGGTGGCATGGACACTGCTGGTTTCTCTCTCCAGAGAGTGGCAGAGGCTGGATCCCCTTCTCAGGACAGAGTCCTTGCCAGGAGGCAACAGCCATGAGGGTTGCTCATCAAGGTCTTACTGGCACTTCACTCGGCATCTGTTTGGATGTATTTGGTGCTTTTCTGTAACTACAGAAAAAAAGAACTGTATCAGAAGAGGTGGTCGTAAAAGCCCTGTTATGGACAAGAAAGCACACCATGAGCTCTGAGGAAACCAGGAAGATTGTAACAAGCACCAGGAAGATCCAGGAAGCTCAAGGACTCTTCTGAAGTGTGTGGCCCTGAGCAGCAGTGATTGGCCGTGTGTAGGTCTGGCAGAGAGGGTCAGGGATGTCAGGGAGAAACAAGGTGATGGCTGATGGATTTAGCAAATCCTTAAACTGTGTCTGAGCCAAGAAATGGAAAGCAGTTGATGTCTGTTGGCAGAGGAGAATGTTTGTCCTGGGAATATGGCAGGAAGGAAGGTCCCTCCTGTGCAAATCAGGGATGATACAGATGTTTGCACCCACAGCTCAGCTTAGGAGATGGGGAATACCTGCTGCTGGGGGTAGCTGTGCTCTGTCATGCCCCATGAGCTGACCTTGCTCTCCTCCCCTCCCCATACTTGCCTGGACCACAGGAAACATCCATGAGCTTGAAGGATGGATAAACAGCCTGGGCTGAGGTGAAATAGGTTGAGTTTTGATTTTGAGGCAGCAGAAGAAGGAGGATGTGCAGTTCGGTGCTGGGATATGGAGATAAGTAGAGGATTCAAGTGAGTCTGGGGGCTGGGACAACTTGGGTGATTGAGGAACATTAGCAGGGCTTTGGAAGAAGCTGCACAGGTTATGGGGGACTCACAGACAAAACCTCAGAAAACTACGGCTTTGTATTTGAAGAAATGGTCAGTGAGGACAGAAAGTCATTAGTAAAGCTTGGGACATCATGGGGTCAGAAAGAGGTGGGGAAGCAGGGGTGGTGGTTAAAATATGCAGAGAAAGAGGCACAGGTATAGGACAGTGTAGGACAACCTGTGGTGGGGATGGCCTCTTTGTTGGGGCTGGGACCCCACAACAGAACTGAAATCCTTGTCCTTTTAACTATGACTGCTGCCTCTTCCACTGTAGTCCCTGAGGGCACCAGTTCCTTACAGCTCCAGCACTTTGTTGCCTCTTCACCCGCCCTTCATAGAGCCTGGGAAGAGTCCTTCTGCTGTCCTGCACTCGGCATCACACACCCCCACATCTCACTGCTCCCAGGAAGAGCCCTGAGCATCCCGTGAGGGAAAGGATCCCTGTGCCTAGGGAATGGGAGTCAGCACTTGAACCTCCAGCTTGACGAAACACATCAAGGGCTTTCACAGCAACCTCCACATTTGATTTTCAACCTGTAACCAGTGCCTCTGACTTCGTGCTTCACCAGCCCCAAGGGACAGCAACTTTGTCTGCTCATTCTCACCATGGTGTCTTCAGTGGTGGCCCTCAGTGGGGACCGCTAACAGCCCCAGAAGCTTGGAGGTTTGCTGCTGACTTTTACTTCTCCAGAGGCCAGTTCAATCCACTTTCAGTATCTGCAGTTCAGGAATTTGGCACTAGAGGACTCATGAACACGCAAAACGCCCCAACAAGCCAAGTCTCTGGGCATAATTTTCTTAATTCCTCAGTTCTTATCTGGTTAATTAGAGAGATTTCAGAAATGAAAATATTTCAATAATAAAAAACAATAAGAAAGGATTTCTTTTCCTTCCACTTTTCTTCATTTGTCTGCTTACACATTAAGTGATATCAGCAATCTCCAAATGGTATTGAAACCGAACATGTCCAAATGGAGGCTGAATATGTCGGGAAGTCAAGATCCTTTATGTCAGACACTCTATGGGCAGTCTTTGCCCCAACCCATATTTCTCTCATCAGCCACCTGGGACTTACAGAAGCCTTGTTCAGATCTGACTTTCTCCACTGAAGTCTGTAGCTGCATGTTTCAGCCCATTGGCACCAGTTTCCACCTGTTTTACTTGGAGAACAAGCTGCACGCAGACACAGAAGGATGTTTCTTAATTACCAAAAAAGCAAAAACAAAGGAAGACATCATTCAATAAAAAATAAAATACGTTCTTCTGCTTTAAATTAAGTCCATATTACCTCCTCTGAAGACCACTTTTGACAGTGGATGGCCTTAGACCAATAGAAAACATGTTTTTGTGTCAAGCACAGGTCCTAAAAACCCCCAAAGCGCTCCTTGCCCTGGACTTTGCCCATATTCGCTCACAGCGAGTCACACACTGAAGTCACAAGCTCCCTTGATTCACAGAGGGAAACAAAGAGACAAAGTGAATGAAATGCTCTCTTTTGAATAGTCAAATCTGCACTAACCCCAACATATCTGGGTTACAGGAGCATCTTCAAGTAGACTCTGCAGCATCTAGACCCACTCATTTCTCATTCTCCTCCAGCGCTGGACAGCTTGGGTGCAATTGTCCAGGCTTCCCTTTCTACTCAAGAGAGAGAAATCAGTTGGCTCAACTGAGATGCTTTGGCCCACCCTGCCTGTTCACCAGCTCCTGCTCCAGAAAGGCTCTCATCAGCTCTGGCTCACATTTCCCAGTGCCATGTCAGGGCTTCAGCTACCCCCAGGTATCTTGGAGGCAGCGAACACCTCTGTGTGGACAACTGCATCAACCCCTGGATGAAGATTTTAGGCAGAAGTTGAAACACATGCAGGAAAGACCTCGGTGTAGTAAGTGTGTAAGAAGTCTTCATTTTCACAACTTCGATGCTGGTCTGTAAATTCTCATTATTGTTTCAGAGGACATGGACATGGACCAGCAAGCTGATGGCACTTTCCCTCCCTCTATTTAAATACAGATTTATACATCCGGTCCCTTGTGACTGGTAACATTTGACTTTGCTCAAGTAGCCCCTATTTTCATTCCTATCCACTCTTGGTTGTTTTCCTCTAGAGTCCTGCCTTGAGGCACGAAGGCCTGGGAGACCTTGCTGCTAATAACGGAGTCAAAGAGCACACAAAATATCTCAGATCTATCTATACCTAGTCTTTAGCAGTGATCCCATATTATCTTTGCTGCTTCTTTAACTGTCCCTGAAGTAGGAACAGCTTATTATGATGTCCTTGAATTTACTTTCAACTGAGTTTTGATATAGACCATTGCCAAGCTTGGAGGACGCTGTCCTTGAAGACCAGCTGTACTGAGCTCTCCTGCCTTTCAGTGCTGCTGACCATAAGATCTCCACTAAAACTCCCCAGAATAGGCCCAGGTCTGCTCCTCTAATGCCTGGCATCTGCAGTCTTCTATTCTTCTTCCTCACTCCCTTTGGGAGCTGGCACCCCACTACTTCAGGGTCACGACAGCCAAAGCTTACACTGTCCTTCAGTTCCCTGACCAGCTCTTGCTGCAAGTATCAGATCCAGGTTTGCATTACCCTTGTTGGCCCATCTGGCAGCTGTGCTAAGACGTTCTCCCAAGATGCTCCAGAAACCGCCTGGACCGTTTGCATGCTGCTGTGTTCCTCTTCCAGAAAATGCCAGGGTCATTGCAGGCCCCAGTGAGACCCAGGCTTCTACAGACAGAGACTTCCTTGGGGTGCTTAGAGAAGATTATGCCCACTTTCTCACCGTGACAGCGGATTCCTTGTCTCCCACCACGATGTCACCTTTACTGGCCCCTCCTCTGACCCTTACTCACAAGGGCTCAGCCAGCTTTTCACTTGCCCCATTAAGGAGCTCCATACATCCAAGTAGCTTCTTCACTTTTAGGAAACCCAGCTCCTGATCCTTCCAGCCTGTCTCTCCTGAAAAGTCTGTACCCATCCATTACAACACCCCAAGCTGTGTGACTTGTCACACTTGTCACAACCATGCCTTGGCAGTTACTCCATCCATGTCAAAAAGCACAGGCTCCAGCTCATCCTGGCTGTGCCCCTGGCTGAGGGCATCGTTGCACATTTGGGCTGTAGCACCTCAGGTGTAGCACCAGACCATGTTCTGACTTGTCTTAGGGAAACCTGGTACCAAGTGTCCGAGACCCCATAAGTCTTGGCTTCAGAGCAGAGACATGCCAGAGTGGTCGGCAGATGGAAACATAAAGCTGAAATGGAATGCCAAAAGAGTGAGCAAACCCTGCTCTCCCCAAGGAGAGAGAGACAGGGCTGGGAAGGGCAGCCTTGGCAGGAAATGTGTTTTTTGTCAGTGGTGTCTCTGCTGCCCCTTAGGACCTTTGGCGGAGATGAAGCTGACCTCCAGGAATGACAAGGTGCTGCTGAGAGGCCCACTGTGGAAATGGTTTGTCTCTTCCTTGACTGTGTTTTGCAGGGCATGAGTAAAGGTTGATGGAGAGAAAAAACAGAATTTTGAAAGTGTAGGCACACGTGCAGAGACCCCGGTGTGATGTTCCTCCTTTTCATGGACTGTCCTACATCTACTGGACAGAGAGGGGACAGGCCTTGCCATGCTGCAGAGGTGGCAATCATTTTCTTGCACAAAGGCACCAAATCTGTCTGCAATACTGTCTGATATCTGACACACACTCACTCTGAAAGGGGATGGCTTTTCTGTACAGGACCATCACTGTCCCTGCCAAATGCATGTAGCTGTGTGTGAGAGCCTTGGCAGTCCACATAACATTACAGGCCTGTAATTGGCATTAAATGGAATAATTGCCCTGAATTTTATTAGACAATGTGAGCGTGTTCTTGACAGAACCATCATTATAGTCAATGGAGATCTAGTAAACCTGGCTGATGAAAAATCAGAGGGAAACTTCGCTCTCCCTATGGTATATGACTCCATTTAGAATCATAGAATCATTAAGGTTGGAAAAGACCTCTAAGATCATCGAGTCCAACCGTCGACCCAACACCACCATGCCCACTAAACCATGTCCCTAAGCGCCTCATCAACACGTCTTTTAAATACCTCCAGGGATGGTGACTCAACCACTTCCCTGGGCAGCCTGTTCCAATGTTTAACCACTCTCTCCGTAAAGAAATTTTTCCTCACATCCAATCTAAACCTCCCCTGGCGCAACTTGAGGCCATCTCCTCTCGTCCTATCGCTACTTACTTGGGAGAAGAGACAGACCCCCCCCTCGCTACAACCTCCTTTCAGGGAGTTGTAGAGAGCAATGAGGTCTCCCCTCAGCCTCCTTTTCTCCAGGCTAAACAGTCCCAGTTCGCTCAGCCGCTCTTCATAAGACTTGTTCTCTAGGCCCTTCACCAGCTTCATTGCCCTTCTCTGGACACGCTCTAACACCTCAATGTCCTTCTTGTAGTGAGGGGCCCAAAACTGAACACAGGATTCAAGGTGTGGCCTCACCAGTGCCGAGTACAGGGGCACAATCACTTCCTTACTCCTGCTGGCCACACAAGTTCTGATAGGGCACACTGCCGGCTCATGTTCAGCCGGCTGTCAACCAGCACCCCCAGGTCCTTTTCCAACAGGCAGCTTTCCAGCCACTCTTCCCCAAGCCTGTAGCGCTGCATGGGGTTGTTGTGGCCGAAGTGCAGGACTCGGCACTTGGCCTTGTTGTACCTCATACAGTCGGCCTCGGCCCATCGATCCAGCCTGTCCAGGTCCCTCTGCAGAGCCTTCCTACCCTCAAGCAGATCAACACTCCCGCCCAACTTGGTGTCGTCTGCAAACTTACTGAGGGTGCACTCGATCCCCTCATCCAGATCATCGATAAAGATATTGAACAAGACCGGCCCCAAAACTGAGCCCTGGGGAACACCGCTCGTGACCGGCCGCCAACTGGATTTAACTCCGTTCACCACAACTCTCTGGGCCCGGCTGTCCAGCCAGTTTTTGACCCAGCGCAGAGTCCACCTGTCTAAGCCGTGAGCCACAGGCTTCTCTAGGAGAATGCTGTGGGAGACGGTGTCAAAGGCCTTACTGAAGTCCAGGTAGACCACATCCACAGCCTTTCCCTCATCCACTAGGCGGGTCACCTGGTCATAGAAGGTTGGTCAAGCAGGACCTGCCTCTCGTGAACCCGTGCTGGCTGGGCCTGATCCCCTGGTTGTCCCACTTATGCCTCGTAGAGCGCCCTCAAGATGAACCACTCCATAATCTTCCCCGGCACCGAGGTCAGGCTGACAGGCCTGTAGTTGCCCGGATCCTCCTTCCGGCCCTTCTTGTAGATGGGCGTCACATTGGCAAGCCTCCAGTCATCTGGGACCTCCCCCGTTAACCAGGACTGCTGATAGATGATGGGGAGTGGCTTGGCAAGCTCCTCCACCAGCTCCCTCAGCACTCTCGGGTGGATCCCATCCGGCCCCATAGACTTGTAAGCATCCAGGTGGTGTAGCAGATCGTTGACTGCTTCCTCTTGCAGTATGGGGGGTTCATCCTGCTCACCCCTGTCTTCCAGCTCAGGGGGCCAAGTACCCTGAGGATAACCGGTCTGCCTGTTAAAGACTGAGGCAAAGAAGGCATTGAGTATCTCAGCCTTTTCCTCATCCTTGGTGACAACGCTGCCCCCCGCATCCAATAAAGGATGGAGAGTCTCCTTGGCTCTCTTCTTGTCATTAATATATTTGTAAAAACTTTTTTTGTTGTCCTTAACAACAGTGGCCAGATTGCGTTCCAGCTGGGCTTTTGCCTTTCTCATTTCCTCTCTGCACGACCTAACGAGATCCCTGTACTCTCCTTGGGTCGCCTGCCCCTTCTTCCACAAGCGGTAAACTCTCCTTTTTTTCCTGAGTCCCTGCAAAAGCTCCCCGTTCAGCCAGGCCGGTCGCCTTCCCCACCCGTTCTTTTTACGGCATACAGGGACAGCCTGCTCCTGCGCCTTTAAGGCTTCTTTCTTGAAGAACTTCCAGCCTTCCTGGACCCCTTTGCCCTTCAGGACCATCTCCGAAGGGACTCTCTCAACCAGCGTCCTGAACAGGCCAAAGTCCGCCCTCCGGAAGTCCATGGTTGCAGTTTTGCTGGCCCCCCTCCTTACTTCACCAAGAATCGAGAATTCTACCATATCATGGTCGCTAAGCCCAAGATGGCTTCTGACCACCACTTCTCCCACCAGTCCTTCTCTTGTTTGTAAACAGCAGGTCAAGCGAGGCACCTCCCCTGGTAGGCTCACTTACCAGCTGTGTCAGGAAGTTGTCTTCCACACACTTCAGGAACCTCCTAGACTGCTTCCTCTCTGCCGTGTTGTATTTCCAGCAGATGTCCGGGAAGTTGAAGTCCCCCACGAGAACAAGGGCTAGCGATCGAGAGACTTCTGCCAGCCGCTTGTAGAACGCTTCATCCACCCCTTCATCCTGGTTCGGTGGTCTATAACAGACTCCCAGCAGGATATCTGCCTCGTTGGCCTTCCCCCCTCATCCTTACCCATAAACACTTGACCGTATCATCATCACAATCATTGAGTTCTAGACAATCGAAACATTCCCTAACATACAGGGCCACCCCACCGCCTCTCCTTCCTCGCCTGTCCCTTCTGAAGAGTCTATAGCCATCCATTGCGGCACTCCAATTGTGAGAGTCACCCCACCATGTTTCTGTGATGGCGACTAAGTCGTATCTCTCCCGCTGCACCATGCCTTCCAGCTCCTCCTGTTTGCCGCCCATGCTGTGTGCATTGGTGTAGATGCACTTGAGCTGGGCTATCGATTTCGCCCCCAGCATCGGCATGCCACCCCTAGGCTCATCTCTAGTGAGCCTGGTTTTATCCCCTTCCCCCTTCAAACCTAGTTTAAAGCCCTCTCAATGAGCCCCGCCAATTCATGAGCCATGATCCTTTTCCTCCTGTGAAACAGCTGGACTCCATCTGTCGCCAGCAGGCCCGGTGCCGTGTAAACCTCCCCATGATCAAAAAAGCCAAAATTCCTCCGATGGCACCAGCCCCTGAGGCACATGTTGATCAGGTGCGTTTTCCTGTTCCTTTCAGTATCCTTCCCTGCCACTGTAGGGATTGAGGAAAACACTACCTGTGCTCCCGATCCTTCAACCAGCCGCCCCAGTGCCCTGAAGTCCCTTTTGATCACGGCAGGACTTCTCTCTGGAACCTCATCACTGCCAGCCTGTATAACCAACAGCGGGTAGTAGTCAGAATGCCTTACCAGACCAGGGAGCTTCCTCATAACGTCTCTGACCCGGGCCCCAGGGAGGCAGCAGACTTCCCTGTGGGACGGGTCCGGTCGGCATATTGGGCCCTCTGTTCCCCTCAGAAGGGAATCGCCTACGACAATCACCCTCCTTTTTTTCTTAGTAGAGGCAGTCATGATGCATGGGGCTGACTGCCTCACCCTAGGCAACCTCCCGGATGGACCTTCATCTACATCCTCGTTTGCCCAGCCCTCAGGTTCCAGGCCCCCATATCTGTTGCGTAAAGGCAACCGGGAAGGTGAGGGAGGCCGGGCGGGGGTTCGCCTGGCACCCCGAGCAGGGACCTGTTTCCATTCCCCGCCGTCGCTTAGGTCCCCTCTTTCTACCTGGTGGCAAGAGGGCAGGGGATCCTCTGCTTCTCGTGGAGCCTCCATCTGCTGCCTTTGCCTCAGGGATGGTAGGGTGCGGCTCCACCAATCTATCTCCCTCTCACACTCCCGGATACTCCTTAACCTTTCCACTTCCTCCTTCAGCTCTGCCACCAGAGCGAGCAGATCATCCACCTGGTCACACCGCACACAGGCGGTGTCTCCGCTGCTCTCTGGTACAGCTGACAGGCTCAGGCACTCCCTGCAGCCAGAGACCTGGACAGCTGCGTGCTTGCGCGAGGGCTCTGTCTGGGTCGCCACATTCCTTCTGGTGATGGCTTTCAGCCGAGTGGAAACCATAGCCGGTCCACTTCTTGGAAGACGACAACTAATAGTTGAGTTGGTCTAGAGCCAGGAGTGGGGGGGGGGGCTGCGCCCTGCCTGCTCGCCTTGCCTGCATGCCTTCCCTGCACAAACTGCCACGCAAACTGCCACGCCACGCCCTTCTGATGCGCCACGTCCTGTTTGCCCGTCCTGTTCACCGCGCTCCGGGTCGCTCACGCTCCCTGGGGGCTGCTCTTGTAAGTGAGGGGGGTTTGGCCGCCGTCCCTCTTGGCCCCGCCCATGCTGAGTCAGAGCTGCCGCTCGTCAGGAGCTCCCTCCTCCGGCTCCGGGAGCGGGGCTGGGGCATCCTCTCACTCCCTGTGCTTTTGCTTTTTGCGGGTTTTGCCACTTCAAGAAGGGTCCCCCGGCGCGATCATCCGCTCCGGAGCCCTTCGCCTCGGTGGCTTCCAATTCATCGGATGAATCCTTGCATAGGCTGCCCAGAACATGACAAACAGAGACAGGTTCTATCATCCTAAAAGTGGGCCTCTAATGTCATTTCATCTTGCCAAGGATTCCCCACAAGCCTCCAAGAAGATGCCCCCAGATGCTGCTCTGTCTCTCAGCATTGCTCCACTAGAGCTTGCAGCTAGCTCCACGTATCTTGGACCACCTCTGGAACTTCAGATTTTACCAGATCTTTCCGTCTGAACACCTCAGTCCTGGCCTCCACCTCCATTAATTAGCATGGGAGCTGAGACAAGGAGCTCACATGTCTATTGTGTGTGCACCTGAACTGAGGCAAGAGGAATCGCACCTGCTGTGGGTTTGTGCTATGCGTGGGGGGCAGCTGAGGACTACAGACATAGAATGGGGGCTGAATCCCTTCCCTCAGTAGTAGTAAATGAGATCATTCCCTGTCCCTGGCTGGGTGTCCTGTCTAAAGATGGGACAATGATAAGGACCTAACTCTTTTTCTAATGGGAGAAATTACACTGCAGGAAAGAAGCGTCTCTCCCCAGCTGAGGGAGGGAGCATCAATGATTCCTTCAGCCTGTTTCACAGCAGGTTCCCTGGAGCCCCAGGGACACCTCCTGGGAGCCCAGAGGGGGTAGAAAAAGTGCTGCCTTGGGCTGGTCCTCTGCTGCTGAGCTGGGCCGGGCTCCTGGGATAGAGGGAGCTCATGGCAAGCGAGCAGTGCTGCAGAGAGACAGCTCTGCCCAGGAGCAGGGCAGGGGGTACTGCCTGCAGGCACCAAGAGATCTTCGAGATGCTGAGAGCTCACTGGGGGAGAAGTCTTCACAGCCCTCTATGTGGTAAGTCTCTGGGTGCAGGGCAACGTAGCTTAAGTTCCTGGAGGGATCTCCTAAAACTGGTACATCTGACAGCTTATGGGATCTGTCAGGAGGACTCTCTTAGTTTCTCTAATGTAGAGGAGGAGGATGTGCTCCAGAGTACAGCTTCCCTGCTGCACTGTCAGAGGGACAGGGCATGACGGCTGCCTTCTCCTGGGGATGGTTGTGGAGGTGTGCATCTGGGTGTTTAGCCAGAGGTGCCCAGGGCTGTCCTTCAGAGCAGAGTCTCTGCACCCCAGGGGGCTGTGTGTCAGGGCAGGGACTCTGTCACTTGCCAGGGTCAGCTCTCAGCCTGCCTGGGGAGCTCCCCACAGCGCTGCGGGGAGAAGCTGCGGGTGGAAGGAGCAACCCCTGGCAGGGCAGGGTCCTGCTGTCAAGAGGGTGCTGCATAGGTCAGGGCTGCTCACAGCAGCAGATCACTACAGGACATTCCTAGGAGACTTTTCAAGAAGCACAGCAAGGCAGGGGCTACCTGAAAGTGAAGGATCCTGTTTTTTCAGTCTTCTACTCTGGGTTGTCTGGGGGGGCAATGGACATAGAAATTAATCTCTCAGTTCAGAAGGACGCGCTGACATTCCAAATCTGTTACTCTTAGAGATGAATAAACCAGGGAGTATCAGAAATCAACACACTGTGGCTTACAGACAGCATCAGCATCACTTTTCCAGCCTCATCAGGGTTGGTTGGACGTTGCCATCAGAGCCTGCACACACAGAGAAGACATTGCGCAGTGCCCTGCTGCCGGGAGGTATCTGCAGGGCAGAGCTGAGCACACAGCACGTGGGATGGGGTCTGTGAGCAGTTACAGGGAGAAGGCATGGGGACAGGGAAACAGCTCCTGGCAGGGACAGCTCCAGGCAACAGAGACATGGGCAAGGGGTGGGGGGAAACTGCAAACAAGCACTGGGGGAGGCTGCGTTTAGGCAGCTCTCTTTTGGTCCTTCACTGTAGATGTCTTCTGGGCATTGTCTGCTGGGCAATGAGCTGACTCTCCCTTTAGGACATCCCATCTTCGGGACACCTGACTGCCTGCTTTGCCTGTCCTGCTGGGCTTGCGTGCTGCCCTCCAGAAAGGCACAGCTCTCCTGTAGGATCTTAGGGAGTGCTGAGCTTTCCCTTGGAGTTCAGTACTTCCCTCTCATAGTCCTTTGCTTCTCTCTGTGAGGCACGGTGTCCTTCTCCATCAAAATTCCACCTCTGAGCTTGGAAAGAGAAGAGTTTGCAGAGCTGCCCTTTGAAACAGTGCTCCCCTGCTTTCATCAGAGTCCAGCTGTTTGGTTTTTTTTAAATAATTTGTGTGTGAAGTCATCCTCGAGGCAGCACAAGCAAAAGAGCAGGGCAGCTGGGTAACAGACTAATGGACACTGCGGCTCACCTGACTGCGCTAAGCCACAGACAGCTGAGCCGTTTTGCCTGTCCTGTCTCAAGACTCTTCACATTTTCAGTCATAAAAACGAGGATTTCTACCCCTAAAAAGAATGTGATGGTGGAAAATAAAAAACACAGACAAAATTATTACAAGGACATGCTAAGCCTCTCTTCTGCAGCCCACGCTCTTCAGACTCATGAGTGCAGATATTGATCTTTTCCATTAAGGGTGGATTATATCTGGCATCCCTTGGGAACACCAGAGCTGTCACAAACCAGCCCCCATGTACCCACTGCAGCAGAGAAAATCTTGCTCCTTGGCAGCACGTGGACAGAGATCCTGCTCCTCAGAGCGCACACAGCCAGCACAAACCAGAGAAAGGAAATGCATTTCAATTGGGGGTGGTGGTGGTGGTGGTGTGCGGATTTCTATGAAAAATGGAGTAGCTTTGCTCAGAGAAATCTGTTATAATTTTTCCTTGTCTTTTCCATTTTTGAACAGTGCCTTCATACCAAGAAACAGCAAATGTCCAACAGCAGCTCCATCACCCGGTTACTCCTCCTGGCATTCACAGACTCACAGGAGCTGCAGCTCTTGACCTTCTGGCTCTTCCTGGGCATCTACCTGCCTGCCCTCCTGGGCAATGGCCTCATCATTACCGCCATAGCCTGCGACCACTGCCTCCACACCCCCATGTACTTCTTCCTCCTCAACCTCGCCCTCCTTGATCTGGATTCCATCTCCACCACTCTCCCCAAAGCCATGGCCAATTCCCTCTGGGACACCAGGGCCATCTCCTACGCAGGATGTGCTGCACAGGTCTTTTTCTTTCTCTTCTTGATGACAGCAGAGTGTTCTCTCCTCACTGTCATGGCCTATGACCGCTACGTTGCCATCTGCAAACCCCTGCACTACGGGACCCTCCTGTGCAGCAGAGCTTGTGTCCACAT
Source organism: Spheniscus humboldti (assembly GCA_027474245.1). Lineage (NCBI taxonomy): Eukaryota > Metazoa > Chordata > Aves > Sphenisciformes > Spheniscidae > Spheniscus > Spheniscus humboldti. The sequence goes on along the minus strand of CM049915.1, from coordinate 1,620,441 downwards.
GGCAGCAGCTGCCTGAGGCAGTGGGTTTCTCCATGCTGTGCTGCACACTGCCAATACATTTTCACTACCAATCTGCGAAGGCAATGCCCTGGACCAGTTCTTCTGTGAAATCCCCCAGATCCTCAAGCTCTCCTGCTCACACTCCTACCTCAGGGAAGTCAGGCTTCTTGTGTTCAGTGTCTCTTTTGCTTTTGTGTGTTTTGTTTTCATTGTGCTGTCCTATGTGCAGGTCTTCAGGGCTGTGCTGAGGCTCCCCTCTGAGCAGGGACGGCACAAATGCTTTTCCACGTGCCTCCCTCACCTGGCCGTGTTCTCCTTGTTTGTCAGCACTGCCATCTTTGCCTACCTGAAGCCCCCCTCCATCTCCTCCCCATCCTTGGATCTGGTGGTGACAATGCTGTACTCAGTAGTGCCTCCAGCAGTGAACCCCCTCATATACAGCATGAGGGATAAGGAGCTCAAGGGTGCCCTGTGGAAACTATTTGAATACACACTATTCCAGCAATAATAAGGTGCCCGTCATCCTCCTAGGACTCCCAGGGTAGCTCAGGAAATCCCAGGACTAGCTTTTGTTCATATATGTCTTTATTTTTCCTTTGTAGTTTGGGGGGTGGGGGGGGTGGGGGGGTTAGGTGTTTTGTTTGTTTGCTTGTTTATTAACACCTGTGATATTATTCTTGGCCTCCTAACTGTGTTTTGTGATGCAAAGGCCTCATGTACATATGAATCCAGGCCCCCTGTTTGGATAAACTGAATGAAGAAACCAGGAGAAAACAATTTCATAGAATCATAGAATCATAGAATAGTTTGGGTTGGAAGGGACCTCTAAAGATCATCTAGTCCAACCCCCCTGCCATGGGCAGGGACATCTTCAACTAAATCAGGTTGCTCAGAGCACCGTCCAACCTGACCTTGAATGTTTCCAGGGATGGGGCATCCACCACCTCTCTGGGCAACCTGTGCCAGTGTTTCACCACCCTCAGCGTAAAAAATGTCTTCCTTGTGTCTAGTCTAAATCTACCCACCTTTAATTTAAAGCCATTCCCCCTTGTCCTGTCGCAACAGGCCCTGCTAAAAAGTTTGCCGCCGTCTTTTTTATGAATCCCCTTTAAGTACTGATAGGCTGCAAGAAGGTCTTCCCGAAGCCTTCTCTTCTCCAGGCTGAACAACCCCAACTCTCTCAGCCTTTCTTCACAGGAGAGGTGTTCCATCCCCCTGATCATTTTTGTGGCCCTCTTCTGGACCCGCTCCAACAGGTCCGTGTCTTTCTTATGCTGAGGGCTCCAGAGCTGGACACAGTGCTCCAGGGGGGGGTCTCACCAGAGCAGAGTAGAGGGGCAGAATCACCTCCCTCAACCTGCTGGCCACGCTTCTTTGGATGCAGCCCAGGATACGATTGGCCTTCTGGGCTGCGAGCGCACATTGCTGGCTCACGTCCAGCTTTTCATCCACCAGTACCCCAAGTCATCCTCCACAGGTCTGCTCTCAATCCCTTCATGCCCCAGCCTGTATGGATATCGGGGGTTGCCCCGACCCAGGTGCAGGACCTTGCACTTGGCCTTCTTGGACCTCATGAGGTTCATGGGGGCCCACTTCTCGAGCTTGTCCAGGTCCCTCTGGATGGCATCCCATCCCTCTGGCATGTTGACCGCACCACTCAGCTTGGTGTCATCTGCAAACTTGCTGAGGGTGCACTCGATCCCACTGTCTGTGTCATTGATGAAGATATTAAACAGTACTGGTCCCAATACGGACCCCTGCAGGATGCCACTCATCACCAATCTCCATCTGGACATGGATCTACCCTCTAGATGCGACCATCTAACCAATTCCTCACCCACCAGACAGTCCACCCATCCAATCCATACCTCTCCAGCTTAGAGAGAAGGATGTTGTGGGGGACTGTGTCAAAGGCCTTACAGAGGTCCAGATAGATGACATCTGTAGCCCTTCCCGTGTCCACTGATGTAGTCACTCCATCATAGAAGGCCACTAGGTTAGTCAGGCAGGACTTGCCCTTGGTGAAGCCATGCTGGCTGTCTCAGATCAGCTCCCTGTCCTCCGTGTGCCTTAGCATAGCTTCCAGGAGGATCTGTTCCACGATCTTCCCAGGCACAGAGGGGAGACTGACCAGCCTGTAGTTCCCTGGGTCTTCCTTTTTTCTCTTTTTAAAAATGGGGGTTATGTTGCCCCTTTTCCAGTCAGTGGGAACTTCTCCGGACTGCCACGACTTCTCAAATACAATGGATAGTGGCTTAGCTACTTCATCCACCAGTTCCTTCAGGACCCCCAGATGGATCTGATTGGGTCCCATGGACTTGTGGACCTTCAGGTGCCTTAGATGGTCTCGAACCTGATGTTCTCCTACAGTGGGCAGCTCTTCATTCTCCCAGTCCCTGCCTTTGCCTTCTGCGGCTTGGGAAGTGAGGCTCGAGCACTTCCCCGATGTACCTATAGAAACTTTTCTTGTTGCCCTTGACGTCCCTGACCAAATTTAATTCTGTCAGGGCTTTAGCTTTCCTAACCTGATCCCTGGCTGCTCAGACAACTTCTCTGTATTCCTCCCAGGCTACCTGTCCTTGCTTCCACCCTCTGTAGGCTTCCTTTTTGTGTTTGAGTTTGAGTTTGTCCAGGAGCTCCTTGTTCATCCATGCAGGCCTCCTGACGTTTGTGCCTGACTTCCTCTTTGTTGGGATGCATCGCTCCTGAGCTTGAAGGAGGTGATTCTTGAATCTTACCCAGCTTTCCTGGGCCCCTCTTCCCTCCAGGGCTTTGTCCCGTGGCACTCCACCAAGCAGATCCCTCAAGAGGCCAAAGTCTGCTCTCCTGAAGTCCAGGGGAGTGAGCTTGCTGTGCGCCCTCCTCAGTGCCCTAAGGATCTTGAACTCCACCATTTTGTGGTGACTGCAGGCCAGGCTGCCCTTGAGCTTCACATTCCCCACCAGCCCCTCCTTGTTGGTGAGAACAAGGTCCAGCATAGCACCTCTCCTCGTTGGCTCCTCTACCACTTGGAGAAGGAAGTTGTCATCGACGCATTCCAGGAACCTCCCGGATTGCTTATGCCCTGCCGTGTTGTTCCCTCCAACAGATGTCAGGGTGGTTCAAGTCCCCCATGAGGAGCAGGGCTTGTGAGCGTGAGGCTGCTCCTATCTGTCTATAGAGGGCCTCATCCGCTCGGTCTTCCTGTTTGGGTGGCCTGTAGCAGACCCCCACTGTAATGTCACCTGTCCCTGCCTTCCCTTTAATTCTGACCCACAAGCTCTCGGTCGGCTCCTCATCCATCCCCAGGCAGAGCTCCATGCACTCCAGCTGGCCACTGACGTAGAGGGCAACACCCCCTCCTCGTCTCCCCTGCCTGTCCTTCCTAAAAAGCCTGTATCCCTCCATTCCAACACTCCAATCATAGGAGCCATCCTGCCACGTCTCCGTGATGCCAGTAAGGTCCTAGCCCTGCAGGCATGTGCATGTCTCTAACTCCTCTTGTTTATTCCCCATGCTACGTTTTGCATAGAGGCACTGAAGTTGGGCCCCCGATGAAGCTGTCTCACTGGCTGGAGTTCCTTTGTGCTGCTTTTCAGGCGCTCTCCTGCTGACCTGTGTTCCTTTTCCAGGCTCTGGGTGTCTGTTGCTGGCCCTGGCATCAAACTGGTAGGAGTGGGACGGATTGAGCTTCCCCTCCCCCGGCGTCTCTACTTTAAAGCCCTCTTCACCAGCTTTGGAGCCTGAAAATGAGGCTTTGGAAACTCAAAATTCAGCTTTGGACTCTAAAAAGGAGACTTTGCAAACTGAAACAGAGCCTTTGGAGCGTATATATGAGGCTTTGGAGCCTAAAATGAGGTTTTCTGCCACAAAAGTGAGGGTTGAGACCCTAAAAATGAAAGTGTGTGTCCTAAAAATAGGCTATTGTTAATAAAAGACAGGTTTGGACCCTATAGATAAGGCTTTGGACTCTGAAAATGAGGCTTTGGACCTTCAAAATCAGACTTGGGGCCTTCAAAATGATGCTCTGGGCCCCTCAAATGAGTCCTTGAACCTTAAAAGCGAGGCTAGGACTTTGTAAAAGAGGGTCTGGACCCTAAAGATGTGGGTTTGGAACATAAAAATGAGGCTTTCAACCCTAGAATCAAAGCTTTATACTCTAAAAAGGAGGCTGTGAGCCTTAAAAGAGGGGTCTGGACCATAAAAATGAGGGTCCGGACACTCAAGATGTGGCTTTGGTCTCTAAAAAGGACACTGTAAAGTGAAACGGAGCCTTTGGACCATAAAAATGAGGCTTTGGAGCCTAGAAAGAGACTTTGTAGCCTAAAATGAGGCTTTGATTCCTAAAAGGGAGACTTTGGGACAAAAAAATGTGTGTTTGGGCCCTAAAAATGAGGCTTTGGATCCGAAGATGAGGGTTTGGACCTTAAAAATGAGGCTTTGGGCCTTAAAATGAGCATTTGGACCATAAAATGAGGGGTTGGACCCTAAAAATGAGGCTTTGGGCCCTGAAAAAGAGAATCGGGGCTCCATCACTTTTGGACCTTAAAACTGTCCCTCCTCATTAACTTCAGGGCAGTTTGTAGAGTTATTCATCTGAATGATTTGAGTCATGTGCCACAGGGAGAGCTCAGTCTCTCTCTTCTTCTTCTGTATTTACTAGATCTCCACTGACATGGAGATATTGGCAGTTGCCTCATGATCATCCCCAGATTGCCTTACAGAATTCAGGGTATCTGCTCAATTTCATGTTCAAATGCAGGCCCATAGAGCCACACGAGGAGCCAGGGCTGTCAGGGACAGCACAGGACCTACAAGAAAGCAATCCCCATTCAGGATGAGTGCGTGACAGACATCCCAGACGGCATCGCAGAGAGTGCGGTTTGGTGCCTGTGTGCCATACGCCAATGCCATCAGTCAGAGGCAGCAGCCATCGGATGCCATCGGAGAGGCAAGGTCTGTCCCTTCTCTACCCAATAGCTGCAGGCACTGCGTGAACACACAGCACATCACACTGGGGTCTTTACTCACTCCTTGATGATACAGTCAAGGAGCACACCAATCATTTTCACAGCGTGCCTGGGTATATCTCGTCTTCAAGGACAACATCCTACAAGCACAGCAACGGTTCATATCTGTCGTGGTTTAACCTCAGTCGGCAACTGAGCACCACACAGCTGCTCGCTCACTCCCCCCTGCCCCGGAGGGATGGGGGAGAGAATCGGAAGAGTAAAAGTGAGAAAACTCGTGGGTTGAGATAAAAACACTTTAATAATTGAAATAAAATAAAATAAAATCCTAATAATAATAGTAAGAAGAAGAAGAATATACAAAGCAAGTGATGCACAATGCAATTGCACACCACCCACCGACCGATGCCCAGCCAGTCCCCAAGCAGCGGCGCCCCCTGCCAGCTTTCCCTAGTTTATGTACTGAACATGACGTCACATGGTATGGAATGTCCCTTTCGCCAGTTGGGGTCAGCTGAAGCATGGGGAGCTGAAAAGTCCTTGACTAGTGTAAGCACTACTTAGCAGCAACTAAAACATCGGTGTGTTATCAACATTGTTCTCATCCTAAATCCAAAACACAGCACTGTACCAGCTACTAGGAAGAAAATTAACTCTATCCCAGCCAAAACCAGGACAATATCAAAACTCAATTGAAACTGGAAAGGGAATTCAAGGGCACCAAGATGAGCTTTTGCTACTTCAGGAACAGCTAAAGAAGAAAGAGAGATACTGTGGGACCACTGCTGAATTTAGACAGAGTAGGTGTAGGTAGATCTGAGATAGTCTATGTCCTCTTTGTCTCAGTTACCACCAGAGAGGTCTCCCAGGCCTCTGTGCTTTGAGGCAGGACTCAGGGCGGGAAAAACCAGCGGTGGACGGGGATCAAGCCAGGGGCTACGTTAGCAAACTACACCCTTACCGGTCCATGGGACCGTACCCACGTGTGCTGAGAGAGGTTTTCACCAGGAGGTGCTGGTCTGTTATGATCCCAGTAAGAAAGGCACTCCGACTCTGTGAGGTATCATTTAAAATGCTGGTCATTAGCACTAACACTATAAGGAGAGAATCGTATAGCTAATCTTATGTCCCTCTAGATGGTGGGAACCCCAGGTGGAGCATTGAATGGGCTTCCGACTCACACATGGCATGCCGTGCAGACCCCATCCATGGAAGAGTCTCCTGGTTTGGTCATTCAAGCTACTACAAGATTTTCTTGCAAAGACACAACACTATTTATCCTTTCTACAGTCAAACAGAACCACGGCTCTCATGAGAACTTCTTGCTGCACTGTTAGGTACAGGCAAAGCCAGGCAGGTGGCGTAGTGGCCAGCACAGAGTGGGAGCTGCCTGCAGGCTCCTCTGTGACAATGAGCTGCTGAGGTTGTCCTGCGGCCAAGGGCTGTGTGCAGCACAGCACAGGCGTGAAGACCACACCGGGGGTGCAGCACAGAACAGCCCAGCACTAACTGCTCAGCTTTCCCTGTGAGAAGGCTGGTGCCACAGCTGAGGTGCTGTGGCCCAAATGTGCACCGCCAGGGAGAGCTGTAGGTCCATTTGCTTGTCACAGAACTGTGATGTTTCTGCATTAAATGACTAGAATACCAGAGCATAGCATAGCATAAACCAGAACAGAACAGTTCAGTTGGAAGGGGCCTACAATGATCATGTAGTCCAACTGCCTGACCACTTCAGGGCTGACCAAAAGTTAAAGCATGTTCTTAAGGGCATTGTCCAAATGCTTCTTAAACAGTGACAGGCTTGGGGCATCAACTACCTCCCTAGGAAGCCTGTTCCAGTGTTTGAATACCCTCTCGGTAAAGAAATGTTTCCGAATATCTAGTCTGAACATCCTCTGGTGCAGCTTTGAACCATTCCCATGTGTCCTATTGCTGGATCCCAGGCAGGAGAGATCAGCACCTCCCTCTCCACGTCCCCTCCTCAGGAAGCTGCAGAGAGCAATGAGGTCACTCCTCAGCCTCCTTTTCCCCAAACTACACAAGCCTAAAGTCCTTAGCTGCTCCTCAGAGGACATGCCTTCCAGCCCTTTCACTGGCTTTGTTGCCCTCCACTGGACACATTCAAGGACCTTCGCATCCTTCTTAAATTGTAGGACCCAGAACTGCACACAGTACTCAAGGGGAGGCTGCACCCACACTGAATACAGAGGGACAATCCTCTCTCTTGACCGGATGGTTTTGCTGTGTTCGATGCCCCCCAGGATGTAGTTTGCCCTCTTGGCTGCCTGGGCACACTGCTGGCTCCTATTGAGCCTGCTGTCGACCAGCACGCCCAGACCCCTTTCTGCAGGACTGCTCTCCAGACACTCCTCTCCCAATTTACACTTGTGCCCATTGTTACTCCGTCACAGGTGCAGAATGCGGCATTTGGACTTGTTAAATTTCATCCCATTAATCATAGCCCAATGCTCCAATCTGTCTAATTCCCTCTGCAAGGCCTCTTGTCCCTCAAGACAGTCAACACCACGTCGCAGTTTGGTATTGTCAGCAAGCATGTTAATAGTGCATTCAACTCCTGCATCCGGATCATTGACAAATATATTGAACAGAGCTGGCCCCAGGATTGAGCCCTGAGGAACACCGCTGGTGACCAGTGGCCAGTTCTTCACCCAGCACACCGTGAAGCCACTCACTGCACAGTTGGACAACTTGTCCAGAAGGATGTTGTGAGGGACAACATCAAAAGCCTTACTAAAATCCAGAAAAACTACATCCACCACCTTCCCTTCATCCACAAGGCAGGGGACCTTATCACAGAAGGATATCAAATTAGTTCAACCGGATTTTTTTTAAGATGGGTTCCCAAAGGGAAAGGGAAAGTCCACAGGTCCCTTCCAACTTCAAAATTTCTGTGATTCTGTGAGTATAAAGGAGAAAAGTAAGACAGAAAGAAGTGAACAACACATAACCTTGACTGCAAATAGAGCGGGATCCTGTGGAGAGAACCCATGCTGAAGCAGAGGAGAAGTATGGGGAGGAAGGAGTGACAGAGATTAACTGTTATGTACTGATGGAAACCCCCCATTTCCCATTCCGCATATGCCTCTCAAGAAAAGACTCTTTAAAAGACCAGTTCCTTGGACATTTTCTTGGCAGCAGCTTTGGAGAAAGAGCTCAGCCTTCAAGCACCTCACCTGGGAGATACCCTTTTACTGATGAGCTGCATGTGGACAGGTCACATTTGACACAGTGTTGTCCAAGGGTCAGACACGACAGGATCAAGCCTCAAGAGAAGCAGTAGAAACCCAGAAGAATATCTATAAGCACTATTATCACAAGAGAAAACAGCAGGATCCTGGCCTAAGAGAAACTCTGGGAAATTTGCAGAGAAGGGGAGACAGGTTGTTGGTGGTGAAACAGGGTCCATTGTGCCAGTTTCCATAGGGCATCCTTGAGCTCCTGATTCCTCATGCTGTAGATGAGGGGCTTCACTGCTGGAGGCACCACCAAGTACCATGACAGTGAGGAGAGAACAGTCTGCTGAGATAAAAAAGACTAACAGAAAGAGCTGGGCAGCACATCTGCTGGGGGATTTCACAGAAGAACTGGTCCACAGTATTGCCTCGACAGAGCGGTAGTGAAAATGTATTGGTAGTGTGAAGCACGGCATACAAAAACCCACTGCCCCAGACAGCTGCTGCCACGTGGACACAAGCTCTGCTGCCCAGCAGGGTCCCGTAGTGCAGGGGTTTGCAGATGGCAATGTAGCGGTCGTAGGCCATGACAGTACGAAGACATAATTCTGCGGACATAAAAAAGACTAACAGAAAGAGCTGGGCAGCACATCCCATGTAGGAGATGGCCCTGGTGTCCCACAGAGAAGAGGACATGGCTTTGGGGAGAGTGGTGGAGATGGAGCCCAGGTCGAGGACGGAGAGGTTGAGGAGGAAGAAGTACATGGGGGTGTGGAGGCGGTGGTCACAGGCTACGGCGGTGATGATGACGCCGTTGCCCCAGAGGGCAGTCAGGTAGACGCCCAGGAGGAGCCAGAAGGTCAAGAGCTGCAGCTCCAGTATTTCTGTGAATGCCAGGAGGAGGAATTGGGTGATGGAGCTGCCGTTGGACATCTGGTTATGCTGGACATCAACACTGTCCATGGAGGAAAAGACAGTAAAGTGTTTAGGTTAGACTACTCTGAACAAAATCTACTTCATTTTTCCTAGTGCCCTGCTGCGTGGGAGAGGAGACCAGGGGCTTGCTCCGGGGAAGGTGTCCGGCATGTCAGGGGATGGCAGGAAGGTGCCCGAATCCCCCTTCCCCCGGCATTTCTAGCAGCAGCTCCCCTCTCACTCCCTGCCCATATCTGCTGCCTGGAGCTGTCCCTGCCAGCAGCTCTTTCTCTGTCCCCACGTCTCCTCCCTGTCAGTGCTAACAGACTCCATCCAACCCGCTCTGTGCTCAGCTCTGCAGCCCTGCAGACCCCTCTTGGCAGCAGGGCACCGCACAGGGTCATCTCTCCATGTGCAGGGTCTAAGGAGCAGCTCAGAAAAGTCCTAACCAGAACTGGGGTCTCAGGGCCTTCTCCAGAGCGGAGAAGTAAATTTCCACTGCCCACCCAGCCCACCAAGAGTGGAAAAATGAAAGCACAGATTCCTTCCCTTTCCGGAAAATGCGGCTTTGATGTCATCCTTGAAAGTCTCCTTGGAAATGCCTTAGAAAAGATCTGGAGCTGTGAGCAGCCCTGACAGACGCAGCACCCTCTCAACAGCAAAAAGACCCTGCCCTGCCAGGGGTCGTTTCTTCCACCCGCACCTTCTCCCTGGAGCTCCGTGGGGAGCTCCCTGAGGAGGCTGAGTGCTGACCCTGGCAGGCAGCAGAGTCCCTTGCCCTGGCACCCAGCCCCCTGGGGAGCAGGGACCCTGCTCTGAAGGGCGGCTCTGGGCACCCATGGCTGCACAACCAGCCTCACATCCCTGCAGCCATCCCTGGGAGAAGGGAAGCATCATGCACTGTCCCTCTGAAAGTGCAGCAGGGAAGCCCTGCTCTGAACACATCCTCCTCCTCTACGCTGGAGAAACACTGAGAGTCCCCCTGACAGATTCCGTAAGCTGTGGTTATGTGCCAGCTTTAGGAGATCTTTCTAGGAATCACAGCTGTGTTGCCCTGCAGCCAGAGACTTACTGTGTTAAGGGCTGTGAAGATTTCTCCACCAGTGAACACTCAGCTCTCCTCCCACTCCACGCTGCCTTCTCTCTCTGCCTCGCTCCTCTCCCCTCGGTGCCTGCAGGCAGTGCCCTCAGCCCTGCTGCACTTCGCAGAGGAGCTGCTCCTGGGCAGAGCTGTCTCTCGGCAGCGCTTCCCGGTTGCCATGAGCTCTCTCCATCCCAGGAGCCCAGCTCAGCAGCAGAGGACCAGCCCAGGGCAGCACTTTCTCTGCCCCCTCTGGGCTCCCAGGAGGTGTCCCTGGGGCTCCAGGGGAACCTGCTGTGAAACAGGCTGAAGGAATCACTGAAGTTCCCTCCCTCAGCTGGAGAGAGAGACTTGTTTCCAGCTGTGTCATTTCTCTTATCAGAGACAGATTTAGGTCCTATGATCACCTTTTCTTGTCCCATCACTAGGGTGGACACCCCGGCAGTGCAAGGGAGGGATCTTCTTTACCCCTACCGCTGAGGAAAGTGATGCAGCTGAGTCAGTCGAGGCATCTCATCCTGGGTCTCTATATGGGCTGGAAGGTGACTCAACTCCCTCTCATGCCTGCCCCAAACCCACAGGATGTGGGATTCCTCTTGCCTCAGTTCAGATGTGCACAGAATTGGCACCTGCATGTGAGCTGCTTGTCTCAGCTCCCATGCTAATTAATTGAGATGGAAGGCAGGAGTGAGTTCTTCAGACCCAAACACCTGGTGCCATTTGAGCTTCAGGGGGCGGTCTAAGATGTGTGCAGGTGACTGCAAGCTCTAGTGGAGCAATGCTGAGAGACAGGGCAGCATCTGGGGCCATCTTCTTGGAGGCTGCTGGGAAATTAACTGCGCCAGGTGGAATGACATCAGATGCCCACATGTGGGACACCTGAACCTGTGGATATTCCTTATGTCCTGGGCAGCCTATAGAGGTATTCAGCTGACCAAATGGAGTCATGTGCCATAGGGAGAGCTAAGTCTCTTTCTTTCTGTTCTCCATCAGCTCTATTTTCTACATGTCCTTGGAGTAGAATGGCAGTTTTGTCAAGTGCATCCCTAGCACTCTCATTGTCTAAACTAACTCAGGGCAGCTGAATCTTAATTGAATCTCCAAATACAGGCCTGTAGTGCTATGTGAGATGCCAGGGCGCCCCAGTACGACTGCATGCATCTGACGTGGACAGCGCAGGTCCTGTACAAGAACCCGATCCCCATTCAGACTAGTTGTGTGACAGGCACCACCCAGGGCATCTCAGACAGATTCGGTGCCTTTGGGCCAATGACTGAATCCCACTGCTGCAGCGACATAAGGTCTGTCCCTTGTCTATCCAGTAGATGCTGGGCAATGCATGAATACCAAGCCCATCACACCAGAGTCCCCACTCGTGTGCATTCCCTCTCAATCTCTGCTAGTTCTTCTCTCCCCCATTGTTTCACTATCCTCTCGATGTCACAATCATGGATCAGGCCAATGAGTTTCATTGTGCCGGTGTCACAGGATGTCCACACCCAAGGACACTGCCAACATCATCTCGTGCTTCCTGAGGTCAGCTTCGCCTCCACCGCAAGCCCTCAGAGGCTGCAGAGACACCACAGACAGCAAACCCCTCTCCTGCTCGGACTGCACAGCCCAGCTCTGTTTCTCTTTGGCCTTGAAGAGAGCAGGGTTTGCCTTCTTTGTGGGCATCTCATTTCTTCTTTACGTTGCCATCTGCTCTCCACCTCACCATGCCTCTGCCCTGAAGCAAAGCCTTTGCGCGCTTGAGGTCTTGGGCGCTTGGTAGCAGGTTTCCCCATTGCAAGTCTGGTCCCAGCCCACATGTGCCACAGCTGAGGTGCTGCGGCCCAGACATGCACGGATGCCCTCAGCCTGGGGCACAGGCAAGAGGAGCTGGAGCTCTGCGTGCAATGTCTTCATTCCACTTGGAGGGAATAATGACTGAGGCGTGTTGGGACAGCTCACAGGATTGGGGTGCTGTGATGGATGGGTACAGGATCATCAGGAGAGACAGGCGGGAAAGATGAGGAGGGAGGTGTCCTCAGTGTGAAGGAGCTGCTTCGATGTGTTCAGCTCCTCGATGGGATGCACAAATTGGGTGAGCCCTTGTGTGTGAGGGTCAGAGGAGAGACTGGTAAGCGTGACATTGTGGTGGGAGACAAAGAACACATTGAAGTCCCCTTGCGGACTTGAATTGACCTGGCACTCACTGGAAGGAGACCACAACAGCATGCAAGGAGTCCTGGAGGTTTCTGGAGGGGGCTTGGGACACAGCTTGGGACACAGGGCTTTATAGCACAGCTGCCAGATTGGCCAAAAATGGTGACACTCATCTACATTTGTTACTCTCAAAGAAGGAAGAGATGGCTATGGATGTGAAAACCAGTGTCAGTCTTGGCTGTTGTGACCATGAAACCGTGGGATCTCACCTCCCAAGGGGAAGGAGAATAGAAGAGTGCAGATGCTAGACCACAGAGGAGCAGGCTTTGGCCTTGTCTTGCGAATTTAAGTTGCATATCAGCAGCACAGAAAGCAGCTGAGCTCAGTACCGCTGATCTTCAAGGACAGCGTCTTTCAAGCATGAGAGCGTGCATACCAATAGTCAGGAAAACGAGCAGAGATATCAAGAGAGAAGCTTGGGGAAACAGGAAACTCAGGGGGAAGCTCCATAGAAAAAAGGAAGCATACAGGAGGTGGATGCAAGGATTGAAATAAAGGAGGAATTCAGAAATACGGTTGGTTTTAGGAAAGCCAGAGCTCCCATAGAGTTGACACCTGCAAGGGAGTTCAAGGGCACAACGATGAGCTGTTACTACTTCAGGAACAGTTAAAGAAGAAATGAAGCTAATGTGTGGCCACTGCTGAATTTAGTAAGAGTAGGTGTAGATAGGTGTGAGGTACTCTTGGCCTTTGTCTTCACCAGCAAGGTCTCCTAGTTCCATGTGCCTAAGAGGCAGAACCCCAGGCAGAATCCAGCAGTGGATGGAGATCAAGTCAGGGGTTACTTAGGTAAGGTCAACCCTTAATAGTCCATTGGCTGAGACGGGATGCATTCAAGGATGTTGAGAGACCAGGCTGATGTCATAGCAGGGCCGCTGTGGTACATTTTGGAAGGTCATCATGACTGGAGAAAGCAAAAGGCAAATCTTGCATACCTCTTCTAAAAGGAGCCAAGGACTGAGCAGGGGAATTACAGGCTGCAGCAACAGAGGCCAGGGGCTGCACGGCTGGGTAGCAGCTCTGTGGAAAAGGCTCTGGTGGTCCTTGAGTTTCATTAGGCAAAACATGACCCAGCAGAGGATCCTGGGCTCTATGAGCAGGACCACAGCCAGAAGAAGTGATTATCCCCCTCTGCTCAGCACTTTCTACACCACACCCAGAATATTTACCTAGGTTTAGACCCTGGGCAATGACAGTGAGACGTTGGCAAACAGGAGCCACTTCACCAGAGGGCCACTAAGATGGTAATCCTTCCATTACCCTTCAAGAGTTTGTGTGATTTCCTCAAGAATATCGGTATCTGCAACAACAACGACAAAAGCATGAATCTGCCTAAATATAAGTACCTGCAGTGGAGCAGTCGGCACCTGTGGTAGCCACTTTGGGCAATGCCAATTAAATCAGTATTTGCAATATACAGCATGTTACCCAATCCAGAAGTACATATCTAAAGCGGTTCAGAGGAGGGGCGGTATTGCAAAAGTCACCCTTTGTGTTCCCAGGTGGCATGGCTACTGCTGATTTCCTTCCCCAGATTGGCAGAGGCTGGCTCCCCTTCTGAGGAAGGACTCCCTGCAAGGAAGCCACAGCCGTGGGTGTTGCTCACCTGGTTCTTACTGGTACTTCACTTGGCATCCCTTTTGGTGTGTTTGATGCCTTTCTGTGACTACTCTTTCTGCACAGAAAATCATAAAAAGACAATGATTTCATGAAAGATGGTCATGAAGGCCCTGTTATGGACAAGAAAGCTCACCATGAGCTCTGGAGGGAGCCAGGAAGATAGTTGATGAGCACCAGGAAGCTCCAGGAAGCTCAAGGCCTCTTCTGAAGAGTAAGCGGCCTTGAGCAGCAGTGCTTGCCCATGTGGAGGTCTGGGAGAGAGAGTCGGGGCACATCAGTGAGAAGCAAAGTGATGGTTGCTGGCTTTAGCTTACGACCATGTCAGAGCCCAGCAAGGGAAGGCAGTTGATGTTGCTTGCAGAGGAGACGCGGAGAACGTTTGTCCTGGGAATATGACAGGAAGGACCTTGCTCTCTTTTCCTCCTTCACTCCCCATGCTTGGATGGACCTCAGGAAACATCCACGAGCCTGGGATGAGGTTCTGTCACTGCAGGGGAAGAAGGAAGGATTTGTGAGACACGTGGGAGTGCAGGTGAGAGAGCGGTATATGTGTAGCAATAAGTCTGCTAAAGGTAGGAAGAAGACCTGAAATAGCAGGGGGGGGTGTGTGTGTAATTTGAGGCAGCAGAAGAATGAGGCTGTACAGGTCAGTGCTGGCATATGGAGTGAAGATTCAAGCAAATCTGGGGGCTAGAACATCCTGGGTGCTAGGGGAGCATTAGCAGGGCTTTGGAAGAAGCTGGGTGGGTTGCTGGGAACTCACAGGCACTGGCAAATCCTCAGAAAACTTTGTCTTTGAAGACACAGCCGCTGGGGACAGGACACCAGTAAAGCTTGTGAGATCCTGGCTCAGAGTGAGGCAGGGAACCAAGGAGGTGGTTAAAGTTTTCAAGGAAACAGGCACAGGTATAGGACAGTGTAGGACAGCCTGTGGTGGGGTCAGCCAAGGGCCTTGGTGGGGCTGGGACACCCCTCCAACAGAACTGACATCCTTGTCCTCTTGGCTGTGGCTGCTTGTCTCTTCCAGTGGGGCCCATGAAAGCACAGCAGTTCCTTATGTTCCCAGTGCCTTGTTGCCTCCTCACCTCCACAGAGGCTGGGAGGTGTCCTACCGCTGTCCTGCACTCAGCATTGCACACCCCCACCTCTCACTGCCTCAGGAAAAGCCCTGAGACTCCCATGAGGGATGAATCCCCTTTCCCAGGGGCCAGGGCTCAGGCCTTTGCTCTCTTGATCGATAAAATGCACCAAAGGTTTTCAGAGCCACCTCCACATTTGCTTTTCCACCTGTAACCAGCGCTTCTGACTTTCTGCTTCACCAGTCCCCAGGGACGGGAGTGTTGTCTGGTCATGACCTCCACGGTCTCTCCAGTGATGGACATCAGTGGGGCCTGCTAACACCCTCAGGAACTCCAAGTTTTGCTGCTGACTTTTACTTCTCTAGAGGCTTGTTCAATCTGCCAGGATCTGCAGGATCTTGCCACTAGAGGGCTCATTAATGTGTAAAACGCCCTAACAAGCCAAGTGCCTGTGCCTAGTTTTCCTTAATTCCTCAGTTCTTATGTGGTTAACTAGAGAGATTTCAGAAGTCAATAGATTTCAACACTAAACAAGAATAAGTTAGGGTTCCTTCTTTTTTCATTTTTTATTTCTTACACATTAAGCGATATCACCAATCTCCAGTCAATATTGATCCAGTCACCTTCTCATTCAGGCACCCAGAAATGCAATCCAAGAGGATATGCTCTGGGACGCGTTCCTCAGCTAAAGTGAAGCTAAGCAGCCTTTAGCTCCCCAGCTCATTCTCTGGACCTTTTTGAAAGATGCGTGCAACCTTTACTTTTTGCCAGATGTCAGGGAGTCCTGCCAGGCTCCATGACCTTTCAAAGATGATGGAGAGTGGCCTCACTATGACATTGTCTTACTTTCTCAGCACCTCTGGATGTGACCCGTCCGTTCCCATGTACTGGTAATGGTGGAGTTTGCTCAAGTAGCCCCGATTTGATTCCTATCCTCCATTGGCTGTTCTCCTTCAGAGTCCTGCCTTGAGGCACAAAGGCCTGGGAGAACTTGCTGGTGAAGTCTGAGGCAAAAAGGACATAGAGTATCTCAGATCTGTCTTTACCTACTCTTACGAAATCCAGCAGTGTCCAGTCAGTATCTTTGTTTTCTTCTGGAAGTGTTCCTGAAGTAGGAAAAGCTCGTTATGATTCCCTTGAATTTGCTTTCAGGTTTCAAACTGATTTTTGATAGAGACAAATCTTCTGCTTGGAGGATGCTGTCCTTGAAGACCAGCTGTACTGAGCTCTGCTGCCCTTCAGTGGTGCTGACGATTGGATCCCCACTAAAGCTTCCCAGAAGAGGCACAAGTCTGCTCCTCTGAGGTCCAACCTCTGCACTCTTCCATTCTGCTCCCTCACTCCCCTCGGGTGCTGGCACCCCACTATTTCAGGGTCACGGCAGCCAATCTTCCCATCTCTGACCAGCTCCTCCTTGCTTGCAAGAATGACATCCAGGTTGGCATTACCCTTGTTGGCCCATCTGGCAGCTGTGCTAAGACGTTGTCCTAAGACACTCCAGGAACCGCCTGGACTGTGCATGCTGCTGTGTTCCCCTTTCAGAAAATGCCAGGGTCATTGCAGGCCCCAGTGAGACCCAGGCTTCTATGGCCAGTGACTTCCTTGGCATGCTTCGAAAAGACTGTACGCACTTCCTCACCATGACTGCGGGTTCCTTATCTGCCACCATGAGAGGCCACTTTTACTGGCCTCTTCTCTGACCCTCCCTCACAAGGGCTCACCAAACTCTTCACCCACCCCCACAGAGGAGCTCCATACATCCAGTAACGTCTTCACTTTTCAGGGAACCCCACTCCTGATCCTTCCAGCCTGTCTCTCCTGAAAAGCCAATACCCATCCATTTGCAGCACTCCAAGCTGTGTGCCTTGTCCCACCGCACCTTGGCTGTTACTCTATCAATGTCAAAAAGCACAGGCTCTCGCTCCACTTGTCTGTTGCCCTGGCTGAGGGCATCGGTGCACATCTGGGCTGTGGCACCTCAGGTGTAGCTCCAGGCCAAGCTCTGACTTGTCTTAAAGGAAACCTGGTACCAAGCATCGAAGCCCTTCTGTGTGCAAAGAGAGACCTTGCCACAGTGCAGTGGCCATCAGTCACTTGTGTTATGAAAATTTGCAACTGGCCTGTGCTGACAGAAGAGAGAGGCTACGACACAAAGTACAGAATTACAAGGGTAAGTGTCCATTCATGCGCATGAGGTGTCCGAGTGAAATTGGGGTACCTCAAATGTGGTTTTACCTAGAGTTCTTACACTTTGAAGCATTCAGGTACAACATGATTTGACTAATCACTAATGAACACACACAGTACTGATGACTATCATAGCAATACTTCACAAAGCAACTCTATTTCTGCATGTCCTGGTTTCAGCAGGGATAGAGTTAATTTCCTTCCTAGTAGCTGGTACAGTGCTGTGTTTTGGATTTAGGATGAGAACAATGTTGATAAGACACCGATGGTTTAGTTGTTGCTAGGTAGTGCTTACACTAGTCAAGGACTTTTCAGCTTCCCATGCTCTACCGACTGAGAAGGCTGGAGGTGCATAAGAAGCTGGGATGGGGCACAGCCAGGACACCTGACCCAAACTGGTCAAGTGGATATTCCATACCATGTGACATTATGCTCAGTACATAAACTAGGGAAAGCTGGCTGGGGGGCCGCTGCTCGGGGACTGGCTGGGCATCGGTCGGTGGGTGGTGAGCAATTGCATTGTGCATCACTTGCTTTGTATATTATTATTATTATTACACTATTATTATTATTTTTATATTTCAATTATTAAACTGTTTTTATCTCAACCCATAGTTTTTCTCACTTATACTCTTCCGATTCTCTCTCCCTTCCCACCAGGGCAGGGGGGAGTGAGCGAGCGGCAGTGTGGTGCTCAGTTGCTGACTGACTGAGGTTAAACCATGACACTGCAGCGTCATCAGCCATCAGCATTCTCGCTGCTTGTCTATTGACCCAGACGTCCCTGGAGTTGGTCTATTGATAGTTACTTATCCATGATGCTACGACCTTGAGAAACTCTGGGATTTTACAAGGAGAAGTGATTAGTCCTGCATCGGGGCAGGAAGAATAACCCCATATATCAGAGAACCTGACCGGCTGAGCAGTGACCCTGAGGAGAAGGGCCTGGGCACTAGAAAGGACACCATACGAGCCAGTGGTGCATGCTCACCATGAACAAGGGCAGCTGCACAGGGGGATGTATTAGGAGGAGCATGGCCACCCAGACATCTTGAGTTTTCATCCCCCTCCAGTGGGCTGTGGTGTGGCCACACCCGCACTAGTGTGTCCCTCTGTGGAAATTCCTGCTCTAGGCAGGTGAGGAGGGACTGGAGAGTGCCCAGAGGAGGTCTGCACATGTCCTGGACTTAAGGCCCCAATCCCCATTTTTGCCAACCTCTTCCATCCCAGCACAACCCTAGGAACATGCTGACCCTGGACAACCACCGTGCTCTCCAGGCAGCTCCAGAGTCTTGTCTTAGAGGATGTGTGTCTTCATTGTCACCCATGGGAAAGCTCTGTGAGTGTCCCTGTTGTGTTTTAACCCATCGGCAACTAAGCACCACACAGTGGCTCGCTCACTCTCCTCGCCATGGTGGAATGGTGGGAGAGAATCAGAAGAGCAAAAGTAAGAAAACTCATGGATTGAGATAAGAACAGTTTAATACTTAGAATCATAGAATCATTAAGGTTGGAAAAGACCTCTAAGATCATCGAGTCCAACCATCAACCCAACACCACCATGCCCACTAAACCATGTCCCTAAGCGCCTCATCAACACGTCTTTTAAATACCTCCAGGGATGGTGACTCCACCACTACCCTGGGCAGCCTGTTCCAATGTTTAACCACTCTCTCCGTAAAGAAATTTTTCCTCACATCCAATCTAAACCTCCCTTGGCACAACTTGAGGCCATTTCCTCTCGTCCTATCGCTTGTTACCTGGGAGAAGAGACCGACCCCCACCTGGCTACAACCTCCTTTCAGGTAGTTGTAGAGAGCGATGAGGTCTCCCCTCAGCCTCCTTTTCTCCAGGCTAAACAACACCAGTTCGCTCAGCCGCTCTTCGTAAGACTTGTTCTCTAGACCCTTCACCAGCCTCGTTGCCCTTCTCTGGACACGCTCCAGCACCTCAATGTCCTTCTTGTAGTGAGGGGCCCAAAACTGAACACAGTATTCAAGGTGCGGCCTCACCAGTGCTGAGTACAGGGGCACAATCACTTGAAATAATAAGATAATAATAATAACAACAACAACAATGAATTGTAATGGAATGTAAATAACCAGAGAGAGAGAAAGGAACAAAAACCAGGAAGGAAAAAAAAGAGGAGATGCAACCACTCACCACCTACCAACCAACTCCCAGTCAGTCCCTGAGCAGTGATTGCTACCCCGCGGCCAAATCCCCCCAGCTTGTGTGCTGAGCATGACGTCATATAGTATGGAATATCCCTTTGGCCAGTTTGGGTCAGCTGTCCTGGCTATACTCCCTCCCAGCTTCTTGTGCACCTCCTCACTGGCAGACTATGGGAAGCTGAAAAGTCCTTCGCTTAGCATAAACACTACCTAGCAACAACTAAAACATCAGTGTGTTATCACATTGTTCCTAAGCTAAATCCAACCACAGCATTATGTCAGCTACTAGGAAGGAAATTAACTCCATCCCAACTGAAACCAGGACACCCCCAATTACAGTCACCATCTTACCTGTCACCAGAGCCGGACTGGTGACTCCTACATCCAGTCCTATGTCTCTAAAAGGTCACAAACAGGCATGAGCTTTTTACTCCTGAACGCATGGAGGTGTTCCTAAGAAGATCTTCAGGGGTGCAGTTCCTCAGGCCTTTTTGGAGAAAGAGCCTGGCATGAAAGCACTGCACCAGGGAGATACCATTTTATTACAGAGATGCTGTGAAAGAGGCCAGCTCTGAGCCTGGCACCAGGTGACACAAAATAGGCAGATGCTTCAGATGTAGTGATACAAATGCAAGCATTTGTGTAGGAACATAATAACCATGAATACCAATAACAAAAGCAATAAAGATAAATGTAATGATAAAGAATACCAAACAAAAAAAGATGGAATCAGAAACTCTGGGATTTATTTGTGGAGAGAGGAGGTAATTTTATCAGTATTAAAAAATTTCCAAGGAATCACTTTCTTAAGGGCATCTTTGAGCTCCTGGTTCCTCATGCTGTAAATGAGGGGGTTCACTGCAGAGGCACCATTGAGTACAGAAATTACACCACCAGGCGCAGGGAAGGGGAGGAGATAGTGTAAGGGACGAGGCCCAAGTGACTGTGCTGTAAGCACAGACAATGCCCCCAGAGAAAGCTCTAGAAGCCAGCCACGGGGAGGGGCCCAGTGTCACTCTCCTTGAATGACTAATGTCTCAACCACTCCTGAAACCGGGGTGAGAGAAGATTCTAGAAACCTTGGACTGGGGCCAATAAATGGGGGCACACACGAGCCTCTTTGGGGCACTCTCCACACCGACAGCTCCCGTTGGCAGGTCCAATGCTGGATCCAGGATTGATGATCTCTCTCTCTCTCTCTCTCTTGCTTCCCAGCTCTTTCCCTCTGTTCCCCCCCTTCTCGTTCTTTGCCCTTGATGTTGCTAAGTAACACAAGGCCTACCCCAACTTCTCATAAAGCCGCTTAGCTTATGTGACATATTAATACACAGAGGGTTGATGCTTATAGAGTGTTTGTTCCATTGAAGTTGATGTTTGTGTATGGATCTTGAGTGTTATCTCACCTCAATCCACACTGATTTGCGGATCTTAGTCACTCTCCCCTTCTCCTAGGTGGGACGTGACATATTAATTGGCGTCACGGACAGGATCCCCTCAGTGTTGGAAGGTTCTACGGCATACCGACTCTCCACCCAGTGAGTGCAGGTGGGGAGAGCCAGGAAGTGACCTCTCAGTGACAAGCCGGGAGAGGTACGAGCAGTGGCAAGCCATGGCTGCCCGGGAAATGCCGGTGCTTGACTGCTCTGCTGTTATTGAAAAGTTAAAGGAATATAAGGCATGCCCTTCCCCACCAGGGATGGCATGGGCCTATATTAGTTGGCACGACCCGAAAGCTGCAGCAGATAAAATTACAACACTCATGAAGGAACAAAAGGCACGACCAGGAAAAGGGAAAGCCACGGTGTGTGCTGTGTTGGGAGCAGCACTAGTGGCAGCCCAGAAGGAGAGGCACCTGGTTAAGCGAACCAACAATGAAAAGGTTGACTCTTGACAAGAACAAATAAAAACCCTGCAGGGTCTACTAGCAGCTGAACGTAACACTACTCAGCGACTTCACGTGGCCCTGTCAGATGCACTGGACCGAGAAAAAAATTTACAGTCTGAATTAGAGGAAGGGGGACAAAAATCTCCTGACCGGACAGATCTTGTAGCTGTTCCGGATAGTGTGCCGGGATTTACAAGCTTGGCACAGATGGCCGAAAAGCAAAGCCTAAGACCTTTGTACCCAAGTAAAGAGCTAGAAATCAAGCAAGAAATATTTTGCCCTGAGAATGGGGAAGTGGTGATGAGGCTGGTGATTAAAACGGAGACCACTGACGACGGCCAAGGTAGGGGAGCTCCACAAATTACCACCCGGACAGTGCTGTACTCAGTGGCTGAAATGTCAAAAATCCAGGAAAAATACACCAGGTTGGCCCAAGAAACTGAAACGGAATATGTATGGAGGGTATCGCTAACCGGTGGTGACCGAATCCTGTTGTTGGAAGATGAGGCCCAGGGGTACTGGGGCCCAGGGGTTTTCCTAACTACCGATGACCCCAGGGAGCCATGATCATTAACAAGCTGCCTATTGGGCAGGGGGTCTAGACCCGTTGGAAAGGGGAGATCCCGTATGCATTGAAACCCCGACCACAAACCACTTGATCGAGAGTCTGCAAAAGGCTGCTTGTCTTCAATTAATGCATGATAGGCGTTTAGTCCCTCAACAACCTTCCCCAATGTTATTAATTGCTAACCCCGATAGAATGACTCCCCTGATCTGAGGTTTACCTGATTCCTTGAAACTATATGCAGTGCAACTGCAAGACCACTTGAGGGACGCACTGGCCCCACAAGGAGGGAGACAGGCATAAGGAGGGCCCATGACCTGTGGCGAAGTAGCCCAAGAGTTAATAAATTATGGTAGGAGGATGGGGATCACGGGGGGAGCTACAAAATCGAAAAATGCAGTGCAAAGAGTGGAAGAGCAGGAAAATCAACCCCTGCCCCCTGCCCGAACCTCGGGGGCAAAAAGAAACCTATTGTGGGCTGAGGGAATTGAAAAGGGGATTCCCCAGGACGTAATGGATGGTATGCCCACTATGGCCTTAGAAAAGCTCATTTGAGCTTGGAAAGACAAAAGGAAAATGCCCCCCAAATTTAAACAGCCCACTCGGGAGAGTATGAGGGCGAAACCCCAATTTGATGACAGGGCAACAATTGCCTCTAAAGTTCCTACCACCCCTGAAAAGGATTTGATCGACCTGGGAATGGGAAACTGGACACGCCGTCCCCAATAAGTGAGCTGGGGGACGGCCAGTGGGTCCATTTAAGAAGGCTCACAGAAAATAGTAAAGGGGTCTTATTGATTACATTTCCCCTCGGTCCCTTTAAGACCCTGGTTACATTCGTAGTAGATACAGGTGCTCAAATGTCAGCACTTCAGGCAGATGTTGCTAACCACAATGGTATAGTTACCGACAAAAAGCAAATCTGGGTCACAGATGTGTTCGGAAACTCGAAGCCGCAGCCCACAGCTCTAGTCAAGTGCTGGTTGCTGGGAGACACATCCCCTGTTGAGGTCACAATGATACTGGATATATTGCCTACAAATATTTTGGGACTTGATGTATTGAAGGGGCGAGCCTGGGTAGACTCAAAGGGGAGGGAGCAGAAATTTGGACTCCCTGCAGCTCTCATAAGACTTTTACAATCGGCGACCGCGCTCCCCCCCTTCCAAAATTGTTAATGTAAAACCCTATGCCCTACCATTAGGAGCAAGGAAGGGAATAGCTCCTGTGATAGCCAAACTGCGAGAACAAGGGATAATCATTCCCACTCACTCACCTTATAACTCCCAGTATGGCCAGTCCGTAAACCCAATGGAAAATGGCGATTGACAATTGATTATCGGCGTTTAAATGCCAACACGGGCCCCTTGACAGCCGCAGTGCCTAACATGGCCGAATTAATCGCAAGTATACAGGAGCAAGCCCACCAAATTTTAACAACCATTGACGTGAAAGATACTCTTTTTATGGTCCCCTTACAGGAAGCAGACAGAGATCGCTTCACCTTTACATGGGAAGGTGTGCAATTCACCTTCACACGCCTCCTCCAGGGTATTGCCATTCGCCGACCATTGCACACTTCGCACTGGCACAAGAGCCTGCCCGAGTCACTCCCAGAGAGGGGGTCAAAATATGTCAATATATCGACGATGTATTGATCGGTGGCTCTGATGCCACAGCGGTGGGACAAACGCAAACTAAGATAATTACTCACCTAGGAAATTTGGGGCTTCAGATTCTGGCGGAAAAGGTACAGCTCCCATCTTCCGAGGTAAAGTTCCTGGGTATTTGGTGGAAGGGAGGAACAGTGTGTATTCCTCCTGAAACCTTAACTACCCTTGAACAAGTACGCATGCCGGGAAATGAAAAGGAGCTGCAACATGCCCTAGGCTTATTGGTATTTTGGAGAAAGCATATCCCAGACTTCTCCATCATAGCCCGCCCCCTTTACGATTTAACTCGCAAGAGGGCCACCTGGGACTGGACGCCCATCCATGAAGAAGCCTTAAAGTTGTTAATCTTTGAGGCTGGCGTATATCAGGCCTTGGGGCCCATACACCCAACAGACCCGCTTTATACTGAATGGGGCTTTGCAATCCACGGATTATCTATACATATGTGGCAGCACGGACCAGAGGGTCTGACCCGTCCCATCGGGTTTTACTCACGCAGCTTCAAAGACGCAGAAAAGCGTTACTCAGTTTGGGAGAAGGGCCTCTTTGCGGTGAGTCTAGCCCTACAGGAAGCTGAGAAAATCATACGGCAACAACCAATCATTCTTCAAGGACCCTTTAAGGTCTTGAAGCCGGTACTGGCTGGAACCCCACCCCCTGTGGGGGTTGCGCAGCGAGAGACAATAAGAAAGTGGTATGCGCAATTAGATCATTACTGCCACACACGCCAGATAGAGGAGGGAGCACCCAAAATGCTCCAAATACAAGAACCTTCTGACAACCACCCAGACCAGGGACTGCCCCCCCTCTTATATAAAACCTGCCCCTCCATTCGACCCCCACCAGAAAAATGTGTGGTTCACTGACGCGTCCTCTAGGAGAGAAGGAAAGACGTGGAACTACCGGGCAGTAGCCCTGCATGTTGATTCCGGGAACCGAATCGTAACAGAAGGGGAGGGAAGTGCTCAAGTGGGAGAATTGGTAGCTGTGTGGAGCGTGGTTGTTAAAGAGGCTGAGACTAAAGAACCAGTGTTTATTTACACAGACTCATATGCTGTATTCAAGGGATGCACCAAATGGCTCTCATTTTGGGAACAAAACCAGTGGGAGGTCAATTGGGTACTGGTATGGCAATGAGAAAAATGGGAAGAAATCCTAAATATCGCCAAGTAGAAACCCTTTCTAGTAGGATGGATTGCCACACACCAAGCTGGGAATCACCCAGCTCACCTTCTGAATAATCAGGTGGACTCATTAACCCATTTAGCAGGAATGGTCATGGAAGGTGAGAGGGCAAAATGGGAACACCTCTTGGAATGGTTACATGTAAAACAGGGCCATTCAGGAAGTAAAGATCTATTTAGGGAAGCAATTAGCAGAGGGTGGTCTGTAACCAGAGAGCTGTGTAATACTATTATATCTGCGTGTGGCTTATGTTGCACCCGATTAGGGGAGCACAACCCCCTTAAGGACTCGCCTCTGCACATAAGAGATCATAGAATCATAGAATCATAGAATCATTAAGGTTGGAAAAGACCTCTAAGATCATCGAGTCCAACTGTCAACCCAACACCACCATGCCCACTAAACCATATCCCTAAGAGCCTCACCTACACGTCTTTTAAATACCTCCAGGGATGGTGACTCAACCACTTCCCTAGGCAGCCTGTTCCAATGTTTAACCACTCTTTCAGATTTTTCCTCACATCCAATCTAAACCTCCCCTGGCGCAACTTGAGGCCATTTCATCTTGTCCTATCACTTGTTACTTGGGAGAAGAGACCAACACCCACCTCGCTACAACCTCCTTTCAGGTAGTTGTAGAGAGCGATGAGGTCTCCCCTCAGCCTCCTTTTCTCCAGGCTAAACAGTCCCAGTTCGCTCAGCCACTCTTCATCAGACTTGTTCTCCAGACCCCTCACCAGCCTCGTTGCCCTTCTCTGGACACGCTCTAACACCTCAACGTCCTTCTTGTAGTGAGGGGCCCAAAACTGAACACAGTATTCAAGGTACGGCCTCACCAGTGCCAAGTACAGGGGCACAATCACTTCCCTACTCCTGCTGGCCACACCATTTCTGATACAGGCCAGGATGCCATTGGCCTTCTTGGCTGCCTGGGCACACTGCCGGCTCATGTTCAGCCGGCTGTCGACCAGCACCCCCAGGTCCTTTTCCCACAGGCAGCTTTCAAGCCACTCTTCCCCAAGCCTGTAGCGCTGCATGGGGTTGTTGTGGCCAAAGTGCAGGACCCGGCACTTGGCCTTGTTGAACCTCATACAGTTGGCCTCGGCCCATCGATCCAGCCTGTCCAGGTCCCTCTGCAGAGCCTTCCTACCCTCAAGCAGATCAACACTCCCGCCCAACTTGGTGTCGTCTGCAAACTTACTGAGGGTGCACTCGATCCCCTCATCCAGATCATCGATAAAGATATTGAACAAGACCGGCCCCAAAACTGAGCCCTGGGGAACACCGCTCATGACCGGCTGCCAACTGGATTTAACTCCATTCACCACAACTCTCTGGGCCCGGCCGTCCAGCCAGTTTTTGA
Source organism: Spheniscus humboldti (assembly GCA_027474245.1). Taxonomy (NCBI): domain Eukaryota; kingdom Metazoa; phylum Chordata; class Aves; order Sphenisciformes; family Spheniscidae; genus Spheniscus; species Spheniscus humboldti. The sequence goes on along the minus strand of CM049915.1, from coordinate 1,594,363 downwards.
CCCAGCGCAGAATACACCTGTCTAAGCCGTGAGCCGCCAGCTTCTCCATAGAATGCTGTGGGAGACGGTGTCAAAGGCCTTACTGAAGTCCAGGTAGACCACATCCACAGCCTTTCCCTCATCCACTAGGCGGGTCACCTTGTCATAGAAGGAGATCAGGTTGGTCAAGCAGGACCTGCCTCTCGTGAACCCGTGCTGGCTGGGCCTGATGCCCTGGTTGTCCCACTCATGCCTTGTGAGCGCCCTCAAGATGAACCGCTCCATAATCTTCCCCGGCACCGAGGTCAGGCTGACAGGCCTGTAGTTCCCCGGATCCTCCTTCCGGCCCTTCTTGTAGATGGGCGTCATGTTGGCAAGCCTCCAGTCATCCGGGACCTCCCCCGTTAACCAGGACTGCTGATAGATGATGGAGAGTGGCTTGGCGAGCTCCTTTGCCAGCTCCCTCAGCACCCTCGGGTAGATCCCATCCGGCCCCATAGACTTATGAGCATCCAGGTGGCGTAGCAGGTCATTGGTTGCTTCCTCTTGGATTATGGGGGGTTCATCCTGCTCACCGTCCCTGTCTTCCAGCTCAGGGGGCCGAGTACCCTGAGGATAACCGGTCTGCCTGTTAAAGACTGAGGCAAAGAAGGCATTGAGTACCTCAGCCTTTTCCTCATCCTCGGTGACAATGTTCCCCCCTGCATCCAATAAAGGATGGAGAGTCTCCTTGGCTCTCTTCTTGTCATTAATATATTTGTAAAAACTTTTTTTGTTGTCTTTATTTGGCCAGTTTGGGTCAGTGTCCTGGCTGTGCCCCCTCCCAGCTTCTTGTGCACCTCCAGCCTTCTCAGTCGGTAGAGCATGGGAAGCTGAAAAGTCCTTGACTAGCGTAAGCACTACTTAGGAACAACTAAAACATCGGTGTATTATCAACATTATTCTCATCCTAAATCCAAAACACAGCACTGTACCAGCTAGCAGGAAGGAAATCAACTCTATTCCTGCCAAAACGAGCACAAGTGTCTAATGAGGAGTCTCGTCAAAAGAGTGAGGGAAGCGATTGTCTCCCCCTGCTCATCCCTTGTTAGGCCACCATTTCTGGACCCCCAGCTCAAGTGTACTGGGTCTGGCTGGGATGGGCTTCACTTCCTTCGTAGCAGCCCATATGGTGGTATGTTTTGTGTTTGTGCCTAAGACAGTGTGGATAACACAGCAGTGTTTTGGCTTTTGCTGAGCAGTGTTTGCACAGCGTCAAGGCCTCCTCTGTTTCTCTGCTCCCTCCCAGTGGGGCTAGGGGTGGGCAAGAAGTTGGTGGAGGGACACAGCCAGGACAGCTGACGCCAACTGACCATAGGGATATTCCATACCATATGACGTCATGCTCAGCAATAAAAGCTGGGGCAGAAGAAGAAGGAGGTGCAGTTTTTTGTCATTCAAGGTGACTGTTGCTGGGAGACTGGCTGTCATTCTGCTTGTGGGAGGTGGTAAATGCTTGCCTTTGCGTTGCCTGTTGGTTTTAGTTTATGTTTCTTTTTATCTTTTTTCTTCCACCTATTAAACTATTTTTAGCTCAGGCCACCAGCTACAGAACAAGTTCGTGCAGCAGCATGGGTAGAGACCTGGCCCGTTAAGGAGTGCCCTGAGGAGAAGGGCCTGGGGACCACGACGATGCCATACGAGCCAGTGGGCCTTACATTTCAAAAGGAGAGTGGAGAAACTGGATAGGGTCCAGAGGAGGTCTGCCAAGATGGAGTAAGCGATCTAAACATGAGCTGTGAGGAGGGTCTGAGGGAACTGGGCCTCTCTAGGTTGCTGAAGGAGGCATGGGGCAACCTAGTAAGAACCTAAACCTACCTGGGGAGATGATGGAACCAAGCTCTCTTCTGCAGAGGTCGATGATATGGCAGAGAGAACAGCCACAACCAACCTCTTGGGAGCTTTAGGCTGAGCCTTAGAAAAATAAAATGGGCTAGGAGGAATGTTACTGTGATCTCCACCTTTGGAGCTCTTCTTTCCTCCGCAAAGTCGCAGCCATCCTGGAGGCTGGACAAGAGACCCCCTTTCTCTTCCCCACCAGCCCTTCCAGGAGCCTGTGCCTTGCCACACACCATAGAAGAAGAGATCAAGCTGGAGGTGAGAGTCTCTACGTCATATGCTCATAGCACTATTCAGGGTGGGAGGGAGCTCAGGTGATCTGTAGTCTGTAGTCCGATGCCCAGCTCCAAGCAGGGCCAGCTCTGAGGTCAGACCAGGTTGCTCAGTCAATGTCAGCATCCACAGAGAGAGTTTACACTTAGATGCCCAGGCATCTAAGCCCCCATTAAAAAAAAGGACACAGGCATTTGACCAGCTCCCTGACCACAGCTATCGGAACACCATGCCTCCGGAGATGCCTGGGAACATCCACCTTCTTGTCCAGAGGAGTGGGATCCTTCTGCAAGTTTCCTGGCATATCTCCAGACTACGGGGTGCTTTAGGCTGGGAACAGAATTCAAACACACTGACCTGGGTACTGTGAACTTAATTGGTAAAAGAGAGGGAGGTGGAGGGATTTCAGCGCTTCAAAGTTCCTGTGGAAGATTTAAGGCCTCAGAGGTAGGAACAGAAGGTAAGTTTTGAACTAGTAGAGTGTTGTGGTTTAACCTCAGCCGACAACTAAGCACCACCCAACCGCTTGCTCACTCCCCCCGCAGCGGGATGGGGGAGAGAATGGGAAGGGTAAAAGTGAGAAAACTCGTGGGTTGGGATAAAGACAGTTTAATAGGTAAAGCAAAAGCTGCACACGCAAGCCAAGCAAAACAAGGAATTCATTCACCACTTCCCATTGGCAGGCAGATGTTCAGCCATCTCCAGGAAAGCAGGGCTCCATCACGTGTAACGGTTACTTGGGAAGACAAACGCCATCACTCCGAACGTGTCCCATCCCCCCCCCCCGCTTCTTCTTCCCCCAGCTTTATATGTTGAGCATGACATCACATGGTATGGAATATCCCGTTGGCCAGTTTGGGTCAGCTGTCCTGGCTGTGTCCCCTCCCAACTTCTTGTTCACCTGCAGCAGTAGAGCAGTAGAGCATGGGAAGCTGAAAAGTCCTTGGCTAGTGTAAGCATTACCTAGCAACAACTAAAACATTGGTGTGTTATCACCTTTGTTCTCATCCTAAATCCAGAACACAGCACTATAGCAGCTACTAGGAAGGAAATTAACTCTATCCCTGCTGAAACCAGGACATAGAGCCTTTAGATCATTTCACATGTGAGGGCTCTGCTCCCCCCTTTCAACCATTGGCACCCAGAAACCTCACCTGCTTTTCCTTTCTCTCCTCCCAAAACATGAGCAAGTGATGGGAAGAAAGGAAGCAGAAAGGCCCTAGGCCTCTGTGAATCAGCCGGGGTCTGACACTTGGAGGACAATGGTGTCATTTCATTGTACAGCCAATAAAGAATCAAGCTGGGGAGTGACTGTGCAAGTCCAAATCAACAAGGTCCAGGAGACAGGCAAGGCTGTGTCCATGGCTGTGTCTGGAGACCTGTACACCTACAGCATAGATCAAGCTGGGGTCAAAACTCAGGCCTTGCTTCAATGGTCTCCTGGGCCCATGGACAGAGAAGCAGGTGGAGGCCCCAGGTGATGCTGCTCAGGGCCCTGACATGAGACCCCACCTGCCAGTGCCCTCAATAGGTCAAGTTCTCATTCCCTGATATCCAGGGCTCTGTGCTCTGCTACTCTTCTTCCCCACATCCCTGGGGATCTGGGATACCACAATTTCATGGTCACTACAGCCAAGGCTGACACTGGTCTTCACATCCCTGACCAGCTCTTCATCTTTCAGGAGTACCAGGTCCAGGTGAGCATCAGACTGGGTGGCCCGTTTGACATCCACGTAAGAACTTTTCCAGAAACACCGCAAGAAACCTCCTGGACTGTTTGCATCCTGCTGTCTCACTTGACCAGTGAATACCAAGGAGACTGAGTCCCCCATAAAAGCCGGGGTCTGTGATCCACAGATTTCCTCAGGTCATTTAAGAAAGACATTGTTCATTCCTCATCCTGCCTCTATGACCTGTAACTCTGTCCTGGATTTGGCTGGGATGGAGTTAATTCTATTCACAGTAGACCATATGGTGATCTGCTTTGGATTTCTTACTAAACCAGCACTGATAACACACCAGCGTCTTGGCTATTGCTGAGCAGTCCTTGGAGAGCATGAAGGTTTTCTCTTTCTCACACTCTGTCCCCACTGCAAGTAGGCTGAGGGTGCACAAGAAGTTGGCAGGGACAGAGCTGGGACAGCTCACCCCAACTGACCAAAGGAATATTCCATTCCATATGATGTCATGCTTAGCAAAAAAAACTCAAGGAAAGATGGAGGAAGGGGGGATGTTTGCGGTCTTGGCACGTCGCAATGATCTGCATCTCTCTGGAGTTGCCAGGGTGACAGCATACTTTTTCCAAATATTCTACTAACTCTTCAGGATTCTGCACTTGCTCAGGGGTGAAGTTCCAAAACACTGGGGGTGCCCATTGGCCTAGGTACTTGCCCATCTTGTCCCACACACCCTGCCACTCATAACTATTCGGCTTTGGGGCAGATCTCTGGATGATATTCTTAAATTGCTTACCAACTTTAGACAAAACCAAAACAATATTCCCAAGAAGTACCAATAGAAGTATCTTAACTACCCAAGGCTGTTCAAAATACTGAAGAGTTACTGTAATGAAGGAGGAAACGTCATATAAGGTAGTGACACTGCCATTCTGTATTTCCTCCATAAAATACTCTCAGAGGAAGGACTGTAATTGCTAATTGTCTCCACAAAGTGATTCCCAAAGTACAATAATAGCTTCAGTACAAAGCTGAAATACCAAATTAAGCTCAAGGTCAATGTTTTAATAACAAACCTCCCAGGCAAAACATCACTAATCACTGCAGACCACAGCAGACTGCCAAAACCAACACCAATCTCTAACATGTACAGCAAAAAAAAGAGCATGATGCAGATTAGACAAATCAATATCAAGAACAGAGGAACCAACATTGTGACCCACAACTGTTAACAGATATAAATTCCTTAATGCGCTCTGGTTAATCTGTTGTTATCTCAAACACATCGAGCCCCACGTTGGGCACCAAAAAGGACTGTCTTGGTTTAACCTCAGTCAGCAACTGAGCACCACGCAGCCGCTCGCTGACTCCCCGCCCCCCCACCCCCTCCCCCCCCCCCCCCCCCGGTGGGATGGGGGAGAGAATTGGAAGAGTAGAAGTGAGAAAAACTCATGGGTTGAGATAAAAACAGTTTAATAATTGAAATGAAATAATAAAAACAATAATGATAATAATAATGATAAAAGAATATACAAAGCAAGCGATGCACAATGCAATTGCTCACCACCCACCAACTGATGCCCAGCCAGTCCCCGAGCAGCGGCCCCCCCGGCCAGCTTTCCCCCAGTTTATGTATTACCATGATATCCCATGGTACGGAATGTCCCTTTGGCCAGTTTGGGTCAGCTGTCCTGGCTGTGCCCCCTCCCAGTTTCTTGTGCACCTCCAGCCTTCTCAGTTGGTAGAGCATGGGAACTGAAAAGTCCTTGACTAGTGTAAGCACTACTTAGCAACAACTAAACCATCGGTGTGTTATCAACATTGTTCTCACCCTGAATGCAAAACACAGCACTGTACCAGCTACTAGGAAGGGAATTAACTCTATCCCTGGTGAAACCAGGACACCCACATCCCTGGGGAACTGAGAGACCACAATTTCATGGTCACTACAGCCATGGGTGACACTGGTGTTCACATCGCTGACCAGCTCTTCCTCTTTTGTGATTACCAGGTCCACGTGAGCATCAGACTGGGTGGCCCATATGGCAGCCATGCTAACTTTTCCAGAAACACCACAAGAAACCTCCTGGACTGTTTGCATCCTGCAGTCTCACTTGACCAGTGAATACCAGGGAGACTGAGTCCCCCATAAGGGCCAGGTTCTGTGATCCACAGATTTCCTCAGATCATTTTAAAAAGTCATTGTTCATTCCTCACCCTGACTATATGACCTGTAACTCTGTCCTGGATCTGGCTGGGACAGCTGATACCAACTGACCAAAAAGATATTCCATTCCATATGATGTCATGCTCAGCAAAAAAAACCTCAAGGAAAGATGGAGGAAGGGGGGACGTTTGTGGTCTTGGCATTTGTCTTCGTCAGGCACTAACACACATGATGAAGCCCTGCTTTCCTGGAAATGGCTAAACATCTGCCTGCCACTGGGAAATAGTGAATGCATTCTTCATTTTGCTTTGCTTGTCCACACAGCTTTTTCTTCACTTATTAAACCATCTTCATCCTCATCCAAGAGTTTTCTCGCTTTTGCACTTCTTATTCTCTCCCCCATCCCACTGGGGGTGTAAGGGTGGAGTGGGCAAGTGACTCTGTGGTGCTTAGCTGCTGGCTGGGGTCAAAGCAAACAGAACTACTACTGCAGTCTCATCCTTTCTGGTCTCTCCTTTGACCCCCCCACACAAGCTCCCGACTAGCCTGTTGCCTCTACCATAGAGGAGCTCCATATATGTGAGCTGCCCCGACATCACACACAGCATTCTTCCCTCCTTGTCTTCCCTGTCGGTCTGTCCTTAAAATGCTGCATCTCCATCCACCACAAAAGCTGTGGGAGCTGTCCTTTCCCACCTCAGCTCTTCTTCCACTGACGTCACAGCTCTGTGATGGCACACGGGGCTCCTGCTGTCTGTGCCCCAGGCTGTGGGCTTTGATGAACATTTGGGCTGCGGCACTTGATATGTGGCACTGCAGAAGTGGCCAAAGGCAGACTTGTCACATGGAAACCTGGTACCCAGAGACTGGACCCCTTGTGTGGAAAGGCTTTGCTTCCCAGCAGAGGCACGCTGGAGTGGATGGCAGGTGGCGACATAATGATGGATGGGATTCCCACAAAGAGAGCAAAAGCTGCAGTCCCCAAGGCCAGAGAGAAAGAGGCCTGGGCTGTGCGGCCCTGGCAGGAGAGGGGTTTGCTGTCCCAGGTGACTCTGCATGACCGTGGGGCCTGTGCCAGAGGTGGAGCTGATCTCCCAGAAGGACAAGGTGCTGCTGAGAAAGTCCCTGGGGGGCGACAGCCGGTGATCCAGCCACACTATAGACATCACGCTGGGGGCCAACTAGCTAGATGGCAGCTCTGCAGAGAAGGACCTTGGAATCCCAGATGACAACAAGCTGAGCATGAGCCAGCAGTGCACCCTTGTGGCAAAGGCCAACAGCCTCCTGGGCTGCATTAGGAAAAGCATTGCTGGCAGATGGAGGGAGGTGACCCTTCCCCTCTTCTCAGCACTGGTGAGGCCACATCTGGAGTGCTGTGTCCAGTGCTGGGTTTCCCAGTACAAGAAAGCTGTTGACCTACTAAAGCAAGTCCAGCAAAGGGCCACAGAGCTGGTTTAAGGGACTGGAGCATCTTTCATAGGAGGAAAGGCTGAGAGATGTGGGACTGTTCAGTCTGGAGATAAAAAGGCTCGGGGCGATCTTATTAAAGTATATAAAATTCCATCTGAAGCCAAGAAAACACTTTTTGACTGTGAGGGTGGTCAGTCACTGGAACAGGTTGCCCAGAGAGGTTGTGGAGTGTCCATCCACGGAGATATTCGAAATCCACCTAGACAAGCTGCTGAGCAACCTGCTCTAGCTGTCTCTGTCCCAGCTGAGGGTTTGAACTAGATGATCTCCAGAGGTCCCTTCCAATCTCAACATTTCCGTGATTCTGTGAGTATAGAGGAGAAAAGCAAGACAGAAAAAAATGAACAACACATAGCCTTGACCACAAATATGGTGGGATCCCATGGAGAGGACCCACGCTGGAGCAGGGGAGAAGTGTGAGGAGGAAGGAGCGGCAGAGATGTTCTTTGCTGACTGTTAACCCCCCCTTCACCACCCCCCTGCTCCTCTTGGGGTTGCGGTGGGTAGATGAATTGGGAGAAATTGAGTAATTTGAGCCTGGGAGAAAGTGTGAGGGAAATGGTCTTTAATAGTTTTGTTAGTTTCTCACAATCCACATCTTTTCTAATTGGCAATAAATGAAATTGATCCTCAGCAAGTCAACACGTCTTTGCCTGTGACAGTAATTGGTAACTTATCTCCTTTACTTTATCTTGACTCATGAGCTTTTCTGATTTATTTTCTCCCTTTGTCCTGTTGAGTCAGGGGAGTGAGTGGGCAGCTGGGTGGCTGTCTGGCTGCTGGCCAGGGTTAACCCACCACAGGACAGCATCAGGACTGCTGCGTCCAGTATGGGGCTTCCCAGCACAAGGAAGACCCTACACAGAATGGAGCAAGTCCTGCAGAGGCCAGAAGGATGGTTGAGGCCTGGAGCACAGTATGGACAAGGAGAGACTGAGCAAGCTGGGTTTTTGAGAAATTGTTCAGAGCGAAACACTGGCGCAAGGACCCAGGCCAGTTTGGGGGGATCTCAGTCAATGGAGGTTTTCAATGTTTGTTGAGACAAGGCCATGAGCACCTGATCTATTTGGAGTTGTCCGAGAATGGGCTTGGCTGAGAGACCAGCTGTGGCAAGCGCTATGGGACTTGTGTGTAATAAGTGTCTGTACGAAACTGGTTCCCTTTTTATTAACAATGGTGGTGGAGTTGGGTATCACTGAGACCCAGAGGAGGACAGAGGTGACCATGCAGCAAAGGTCCCTCCTCAGGGCCGGGGTGTACGACCAGACATGGAAATGGCCAGTGTGTGGGACTGAGCTGGGACAGTTTTCCCAGGGCAGCTTCCCCGGGGTGTCCAGGGAACATGGCACAGACCGGGCCCCTCTCTTCTGTACCTTAGGTGCCTTACTTCCTTCACCATGACACATGGCTCTGCACCTTGGGCACCCTGCTGGGTGCCCCCACCCTGCACACTCACACAGATTAGCTCTACACTGGTGCCTTCCTCTCCTGGGCACTTCCCAGCCCAGCCCCTCCCAAGCTCTCCCCACCACCCTGCTCAGCAGAGCAGTCCAGCCTCAGCTGGCCCCCACAGCAGTGCCCACCGCAGGGTGCTGCAGAGCTCTGGGCACTCACCCCACCGCCCTAGCCCCTCTGAAGGGCACAGCACCTGCTGGGTGGCAGAGAGGGGTCTCAGCCTCCCCATCAGCCCCAGGGCTGATGCTGGCCCCAAGGGTACAAGGAAGTGGTGGCCAGTCACTCCCAGGCTCTCCTGAATTCATATTGTAGGTGATGCCCAACCCTGACTGAATTTGCCCCCTCCTCTGCTCCCATCAACCCCACTCCCCAGGGCAGCACGTCAGTCATGGCCCTGGGCCTCCTCAGGCAGCTCCCGCATCTCACCAGTCTCCCCTTCCTGTGCCTGCTGGGTCCCCACTGACTCCCATGGCACTGCAGAGTCGTTGTTCGTGGATACGTCAGCTTAGTGCTTTACTTTTGGGGGACTTCACCTTTCAGGTTGTTTTGCCTTCTGAATGTCCATTCATTCCAACCCCAGGGCACATGGAGAATCCCCATCCTGTGCTCTCTTTCCCACCCCAAATTCATTTCCAGAGAGTCTGGTATATGCCATCAGTCCTATCATACATGAAGAAACCTGAGGAGTTAAGGGGAGCTCATGGACCATCCCTCCCTGACATTGGACACCAAGAAGAGAGCTTTTAAAACCAGAACATTTGGTCCACTAGAACCCAATGGTACCATGAGCTTAACTCCCAAACCATTGAGAACACAAGGAGAACAGACTCTTTAAAAGACCAATGCCTCAGACATTTTCTTGGAAGCAACTTTGGAGGAAGAGCCCAGCCTTCAGGCACTGCACCTCGGAGATGCCCCTTTATTGAAGAGCTGCTATTGGGCATGCCACATTTGACAGAGTGTTGTGCAAGAGTCAGACACAACAGGACCAAGCCTCAAGACAAGTAGTATAAACCCAGAAAATTATATATAAGCACGATTATCACAAGAGAAAACAGCAGACTCCTGGCCTAAGATAAACTCTGGGAAATCATAGAATCATAGAATCATAGAATCATTAAGGTTGGAAAAGACCTCTAAGATCATCGAGTCCAACCATCAACCCAACACCCCCATGCCCACTAAACCATGTCCCTAAGCGCCTCATCAACACGTCTTTTAAATACCTCCAGGGATGGTGACTCCACCACTACCCTGGGCAGCCTGTTCCAATGTTTAACCACTCTCTCCGTAAAGAAATTTTTCCTCACGTCCAATCTAAACCTCCCCTGGCGCAACTTGAGGCCATTGCCTCTCGTCCTATCGCTTGTTACCTGGGAGAAGAGACCGACCCCCACCTCGCTACAACCTCCTTTCAGGTAGTTGTAGAGAGCGATGAGGTCTCCCCTCAGCCTCCTCTTCTCCAGGCTAAACAACCCCAGTTCCCTCAGCCGCTCTTCGTAAGACTTGTTCTCTAGACCCTTCACCAGCCTCGTTGCCCTTCTCTGGACACGCTCCAGCACCTCAATGTCCTTCTTGTAGTGAGGGGCCCAAAACTGAACACAGTATTCAAGGTGCGGCCTCACCAGTGTGAAGAGAAGGGGAGGTGGGTTATTGTCGGTGAATCAGTGTTCATTGAGCCAGTTTCCACAGGGCATCTTTGAGCTCCTGGTTCCTCATGCTCTAGTTGAGGAGGTTCACTGTTGGAGGAACCACTGACTACAGAAATGACACCACTAGATCTAGAAATGGGGAGACGATGGAGGGGTGCTTCAGGTAGGCAAACATGCTAGTGCTGAGAAACAGGGAGACCACGGCCAGGTGAGGGAGGCACGTGGAAAAGCATTTGTGTTGTCCCTGCTCAGAGGGGATCCTCAGCACGGCCCTGAAGATCTTCATGTAGGGCACCACAATGAAAACAAAACACCCCGAAGTTAAACAGACACTAAACACAAGAAGCCCAACCTGCCTGAGGTAGGAGTCTTAGCAGGAGAGCTTGAGGATCTGGGGGATTTCACAGAAGAACTGGTCCACAGTATTGCCTCGACAGAGTGGTAGTGAAAATGTACTGGCCGTGTGCAGCACAGCATGGAGAACCCCACTTCCCCAGGCAGCTGCTGCCATGTGGACACAAGCTCTGCTGCGCAGGAGAGTCCCGTAGTGCAGGGGTTTGCAGATGGCAATGTAGCGGTCATAGGCCATGACAGTGAGGAGAGAACAGTCTGCTGAGATAAAAAAGACTAACAGAAAGAGCTGGGCAGCACATCCTGGGTAGGAGATGGCCCTGGTGTCCCGCAGAGAAGAGGCCATGGCTTTGGGGAGAGTGGTGGAGATGGAGCCCAGGTCGAGGACAGAGAGGTTGAGGAGGAAGAAGTACATGGGGTTGTGGAGGCGGTGGTCACAGGCTACGGCGGTGATGATGACGCCGTTGCCCAGGAGGGCAGGCAGGTAGACGCCCAGGAAGAGCCAGAAGGTCAAGAGCTGCAGCTCCCGTGTGTCTGCGAATGCCAGGAGGAGGAACTCGGTGGTGGAGCTGCTGTTGGACATTTGGTCCCTCTGGGCTGGGGGACCTGTTCAAGAAGGAAAACACAACAAGTTAGCAGAGAGCTCTGTAAGCAAAATCAAAGCCATTTCCCTTAGACTCTGGCCCTGCTGCACACACCCCCTTTTCATTTTCCAGGAGACCTTCCTCAGCTGTGTGGCTGGAGCTCTGGTCTGTGCTGGCTGAATGTGCTGTGAGGAGCAGGACTTCTGCCCGCTGGCTGCCAAGGAGTCAGCCCTGCTCTGCAGCAGTGGGTTCGTGGGAACAGAGGGGCAGGGGCCAGTCCTGGTGTTTGACTTGGTCAGATGACTCTGGTCCTAACGTAGAAGGGCCTGTCAGCATCTACACTCCCAGTGCTGAGGAACTGAGATGGCAGAAGGCAGTTGGAGAAGCTTAGGGTTTTTTACAGCTCCCCCCATCTCCCCTGGGCATTGTTCTTGGATGTCAGAAACCCTCAGCATTTCTGCTGCACTCAAGGAGAACAGAGTGAGTCCTGCGAGGCCAGAGGATTGCCTGTGGCTTGGAGCGGAGTGAGGGGAGCTGGTTTGTCCCTCTGGCTTGTTCCCAGCTGCCTTGGGCTTGCACCTTCATGAGAGGGAGGGCGATCACACTCTCATGGTCTGTTGTGCAACCAGACACTGCTGAGAGCAGAGGGCTCCAGTGCAGACTACTACATGTCTCACCCTTCCTCAAGGTCTCAGCATCCCACTTCCAGCCAAGGACACACACAGCTCATTTCACCAACCCAACAGCATTTCCTCAGTCACAGAGACTCTGCATTTCTCCGTGGGGCTTTCAGATAACACAAAGGTGCTAGGGGACAGGTTTGCATCCTGGAGGGCAGCTCACAGCTTGGAAGGACACTCCAAGGAGATAGGCAAGTGTCCCAATGTTGGCATCTCAGTAAGAGAAAATTGACTCATGCCCCAGCCCCACAGGCTGCACTGCCCACAGCCCCACAGGTTAGAGGAAAGCTGGGGCACTTGTTCCCGCCCACATGAATGGCCCAACAAGATCAGTGTGTGACTCTGCAGCTGAAATTCTCACCCCCAGGGAGTCTGACAGCAATAGAAAAATAACTTTAAAGTTACAAGTTAAAGAAACAAGGAAAAATACCGTGCAGGTGTGGCTGAGAGAGGCAAGGGGAGAGGCAGCTGGGCACTCAGGAAAGCATTCCCCTTACCCAGCTGGGCAAGCCACCTCCCAAACAGTGATAACACAGGACAGTTGCCCTCAGCCCGATTGCTGCTCAGGGGGAAATGAGCACGTGGCAGGAGGAATGCCCTTCGCCTCTTCTGCTGGTCTGCTGGACAGGGAGGTGACTGTGACCCTAGACCCCTTGGCCATGAGGGCTGAGGGCTGTGCTGAGTGGGAGAGATGAAGGGGGTTGCTCAGGGAAGGCATCCGCACTGCAGGGGTGGCCGGGAGGTGCCCAGATCTCCCCTGCAACAGGGTTTCCATTAGCAGTTCCTTCCTTTCCTGCCCATCTCTCCTGCCTGGAGCTGTCCCTGCCAGGAGCTGTTTCTCTGGCCCCACATCTCTTCCCTGCCAGTGCTCACAGATCCCATCTCAGCCCCTGTGCACCCAGCTCTGCCCTGCAGCCTCTCCGTGTGTGCAGGGGCTAAAGAGCAGGTCACACAAACCCTGGTGAAAGTGGAACAGGGATGCTGGTGCTGCCTGTAGCCCCCAGAGCTGGAAACTGAAAACATAGACTCAGGAAAGCTCCTTACCCATACAGTAATCCCTCCATTAACCTTCCAAGTGAAAAGTCCCCTTGGAAATGTCCCACTGCCCACCAGCCAACTGAGATGAGAAATCTCAAAAGACAGATGCCTTTCCTTTCAGGCAACTTCGTCTTGAAAAGTCCCCTCGGAAAAGGCTGTGAGCAGCCCTGACCCGTGCAGCACCCTCTCGACAGTAGAAGGACCCTGCGCTGCTGGGGGTTACTCCTTCCACCCACAGCTTTTCACCACAGCACCATGGGGAATTCCCCGGAAAGGCTGAACACTGATCCTGGCAGGGAGCAGAGTCCCTTGCCCTGGCACCCAGCCTCCTGGGGCACAGGGACCCTGCTCTGAAGGACAGCCCTGGGCACCTATGGTGGCGTACCCACCTTCACAGCCCTGCAGCCATCCCTGGGAGAAGGGAGGTGTCATGCCCTGTCCCTCTGATGGCGCAGCAGGGAAACCCAGAGGAGCTGCTCCTGGGCAGAGCTGTCTCTCTGCAGCAGTGCCCGCTTGCCATGAGCTCTCTCCATCCCAGGAGCCCAGCCCAGCTCAGCAGCAGAGGACCAGCCCAGGGCAGCACTTTCTCTGCTCCCTCTGGGCTCCCAGGAGGTGTCCCTGGGCCTCCAGGGGAACCTACTGGGAAAGAGACTGATGTAATAACTTGTGGTCCCTCTCTCACCTCTGGAGAGACACTTCTTTCCAGCAGGGTAATTTCTCCTATCAGAGAGTCATGGGCATGACAATCACCTTTTCTCTACTTCTGGTATGAGACAGAAAACATGGACAGTGACAGATCTTCAGATCTGTCTACAGATTTGTAGTCCTGGGGCTGGAAGGGGACTCAGCTCTCAGCTATGGCTGCCACAAACCCACAGGAGGTGGCATTCCTCTTGCCTTAGTTCAGCTGGGCCCAAAATAGGCACCTGCTGCCTTGGAGCTGCTTGTCTCAGCTCCCATGGTAATTACTGGAGATGGAGGCCAGGAGTGACTTGTTCAGACTCAAACACCTGAGGTGTCAGAGGTGGTCCAAGAGATGTGCAGGTAACTGCAAGCTCTAACGGAGCAGTTCACAGAGACAGGGCAGTATCTGGAGGCATCGCCTTTGAGCTTCGTGGGGAATTCCTTTGGCCAACAGCAGATGCCCCCATTTAGGACAACTGAACTTTTCCCTACTCCTGACATCCAGGGCAGCCTATTGAGGTAGGCAGGGGACCAGCTGTAGTCATTGCCATAGCCATCAGCCATCTTCTCCATCTGCTCTATATACTAGATCGCCACTGACTGTAATGGCAGTTGTTTCATGGACATCCCTACGTTGCCCAACCTAATTCAGGGCAGCTACTCAACAGCCAAATACAGGCCTGTAGTGCTATGCCAGATGCCAGGGCTCTCCAGCACAACTGCCTGTGGCTGGCAGGGACTGCACAGGACCTACGGGAAAGGCATCCGCGTTCAGAGCGGGTGTGAGACAGACACTCCAGCTGGCATGTCTGATTGAATCAGTTTCTGTTGGCCAGCGACTGAATCCCACCACTGCCATGAGGCAGGGTCTGACCCACCTCCATCCAGCTGATGCAGGGCAGTTCATGAACAGGAGGCCCATCACACTGGGATCTCCACTCATTTGCCTGCTCCCAAACTCTGCCGGTTCTTCTTTAAGCTGTCCTTTATTCACTCACTTGATGATACAACCAAGGAACCGCCCAAGGATTTTCAGAGTACTCCTGGATCACAGCATGTCCACACCCAAAGACATTTTCAGCAGCATCTTTCCTTCCTTGAGATCAGCTTCACCTCCACCACAGGCCCTCCAGGGCTGCAGAGACACCACAGACAGCAAAACCCTCTCCTGCCAGGACTGTAGAGTCCAGCCCGGCTTTTCTCTGGCCTTTGAGGGAGAAGCGTTTCCTCTTTCTGTGCCTTTACGTTGCCATCTGCCATCCCATCCAGCATGCCTCTGGTCTCAAGCAAAGCATTTGCATTCCTTGGGTCTTGGGCCCTTGGTACTGGGTTTGCATGTGACAAGTCTGAGCTTGTCCCTAGTGCTACAGCTGAGGTGCTGCAGCCGAGGTGCTGCAGCCCAAACATGGTGCATCAACGCCCTCAGCCTGGGGCACAGACAGGAGGAGCTGAAGTCCCATGTGCCACTACAGACTTTTGACATTGATGGCATAAATGGTGAGGGGTGGTGCGACAGATCACAGTGGTGCTGCCACGGTGCATACGGGCTTTTCAGGAGAGGCAGGCCAGGAGAGGGGGAAGGGGATGCCCTCCATCTGAGGGAGCTTGTCGTATGTGTGGTGCTCCTCTATGGGATGTGCGATAGGTGGATATCCCACAGTGTGGCTGGATCACCGGCTGTCGCCCCCCAGGGACTTTCTCAGCAGCACCTTGTCCTTCTGGGAGATCAGCTCCACCTCTGGCACAGGCCCCACGGTCATGCAGAGTCACCTGGGACAGCAAACCCCTCTCCTGCCAGGGCCGCACAGCCCAGGCCTCTTTCTCTCTGGCCTTGGGGACTGCAGCTTTTGCTCTCTTTGTGGGAATCCCATCCATCATTATGTCGCCACCTGCCATCCACTCCAGCGTGCCTCTGCTGGGAAGCAAAGCCTTTCCACACAAGGGGTCCAGTCTCTGGGTACCAGGTTTCCATGTGACAAGTCTGCCTTTGGCCACTTCTGCAGTGCCACATATCAAGTGCCGCAGCCCAAATGTTCATCAAAGCCCACAGCCTGGGGCACAGACAGCAGGAGCCCCGTGTGCCATCACAGAGCTGTGACGTCAGTGGAAGAAGAGCTGAGGTGGGAAAGGACAGCTCCCACAGCTTTTGTGGTGGATGGAGATGCAGCATTTTAAGGACAGACCGACAGGGAAGACAAGGAGGGAAGAATGCTGTGTGTGATGTCGGGGCAGCTCACATATATGGAGCTCCTCTATGGTAGAGGCAACAGGCTAGTCGGGAGCTTGTGTGGGGGGGTCAAAGGAGAGACCAGAAAGGATGAGACTGCAGTAGTAGTTCTGTTTGCTTTGACCCCAGCCAGCAGCTAAGCACCACAGAGTCACTTGCCCACTCCACCCTTACACCCCCAGTGGGATGGGGGAGAGAATAAGAAGTGCAAAAGCGAGAAAACTCTTGGATGAGGATGAAGATGGTTTAATAAGTGAAGAAAAAGCTGTGTGGACAAGCAAAGCAAAATGAAGAATGCATTCACTATTTCCCAGTGGCAGGCAGATGTTTAGCCATTTCCAGGAAAGCAGGGCTTCATCATGTGTGTTAGTGCCTGACGAAGACAAATGCCAAGACCACAAACGTCCCCCCTTCCTCCATCTTTCCTTGAGGTTTTTTTTGCTGAGCATGACATCATATGGAATGGAATATCTTTTTGGTCAGTTGGTATCAGCTGTCCCAGCCAGATCCAGGACAGAGTTACAGGTCATATAGTCAGGGTGAGGAATGAACAATGACTTTTTAAAATGATCTGAGGAAATCTGTGGATCACAGAACCTGGCCCTTATGGGGGACTCAGTCTCCCTGGTATTCACTGGTCAAGTGAGACTGCAGGATGCAAACAGTCCAGGAGGTTTCTTGTGGTGTTTCTGGAAAAGTTAGCATGGCTGCCATATGGGCCACCCAGTCTGATGCTCACGTGGACCTGGTAATCACAAAAGAGGAAGAGCTGGTCAGCGATGTGAACACCAGTGTCACCCATGGCTGTAGTGACCATGAAATTGTGGTCTCTCAGTTCCCCAGGGATGTGGGTGTCCTGGTTTCACCAGGGATAGAGTTAATTCCCTTCCTAGTAGCTGGTACAGTGCTGTGTTTTGCATTCAGGGTGAGAACAATGTTGATAACACACCGATGGTTTAGTTGTTGCTAAGTAGTGCTTACACTAGTCAAGGACTTTTCAGTTCCCATGCTCTACCAACTGAGAAGGCTGGAGGTGCACAAGAAACTGGGAGGGGGCACAGCCAGGACAGCTGACCCAAACTGGCCAAAGGGACATTCCGTACCATGGGATATCATGGTAATACATAAACTGGGGGAAAGCTGGCCGGGGGGGCCGCTGCTCGGGGACTGGCTGGGCATCAGTTGGTGGGTGGTGAGCAATTGCATTGTGCATCGCTTGCTTTGTATATTCTTTTATCATTATTATTATCATTATTGTTTTTATTATTTCATTTCAATTATTAAACTGTTTTTATCTCAACCCATGAGTTTTTCTCACTTCTACTCTTCCAATTCTCTCCCCCATCCCACCGGGGGGGGGGGGGGGGGAGGGGGTGGGGGGGCGGGGAGTCAGCGAGCGGCTGCGTGGTGCTCAGTTGCTGACTGAGGTTAAACCAAGACAGTCCTTTTTGGTGCCCAACGTGGGGCTCGATGTGTTTGAGATAACAACAGATTAACCAGAGCGCATTAAGGAATTTATATCTGTTAACAGTTGTGGGTCACAATGTTGGTTCCTCTGTTCTTGATATTGATTTGTCTAATCTGCATCATGCTCTTTTTTTTGCTGTACATGTTAGAGATTGGTGTTGGTTTTGGCAGTCTGCTGTGGTCTGCAGTGATTAGTGATGTTTTGCCTGGGAGGTTTGTTATTAAAACATTGACCTTGAGCTTAATTTGGTATTTCAGCTTTGTACTGAAGCTATTATTGTACTTTGGGAATCACTTTGTGGAGACAATTAGCAATTACAGTCCTTCCTCTGAGAGTATTTTATGGAGGAAATACAGAATGGCAGTGTCACTACCTTATATGACGTTTCCTCCTTCATTACAGTAACTCTTCAGTATTTTGAACAGCCTTGGGTAGTTAAGATACTTCTATTGGTACTTCTTGGGAATATTGTTTTGGTTTTGTCTAAAGTTGGTAAGCAATTTAAGAATATCATCCAGAGATCTGCCCCAAAGCCGAATAGTTATGAGTGGCAGGGTGTGTGGGACAAGATGGGCAAGTACCTAGGCCAATGGGCACCCCCAGTGTTTTGGAACTTCACCCCTGAGCAAGTGCAGAATCCTGAAGAGTTAGTAGAATATTTGGAAAAAGTATGCTGTCACCCTGGCAACTCCAGAGAGATGCAGATCATTGCAACGTGCTGGGGCCTGGCCCATGCCTACCGAGCCCTGTTCAACACCATTCAGTACCCTCAAAGGGAAGAGAAGGTCTCTGGATCTGATAGTAAAATGACACGCACTGCGGCCTCTCAGACCCCAGCGACAGGCCCTGCAGCCACTCTGACCCCAGCAACACGCCCTGTGGCTGAACCAAAGAACCAGCCTGTGCCGGTATCAGTCGCCCCTGTACACAAGAAGAAACCTTGGAAGCAGAAATCAGCACATTTAGTAAGGGGGGAAGAAGCTTCTTCTAAAAGGGAGCCAGAGGAATAAGTGGAAGAGGCAGACTACCCTGGAGAAGGGCCATCACGAGAACGGGAGGAGGAGAGCCGGACGCTGCTTGGGGAGGAAGAAGAGGAAGAACTCATAAACGAGGCAGTAACCACCTGATCTCTATCCCTGAGTGAGCTGCGAGATACACAAAAAGATTTCAGCCGTCACCCAGTGTGGAAGAATGGTGAGCATGTTGTCACCTGGCTGCTCCGATGCTGGGATAATGGGGCCAGTAGCCTGGAATTAGAGGGTAAAGAAGCCAAGCAGCTGGGATCCCTTTCCAGGGAAGGGGGCATTGACAAAGCGATTGGAAAAGGGACACAAGTCCTCAGTCTTTGGAGGCGACTCTTGTCAAGCGTGAAGGAAAGGTATCCCTTCAAGGAAGATGTCATATGTCGCCCAGGCAAGTGGACCACCATGGAGAAGGGTATCCAGTTTCTGAGAGAATTAGCTGTGCTGGAGGTGATTTATGATGACCTGAACAATGAACAACTATCTAAAGATCCAGATGAAGTCAAGTGCACACGACCCATGTGGCGGAAGTTTATAAGGAGCTCACCATCTTCATACGCCAATTCATTGGCGGTGATAACCTGGAAAGATGGAAAGGAACAAACAGTAGATGAATTGGCTAGTCAACTCCGGCAATACGAGGAAAGCCTCTCTTCCTCCCTCGTCTCAGCTGTGGAGAAACTGTCCGAAAAACTGTCCCAGGAATTCCAGCAACTCAAAGAGGATAGGTCCTACTCCCCACCTGTGAGGACCAGTATCTTGGCTATTAGGAGTCAGCGTTCTTTTGCTCAAGAGAGAGGATATAAATGGTACACACCACGGGGCATCCTATGGTTTTACCTGCATGACCATGGAGAGGACATGAGGAAGTGGGATGGAAAGCCTACCGCAGCCCTAGGGGCACGAGTACGTGAATTGCAAGGGAAAACAATCACAGAAGGGGGTTCTTCCAGGAAAATTGCTGCTCCAATTTCCAGCGGGCAGTTCCCCAGACAGAGTAGAAGGGTTGATCTTACTTCTGATCTTAATAAAGAAACTTCTGACTCATATTTGCAGGAAATGAGAAACGAATACTATGATGAGGATTAGAGAGGCCCTGCCTCCAGCCAGGGAGAAGAAAGGGACAACCGGGTTTACTGGACTGCGTGGATTTCGTGGCCTGGCACATCAGACCCACAGGAGTATAAGGCTCTAGTGGACACCGGTGCACAATGTACCCTAATGCCATCAAGCTATATAGGGGCAGAACCCATCTGTATTTCCGGGGGGGACAGGGGGACCCCAACAGCTAACTGTATTGGAAGCCGAAGTAAGTCTAACTGGGAATGGGTGGCAGAAGCACCCCATTGTGACTGGCCCAGATGCTCCGTGCATCCTTGGCATAGACTACCTCAGGAGAGGGTATTTCAAGGACCCAAAAGGGTACCCGTGGGCTTTTGGTATAGCTGCCTTGGAGACGGAGGGAATTAAACAGCTGTCCACCTTGCCTGGTCTCTCGGAGGACCCCTCTGTTGTGGGGTTGCTGAAGCTCAAAGACCAACAGGTGCCAATCGCTACCAAAACAGTGCACCGGCGGCAATATCGCACCAACGAAGACTCCTTGATTCCCATTCATGAGCTGATTTGTCAACTGGAGAGCCAAGGAGTGATCAGCAAGACTCGTTCACCCTTTAACAGTCCCACAAGGCCAGTGCGGAAGTCTAATGGAGAGTGGAGACTGACAGTAGACTATCGTGGCCTAAATGAAGTCACGCCACCGTTGAGTGCTGCTGTGCCAGACATGCTAGAACTTCAATACGAATTGGAGTCAAAGGCAGCCAAGTGGTATGCCACAAGTGATATTGCTAATGCGTTTTTCCCAATCCCTTTGGCAGCAGAGTGCTGGCCACAATGTGCTTTCCCTTGGAGGGGCGTCCAGTACACCTGGAACCAACGGCCCCAGGGGTGGAAACACAGCCCCACCATTTGCAATGGACTGATCCAGACTGCCCTGGAACAGGGTGGAGCTCCAGGACAACTGCAATACATTGATGACATCATCGTGTGGGGCCTGCACAAGAGATCCAATTTTTAGGAATAAAATGGCAAGATGGACGTTGTCAGATCCCAAAGGATGCGATCACTAAAATAACAGCCATGTCTCCACCAACTATCAAAAAGGAAACACAAGCTTTCTTAGGCGTTTTGGGTTTTTGGAGAATGCATATTCCAAATTACAGTCTGATCGTAAACCCTCTCTATCAAGTGACCCGGAAGAAGAACGATTTCAAATGGGGCCCTGAACAACGACAAGCTTTTGAACAAATTAAAGAGGAGATAGTTCATGCAGTAGCCCTGGGGCCAGTCCGGGCAGGGCAAGATGTCAAAAATGTGCTCTACACTGCAGCTGGGGAGAACAGCCCTACCTGGAGCCTCTGGCAGAAAGCACCAGGTGAGACTCGAGGTCGACCCCTAGGGTTTTGGAGTCAGGGATACAGAGGATCCGAAGCCCGCTATACTCCAACTGAAAAAGAGATATTAGCAGCATATGAAGGGGTTCGAGCTGCTTCGGAAGTAGTTGGCACTGAAGCACAGCTCCTCCTGGCACCCCAACTGCCGGTGCTAGGCTGGATGTTCAGAGGCAGGGTCCCCTGTACACATCATGCAACTGATGCTACGTGGAGTAAGTGGGTCGCACTAATCACACAACAGGCTTGAATAGGAAACCCCAGTCGCCCAGGAATCCTGGAAGTGATCATGGATTGGCCAGAGGGCAATGATTTTGGAATATCTCCAGAGGAGGAGGTGAAGCGTGCTGAGGAGGCCCCAATGTATAATGAACTACCAGAAAATGAGAAGCAATATGCCCTGTTCACTGATGGGTCCTGTCGTATTGTGGGAAAGCACTGGAGGTGGAAAGCTGCCGTATGGAGTCCTATGCGACAAGTTGTAGAAACTGCTGAAGGAGAAGGTGAATCGAGCCAATTTGCAGCAGTAAAGGCCATCCAGCTGGCTTTAGACATTGCTGACTGAGAAAAGTGGCCAGTGCTCTACCTCTACACTGACTCATGGATGGTGGCAAATGCCCTGTGGGGGTGGTCGCAGCAATGGAAGCAGAGCAACTGGCAGCGCAGAGGCAAACCCATATGGGCTGCCGCATTGTGGCAAGATATTGCTGCCCGGGTGGAGAACCTGGTTGTAAAAGTCCGTCATGTAGATGCTCACGTACCCACGAGTCGGGCCACTGAAGAACATCAGAACAACCAGCAGGTGGATCAGGCTGCTAAGATTGAAGTGGCTCAGGCGGATCTGGACTGGCAACATAAGGGTGAATTATTTATAGCTCGGTGGGCCCATGACACCTCAGGTCACCAAGGAAGAGATGCAACATACAGATGGGCTCATGATCGAGGAGTGGACTTGACCATGGACACTATTGCGCAGGTTATCCATGAATGCGAAACACGCGCTGCGATCAAGCAAGCCAAGCGGTTAAAGCCTCTTTGGTATGGAGGACGATGGCTGAAATATAAATATGGGGAGGCCTGGCAGATCGATTATATCACACTCCCACGAACCTGCCAAGACAAGCGCCATGTGCTTACAATGGTGGAGGCAACCACCGGATGGCTGGAAACATATCCCGTGTGCCGTGCCACTGCCCGGAACACTATCCTGGGCCTTGAAAAGCAAGTCCTATGGCGACATGGCACCCCAGAAAGAATTGAGTCAGACAACAGGACTCATTTCCGAAACAACCTCATAGACACCTGGGCCAAAGAGCACGGCATTGAGTGGGTATATCACATCCCCTATCATGCACCAGCCTCTGGGAAAATGGAACGATACAATGGACTGTTAAAGACTACGCTGAGAGCAATGGGTGGCGGGACATTCAAACATTGGGATACACATTTAGCAAAGGCCACCTGGTTAGTCAACACTCGGGGATCTGCCAGTCGCGCAGGCTCTGCCCAGTCGGACCTTCTACATACTGTAGATGGGAATAAAGTCCCTGTAGTGCGCATAAAGAATATGTTGGGGAAAACAGTTTGGGTTATTCCTGCCTCAGGCAAAGGCAAACCCATCCGTGGGATTGCTTTTGCTCAAGGACCTGGGTGCACTTGGTGGATAATGTGGAAGGATGGGGAATTCCGAAGGTACCTCAAGGGGATTTGATTTTGGGTGAGAATAGCCAATGATTGAACTATATGATGTTAATTGCTACATAATATTATATGCCATATCAATGGTATTACATAAGAATCACCCAGATTAATGAAGAATGAACTTCGATGAAACCAAGCAAAGCGCAGTGATGATGGAACCAGAACTGACTTGAACATCAAACAATCCAACACCGCATACCGTCTCCATCTTTCCTGCCCTGAAAGATTATGATGACAGATGGAGCCCAATGTCATGGACTAAATTAACTCTACCGACATTTTAGAGGGATGGCCTATAGGCTAAGGGAATGATATCTGTGTGTGCGTATATATATATATGAAAACCAGGAAAAGGGGTGGTGATTAATGAAAATGTGTTGGAAAGTGGGGGACCTGGGTATGATGTAAATGGTATACAATAAAGGGTGAATACTTTCCTGGTTTCGGCAGGGATAGAGTTAATTCCCTTCCTAGTAGCTGGTACAGTGCTGTGTTTTGGATGTAGGATGAGAACAATGTTGATAATGCACCGATGTTTTAGTTGTTGCTAGGTAATGCTTACACTAGTCAAGGACTTTTCAGCTTCCCATGCTCTACCAACTGAGAAGGCTTCAGGAGCATGAGAAGCTGGGAGGGGGGCACAGCCAAACTGGCCAAAGAAACATTCCATACCATGTGACATCATGCTCAGTACATGAACTGGGGAAAGCTGGCCGGGGGGGCCGCTGCTCGGGGACTGGCTGGGCATCGGTCGGCAGGTGGTGAGCAACTGCACTGTGCATTGCTTGCTTTGTGTAGTAGTAGTAGTAGTAGTAGTAGTAGTAGTACATTTTTATTACTGTTATTATTATTTTATTTCAATTATTAAACTGTTTTTATCTCAGCCCATGAGTTTTTCTCACTTCTACTCTTCCAATTCTCTCCCCCATCCCACCGGGGTCGGGGGGGAGTGAGCAAGCGGCTGTGTGGTCCTCAGTTGCCAACTGAGGTTAAACCATGACAGTGGGGAAGGAGAGTAGCAGAGCACTGACCCCTAGCCATCTGGGAATGAGAACTTGACTTATTGAGGGCACTGGCAGGTGGGAACCCATGGGGGCAGTTTGAGGGCCCTGAGAGCATCCATAAGCCATCATGTCCCTGTGCAGTGTCACTTGGGGCCTCCACCTGCATCTCTGTCCATTGGCCCAGGAGACCATTGAAGCAAGGCCTGAGTTTCAGCCCCAGCTTGATCTATGCTGTAGGTGTACGGGTCTCCAAACACAGCCATAGACAGAGCCTTGCCTGTCCATAAACCTTGATGATTAGGGCCTGCAGACTCACTTCCCAGTTTGATTCTTTATGGGATGTACAATGGAATGACACTGTGGCCCTCCAAGTGCCAGACCCCAGCTGATTCACAGAGGTCTAGGGGCTTTCTGCTTCCTTTCTTCCCATCACCTGGTCAGACTTTGGGAGGAGAGAGGACAAGCAGGTGAGGTGTCCAGGTGCCAATGATTGAAAGGGGGGACCGGAGCCCTCACATGTGAAGTGATCTGAAGGCTCTGCTAGTTCAAAACTGTTATATTCTGTTCCTATCTCTGAGGCCTTAAATCTTCCACAGAAACCTGGAAGTGGTAAGAATGCTCCACCTCCCTCTCTTTGAGCAATTAAGTTGGCAGTACCCAGGTCAGTGTGTTTGAATTCTGTTTCCAGCCTAAAGCACCCCGTAGTCTGGAGATTTGCCAGGAAACTTGCAGAAGGATCCCACTCCTCTGGACAAGAAGGTGGGTGTTCCCAGGAACATGGTGTACTGATAGCTGTGTTCATGGACCTGGTCAAATGCCTGTCTCCTTTTTTTAATGGTGGCCTAGATGCCTGTTTCATATGTAAACTCTCCCTGTGGATGCTGACATTCACTAAGCAACTTCGTCTGACCTCAGAGCTGGCCCCGCTTGGAGCTGGGCATCGGACTAGAGATCACCTGAGCTCCCTGACCCCCTGAATTGTCCTATGAGCATATGATGTAGAGACCGTCACCTCCAGCTTTATCTCTTCTTATATGGCACATGGGCAAGTCATGGTAAGTTCATGATGATGCTCTTCTTTTTTAGGTGCCCAGGGATGTCACCCAAGAGGACTCCTTCAATGGCTCCCGCCTCACCAAAGTGAGCTTGCACAGCCTGGGGTTCCCTGGGTTCCACTTTTGTCCGCTTTCAAAGATGAGTGCAACACTTGCTTGTCCTAACTCACAAGAGACCTCTACCGATCCCAGGACCTTTCAAAAGGGATATTCCAAAGAAATATTGATCTTGCCCTGTAACTTCACTATTACCCTGTAACTTTACTATTACCACTATTCTTCTTGTTATACGGTGTATTTAGTTTCTCTAATCTTTCGTATCATTTCACCTGTCCTGATACAATGACCATTTCTATTGTCATCTTTGCAGATGCAAACTCTCTAGACAAAGGCCCATTCCATTACTCACCAATTTTCTCCTACCGTTTTAATTTGTTCATTCAGATAACTCTCACCTACCCAGTTGCTGCGTTGAGCTTCAGGGAGTTAAAAGCTTGCCTCTCTTTCAGTAGTCTAATTGTCTCTTTAGCCAATTCTTTAATTATGTTTATATCTAACTTTTTTGTATCTATCTAATACATTTCTCATAAGACTATCCCTTGTGGAAAGGCAACCTTGTTAGAGACATCTTGTGCTTAGCATATGGTTGAGGAGGGTGTTTTATTGTTTATGAAACTTTATCATGCTTTTCTTTGCTTGCAAATAGGAAAAATTCTTCTGTGGCCTGTGTGCAGCCAGTTCTCTAAGGAAAGCAGGTGGGAGTTGGTGCAATGGAGCTGTAACATTCAGCTCCAGAGTTCAGTGAAATCTGATGTAAGGAAAACTGATGCAAGTCCCAGGGGGCCAATGAGAAAAATGGTGGGGTTGGTGAGGTGAGGAGCAAGGCTGTCCATCCAGTGTCAGACCTCAAAGGACTGCTTTTCTTACCTGTCCGGACCTCCTGAGGGGACACTGCATCAATATCAGTTGGAGAATGCTTCTATCACCTCTTCTCTAAACTGAAAAGAAAAAAAAAAATATACTTTAACTGAAAAATATTTTTTATTAGGTGCACTTTGAAATCTTCCTCTTTTAGCTACACTACAAAATGACTCCAATTAGCTGTACAAGTCTGGAAGTCCTGAAGAAAACTACAGGAAAAGAAATAGCTCGTTAAGGCTTTCTGTATTTTAATGAGACCCATGGAGTATTTGGTGCTGAGTCCTTGAACCTCCGATGAAGAGAGGAGATTGAACAAACCTCTCAAGAAGTCAAAGTCAGAAGCAAAACTCAAAGTACTTTGAACTGGGTCCCCCTGAGGACCATTACTGACAAAACCTCCCCATGGACTTGTTAGAGCAGATAACTGGAGGCTGTGATTGCAGGTAGGCAAAGGCACTGCGCAGGCAGCTGTAATGCTGAGAAAAGCCTTGGGTTTTTTCAGAAAGCAGAAAGGCCAAGCCCTGACCCCCAGGCCCTGAGAAGGTAGACCCTGTCCCTCACGCGTGGCTGAGGGCTCTTCCTGGGGGCAGTGGGGTGTGAGGGTGAGCAATGCCAAGTGTATAAAAATTGTACAACACCTCCCGGCCTCCCCAAGCAGGGGAAAGGAAGAAAGGAAGTCCAGAGTCTCAACAGAAACTTCCTCCTCGTAGGCCTCAGTGGTAGAGGCAACTGCCATACCCAAGGGGACAAAGACCTCGGTTTGGATGGGCCTTTCAGCCTTGACAGAGGCCTAGGCCGTCTCTACTGCAGGCTGTCCTACACTGTCCCATGCCTGCACCTCTTTCCCTTCAGGTTGTTGACACCCTTCTTGCTTTCCCACCTAGCTCTCACCTGTGAAGGGTGCGCTCGACCTCTGACCAGACTGGCGGTGGTTTGGTGCAGGCTCTGGAAGGGGTAAAGGCCTGAGCCGTAGCCAGGCGTAAACTCCCCTGGTTTCAATCTGTTCTCTGAAAATCCACCAATGACCAGAGTGACCCAGTAAGCATCGATGCATATGAGCTTGGAACACCAATCATGTGATTAACGCATGAATAGCCGGTGGCTTTTCCAAGACTCATTTATCAAGAAACAAAGAATGTTGTGGGTACAAGGAGACTGATGCATACTTTTTCCATTGCATGTAATTTAACTACAAGCCAATGACTTTATCCCATAAATATGACAGCCTAGGTGAGCCTCCTTTGAGCTCTCCCTGCTAGGCAGTGTGGCTGCATGGCGGTGATCTCCCCTCGAGCTGGGACAACTCTCAAGGTTGCTCCTTGAGGCAGAGACACCTTTTACCAACAACAGATCTTTGGTAAGTGACCAATATCATGCATAACCGTATGGTAACTTTGACTTTGTCTTAGTAACTTTGATTGCATGCTGAATTGATGCTAATGAAACATTGCATATACATTCCCTTAGACATAAACCGTTGAACATGTCTGAGACTAGGTTTGGACCTAGCCGCACCTAGACTCCTCTCTGAGAAGGAGTTTGGAAAGCAAAGGGTTCCACGCTGAACCTCGTGACTCAAAGGGAGGGTCTTCCTTACCCTTTGTGTTTCTGGTCTCTGTAAATCATTCTAACTCGAGTGTAACTCAATTTTCCTTTCTATGTTTCCCCAATGCAGTCATTAATAGAGTGAACCTTGCCATCACACTTTGTTAAGTCACACTTTTACAACATCGTATTAAAACCACATTTGCTAATACCTTTGACAGTGATTCTTTAAGTGATCCAAATCACTCATTTTGCAACATCACCCCAGCATTTCTATAACTTCAGTGATGTCTCTCCACCCATCATTGGCTTTTCCTTGAAACACAAAGCCATGGGCTGATCCCAACTCCCTCTGAGTGACCTCTTGCACCACAAGGCTACACTGGAGTGAGGTTTCTTTTTCCTCACCTCCAGTCTGAACCATCCAAGCTGCACTTTGTGGAGTTTTCCTTCTCTTCCCACTACCAAGAAAAGCTCTGAGCCTCTACTTTACCAGGCTAAAGAACCCCAGGTCCCTCAGCCTCTTCATAGAGGCCCCAAACCACATCATGGCAGATGTCTTCTGGGGCCACTCCAGTTCTTCCCCATTCCTCCAGACCAGTGAGGCCCTGGTTTTCCATTTCTTTTATCCAAGAACAAATCCTTCCCTTCCCTTCCCTTCCCTTCCCTTCCCTTCCCTTCCCTTCCCTTCCCTTCCCTTCCCTTCCCTTCCCTTCCCTTCCCTTCCCTTCCCTTCCCTTCCCTTCCCTTCCCTTCCCTTCCCTTCCCTTCCCTTCCCTTCCCTTTCCCTTTCCCTTCCCTTCCCTTCCCTTCCCTTCCCTTCCCTTCCCTTCCCTTCCCTTCCCTTCCCTTCCCTTCCCTTCCCTTCCCTTCCCTTCCCTTCCCTTCCCTTCCCTTCCCTTCCCTTCCCTTCCCTTCCCTTCCCTTCCCTTCCCTTTCCCTTTCCCTTTCCCTTTCCTTGTTCTTCTCTCCAGGAAGATATGGGAAGGCTGTAATTAGGTCTCCCCAAAGCCTTCTCTTCTCCTGACTTTGCACCTTGGCAGCAAAGGCAGACAACAGCACCCTGGGCTGCAGCAGGAAGAGCACTGCCAGCAGCTGGGTGGAGGTGATCCTTTCTCTACTCAGCCCTGCCACAATTTCTCTTGCTTACTTCCCTCAAGCTTTTCTATATTACCACCTCACTCGCACTGCAGCCAAAGCTGCCCTCCACAAGATGTCAGTCCTGCCTTGTCTTCTGGTGAAAAACAGGTCCAGGATAGCATCCCCCCATGTCGCGTCAGGGATTACCTTTTACCTTCCCTCCAATGGAGGCCTTCTAGCAGAGGTCCATGACCTTCAAAGTCCTCCAGTGACTACCAGGTCCTAAAATTGTGTCCCTTCCTCCAGCTGTCTAAAGGAGACCTCACCCTCTTCCTAACCTTCCTCAGGCAGTTCAGGGATCCTGACCATAAGAGCATTGTATGTGGAGGAGTTAGTGATCCACAGAACAGTAAACCTGAGTAGACCTGGGCCTGTGCTGTGCTGTGCTGTGCTCCATGTACAGCTTGGTCTTCAGGCTGTGTTGTGCTGAGCATATCCCTGGGTCACAGCATAAACCCGACTGCAACAGAGAAATCTGCAGGAAGCTCCCACCTGGTACCGGCCATGAGGCCCACTGCACGTCCTTACCTTTACCAAAAACTGCAGCAACAAATTTGCATGTGAACATCGCTTCTTAGGGCAGTAGAAATGATGACTAAAGGTTTTTTCCCTGTTAGAAAACACTGAAAGAGATCACAGGAGCAGATTCCACAGATGGACGCTGCACAGCTTTCTGCACCACTGCCAAAGGCTCTGGCATCTGAAGGAGTGTATGATTGCCTACATGATCCTCTCTCTGTTTAGTGTGTTTATCTAACAAATGACATTTTAAAGAATGCCTCACAGAGTCTGAGTGCCTTTCTTATGGGCGACATAACAAACCAGAACCTCCAGGTACAAAACAACAACCAAGTCACGTGCCTGCTGAGGTTCTCAGCCAGAAGTGAATGTCATGGTTAACAGCCCAGCCCTGTGCCTGCTGATGGCCAATCACTCCAGGAGATTGGAGACTAAAGTGGCCTCACATTCACCTTCACAGCCATGTGCCTCCTGCTGGCCACGAAATTCTGAGGTACAGCTGACCTCATCATAGCATTCCCACCCCTCTCCTCCTTGTGGCCTGTGAGCTAGTCAGATTCTTCACGTTCCTCTTCCAGTGCCTTGAGAATGCTCTGGGACCTCATGAGCCCTGCTCTTTCCCCAAGGGTCCAAACAGCATAAGTTCAGGTTAGGAGAGGGGTTGAAGGTGAAGGGGTTAGAAGCGTGGGAAAGACGGCTTTGGGGATTAGGTCTTCAGGTTAGGGTTTAAGGATTAGGGCTCACCTTTCTGGCTGCCCTGAAAATAACAAATAGGGACAGTTTGGTTGTCCTAAATGTGGGCATGTGTTGCCAGTTCACCTGGCCAAAGGAATGCCCCAGCACGCTCCAAGAGGATGCCCCCAGATACTGCCCTGTGTCTATGAAGTGCTCCATTCAAGTCTGCAGTTTCCTGCGTGTATCTTGGACCACCTCTGGCATCTCAAATGTCACCAGCTGTCTGTGTTTGAACTGCTCACTCCTGAACTCCATCTCCAGAAATCAGAATGGGAGCTGAGACAAGGAGCTCACATGCAGGACCTTGTTCACACCTGCACTGAGGCAAGAAGAATGCTACCTCATGGTGTGCATGGGAGGGAGCTGAGTACCCTTCTAGCTGCAGGACTATGAATCCAAAATGAGGGCTGAATCCCTTCCCTCAGCAAGGGTAAAGGACATCCCTGCCTGTCCCTGTCTGGGAATCCTGTCTAGTGATGGGAGAAGAGAAGTTTATTCTTGGACCTAAATCTGACTCTGGTAAGAAGGTATTCTTAGATGTAAATCTTTGTCTCTCCTCAGCTGCGGGAGGGAACATCAGTGATTCCTTAAGCCTGTTTGAGAATATCTGGAGCCCCAGGGACACCTGGAGGGAGCCCAGAGGGGATGAAGAAAGTGCCACCTTGGGCTGTCCCTCTGCTACTGAGCTGGGCAGGACTCCTGGGATGGAGTGAGCTCATGGCAACCAAGCAGCACTGCCAAGAGACAGCTCTGCCCAGGAGCAGCTTCGCTGCAAAGTGCAGAAGGGCTGAGGGCACTGCCTGCAGATGCTGAAGTGGAAGGAGTGAGGCAGAGAGAGTTAAAAGGCCATGTGGGGTGGGAGAATGCAGAGAGCTCACTGGGGGAGAGATCTTCACAGACCTGTAAGAAACATGGTAAGTTTCTGGAGGCAGGGCAATGCATCTGCAGTTCCTGGAAAGGTCTCCAAAAGTTGTCGTATTCCCAGAGGATATGAGATCTTTAAGGAGGACTCTCACAGTTTCTCTGGTGTAGAGGAGGAGGACATGCTCCAGAGCAGGGCTTCCCTGCTGAACCATCAGAGGAACAGGGCATGACGGGCTGCTTTCTTTCGGGGACTGCTGCAGGCTGTGAATCTGGATTTGCCCCCAGGGGTGCCAAGGGCTGTCCTTCAGAGCAGGGTCCCTGCACCCCAGGGACTGTGTGCTAGAGCAGGGACTCTGCCGCCTGCCAGGGTCAGCACTCAGCCTGCCCTGAGAGCTTCTTCCCACTGCATTGTGGGGAGAAGCTGTGGGTAGGAGGAGTGACCCCTGGCAGGGCAGGGCAGGGTCCTTCTGCTGCCAAGAGGGTGCTGTGTGATACAAGGCTGTTCACAGGTCCAGATCACCCCCAGGAACACATCTGAGTGCAATCGTCCTCCAGCTGAAAGAGCTGCCAGCACCAGGCAGCTGAAACCAGGACTGATGGGCAGACCGGCTGTCCTCACTCTGCACTAAGGGACAGTCCCTTTGCCTGTCAGCACCCACAATGTGTCACTTGAGGTACAGCAGAAATACCAACTATTACTGCCTTAAAAACACTCCTCAGGTGTGGTGGGGCAACTAGAAGAGAATAAACAAAACAAAACCCCCACAGCTCTGCTCTGCAGTCAGGTGAGTTGGCAGCAACAATGCTGCAAAGCTCTTTCATGCCATGAGAGGTTTTAATCTGAGATCACTCCTGTCTCCTATTTACCTATTGCTGTAGGGCAGGACTGACTCCTCCAGAGACCCCAGCAGAGCTCCCAGCTCCCCGGGGGACCCTCAGCCAGCACCAACCAGAGCTCATGAAGGGGATGTACCAAAGGTCTTCCTGAAAGGGGACAGGCAGTTTGGGGTGGGGGTGGTGGGGATGTTCCATGAGAAAAGAAGTAGATTTTGCTTAGAGAAGTCTACCCTAACTTGCCACTGCCTTTTCCTCCTTGGACAGGTTCACATGCCCAGAGGGACCAGATGTCCAACGGCAGCTCCATCACTGAGTTCCTCCTCCTGGCATTTGCAGACTCACAGGAGCTGCAGCTCTTGCACTTCTGGCTCTTCCTGGGCATCTACCTGCCTGCCCTCCTGGGCAATGGTCTCATCATCACCACCATAGCCTTCAACCACCGCCTCCACACACCCATGTACCTCTTCCTCCTCAACCTTGCCCTCCTTGACCTGGGCTCCATCTCCACCACTCTCCCCAAAGCCATGGCCAATTCCCTCTGGGACACCAGGGCCATCTCCTACGCAGGATGTGCTGCACAGGTCTTTTTCTTTCTCTTCTTGATGACAGCAGAGTGTTCTCTCCTCACTGTCATGGCCTATGACCGCTACGTTGCCATCTGCAAACCCCTGCACTACGGGACCCTCCTGTGCAGCAGAGCTTGTGTCCACATGGCAGCAGCTGCCTGGGGCAGTGGGTTTCTCCATGCTGTGCTGCACACTGCCAGTACATTTTCACTACCACTCTGTCGAGGCAATACTGTGGACCAGTTCTTCTGTGAAATCCCCCAGATCTTCAAGCTCTCCTGCTTAGACTCAGACTACTTCAGGGAAGCTGGGTTTCTTGTGCTTAGTGCCTGTTTAATTTTGGGGTGTTTTGTTTTCATTGCGGTGTCCTATGTGCCGATCTTCAGGGCCGTGCTGAGGATCCCCTCTGAGCAGGGACGGCAAAAAGCCTTTTCCACGTGCCTCCCTCACCTGGCCGTGGTTTCCCTGTTTATCAGCAGTGGCATATTTGCCTACCTGAAGCCCCCCTCCATCTCATCCCCAGTTCTAAATCTGGCACTATCATTTCTGTATTCAGTGGTGCCTCCAGCAGTGAACCCCCTCATCTACAGCATGAGGAATAAGGAGCTCAAGGATTCCGTGAAGAGACTTATCACTGGATGTTTTTAAGCAGCAATAAACTGCCCATCTTCTTCTGCAAATCTCATTGCACTCATAATGTAACTCATTTTAGGCTGAGACTTTCTTTGTAGGTTTTTTTTTTGGCTTTTCTTAGTTGTAATAATGCCGTCCACAAAAAAGTAGTGTCCTTCTTAATCTGCTTCTGTTTCAGCATCCACCTGTGTTTTGTGATCCGTGGACTGTGTAAATGAGGAGCTGTGCTCTCTGTGTGTTTAAACAAAATTTTGTGTCACCTGGTGCCAGGGTAAAAGTGTGTCTAACAGTGGCTCAGAGCTGGCCTCTTTCATAGCATCTCTGTAATAAAATAGCATCTCCCCGGGGCAGTGCTTTCATGCCAGGCTCTTTCTCCAAAGCAGCCCGAGGAAGTTCCTCTTTGGAACACCTCCATGTGTTCAGGAGTAAAAAGCTCATGCCTGTTTGTGGCCTTTTAGAGACACAGGACTGGATTTAGGAGTCACCAGTCGGGCTCTAGTGACAGGCAAGATGGTGAGTGTAATTGAGGGACACACACACAGCTTTCCCATGGGCAACATTGAAGACACCCATCCTCTAAGAAAAGAAGCCGGAGCTCCCTGGAGTAGTGGTTCTCCAGGTCAGCATGTTCCTGGGTTGTGCCGGGATGGAAGAAGTCGGCAAAGATGGGGACTGGGACCTTAAGTCCAGGACATGTGCAGACCTCTGGGCACTCTCCAGTCCCTCCTCACCTGCCTAGAGCAGGAATTCCCACAGAGGGACACACTAGTGCGGGTGTGGCCACACCACGGCTCCCTGGAGGGGGATGAAACTCAAAATGTCTGGGTGGCCATGCTCCTCCTAATACATCCCCCTGTGCAGCTGGCCTTGCTCATGGTGAGCATGCACCACTGGCTCATCTGGTGTCCTTCATAGTGCCCAGGCCCTTCTCCTCAGGGTCACTGCTCAGCTGGTCAGGTTCCCTGATATATGGGGTTATTCTTCCCCCTCTGATGCAGGACTGGCCACTTCTCCTTGTAAAACCTCAGAGGTTTTTGTTGGCTGAATCCCAGAGTTTCTCAAGGTCGTAGCATCATAGATAAGTAACTATCAATAAACCAACTCCAGGGACATCTGGATCAATAGACAAGCAGTGAGAATGTTGATGGCTGATGACACTGCAGAAATATAGTTGCTTTGCAAAGTTTTACTATGATAGTCATCAGTACTGTGTGATTAGTCAAATCATGTTGTACCTGAATGCTTGAACGGTATGAGAACCCTGTGTAAAACCACATTTGAAGAACCCCGATTTTGCTTGGACACCTCATGTGCATGAATAAAGACTTGCCCTTGTAATTCTGTACTTTGTGTCCTAGTCTCTCTCCTCGGTCAGCACGGGCCAGTTGCACATTTTCATAACACAAGTGACTGATTGCCATGGCACTGTGGCGAGGTCTCTCCCTTCTCCATGCAGTAGATGTAGGGCAGTCCAGGAACACAAGGCACATCACACCGGGGTCTCCACTCATCTGCCTACACTCTCAAACTGCTCTTTTTTCTCTTCCCCAACCTTTACTTGCCCCCTTTGATAAGACAGTCAAGGACAGGCAAACAGTTTTCATAGGGGGCCTGTCAGCACCACCTTGTCGTTCATGGAGATCACCTTCACCTTTGTCAAAGGCCCTCGGGGGCAGCAGAGACACCACTGACAAAAAAACCCGTTTCTTGCCTGGGCTGCACTTCCCAGCCCTGTTTCTTGCTGGCCTTGGGGACAGCAGGATTTGCTCACTCTCTTGGCATTCCATTTCAGCTTTAAGTTTCCAGATGCCGTCCACTTGGCCATGTCTCTGCTGTGAAGCAAAGCCTTTGCACACAGAAGGGCTTCGATGCTTGGTACCAGGTTTCCTTTAAGACAAGTCAGAGCTTGGCCTGGAGCTACACCTGAGGTGCCACAGCCCAGATGTGCACCGATGCCCTCAGCCAGGGCAACAGACAAGTGGAGCGAGAGCCTGTGCTTTTTGACATTGATAGAGTAACAGCCAAGGTGCGGTGGGACAAGGCACACAGCTTGGAGTGCTGCAAATGGATGGGTATTGGCTTTTCAGGAGAGACAGGCTGGAAGGATCAGGAGTGGGGTTCCCTGAAAAGTGAAGACGTTACTGGATGTATGGAGCTCCTCTGTGGGGGTGGGTGAAGAGTTTGGTGAGCCCTTGTGAGGGAGGGTCAGAGAAGAGGCCAGTAAAAGTGGCCTCTCATGGTGGCAGATAAGGAACCCGCAGTCATGGTGAGGAAGTGCGTACAGTCTTTTCGAAGCATGCCAAGGAAGTCACTGGCCATAGAAGCCTGGGTCTCACTGGGGCCTGCAATGACCCTGGCATTTTCTGAAAGGGGAACACAGCAGCATGCACAGTCCAGGCGGTTCCTGGAGTGTCTTAGGACAACGTCTTAGCACAGCTGCCAGATGGGCCAACAAGGGTAATGCCAACCTGGATGTCATTCTTGCAAGCAAGGAGGAGCTGGTCAGAGATGGGAAGATTGGCTGCCGTGACCCTGAAATAGTGGGGTGCCAGCACCCGAGGGGAGTGAGGGAGCAGAATGGAAGAGTGCAGAGGTTGGACCTCAGAGGAGCAGACTTGTGCCTCTTCTGGGAAGCTTTAGTGGGGATCCAATCGTCAGCACCACTGAAGGGCAGCAGAGCTCAGTACAGCTGGTCTTCAAGGACAGCATCCTCCAAGCAGAAGATTTGTCTCTATCAAAAATCAGTTTGAAACCTGAAAGCAAATTCAAGGGAATCATAACGAGCTTTTCCTACTTCAGGAACACTTCCAGAAGAAAACAAAGATACTGACTGGACACTGCTGGATTTCGTAAGAGTAGGTAAAGACAGATCTGAGATACTCTATGTCCTTTTTGCCTCAGACTTCACCAGCAAGTTCTCCCAGGCCTTTGTGCCTCAAGGCAGGACTCTGAAGGAGAACAGCCAATGGAGGATAGGAATCAAATCGGGGCTACTTGAGCAAACTCCACCATTACCAGTACATGGGAACGGACGGGTCACATCCAGAGGTGCTGAGAAAGTAAGACAATGTCATAGTGAGGCCACTCTCCATCATCTTTGAAAGGTCATGGAGCCTGGCAGGACTCCCTGACATCTGGCAAAAAGTAAAGGTTGCACGCATCTTTCAAAAAGGTCCAGAGAATGAGCTGGGGAGCTAAAGGCTGCTTAGCTTCACTTTAGCTGAGGAACGCGTCCCAGAGCATATCCTCTTGGATTGCATTTCTGGGTGCCTGAATGAGAAGGTGACTGGATCAATATTGACTGGAGATTGGTGATATCGCTTAATGTGTAAGAAATAAAAAATGAAAAAAGAAGGAACCCTAACTTATTCTTGTTTAGTGTTGAAATCTATTGACTTCTGAAATCTCTCTAGTTAACCACATAAGAACTGAGGAATTAAGGAAAACTAGGCACAGGCACTTGGCTTGTTAGGGCGTTTTACACATTAATGAGCCCTCTAGTGGCAAGATCCTGCAGATCCTGGCAGATTGAACAAGCCTCTAGAGAAGTAAAAGTCAGCAGCAAAACTTGGAGTTCCTGAGGGTGTTAGCAGGCCCCACTGATGTCCATCACTGGAGAGACCGTGGAGGTCATGACCAGACAACACTCCCGTCCCTGGGGACTGGTGAAGCAGAAAGTCAGAAGCGCTGGTTACAGGTGGAAAAGCAAATGTGGAGGTGGCTCTGAAAACCTTTGGTGCATTTTATCGATCAAGAGAGCAAAGGCCTGAGCCCTGGCCCCTGGGAAAGGGGATTCATCCCTCATGGGAGTCTCAGGGCTTTTCCTGAGGCAGTGAGAGGTGGGGGTGTGCAATGCTGAGTGCAGGACAGCGGTAGGACACCTCCCAGCCTCTGTGGAGGTGAGGAGGCAACAAGGCACTGGGAACATAAGGAACTGCTGTGCTTTCATGGGCCCCACTGGAAGAGACAAGCAGCCACAGCCAAGAGGACAAGGATGTCAGTTCTGTTGGAGGGGTGTCCCAGCCCCACCAAGGCCCTTGGCTGACCCCACCACAGGCTGTCCTACACTGTCCTATACCTGTGCCTGTTTCCTTGAAAACTTTAACCACCTCCTTGGTTCCCTGCCTCACTCTGAGCCAGGATCTCACAAGCTTTACTGGTGTCCTGTCCCCAGCGGCTGTGTCTTCAAAGACAAAGTTTTCTGAGGATTTGCCAGTGCCTGTGAGTTCCCAGCAACCCACCCAGCTTCTTCCAAAGCCCTGCTAATGCTCCCCTAGCACCCAGGATGTTCTAGCCCCCAGATTTGCTTGAATCTTCACTCCATATGCCAGCACTGACCTGTACAGCCTCATTCTTCTGCTGCCTCAAATTACACACACACCCCCCCCTGCTATTTCAGGTCTTCTTCCTACCTTTAGCAGACTTATTGCTACACATATACCGCTCTCTCACCTGCACTCCCACGTGTCTCACAAATCCTTCCTTCTTCCCCTGCAGTGACAGAACCTCATCCCAGGCTCGTGGATGTTTCCTGAGGTCCATCCAAGCATGGGGAGTGAAGGAGGAAAAGAGAGCAAGGTCCTTCCTGTCATATTCCCAGGACAAACGTTCTCCGCGTCTCCTCTGCAAGCAACATCAACTGCCTTCCCTTGCTGGGCTCTGACATGGTCGTAAGCTAAAGCCAGCAACCATCACTTTGCTTCTCACTGATGTGCCCCGACTCTCTCTCCCAGACCTCCACATGGGCAAGCACTGCTGCTCAAGGCCGCTTACTCTTCAGAAGAGGCCTTGAGCTTCCTGGAGCTTCCTGGTGCTCATCAACTATCTTCCTGGCTCCCTCCAGAGCTCATGGTGAGCTTTCTTGTCCATAACAGGGCCTTCATGACCATCTTTCATGAAATCATTGTCTTTTTATGATTTTCTGTGCAGAAAGAGTAGTCACAGAAAGGCATCAAACACACCAAAAGGGATGCCAAGTGAAGTACCAGTAAGAACCAGGTGAGCAACACCCACGGCTGTGGCTTCCTTGCAGGGAGTCCTTCCTCAGAAGGGGAGCCAGCCTCTGCCAATCTGGGGAAGGAAATCAGCAGTAGCCATGCCACCTGGGAACACAAAGGGTGACTTTTGCAATACCGCCCCTCCTCTGAACCGCTTTAGATATGTACTTCTGGATTGGGTAACATGCTGTATATTGCAAATACTGATTTAATTGGCATTGCCCAAAGTGGCTACCACAGGTGCCGACTGCTCCACTGCAGGTACTTATATTTAGGCAGATTCATGCTTTTGTCGTTGTTGTTGCAGATACCGATATTCTTGAGGAAATCACACAAACTCTTGAAGGGTAATGGAAGGATTACCATCTTAGTGGCCCTCTGGTGAAGTGGCTCCTGTTTGCCAACGTCTCACTGTCATTGCCCAGGGTCTAAACCTAGGTAAATATTCTGGGTGTGGTGTAGAAAGTGCTGAGCAGAGGGGGATAATCACTTCTTCTGGCTGTGGTCCTGCTCATAGAGCCCAGGATCCTCTGCTGGGTCATGTTTTGCCTAATGAAACTCAAGGACCACCAGAGCCTTTTCCACAGAGCTGCTACCCAGCCGTGCAGCCCCTGGCCTCTGTTGCTGCAGCCTGTAATTCCCCTGCTCAGTCCTTGGCTCCTTTTAGAAGAGGTATGCAAGATTTGCCTTTTGCTTTCTCCAGTCATGATGACCTTCCAAAATGTACCACAGCGGCCCTGCTATGACATCAGCCTGGTCTCTCAACATCCTTGAATGCATCCCGTCTCAGCCAATGGACTATTAAGGGTTGACCTTACCTAAGTAACCCCTGACTTGATCTCCATCCACTGCTGGATTCTGCCTGGGGTTCTGCCTCTTAGGCACATGGAACTAGGAGACCTTGCTGGTGAAGACAAAGGCCAAGAGTACCTCACACCTATCTACACCTACTCTTACTAAATTCAGCAGTGGCCACACATTAGCTTCATTTCTTCTTTAACTGTTCCTGAAGTAGTAACAGCTCATCGTTGTGCCCTTGAACTCCCTTGCAGGTGTCAACTCTATGGGAGCTCTGGCTTTCCTAAAACCAACCGTATTTCTGAATTCCTCCTTTATTTCAATCCTTGCATCCACCTCCTGTATGCTTCCTTTTTTCTATGGAGCTTCCCCCTGAGTTTCCTGTTTCCCCAAGCTTCTCTCTTGATATCTCTGCTCGTTTTCCTGACTATTGGTATGCACGCTCTCATGCTTGAAAGACGCTGTCCTTGAAGATCAGCGGTACTGAGCTCAGCTGCTTTCTGTGCTGCTGATATGCAACTTAAATTCGCAAGACAAGGCCAAAGCCTGCTCCTCTGTGGTCTAGCATCTGCACTCTTCTATTCTCCTTCCCCTTGGGAGGTGAGATCCCACGGTTTCATGGTCACAACAGCCAAGACTGACACTGGTTTTCACATCCATAGCCATCTCTTCCTTCTTTGAGAGTAACAAATGTAGATGAGTGTCACCATTTTTGGCCAATCTGGCAGCTGTGCTATAAAGCCCTGTCCCCCAAGCTGTGTCCCAAGCCCCCTCCAGAAACCTCCAGGACTCCTTGCATGCTGTTGTGGTCTCCTTCCAGTGAGTGCCAGGTCAATTCAAGTCCGCAAGGGGACTTCAATGTGTTCTTTGTCTCCCACCACAATGTCACGCTTACCAGTCTCTCCTCTGACCCTCACACACAAGGGCTCACCCAATTTGTGCATCCCATCGAGGAGCTGAACACATCGAAGCAGCTCCTTCACACTGAGGACACCTCCCTCCTCATCTTTCCCGCCTGTCTCTCCTGATGATCCTGTACCCATCCATCACAGCACCCCAATCCTGTGAGCTGTCCCAACACGCCTCAGTCATTATTCCCTCCAAGTGGAATGAAGACATTGCACGCAGAGCTCCAGCTCCTCTTGCCTGTGCCCCAGGCTGAGGGCATCCGTGCATGTCTGGGCCGCAGCACCTCAGCTGTGGCACATGTGGGCTGGGACCAGACTTGCAATGGGGAAACCTGCTACCAAGCGCCCAAGACCTCAAGCGCGCAAAGGCTTTGCTTCAGGGCAGAGGCATGGTGAGGTGGAGAGCAGATGGCAACGTAAAGAAGAAATGAGATGCCCACAAAGAAGGCAAACCCTGCTCTCTTCAAGGCCAAAGAGAAACAGAGCTGGGCTGTGCAGTCCGAGCAGGAGAGGGGTTTGCTGTCTGTGGTGTCTCTGCAGCCTCTGAGGGCTTGCGGTGGAGGCGAAGCTGACCTCAGGAAGCACGAGATGATGTTGGCAGTGTCCTTGGGTGTGGACATCCTGTGACACCGGCACAATGAAACTCATTGGCCTGATCCATGATTGTGACATCGAGAGGATAGTGAAACAATGGGGGAGAGAAGAACTAGCAGAGATTGAGAGGGAATGCACACGAGTGGGGACTCTGGTGTGATGGGCTTGGTATTCATGCATTGCCCAGCATCTACTGGATAGACAAGGGACAGACCTTATGTCGCTGCAGCAGTGGGATTCAGTCATTGGCCCAAAGGCACCGAATCTGTCTGAGATGCCCTGGGTGGTGCCTGTCACACAACTAGTCTGAATGGGGATCGGGTTCTTGTACAGGACCTGCGCTGTCCACGTCAGATGCATGCAGTCGTACTGGGGCGCCCTGGCATCTCACATAGCACTACAGGCCTGTATTTGGAGATTCAATTAAGATTCAGCTGCCCTGAGTTAGTTTAGACAATGAGAGTGCTAGGGATGCACTTGACAAAACTGCCATTCTACTCCAAGGACATGTAGAAAATAGAGCTGATGGAGAACAGAAAGAAAGAGACTTAGCTCTCCCTATGGCACATGACTCCATTTGGTCAGCTGAATACCTCTATAGGCTGCCCAGGACATAAGGAATATCCACAGGTTCAGGTGTCCCACATGTGGGCATCTGATGTCATTCCACCTGGCGCAGTTAATTTCCCAGCAGCCTCCAAGAAGATGGCCCCAGATGCTGCCCTGTCTCTCAGCATTGCTCCACTAGAGCTTGCAGTCACCTGCACACATCTTAGACCGCCCCCTGAAGCTCAAATGGCACCAGGTGTTTGGGTCTGAAGAACTCACTCCTGCCTTCCATCTCAATTAATTAGCATGGGAGCTGAGACAAGCAGCTCACATGCAGGTGCCAATTCTGTGCACATCTGAACTGAGGCAAGAGGAATCCCACATCCTGTGGGTTTGGGGCAGGCATGAGAGGGAGTTGAGTCACCTTCCAGCCCATATAGAGACCCAGGATGAGATGCCTCGACTGACTCAGCTGCATCACTTTCCTCAGCGGTAGGGGTAAAGAAGATCCCTCCCTTGCACTGCCGGGGTGTCCACCCTAGTGATGGGACAAGAAAAGGTGATCATAGGACCTAAATCTGTCTCTGATAAGAGAAATGACACAGCTGGAAACAAGTCTCTCTCTCCAGCTGAGGGAGGGAACTTCAGTGATTCCTTCAGCCTGTTTCACAGCAGGTTCCCCTGGAGCCCCAGGGACACCTCCTGGGAGCCCAGAGGGGGCAGAGAAAGTGCTGCCCTGGGCTGGTCCTCTGCTGCTGAGCTGGGCTCCTGGGATGGAGAGAGCTCATGGCAACCGGGAAGCGCTGCCGAGAGACAGCTCTGCCCAGGAGCAGCTCCTCTGCGAAGTGCAGCAGGGCTGAGGGCACTGCCTGCAGGCACCGAGGGGAGAGGAGCGAGGCAGAGAGAGAAGGCAGCGTGGAGTGGGAGGAGAGCTGAGTGTTCACTGGTGGAGAAATCTTCACAGCCCTTAACACAGTAAGTCTCTGGCTGCAGGGCAACACAGCTGTGATTCCTAGAAAGATCTCCTAAAGCTGGCACATAACCACAGCTTACGGAATCTGTCAGGGGGACTCTCAGTGTTTCTCCAGCGTAGAGGAGGAGGATGTGTTCAGAGCAGGGCTTCCCTGCTGCACTTTCAGAGGGACAGTGCATGATGCTTCCCTTCTCCCAGGGATGGCTGCAGGGATGTGAGGCTGGTTGTGCAGCCATGGGTGCCCAGAGCCGCCCTTCAGAGCAGGGTCCCTGCTCCCCAGGGGGCTGGGTGCCAGGGCAAGGGACTCTGCTGCCTGCCAGGGTCAGCACTCAGCCTCCTCAGGGAGCTCCCCACGGAGCTCCAGGGAGAAGGTGCGGGTGGAAGAAACGACCCCTGGCAGGGCAGGGTCTTTTTGCTGTTGAGAGGGTGCTGCGTCTGTCAGGGCTGCTCACAGCTCCAGATCTTTTCTAAGGCATTTCCAAGGAGACTTTCAAGGATGACATCAAAGCCGCATTTTCCGGAAAGGGAAGGAATCTGTGCTTTCATTTTTCCACTCTTGGTGGGCTGGGTGGGCAGTGGAAATTTACTTCTCCGCTCTGGAGAAGGCCCTGAGACCCCAGTTCTGGTTAGGACTTTTCTGAGCTGCTCCTTAGACCCTGCACATGGAGAGATGACCCTGTGCGGTGCCCTGCTGCCAAGAGGGGTCTGCAGGGCTGCAGAGCTGAGCACAGAGCGGGTTGGATGGAGTCTGTTAGCACTGACAGGGAGGAGACGTGGGGACAGAGAAAGAGCTGCTGGCAGGGACAGCTCCAGGCAGCAGATATGGGCAGGGAGTGAGAGGGGAGCTGCTGCTAGAAATGCCGGGGGAAGGGGGATTCGGGCACCTTCCTGCCATCCCCTGACATGCCGGACACCTTCCCCGGAGCAAGCCCCTGGTCTCCTCTCCCACGCAGCAGGGCACTAGGAAAAATGAAGTAGATTTTGTTCAGAGTAGTCTAACCTAAACACTTTACTGTCTTTTCCTCCATGGACAGTGTTGATGTCCAGCATAACCAGATGTCCAACGGCAGCTCCATCACCCAATTCCTCCTCCTGGCATTCACAGAAATACTGGAGCTGCAGCTCTTGACCTTCTGGCTCCTCCTGGGCGTCTACCTGACTGCCCTCTGGGGCAACGGCGTCATCATCACCGCCGTAGCCTGTGACCACCGCCTCCACACCCCCATGTACTTCTTCCTCCTCAAACTCTCCGTCCTCGACCTGGGCTCCATCTCCACCACTCTCCCCAAAGCCATGTCCTCTTCTCTGTGGGACACCAGGGCCATCTCCTACATGGGATGTGCTGCCCAGCTCTTTCTGTTAGTCTTTTTTATGTCCGCAGAATTATGTCTTCGTACTGTCATGGCCTACGACCGCTACATTGCCATCTGCAAACCCCTGCACTACGGGACCCTGCTGGGCAGCAGAGCTTGTGTCCACGTGGCAGCAGCTGTCTGGGGCAGTGGGTTTTTGTATGCCGTGCTTCACACTACCAATACATTTTCACTACCGCTCTGTCGAGGCAATACTGTGGACCAGTTCTTCTGTGAAATCCCCCAGATCCTCAAGCTCTCCTGCTCACACTCCTACCTCAGGCAGGTTGGGCTTCTTGTGCTTAGAGCCTGTTTAGCATTTGGGTGTTTTGTTTTCATTGTGCTGTCCTATGTGAGATCTTCAGGGCCGTGCTGAGGATCCCCTCTGAGCAGGGACGGCAAAAAGCTTTTTCCACGTGCCTCCCTCACCTGGCCGTGGTCTCCCTGTTTATTAGCACCACCATGTTCACCTACCTGAAGCCCCCCTCCATTGCCTCCCCATCCCTGGACCTGGTGGTATCATTTCTGTATGCAGTGGTGCCTCTAGCAGTGAACCCCCTCATCTACAGCATGAGGAACCAGGAGCTCAAGGATGCCCTATGGAAACTGGCACAACGGATGCTGTTTTACTGACAATACCCTGCCTCCCCTTCTCTCCACATTTCCCAGAGTTTCTCTTAGGCCAGGAGTCTGCTGTTTTCCCTTGTGATCATCCTACGTCTAGATAATTCTCTGGGTTTACACTGCTTCTCTTGAGGCTTGATCCTGTCGTGTCTGACCCTTGGACAACACTGTGTCAGATGTGACCTGTCCACATGCAGCTCGTCAGTAAAAGGGTATCTCCCAGGTGAGGTGCTTGAAGGCTGAGCTCTTTCTCCAACGCTGCTGCCAGGAAAATGTCCAAGGAATTGGTCTTTTAAAGAGTCTTTTCTCCTTGGGTTCTCCCTAAGATTGGGGTTAAGCTCATGGTGTGCTTGTGTTCCATTGGACCGAAAGTTCTGGTTTTCAAAGCTCTCTTCTTTGTGTCCGATGGCAGTGGAGATGGTGCATGGGCTCCCGGTTAATTCCACAGGCTGC
Organism: Spheniscus humboldti; assembly: GCA_027474245.1. Lineage (NCBI taxonomy): Eukaryota > Metazoa > Chordata > Aves > Sphenisciformes > Spheniscidae > Spheniscus > Spheniscus humboldti. The sequence goes on along the minus strand of CM049915.1, from coordinate 1,550,544 downwards.
TTCACATATGACAGGACGGATGGCATATGGTGGTCTCTCTGGAAATGAATTTGGAGGGCTCAGGAGCGGATGGGGACTCACCACGTGCCCTGGAGTGGGAGTGAATTGAGACACACAAGGTGAATCACCCTCAGAGGTGATGTCCCCCAAAAGCAAAACACTAAATTGAGGCATGCACAAGAAAAGACTCTGCCATGGGAGTCAGTAGGAACCCAGCAGGCACAAGGAAGGGAGACTGGAGAGATGCGGGAGCTGCCTGAGGAGCCCCAGGGCTCTTGTGCTGTCCTGGTGTGTGGGGCTGATGGGGGCAGAGGAGGAGACAAATGCAGTCAGAGTTGGGGATGATCTATAATATGAATGCAGCAGAGCTAGAGATTGACTGGCCTCTATTTCCTTGTGCCCTTGGGGCCAGCATCAGCCCTGGGGCTGGTGGGGAGGCTGACCCCCCTCTCTGCCCCCCAGGAGCTGCTGTGCCCTTCAGAGGGCTGGGTGCCCAGCGCTTTGCAGCACCCTGCAGTGGACACTGGTGAGGGAGGTGGAGAGACCTGGGGAGGGGCTGGGCTGGGCCCAAAAAGGCCTGGAAGAGGAAATGCTACCGTAGAGCTAATGTGAGTGAGTGTGCAGGATGGGGGCACCCAGCAGGCTGCTCAAGGTGCAGAGCCAGGCGTCATGGTGAAGGAAGCAAGGCACCTAAGGTGCAGAAGAGAGGGGCCCGGTCTGTGCCGTGTTCCCTTTGCATCCCAAGGAAGCTGCCCTGGGAAATTGTCCCAGACCAGTCCCACACACCAGCCATTTCCATCTCTGCCATAGGTCATGGGTTTGAGATAAAGACAGGGAGATCACTTACTGATGACTGTCACAGGCAAAGAAAACAACACATTTATTGCCAATTAAAATAATTTGGATAGTTAGAAATGATAACAAACATATTAAAGACCATTGCCCCACCCTACTCCTTTTTCCCAGGGTCAAATTACTCCTTCATTCCCAATTGTTCTACCCACCCCAAGCTTGAGAGGCGTGTGGGGTGGGGAAATGGTGGGTTTCCATCAGTACTTAACAGTTCACCTTTGTCACTCCTTCCTCCCCATACTTCTCCCCTGCTCCACCGTGACTCCTCTCCACAGGATACCATTGTATTTACAGTCAAGGCTGTGTTGTTCACTTCTTTCTCTCTTACTTTTCTCCTTTATACTCACAGAATCCCAGAAATGTTGACGTTGGAATGGACCTCTGGACTTTCCCTTTCCCTTTGTGAAACCATCTTAAATAAAAGTCCTGTTGAACTAATTTGATATCCTGCTATGAAAACGTCACCTGCCCAGTGGACGAAGGGAAGGTGGTGGATGTGGCTTTTCTGGATTTTAGTAAGGCTTTTGATATTGTCCGTCGCAGCATCCTTCTGGACAAGTTGTCCAACTGTGGGATGAGCGGGTTCATGGTGCGTTGGGTGAAGAACTGGCTGGAGGGCAGAGCTCAAAGGGCTGCAGTGAATGGTGCTACATCTGGCTGGTGACCGGTCACCAGCGGTGTTCCTCAGGGCTCAATCCTAGGGCCAGCTCTGTTCAATGTATTTGTCAACGATCTGATGCAGGAGTTGAATGCACCATTAGCACGTTTGCTGATGATACCAAACTGGGAGGTGCTGTTGACTTTCTCGAGGGACAAGAGGCCTTGCAGAAGGATCTAGATAGATTGGAGCATTAGGCTATGATTAATGGGACAAAATCTAACAAGTCAAAATGCCGCATTCTGCACCTGGGACGGAGTAACACCGGGCACAAGTCTAACTTGGGAGAGGAGTGTCTGGAGAGCAGTCCTGCAGAAAGTCATATGGGGGTGCTGGTCAACAGTCAGCAGTGTGCCCTGGCAGCCAAGAGGGCAAACCGCATTCTGGGGTGCATTGAACAGAGCAAAACCAGCTGGTCAAGAGAGGGGATTATCCTGCTGTATTCAGCGTTGGTGTGGCCTCACCTGGAGTTCTGTGTGCAGTTCTGCGCCCCACAATTTAAGAAGGATGTGAAGGTCCTTGAATGCGTCCAGAGGAGAGCAACAAAGCTGGTGAAAGGGCTGGAAGGCATGTCCAGTCAAGTAAGTGCTGATAATGTCAAACCTGTTTGAAGACTATGGAAAACTGTTAGACTTGTTTGTTCTAACAAGAGAGACACATGCATACCTTTTTTTTTTATTCCCCAAACCCTTTTAGCTACCTGAAGAAACCCTTGGGTCCACCTCCATCATAATATACTTGCTTTCGTTGTGGAAAACCTGGCCACTATATAAAGAACTGCCCGACAAATGGGGTAAGATTGTGGGGGGCTTCTGGTGTTACTTCGTTTTTAGGTTTTTTACCTTGGCAGTTACGTCACAAATCCAGGAATACTCATATTAAGAATTGTTTCTCTTGGGGTGAAATACAGCGCTTATGTGGCAATGCTGCAAAGTCCTTCAAAACTCAAGGGAAACCTGGAATTATTAATGTAAAATTTTCTTTTGTCTAGGTCATAGACATGAAACATGTCCATAGATCTTTCTCTGTGAACTTTCAGGCCTGTTTTTATACATTTCAATATCACTGGAAATTTTTCTGGTTTTAACTCTTTTTAATGACAGTTCACAGTTGTTAGTGTTTCGTATAAAACCAAGATGTGGCTGTTGACCTCATCTATTGAATATTTGCATGTTTTAATTACACAAGCCTCTGGTTGAGCGTTCATGCCATGTAACGTTAGTCACTGAATGTATACGCATGAGGTATGAATTCAACCGTCACACACAGATGGTGAATACAAGTTTCCCCAGTGACTGGTTCAGAGCACCGGATTAGGCTCTCGCTCTGAACTGCGCTGTGCAGGAGGAGCGGGCTTGCGTCTCTTCTCTGAGAGGATGGTGAGCTGGGGGATATTTCACCTGTAAGGAACCTGAAGTTAAGCCAAAGAATGTCAGCTGAGCTGAAAACACTGCTCTAGCCTTTGGAACATCCTGGCTATATTCATGTAGGAAAATAAGTATTTTAGTCGAGCAATCCTTACGCTAGGTCAAAGGAGAGGATTAAAGGCTTTTGCTGCTTAAAATAACCATTGAAATGTCATTTTAAGTGTGGGTCTTAAGATGAGATATGTCTGCATTTCTTTTCCTAACAGGACAAAAATTTTGAGTCTGTTCCCAGAATTAAGAAGAGCACAGGAATTCCAAGGAGTTTCACGATGGAGGTGAACGATCCCAACATAAAGGGTGCTATGCTGACAAACTCTGGAAAATATGCAATACCAACTATTAATGCGTAAATATGGAATTAAGTGGACCGACCAAAAAGTGAACGAGAGCAACCATGCGTAAATGTCCGGGTGGAAATGCAACCAAGTTGGCCAGCATCTGTAATGACGGGGGAGGAAGCATTGTCATTGTATCTTAACCTTAAAATCTGTGATGCTTTCTGATATTAAAAAAGGGTGGTCCTACTCTTCATGCCCCTGGCAGCTGGTTAAACTTGTGGCATGCTAAGAATCTGTATTTCTGCAAAACATTTCAGCAGTGTTTACAGTGGAGTCGTTCTCTTTAAAGCTCGTTTTGCTTCTGTTTCATGTTTCAAAGGCTTCTTGCAAAATTTAACAAACAGCTGTTGGACTGAGATTTCCTCCCCCTCTGACTTTTATCAAATCCCACGTGTGAAACAGACTGAAGTTTTCCTGTTGCTATAAACTAAGAAAAGACTACTGTGTGCCGACAAGAGTGGCTGTTTTAAAATGTACTTGGTAGCACTTCTGTTTTTCTGTCATGGATCTCCGTTCGTGGCAGCTGTAACACAGACTTCTTCCATTTAGAAAATGTAATTACTCGGAGACTAACTTGAGCCTGAGCCTGCAGTTTACATTTACCCTCGGGCAAAGGAGAGGTGGAATTCATTTCACCTGATTTCTAGCTGTCAAAATATTATTTTTCTAGTCTGAGCTAATTTCTTAGTTGAACCAATGAATGGGAGAGTTCTGCAGAAGGAAAATTGTTCCCCCTCCCTCTTCTAGTGTTGTGGCTATAGAAAAGTAGTTCAAGCTAAATGCCTACGTTTTGGAAGGCTAATGTGGAGCGAGAATTCCCTCTATTATCTTCCTTTGATAAAAGCCAAAGCTTGGAAAAGTTTTCCTTGACCCATCTTTAACTTTCTTCTTTTCCCTTCCCCACCCCCGCTCCAGGGAAGCTTACGCTAGAGGAAAGAAGGAGAAGCCTCCCTTTTTACCAGAGGAGCCGTCCTCCTCTTCCTCCCCAGACGATCCTATTCCAGATGGGTTGTTATATCTCATTTGTAAAGATCTAATGACTGATGCAGCTGTTATTCCCTGCTGTGGAAACAGTTACTGTGACAAATGTGTTACTCCCATGTTTGTTGATTCAAAACATCACATCTGATCTTCTGGAAGCAGAAATAGGAAATAATGAAATTGCTTTGTTACCAGTTCTATTTCATACTTAAGTATACCCTGAATGGGAAAGGACTCTTCTCATAGATAAAAAAAAAAAAAGGCAGAAAGCTTTTTTCCTTTTTGATGTATCTAGTTAAATCCTCTTTACATGTGGAAGGACGTGTATGAGAAGAGTGCGTAATTGTGCAGGTGATGACAGTATTAGATATCGAATGCATTTAGTTTGTCCACAGCCCCTTCTCTCATACAGAAGTATGTAGCCAACTCTGGTGACTTACTGTGGTCTGCAACAAAGGGATAGTTAGGCATTTAATCCACGTTCTTCTCCACGGGAGAGCTGGTTAAAACCTTCAGAACTCAAACCTACCAAGGCTTTTTTGAGATGTCTTTTATTCTTTAACCTTGAGGTTGGCGACTTCTCACTGTACCAGAGAGTGGAAAAAAGACTAGTCGAAACATCAAGACACAGCCTACTCTACCTCTTCAAATGTTACAGTACTGAAATATCAAAACTGCAGAGTTATTTGCTGCATACTAGAGATTTTTTACACCATTGAACACTTACAACTTCATGCTCTCAATTCAAGACCACATTCACCTATTAATCATACATGTGTTTTTATAATTGATTGGAACCCCCAAAATTTCCATAGTATGGCTAAAAACTCTTTTGATGATTCTAACTATACACAGGTATTAGAACAGCATTACTGAGTCTGAGGCACACACATGCCCGTCGTGTCATCAGACAGAGGTTTCTCCTGATGCTTTAATTGCCAACAAGTTCCTACGCCAGGTAACATGATGACTTTTACATAACCTGTTTGTAAGAAAAGTCTGTTTGTAAAAAGCTGAAAGGGAAGAAAATATTCATTTACATCTCCTTAAGCAAGGCTAAATCGAATAATTTACTTTTCGGATCCATTCTCTGTTGTGACAGAAGCTTACAAGTCTTTAGAGACAATCTGGCAAATTCAGGTCACACTTTTGTTTAACGTGACTGCCTCACTTTCAAGTTCGGTGTTAACACCGAAGTACTTTAAATACAGAGTTACCAGTCATTAACAGCAGTGTTGGATGTGATGTGTTCATATAGCTGTATGTTGATTGATTTTAGGATGGATAGCATTTACAGGAATACACAAGTAATTTTACTCTGTGGAGGCTTTTGTTCGTATAGCTACTGAAGTTTCGTATGACCTTTTTGTAAACGTTTTTCTGCCTCTAGTCTGTGAACAACTTCAGAAATGGAACTGGCTACACAAAAAGGCTCCGTGAGCAGGTTCAGCAGCAACAGCAGCAGCAGCCGCCACCTCCACCTCCACCACCACTCGTGGCTGTTACACCTCCTGCTGCTCTGGTGACGGGCCCTGGACTTTCTAAATCTTCCTCTCTGTCAACGAGCAGTTTGGTGGAAGAGGTGGTCAGTTTTATTTCAACATACGCAGTGATTCTTGTATTTTAGTAGAGCTTATTTCCCAACTGTTGGCATTTATTCACAAGGGCTATCAGGTTCCTATCCTGAGGCAACCAGCATTCCCAAGTCTTCTGGGCCCCCCAGGACAATCAAGACCCACAACTGGGAAGTAACTATAACTTTAGAATGTCTTTAAAAAAATCATCTTCAGACAAACCGAATGGGATTTTTTTTCTTTTTCCTCTCCCCACTCCAAAAGGTCACCCAGTGAGAACCAGTACGATTCGCTCAGCAGGTGGCAGACCAGGCTGGGAGCTGTAAGTAGTCTACAGAAATTCAATGTATTACTGCTTGTAACCTGTTAAATGAGGCCGTAACACGTAACTTACACAACAGCTGATTTATAAAGAAATAAGTATGCACAGATAGTCGTGGAGAATATAAGTGGGAATTAATTTTTAAATGGCTTAATTTGAATTGGCTTTAACGAAGGAGATCCGTGCTTGCAGTAAGATTATTTCAAATAAAACTCCAGCACGTGATTGAAAAGAGGACTCTGAAAAATGAGCGCTTTTTGAGGAAACCATAATTATGTATAAAAATTAAATATAATTAAAAGATCAGATGGAAAGTCACCCTGTTGATTACTGGCTGAATCGGGCTGAAGAAATTGATTTCCCAATAGAAATCAGCCTCCAACATTCTTTTTGTAACAACTGAGTTGATATTGATTGAGCAAATTGTTGGAAAAGTCAACGCTGTTACTTTATGACAATTTTGAATTTCTTCAATTTCGTCATCTCAAATAGCCAAGCCGCTTTCTCTCCGTTGGAGAGAGAGGAGTCTGTTTCATCTATCACTGCAGTGTCAAGTTAGTCCTTCCTTTTGGTATATATTTGTTATAGATCGATTGTAAGAGTGCATTGTGTTTATAAAATCTTACAGATAAATCAAACCAAAACACAGGATCCATCCCACAGATTGTCTAAAATCCCAAATTTGGCAAGCAAAAAAAGAACAATTCAGGGACAAGAAGAGGCCAAATACATCACCAAGAGGCAACAACGTAGGAAGCGTATGTGGAAGAAGTTGAAGAGTTCGAGAGAAGATGAGTTAATAGCTGTGCAGTACTTTGAAGATCACAAGGGTGCAGTGTTAAGAGTATCAAGGAGTGGCAGAGGAGCGGTGGGCACTTGGCACATGGGAGATGGGAGCATGGGCAGCCTCCACCCACTGTCGCAAAGCTGAGGATAAGGAGAGAAGACTGAAGGAACTGTTGGGGGTGAGGATGTGGAAGGCAAGTATGAGGATCAAGAAATGAGCGTAGTCTCAAATGAACAGAAAGCAGGGAGAAAAATGCTGAAGTCGAGAACAAGAAGTGCTTGCCAACGCGCTCCCGCTTCATTCCCTTTCCTCTTCTTCAAACTCAGGGCAGAGTGTAACAAACAGTGACACACGTTTTGGGGTTTCTTTAGAAGTTCAAGTTGAGGAGGCCCGCACAGTGAACGTGCCCAAAGGACTCAGGCCCCAACACCAGTCTTTGTGCCTGGGCCTCCACTTCCCTTGTATCCTCCACCACCCCATGCACTTCCTCTTCCACCGGGGGTACCACCACCACAGTTTCCTCCTCAGTTTCCACTGGGTCAGCCTCCATCTGCTGGGTACACTGTCCCCCCTCCAGGATATCCCAGCTCCTGCAAACAGGTCCTCAGCTTGGGTACCAACAGCAGTACCAACGGCTCATTCAAATACCATCCCAATGACAGAAGCACCTCCTTTATAGAATCATAGAATCGTTTAGGTTGGAAAAGACCTTTACGATCACCAAGTCCAACCCTAAACCTAGCACTGCCAAGTCCACCACTACACCATGTCCCTAAGCACCACGTCTACACGTCTTTTCAATACCTCCAGGGATGGTGACTCAACCATTTCCCTGGGCAGCCTGTTCCAATTCTTGACAACCCTTCTGGTGAAGAAATTTTTCCTAATGTCCAATCTAAACCTCCCCTGGCGCAACTTGAGGCCATTTCCTCTCGTCCTATCGCTTGTTACTTGGGAGAAGAGATCGACACCCACCTCGCTACAACCTCCTTTCAGGTAGTTGTAGAGAGCGATGAGGTCTCCCCTCAGCCTCCTTTTCTCCAGGCTAAACAAGCGCAGTTCCCTCAGCCGCTCCTCACAGGACTTGTTCTCTAGACCCTTCACCAGCTTCGTTGCTCTCCTTTGGATGCGCTCCAGCACCTCAACGTCCTTCTTGTAGTGAGGGGCCCAAAACTGAACACAGTATTCGAGGTGCGGCCTCACCAGTGCCGAGTACAGGGGGACGATCACTTCCCTACTCCTGCTGGCCACACTAGTTCTAACACAAGCCAGGATGCTATCGGCCTCCCTTATCTAGGGAGGAGTTTTACAGAGAACAACGGAGACTTAAAGAGGAGTAAGTATTTGGCTCAGTGAAGTTGCGTTGTGTTTCATTTTTGTATTTCGGTAGCGTATCGGACTGCAGTTATGCTGAAGTGCATCTGACAGAAGCAAAAATGACACAGTGTTTTTTCCAATCTACTTTTTCCTTGTGGATGGTAAGCATCCCAAACTAAAGCAAGACAAATGTGATTCTAAAACTTTTCCCTAAAACTTGTCGGAACTCTAAACTGGTTTTGCTTAAATAGGATGTTCTGTTCACCTTTTGCATTTGCATGCAGTATCCATTTTCTCATACTGGCTGTGTTTTGTTTCTTGGTGTCTTTTTGTGATAAAGGCCAAACTATAATTGTAATAAAGGTCAAACTTATTTTAACAGGGAAAAGAAAAAGTCCAAACTTGATGAGTTTACCAATGATTTTGCTAAGGAATTGGTGGAATATAAGAAGATTCAAAAGGAGCGTAGGCGTTCGTTTTCCAGGTAACTGCTTTACATGTCCGTAATGGAGAAGCAGATTGTCTCAAAGAATCAGGAGGAGTTCCACTCCACCTCTCTATCATTAGGTGGACTGGGGGATTCAAGGGATTAGCAGCGATGGGAGTTTCACATGTAGGTTACTTACTCAAATACGGCGGAGATTACAGTTGACTGAGGCTAGAAACTGAGCAGGTGTAGTTGCTGGATTTTCTGTGTCTCCCTATTCTGATTGTAACCATTACCTCAAAGCAACTCGGAGGAGGTATGTGAGAGAAATTGTCTTCTTTTCCTCTGTTGTTTCTCTCATGTGGATACACGGAGAGATTTTAACCTGGACTGCAAACTGGTGGCTTTCGCTAGGATGTTGTTGAGATTGTTGAATTTTTCTTAGGAATTAAAAGATCAGACTTGTTTGTAAGGAAATCTTGAATTGGTGAAGGATTTTGAGAGGAGGAATGATGCTAATGAACATATGTGGAATAATGTGAAATGGTTCTTTAAAAACTAATCAAAGAAAAACTTGTGAAGAAAAAACTCAGGGTAGCTGATGATTTCTACCCCCAAAAATCACTTGGTCAGGCGTTGGAATAGCTCTCTATTAGTAATGCTGTCAGTATCTTTCCTGGAGTAATGGCACTGAGTCATATTACTAGAGGCTGAGTTTAGAAGCTTTTAGATATGACTTTTCTTGAAATGCAGTCACTATCCTTGGTTAGAGCTAGAGGTACGTGCAAACTTTTGCTAGGACATCTGGCTAGAAGTGTTGATTAAATAGTCCTACTATACTATCGTTCTAGGTCAAGGTCACCCACACACAGAAGATAGCATTCACAGTCAAGGTCTCCAGTATGCAGAGGCCAGTCTCCCACTAAACGGACTACACCTCAAGGGGAAGGAGAAAGGGAGTATTTTAACAGACACACAGAAGTTCCACTGTATGATATGAAAACTAACTATGGCAGATCTGTTGACTTGAGAGATCCATTTGAAAAGGACAGATACAGAGAATGGGAACGGCACTATAGAGAATGGTATGAAATGTTCTACAAGGGCTGTGCTGTCGGTGCTCAACCTCGACCTCCAGTAAACAGTGAGAACTCTTCTCCAGAGAGGTTTGGTCCACCTGGGACCAGATGAGAGAAGTCACCACATGCTCAGGGACGTAGGGAGGATTATCCTGGTGGGCAGAGCCACCGAAATCGTAATATAGCTGGAAATTACCCTGAAAAACCTTCTGGAAGTGGCATCAAAGGCCCTACAAAAACAAAAGAGAAGGAGGTGGAAAATCCACTGGGAGATGACAAAGGAAATAAACATAAAAGACACCAGAAGAGAAGAAAAGGGGATGAGAATGAAGGATTTCCCAGTGCTGAGTTGTTAGAAGGTGCGAGACAACCAAGAGAGCCAGTTACAGCAGAAGACGTTAAAACGGACTCTCTGTTCATGCTCCCAAGCAGAGATGATGCCACCCCTGTGAGGGATGAGCCTATGGAAGCAGATTCTATTGCTTTCAAACTGGTGTCTGAAGAGGAGAAAAAAGAGAAGGATAAGCCAAAAGCAAAAATTGACAAGACAAAGCACAAAGTGGAAGTGGCTGTTCCTCCTAAGAAAGATGATATAAGAGAACAGCTAAAGCTTCCCAAGAGAAGGTGGACGCCGATTGTGAAAAATCTCCTCAAAAGGAACCTCCTGTGAAAAAAGTGAAGGAGGAGTAGCCCATGACAGACAGTGTTAAAACATCTTCCTCTTAAAAGGGTGAGAATATTTTGATACTATCCTGTAAAGAGGAGTTGCCAGTGTGGGAAGCTAGAAGGGAGTACCTGATCAGCCTCAACATAATGTTGCAGGATTACTCATCTTCAAGACACAAAGAAGAAGCTTTCAGAAGCTGCTTACCCTTTTTCGTATGTTTCGTTAATTTTGTGTTGGAAACTAAGACAATTTTCACAGAAGAATTTAACTGGCTGTAAGTTATGGACATTTCAGGGGGGGTTGCAACAGCCAAAACAGAAGCGTTTCTGGAACATGGGCAATTGCATGGCTGTTTTTCTCTTTGTTTACAAGCATGTGTATAAACATGTTCATAAATAACGTTAACATTCTTTTAGCCTCGCGTGTTCCCTGGCATGTCTGTATGGCATTTCTAAGTAGCATCTTACCACAAGCTAACACAGATGTCTCAATCAAAAAAAAAAAAACAACAAAAAAGGAAAAACCCTGGAGTGGGAGGGAAGCCTTAGTGTTAGTTAGAACTAATTCAAGTAAATGAAAGACAAAGCAAAACCTTTCCCTTCTTGTGTGCTCTGACTGTACCTGATTTGGGTTGTGGGTAGCCATGGGGAGGGTGGAAGCCTTGCATCTCTCTTTACAAGTCCCCTCTCTCTCTCCCCCTCTCTCTCTCACTGTAAAAGCACTGCAGCCTCAGGTGCTTCTCGTGTTGGAGACATAATTAGCTTTATTCTTAAAGCTAACTCAGGTCTTGCTCTAAAGTGTGGGGTTTTGTTTGGTTTTGTTTAATACACATATGAATAATTATAATGGCAGTTCACAGTTTTCAGTATTTCGTATAAACCCAAGATGTTTCTGTTGACCCCATTGTGGGAAAATAACGTAAGATTGGCCAAGAGGACTGTAAACACGCTCAAGTGACTTGCAGCTGGGGTGTAGAAAAACACATATACCACACTAATTGCTGTTTGGCCTTGTGTGTTGGACAAGTAGAACACCTGTTTAGATAACATAGGCCTGTGATAGACTTAGAGGCACCCTAGCGAACATGCTTGAGGTTCCTGCCCTGCTACGGGAAAGATCAAAGCGCAGTGGTAAACTATGCCTGCGCGAATCCCTGATAAACAGGTGAAAACAGCAGGTTCAGCCATCCTCTAGCATGGACCGAGCTCCGCGGTGCCTGCATCCCCGCTTGTGTGCCTCTGCCCGGGTGCTGCTTCGGGGATACCCCCATTGGCGAGGTAACAAAAATCAGTTTACTCTTTGCATTTCATCTGTGGTTTTGTGGTTGTTCCTGCGTCCTGCCTGTGCCGGCTCACCCAGACAGTTTACCCTACTCTGCAGGCTTGCAGAGCACATGTTGTCTTATTTCCCCCCATCTACAATGCAAGAAGGAACCAGGCGTAGAGCGCAAGATGCCATGTAACAGAACACAAGTCTGACAGAGCAGATGAGAAACTGGCTTAGCTGTAACTCAAGTCTGAAACGGATGAAAATAAAAAAAAAAAGCCCAACGAAGAGAGAAAGTGAGGATTTAAAAGACCTGACTCGTTGTCCTGATACTGCTCGTTTATATCAGTTGTCAGTATTTGTGCAAAGCTTGCGGCTGGAGATTGGAACGTTCTTGCTAGCCCTGATTTTAAGGCTGCAGTGTAATACGTAGTATGCAATTAAAGCAAAACCAGCCAAGGTGCTCTCAGGAACAGCAGTAATGTGCATTCCGTAGCGTCTTTATCCCATGCTGAACAAGGATGGGGTAAGACAGAACTCCCTTTGGGAAATGCACTCAAATCATGTTGAAAATGCCGAATTCAAGACCCCACTGCATCAGCTACTGGTCTCACTCAAGACGGAACAGCTATCATCTGCCTTTGTGAACAAGAAAAATGAAGTCAATTGGACAAACATAGCACACCACAGAAGAGGACAAGCACTTCAGGTTGAACCTCAGCAAGACACGAGACATTTAACACAGTTTCTTCAGCGATGCCCGTTACCAGAGAGAGACGCAGGAGTTTAACAATGTAAAGCAGAGAACGAATGCCCTATGGGTCCAAGCGTGCTGGTATCAAGAAGGAAAGGTGGGCTGTATTGGTTTAATGCTCTTTAACTAAGTTAAAAAGGGGAAGCCTAGCAAGGCAGGGCAAAGCTTCAAGTCACCAGTGCCTGGGGAACCACTTCACCAAGGAAATGACGCCAAGCACACTCTGACCTATACCCTGGTGGAAGTTCCAGCTCTTCTGACAAGAGGATGCTGCTGCTTCAATGCCGCTTGTGGGGTCAGGCAGCATAGGGAGCTGCAGCAAGGGCTGGGGACTAACAGGCAGAGCGACGCTGGCTGACAAGGCAGCAGATGGTCGAGCCAGGTGTACGGAACGGCTGCCTGGATGGGAAGCTCTGCTGCATGAGCCTGTGCTGACCTGGCCCTTTTCCAGCCTGCAGGGATGCCAAAGGCACAGTGGCACAGAGCTGCTGGCTCCCTCTGGGCTGCAGGCCCCACACAACAGGACTTTCGCAGCAGGAAAAAAAAAACCAAAGGTCATTCTGCTACTTTTCTGCACTCTCTGTTCTGTCTCAAACATATGTGCTAAGGCTGTACAGGCTGACGTGCGTGTGGGAGAGCTGATGGAGGATCAGTAGCAGGCAGTTAGCTCTGCCAGCCACAGGGGACAGGGCTCCTTCACCCGTCAGCTAGCGTTGAGACTGGTATATACGTTCATCAGGAGCACGGCTCAGGCACCTTCACCCATGCACGACCTGACAGGAGGGCTGGTTGGGCTATCCCTGTTTCATGGGGACAGCAGGCAAGTACTCCAAGATTTCAAACAAATGCCACTTGTCAACATTCAATCCAGAGAAAATCCAGGACTGAAAAAATGAACCAGCCTAAAAGGCTTGCTGTTGGGCAGCAGACCCTGGATGTGATTTCCTAGAGAAAGCTGAAAACTACTGTTACAGCTTATTTGCTCTTGTTATACAGCCATCTATAAGCGTAAAGTCAGTCCTTTTCTCCCTCTCACCTTTCTCTATTGGATGTACGCTACTTTGCTCTTCCTTTTCCCAGCACTACGGCAGTTGCCACAGGATTTAACCACCAGGTAATCCCAGGCTCGTCCACTGTGCTCACTGAGGGCAGCAGGGATTTCCTCCTGGGAATACTTGATGTGGCCAACAGCAGCTGCTTGGGGAAGCAGCAGGCAAGAAAATTAAACCATCATACATAATGAACCAAAACTCCATTTCCTCTACATTTCTGGGCATGTGCTCCCTCTGCTCTCACAACGTTCCTTATTTTAAAGGGCCCGATCAAATAGAGGACACTTCAACATTATCGTAGGTAAACCAGGACAAACAGATTTGTCTGTGCATTTCTCTATCTCTCAGGAGGAAGATGCAGTATTTTTAGGTCATGATCTTTGCAACATTACGGCATGCGACCTCCAGGCATCTGAACGCTTCGAATTGAGCCAAAAAACCCCTGAGCTATGACTGAGAGGAATGCCACAAAGAAGCATCCGTTTTAAGCTGATGCTTTATTTCTAGTCCTAGAGGCCACAGACAAAAAAAATTGTAGACAATCCCTTTCCCAAATAAAAGCACACTATGCTTTCCTCTCCTTGCCTTCCCAAAACGAAAGCTTCAGTGAAGTGCTTAGTCTATACGTGAGCATTCCTCACAGCACAGGGCAGACATAATGGCTATGCCTGTTGCTCATTTTTGCATACAAGCGGATTCGTGACTCACTGCAGACTGCTGACTTCTGTGTGGTGAGATGTTTCGGCACATTTGCCATTGGAAAGAAGAAAAAAAAGGATTGGCCACAGCTCCAGCAAATGTTGGAGCAGGCCATCTGCACAGACTCAGTGTAGTTGTATTTGTCAGCCAGTTTGTGACATTATTATTATTGCATATGCACACTCCCAGTTCAAAATGCTTGGGGCAGAATTTGCCAAAGTGTTATGGCTTGTTCAGTTCTGCTCCCACTGAAGAAAGACCCCCATTCATTTCAGTGGGAGCAGAATCTGGACAATTTGGAAAGTTTTGGGGAAAAAAATGCCTCTCATTTAAGAAAGTTCAAATTTTCCCTTATTACACATGTGGATTTGAAACAGCTCTCACGTTCCAGGGTTCTTCAGGTGTTTTAGATGAAAAGAACTGGCTGAAGTGAGGACTGGAAGTGACAAGCGCAATGGAAGGACTCAGTGGGCACTGACCCACTGATTTTCCACTTAGGAGATGGAAAACATCCTGACAATCCTGGCGTTTGGATAAGGTAGCGGATCAGGCCTCCTGAAGGTATAGGTTAATGACATTTGACACAAAATCAATCTGGCACCATTTACTCCAAAATAAAACATATTAGGGCATACAGCCCTAATGGGGGGGAAACTCCCCAAAACCAACAAACAAAAACATTTCTCCAGTTTTATTCACCTAACATCCTGGGGAAGTTTTAGCGTGCAGCACTCCAACCTGTTTTCCAAAAGTTTCAATGTAATTTAGTAGGCACTGACCTGTAGACTGGAAAAGTGAAGTACTTGTCTGAGAGCTGAGAGCGCCTGGGAAGTTTATGATCCTGCACATGCTCATTCAGAAAAAGCAGGGAATGCTTTTAAAGAGTGTTTGCGAAACCTACCCCTAGTGATTATTATTACCTGTTGTTTGGAAACATCTCGAGGCCCCCGCCACTAGTAGGCACCACTTGTGCTGAACATCTCTTACCTTACAGAGACAACCCCAAGGAAGAGCAAAGCAGCAGAAACAGCTCCGCACAACACGGTAACGCAGAGCACAGCAGAGCAAAGTTAAGGTCTCCTACATCCCAACACAGTCACACCCATAAGACTGCATTGTCCCTTCACGGTTCACGCTCATCACACTACAAGAATAAGATGTTACTTTTGTTTAATTCTGACGGTGTAAAAAACCATGATAATTCAAAAAACCCAGAACCATTCCAAACCAAGCTCTATCATTTTGCACATCATGCCATTCTCATTTCCTGCAATACTTGCAGGCGCCTAGTTTGCAGACCTTAGGCTTAACACCTTTGGAGGTCAGTATTCTCTAACTGTCTTTGGACTCACCACACATTAAACTGAGGATTCAGCTTAATGAAGGCTTGGCTCAGCTGGAACCGTCTCCCTACTAAGCTAGTAAGCTTGCTTGTATGCAGTTTGGTTCAGGTCGTTTCAAATCCACAACTCGCATCCTAATTTTAAGCATCCTAACAAAATAAAACAAATTAAAATCAACCCATTGTCATGGAATATTTACTCTTTAGCAATCTTGCTTTTCCAAAAGAAGAATGGTTTGTCAAAAAGTTTTTCAGCTACCTCTTGAGAGCTGAACCTCACTCTCCAGGGAGCTGGAAGGACTGACACATGCTGACAGCTTGCCCAGCTGACTTGAGTGAATTCAACATTTGTTGAAATTAGGAGCAGGTATCACTAGCTCCATCTGGACTTAGTTCGGGGCTGCGGTTAGATGTTTGCTACAGAAACAGCAGTGTCACTATGGGATATTCCTGCCCTGGGGCTGCTTGTTGCAACCCCACAGCTCAGCTGGTGGAAAAGTTCATGTGACTGTTCGCCATCTGCTTCAGTGCAGTCGGCTGGCTTCGGTTAAAGAGCCCTGGTTGTCAGCCAGAGGCAAATGGTCCATGGCCTCCTCCCCGGGGCTGTGCCAAAACTACTTCTATCAGGCTTCTAACTTGCCTGCAGTTATGTCTCTGACCTTCCCTTGAGACATGGCCAAATACGTTCCAAAGCTTTTTAAGTGATGCAAACAAGGATAAAAAGTAAGCTCCCGCGTATGAACCTAGCCAAAAGTAGAACGCAGTTCTGGGCTACCTGACTTGAGGTAGCATCCTAGCCTGCCATTCCCAAACGACGTAGGGCCTGCAACATTTTCAGACCTACAGACGCTTCAACAGGTAAATACTGTAGCGTGAAATCCAAGGAGCTGCTATTACAACTTCATCTGCCAGATCACGGTAGACGAGGAGATCTTGTTCCCAAAGGATGTTGCTTCGCTAACCACCATATTATCATACTGTAAAGCAATTCATTCATGCTCATTGAAGAAGTTCTGCCAACTATAGAGCATAAAACAATGAAAGGCATTTGAAGTCAGAACTCACTTGGTATTAGCACGTCTAATTTTGCAAAAGTGACCGTTCCACATCTAATTATAGAAATACAAAAATCAGTACCAAAATTGGCCTGCACTAGAAAGGAACAGCTGCTCAATCCTGCATACTGTAACGTGATTATTATTTGTGAAGCATTCAAAAAGCACAGATCTAATCCAGGGTCACCTGGCTAAAACAAACGCATTAGATCTGAAAACCCGTCAGTCAGGAGAACTACCATCGTAGCAGAAAAGGAAACCAGCTTCCCATTGTGAACTGTGCATAATGAGGATTCTTTGGCGCATCCTTTTGTCTTGTAGAATTACTGGTACGTCCTTCCTCCATTTTGTGATGCTTCTGTACTGTATGTATGCATCAGTATTTCTGCCACAGTCTAAACATAGTTTTCCCTACCATATTCTCACTTCTCTACCACCCCTGTGTCACAGGTTGGTTGTATATAAAACAAACAACAGCCAAATGTGTCATGAGTTTCTCCCTCCAAGAGCCTCAGCAACGGAGCTGGGTATGGAATTGGTTTTCCTGTCCTCTAACCTTTTCTTAACATGTCAGGACATTTTTGCTCCAAACTTATGATAGAGAGTTTAAATCTTGATGAAAAAATTCTTCTGTTTGCTACAGAAAACCGGAACTTGACAGAAGTTGGCATGACTGTTGGAGGGATGGCCCTTACGCACTGGGCCCTTGGAAGTATCACAAGAAACATGACGTTTCTCCCTGCGCTTTGAAGCAGCACTTCAAACAAATTGCCTTCTGAAAGCTTTGCTACACAGAATGATACTTCATTTTATCTCTGTGATCACTGTTAACATGACTTACCTATATTAACAGGAGCATTACACAAGGAATCTTCCCGGCATCTTAGTTCAGGAAAGCAAACCATGCTGAAGGACAGCACTGAAAAATGCGCTGAAGCTCTATGGAAACTGATGCGACGTGACGATGGCTAAGTGCTGGAATAAGGCTGGCGGGTTCTACTGCTCTAATAGAACAAGACTCCAACTGATCTCAGTGGTGTTTCCAGGACCCTTTAAGTGCCTTTTATATAACCTGGAAACCCACTGCTAGACTGATTTTCAGAATACCCTAAATGCAATGGAACAATACAGGATCCCTCACTCTTGCCACGGACAAGTTACTTGAAATCTCACATCCATACCCCCTCAACTCCCAAATGTCCCCATATACAGTGCTTTCCTCCATTTTCCAAATGCCCCGGGGGGGGGGGGTGGGCGGGGTGCGGGGGGAAGTGAACTGAACCTCAGTAACCGAGATTATTTTCTTTTACTTGAATGAGCAAAATCATTTGGAAGGTAGTAAAGAAGCCTCCCAAATCTCTCTTCTCACGTCACAGACTTCTTTTGCAAAGAACGGCAAAGCAGCAGTGGTTGCCATGCTTATCTCCTCCTGGAGATAACGTTAACGGAAACCAAAACTCTCATCCTGTCTGAGGAATAGTGATATTCAAAACAAGAGCTGTAGCAAGGTCCTCAAACTGCCACGTTTCTGCAGCACTGACCTGGGAGATCCTCTCTGTTTTGCATCACCTGTAAGCTACGCTGACACTGCTACAGGGGGTCATCCTGCACAGCACCAAGCAGTTGCCCTTGGGAAGACATGCTTGCTTCTTCTCACTCTCCCTCTCAAAGCCCCCAAGCTGAATTCCCCGTGCTGTTTTGTTTTTAAAACAAATGTCAACCAAACAGCCACCTGCAGCAAACCCCGAGGGAAGAGGCTTCCTTTGAACCAGACATCAGGAGTTTCCCTATCCCGCAGCTCAGTCCACGGGCCATGTGGTCAGTATGGATGTACCCTGCAGATCACTGCGTTCTCTTTAGGACAATTTTAGATTTCTCCCATCGGCAAGGCATTTTCTCCTTGCAAACTACAAATACCTCTTACACCAGCATATGTACGAGCGCAACAGCAGGGATAGAATGCTTTCTCGTTAAGTTTCTGAAATTCTTGCTGCACAGGGTAGAAACTCCTGATCTGGCTCAGGTCAAGCTCGGTTGAGCACTGGACACACCGGAGCTTGGGCAGCACAGTGTCTGTTAGGAAGCAGGTTAAATTATGCAGAGGAGAACCCCACAACTACGCTGAGGTGGGTTCTTGGTACCAAGGTACTTCTGTGACTTTTTTACTGCACTGCAGTGTAAACACAGCCTGTGATTTCCAAAAACTAAAGATCAATCTTGAAAATGCAACTCCTTGGACAGTAATAATATTTTGTCAATTAAACACACACCTCTCACCAATGGATTTGGTTTTTTTCTTCAAACCTTTGCTGCTTCTGCAGTAGCCAATAGTACAGAGGGCTAAGGATACGGCTACAAAAAAGTGGCTTCTGTTTTGTGAGCTCTAAATAAACTTGCAGTTCACAGTCTTTAAGATTGGGAAAGCTTAAAAAAAAGCTCAGAAACAAAAGAAATACAACATTTCAAGAAGAGGCCGTTGGTTTTAACTGTTCCCAGAAGGAAGACCTGCTGACAGTATCCTGGCAGAGTTTCTGTAGAAGTTATTGACCTGTTTATTCCCCACTTCAAAAAACAGTAGGCACGAAAAGCAAAAATAAAGGGAAGTGGCTAGTGACCTTCAACAGGTATTTGTAATGGCAATGCCCTCATCTGAGTAACAGACTAATCCAGCCCCCTCTCAACTCCTCACGCCCCCCCCCCGCCAAACCAAACCGTCAAAACCCCAAACCCTAAAACAAGGAATTGAAACAATTTCAATGGTGACTGGAAAATCCCTTTGCTACCAGGGACTGGTAGTCCTTCTTGGCTGCAGCACAGACGCTTAGAAACCTCCAAGCTGATGGCTACTCTGGGGAAATCTTGACTTGTGGCACCCAAGCCACCATAGATTATGCTTCTATAAGCAAGAGTGTAATTATAACTGTATACACTGTCCTTCCTTCCAGACTTTGGCAATCAACATCATTAACTTCTCCGCCCCACTGCACCTGTGGTAGTTAGTCACCAGTATTTTAATATTACCTCTGCCAGCTGGAATAATGCTGATGTTCCACACTGTTCTGTTAAATCAGAAGGACATGAATGTGATGTACTTGAAGAAATCTAGAGAAAAAACAGAGGGGGAGAAAAAAGAAAAACATTCTTTTACCAGCACAATTCTTTTATGTTTACCACACAGCTGTTGAAGGGATTCTTTCCTCCCTCTTCCCAAAATTCATTCGTAACATTATATAGCGAAATAGAAGGGCAGACCTGTGCATGCTGTTGTAAATAAAACCCTGCTCCACCATTGCTCCCGTGGATAATACCACTGGACACTAAAAGCTATTTCCAGATTTGGGGATCTTCTTGTCAGGACTCTCTTTGAGGAGCAGGATGAACTGAAGCACATGCTCTCTCACACATCAACAGACTCCAGCGGCTTAGCACCAATCTACACCAGCATGCAACCCAGCTGGTGGTGTTTTTGAAAGCTTAGCTGGACATCTGATTGCAGCAGCAAGGCCTGTTGGTGTCCTCTAGGACTCATATAAAAGAGATGCTATGAAACCAAAGCGAAGTAGGAGCCCTCAAGCCTTTGGTAACCTTGACTGCTCCTCAGAGTATGGGAGGCTGTCTGGCAAGCAGGTACCTCATTATTCTGCAGAATCTTTTTCCTGTATCAGGTCATGGTCCTTTTGAGTACTTTAGAGTGTGTTGTATCAGTTTTGAGCTAGGTGCAAAGAAATGATCTTTTCCTCAACAAATTAAAAGCATCAGGCTCAGGACTGGCCATTAGTATGGAGAAGAAAATGTTCTATTTTTAAGGACATAACCCATAATCTCTGACCGGGCTTGCAGGTTTCTTATCCTTCCTTCCTTAGAAAGAGGTGGAGTTCTAGGGACTGGGGAACTCAAGTGTTTACAACCTTTTAGCTCCCCCTATCCCCCCAAACTCAGTTTTCGTTGCTCTCAACCAACACGGGCCCACCAAGTCGATTTTGCAGAAATCAACCCATCATTACCGTAAAGGAAAGAAACAAAAAAGGTTAACAATGCTATCTCTATGTCTCCTGGAAGCTACAGCTTTTCCCAGCATCTCCCAAGCTCTGACCATTTGTCCTGGTTTCGGCAGGGATAGAGTTAGTTTCCTTCCTAGTAGCTGGTGCAGTGCTGTGTTTTGGATTTAGGGCAAGAACAATGTTGATAACACACCGATGTTTTAGTTGTTGCTAGGTAGTGTTTACACTAGTCAAGGACTTTCCAGCTTCTACCGACTGAGCTAGGCTGGAGGGGCACAAGAAGCTGGGAGGGGGCACAGCCAGGACAGCTGACCCAAACTGGCCAACGGGATATTCCATACCATGCGACGTCATGCTCAGAATATAAAGCTGGGGGAAGAAGAAGGAAGGGGGGGACGTTTTGGAGCGGTGGCGTTTGTCTTCCCAAGTAACCGTTATGCGTGAGGGAGCCCTGCTTTCCTGGAGATGGCTGAACACCTGCCTGCCTATGGGAAGTAGTGAATTAATTCCTTTGTTTTGCTTTGCTTGCGTGTGCGGCTTTTGCTTTCCCTATTAAACTGTTGTTATCTCAACCCACGAGTTTTCTCACTTTTACCCTTCCAATTCTCTTCCCCATACTACTGGGGGGGGGGGGGGAGTGAGCAAGCAGCTGCGTGGTGCTCAGTTGCCGACTGAGGTTAAACCACGACAGTCCTTTTTGGCGCCCAGCGTGGGGCTCGAAGGGTTTGAGATAATAACAGACTAACCGAAGAGTGTTAAGGAACTTATATCTGCTAGCGGTTGTGGATCACAATGTTAGTCTCTCTGTTCTCAATGTTGATTTGTATGGTCTGCATCGTGCTCTTTCTGCTGCTGTACATGTTAAAGATTGCTGTTGGTTTTTGCAGTTTGCTGTGGTCTGCGATGATTAGTGATGTCTCTTGTGAGGTTTGTTTTTAGAACATTGACCTTGACGTTAGTGTGGTATGTAAGCTTCGCAATGAAGCCGCTGCTGTACCACGGATACCATTTCGTGGAGACGATTAGCAACTACAGTAATTTTTCTGAGAGTTTTTTTACGGAGGGAATGCAGAATGGCGGTGTCACTGCTTTCCTCTGTGGTGTTTCCTCCTTCATTGCAGTAACTCCTCAGTATTTTGAACAGCCTTGGGGGATTAGGATACTTCTATTGTTATTTCTTGCAAATATTGTTTTGGTTCTGTCTAAAGTTCGTAAGCAATTTAAGAATATCATCCAGAGATCTGCCCCAGGGCTGAACAGTTACGAGTGGCAGGGTGTGTGGGACAAGATGGGCAAGTACCTAGGCCAGTGGGCACCCCCAGTGTTTTGGAACTTCACCCCTGAGCAAGTGTGGAATCCTGAAAAGTTAGTAGAATATTTGGAAAAAGTGTGCTATCACCCTGGCAACTCCAGAGAGATGCAGATCATTGCAACGTGCTGGGGCCTGGCCCATGCCTACTGAGCCCTGTTTAACACCATTCAGAACCCTCAAGGGGAAGAGAAGGTCGCCGGATCTGATAGTAAAATGACACGCACTGTGGCCACTCAGACCCCAGAAACATGCTCTGCAACCACTCCGACACCAGCAACATGCTCTGCAGCTACTCAGACCCCGGTGACAGGCACTGCGGCCTCTCAGACCCCAGCGACAGGCACTGCGGCCCCTCAGACCCTGGCGAGAGGCCCTGTCGCTGAACTAAAGAACCAGCCTGTGCCGGTATCAGTCGCCCCTGTACACAAGAAGAAATTCTGGAAGCGGAAGTCAGCTCGTTTAGTAAGGGAGGAAGAAGCTTCTTCTAAAAGGGAGCCGGAGGAAGAACTGTACGAGACAGACGACCCTAGGGAAGGGCCATCACGAGAACAGGAGGAGGAGAGCCGGCCGCTGTTCGGGGAGGAAGAAGAGGAAGAACTCATAAATGAGGCAGTGACCACCCGATCCCTATCCCTGAGTGAGCTGCGAGATATACGAAAAGATTTCAGCCGTCGTCCAGGCGAGCATATTGTCACCTGGCTGCTCCGATGCTGGGATAATGGGGCCAGTAGCCTGGAATTAGAGGGTAAAGAAGCCAAGCAGCTGGGATCCCTTTCCAGGGAAGGGGGCATTGACAAAGCGATTGGAAAAGGGACATAAGTCCTCAGCCTTTGGAGGCGACTCTTGTCAAGCGTGAAGGAAAGGTATCCCTTCAAGGAAGATGTAATATGTCGCCCAAGCAAGTGGACCACCATGGAGAAGGGTATCCAGTTCCTGAGAGAATTAGCTGTGCTGGAGGTGATTTATGATGACCTGAACAATGAACAACTACCCAAAGATCCAGATGAAGTCAAGTGCACGCGACCCATGTGGCGGAAGTTTATAAGGAGCTCACCATCTTCATACGCCAATTCATTGGCAGTGATGACCTGGGAAGATGGAGAGGAACAAACAGTAGATGAATTGGCTAGTCAACTCCGGCAATATGAGGAAAGTCTCTCTTCCTCCCTCGTCTCGTCCCAGAAGGTCCAGCAACTTGTAGAGGATAGGTCCTACCCCCGACCTGTACGGACCAGTATGTCGGCTATTAGGAGTCAGCGTTCTTTTGCTCAAGAGAGAGGATATAAACGGTACACACCACGGGGCACCCTATGGTTTTACCTGCGTGACCACGGAGAGGACATGAGAAAGTGGGATGGAAAACCTACTGCAGCCCTAGGGGCACGGGTACGTGAATTGCAAGGGAAAACAATCACAGAAAGAGGTTCTTCCAGGAAAATCGCTGCTCCAGTTTCCAGCGGGCAGTTCCCCAGACAGAGCAGAAGGGCTGATCTTACTTCTGATCTTAATGAAGAAACTTCTGACTCATTTGTACAAGAAATGAGAAATGACTACTGCGATGAGGATTAGAGAGGCCCTGCCTCCAGCCAGGGGGAGGAAAGGGACAACCGGGTTTACTGGACTGTGTGGATTCGGTGGCCTGGCACATCAGACCCACAGGAGTATAAGGCTCTAGTGGACACCGGTGCACAATGTACACTAATGCCATCAAGCTATACAGGGGCAGAATCCATCTGTATTTCTGGGGTGACAGGGGGATCCCAACAGCTAACTGTATTGGAAGCCGAAGTAAGCCTAACTGGGAATGGGTGGCAAAAGCACCCCATTGTGACTGGCCCAGATGCTCCGTGCATCCTTGGCATAGACTACCTCAGGAGAGGGTATTTCAAGGACCCAAAAGGGTACCGGTGGGCTTTTGGTATAGCTGCCTTGGAGACGGAGGGAATTAAACAGCTGTCCACCTTGCCTGGTCTCTCGGAGGACCCCTCTGTTGTGGGGTTGCTGAAGGTCGAAAACCAACAAGTGCCAATCGCTACCACCACGGTACACCGGCGGCAATATCGCACCAACCGAGACTCCCTGATTCCCATTCATGAACTAATTCGTTGACTGGAGAGCCAAGGAGTGATCAGCAAGACTCGTTCACCCTTTAACAGTCCCATATGGCCAGTGCGGAAGTCTAATGGAGAGTGGAGACTGACAGTAGACTATCGTGGCCTAAATGAAGTCACGCCACTGCTGAGTGCTGCTGTGCCAGACATGCTAGAACTTCAATACGAATTGGAGTCAAAGGCAGCCAAGTGGTATGCCACAGTTGATATTGCTAATGCGTTTTTCTCAATCCCTTTGGCAGCAGAGTGCCGGCCACAGTTTGCTTTCACTTGGAGGGGCGTCCAGTACACCTGGAACTGACTGCCCCAGGAGTGGAAACACAGACCCACCATTTGCCATGGACTGATCCAGACTGCCCTGAAACAGGGTGGAGCTCCAGAACACCTGCAATACATTGATGATATCATTGTGTGGGGCAACACAGAAGAAGAAGTTTTTGAAAAAGGGAAGGAAATAGTCCAAATCCTCCTGAAGGCCGGTTTTGCCATAAACCAAAGTAAGGTCAAGGGACCTGCACAAGAGATCCAATTTTTAGGGATAAAATGGCAAGATGGACGTTGTCAGATCCCAAAGGATGTGATCAACAAAATAACAGCCATGTCTCCACCAACTAACAAAAAGGAAACACAAGCTTTCTTAGGCGTCGTGGGTTTTTGGAGAATGCATATTCCAAATTACAGTCTGATCGTAAACCCTCTCTATCAAGTGACCCGGAAGAAGAACGATTTCAAATGGGGCCCTGAGCAACGACAAGCTTTTGAACAAATTAAAGAGGAGATAGTTCATGCAGTAGCCCTGGGGCCAGTCCGGGCAGGGCAGGATGTAAAAAAAATGTGCTCTACACCGCAGCCGGGGAGAACGGCCCTACCTGGAGCCTCTGGCAGAAAGCACCAGGTGAGACTCGAGGTTGACCCCTAGGGTTTTAGAGTCGGGGATAGAGAGGATC
This sequence comes from Spheniscus humboldti, assembly GCA_027474245.1. Taxonomy (NCBI): domain Eukaryota; kingdom Metazoa; phylum Chordata; class Aves; order Sphenisciformes; family Spheniscidae; genus Spheniscus; species Spheniscus humboldti. The sequence goes on along the minus strand of CM049915.1, from coordinate 1,525,576 downwards.
CGAGGCCCGCTATACTCCAACTGAAAAAGAGATATTAGCAGCATATGAAGGAGTTCGAGCTGCTTGGGAAGTGATTGGCACTGAAGCACAGCTCCTCCTGGCACCCCGACTGCCGGTGCTAGGCTGGATGTTCAGAGGGAGGGTCCCCTGTACACATCATGCAACTGATGCTACATGGAGTAATTGGGTCGTGCTAATCGCACAACAGGCTCGAATAGGAAACCCCAGTCGCCCAGGAATCTTGGAATTGATTATGGATTGGCCAGAGGGCAAAGATTTTGGAATATCTCCAGAGGAGGAGGTGACGCGTGCTGAGGAGGCCCCAATGTATAATGAACTACCAGAAAATGAGAAACAATATGCCCTGTTCACTGATGGGTCCTGTCGTCTTGTGGGAAAGCACTGGAGGTGGAAAGCTGCCGTATGGAGTCCTATGCGACAAGTTGTAGAAACTGCTGAAGGAGAAGGTGAATTGAGCCAATTTGCAGAAGTAAAGGCCATCCAGCTGGCTTCAGACATTGCTGACTGAGAAAAGTGACAGTGCTCTATCTCTCTACACTGAGTCATGGATGGTGGCAAATGCCCTGTGGGGGTGGTTGCAGCAATGGAAGCAGAGCAACTGGCAGCGCAGAGGCAAACCCATCTGGGCTGCCGCACTATGGCAAGATATTGCTGCCCGGCTGGAGAACCTGGTTGTAAGAGTCCGTCACGTAGATGCTCACGTACCCAGGAGTCGGGCCACTGAAGAACATCAGAACAACCAGCAGGTGGATCAGGCTGCTAAGATTGAAGTGGCTCAGGTGGATCTGGACTGGCAACATAAGGGTGAACTATTTATAGCTCGGTGGGCCCATGACACCTCAGGCCATCAAGGAAGAGATGCAACATACAGATGGGCTCGTGATCGAGGGGTGGACTTGACCATGGACGCTATTGCACAGGTTATCCATGAATGCGAAACATGCGCTGCAATCAAGCAAGCCAAGCGGTTAAAGCCTCTCTGGTATGGAGGACGATGGCTAAAGTACAAATATGGGGAGGCCTGGCAGATCGATTATATCACACTCCCACAAACCCGCCAAGGCAAGCACCATGTGCTTACAATGGTGGAGGCAACCACCGGATGGCTGGAAACATATGCCGTGCCCCATGCCACTGCCCAGAACACTATCCTGGGCCTTGAAAAGCAAGTCCTGTGGCGACACGGCACCCCAGAAAGAATTGAGTCAGACAACGGGACTCATTTCCGAAACAACCTCATAGACACCTGGGCCAAAGAGCACGGCATTGAGTGGGTGTATCACATCCCCTATCATGCACCAGCCTCCGGGAAAATCGAACGATACAATGGACTGCTAAAGACTACACTGAGAGCAATGGGTGGCGGGACATTCAAACACTGGGATACGCATTTAGCAAAGGCCACCTGGTTAGTCAACACTCGGGGATCTGCCAATCGAGCTGGCCCTGCCCAGTCGGACCTTCTACATACTGTAGATGGGAATAAAGTCCCTGTAGTGCGCATAAAGAATATGTTGGGGAATACAGTTTGGGTTATTCCTGCCTCGGGCGAGGGCAAACCCATCCGTGGGATTGCTTTTGCTCAAGGACCTGGGTGCACTTGGTGGATAATGCGGAAGGATGGGGAAGTCCGATGTGTACCTCAAGGGGATTTGATTTTGGGTGAGAATAGCCAATGATCTGAATTATGTGATGTTAAATACTAATTATGGTCATAATAGTTATACTAATACTACACGGATATACTACTAATGATATATGCCATACTAATGTTATAGAAATTACTCTAGCAGGAACCACCCAAACCAGTGGAGGACAAGCCTTACAAGAAGCAGTGCAAGTGCAGCAGTGACCCGACCTGAGCTGTTTTTGGTGTCCAGTAACTCCATGCAACACACCACCTCTCCTGGCCTGAGTGACCACCATAACAGATGGAGCTCAAAGTCACGGACTAAATGAACTCAATGGATATTTCATGGACATTTCTGGACATTTTACAGACATTCCATAAGGCTGGTTAATAAGTTTGTACTGGAAAATATGGGACTTGAGCATGACGTAGATGGTATGGAATAAGGGGTGGATACTGTCCTGGTTTCGGCAGGGATAGAGTTAGTTTCCTTCCTAGTAGCTGGTGCAGTGCTGTGTTTTGGATTTAGGGCAAGAACAATGTTGATAACACACCGATGTTTTAGTTGTTGCTAGGTAGTGTTTACACTAGTCAAGGACTTTCCAGCTTCTACCGACTGAGCTAGGCTGGAGGGGCACAAGAAGCTGGGAGGGGGCACAGCCAGGACAGCTGACGCAAACTGGCCAACGGGATATTCCATACCATGCGACGTCATGCTCAGAATATAAAGCTGGGGGAAGAAGAAGGAAGGGGGGGACGTTTTGGAGCGGTGGCGTTTGTCTTCCCAAGTAGCCGTTACGCGTGAGGGAGCCCTGCTTTCCTGGAGATGGCTGAACACCTGCCTGCCTATGGGAAGTAGTGAATTAATTCCTTTGTTTTGCTTTGCTTGCGTGTGCGGCTTTTGCTTTCCCTATTAAACTGTTGTTATCTCAACCCATGAGTTTTCTCACTTTTACCCTTCCAATTCTCTTCCCCATACTACTGGGGGGGGGGGGGGGGAGTGAGTGAGCGGCTGCGTGGTGCTCAGTTGCCGACTGAGGTTAAACCACGACACCATTACAGCTCAACTCTCCAAACGCCGCTTACAGCCAAGCCTTGTTAGTGCTGTTAGCCCTCTGCGGCAGAAGTGGCCTCCTTGTCTTGTGGAGGTGACGTGCACACCCCCACTACTGCCTCCCTTCACTCTCATGCCTCCGCACCGAAGGCTAAAGACAAAGCATGCATTTAGGCACAGCAAGTGACTCAGCAGAGTCACTGAAGCCTCCCAGGCTTCAGACTGCAGAGCGGCTGCTCCAACCATTATTAGAAACTCAGAAATTCTCAGCATTTTATAAAAAATAATTTAACCCACTTCTGCATTTTATTTTGTCACCATCTGTGAAATGTCAAAAAGGAAGACATAGGGAAGGGGAAAAAAAAAAAAGAAGATGACGTTAGTCAATCCACACAGCAGAGAGACAAAGGAGGAGCAGAGCAGTGCAGTGTGCTGAAGCAGACAGGCTCCCACGTGCCAGACGCCTGCCGCGCCAGCAGCATGGAGACAGCAGTCCAGTCCCCACCGGTGCACAGCATCTGCGCTTTGGAGTTACAGTGGCATGGCACAGGTGTCTGCCCAATAACATATATATACATATATAATACATATTTAATAAATATACATATATTTGCATATTTAAGACTCACAGAGAATTTCTAGGACTGCTGGGAACCCTGACCTAATATTCCTGATTACTGCTGACAGCTGCCAATTTCCGAACTTAATACACAACTTCATAGAATCATAGAATAGTTTGGGTTGGAAGGGATCTCTAAAGGCCATCTAGTCCAGCCCCCCTGCCGTGGGCAGGGACATCTTCAACTGGATCAGGTTGCTCAGAGCCCCGTCCAACCTGACCTTGAATGCTTCCAGGGATGGGGCATCCACCACCTCTCTGGGCAACCTGTGCCAGTGTTTCACCACCCGCAGCGTAAAAAATTTCTTCCTTATATCTAGTCGAAATCTACCCACAATAACTCCAACTTTAACTGCCAACTCTTCATACAGATTCCTGACGATCTCAAAGTCTACTTTTCTCTTCTTATTCTTGGTCCCCAATTCAGCAATGCACCCTCCAGTCCTCTATAACCAAAGCTTTCCTTTTTGAATCCTGCTATCCAGCTCCTCATTAAGGACAATGCCGTTGTCTCTTGCAGGCATATCTTGCCTCCTGATGCACAGTGTGAGGAAAGTGTCGTTTCCTCACATTCCAAAACTAGTTTTGACAAGAGAATGGGCACTCCTAAAAAAACGCAAGCGAGATCCATGGAGTACTAATAGAAAGAGAGGAAGGCACATTGCACTTCAGAAAAAAAAAACAACCTCTTCATATTAAAAAAACCCAAACTGCAAGAGATAGATATAAACTCAGAATTCATTCTGCCAAAGTTGCCAGTCAAATGTCCAAAGAGGATGGCTCACCAGTCAGCTCTCAGTGAGATTACAGATCTCATTCCCCGTCTCAACACCATCTTCTAGTTTTAATCAGAATAACAATAACCTGCAGTACCACAACCACAAATAGCCCCTTCTTATCTAGAGGTTTAACTTGGAGATCATTAGGATCAAGTTACTACCTTTTTTACGATGCAGGTCAGCATTTTATCTACTATATTACATTCTAGTTTGCATAAGAAGCATGTGCCATGGTACTTTTCCATTCCTCCCGCCCAGAACACGCATTTCACTTCAACACAGATATTTAATAATTTCAGTATGTAGGCAAACATCAAATATATTCATCCATTTTACGTAAAGGCTTTACCTGGGAAGATGACAGCTTTACCGAAGGCAAGGCTGGAAGAGAAGATACTGACTAGCTCTCACACTCCCAATTTCAAGGCATTCTGACCAAAAGCTTTGCATTCAAACCTTCTATTCAGCACAGAAATAAATAGAAAGGGTTGCCCCTAAGCCTGCTCCAAGTGAATATGTGAGAACACAGCAAAACCATTCTCAAGCATGCATTTTTCTTAAACGCTAATAACCTGTTGGACTAGCAAGGAAAATTCTACCTTGTTGCATGCTGCATCTGAGTATTTCTTCATCAAATCACTTAGAGAAAAACCTCAGAGAAGCAGATGAAAGTGAAGAGTTTGGGGTTTCTGGCTTTGTTTTGTTTTTAAGATGGTTAAACTGGCAATTTTATTGCTTCCCCTCTCCGGAAGCATTTTCTTTGTTTAATAACGGATGAGAGTTTAGCTAAGTCAATCTAAGAGGTACTCTTGTTTCTTCTCAACGAAACAGTCATCGCCATCTGTTTGCATTGGCCAAACACACATGCAGTAAGACCAAGAGAGAAAGGGGTCCCATCTGCTCTGTTTCCCTCGCATGGCAAGGACGATGACAGCAACCAGCCCATGTGAGCAGACAGCTTGCAAACAGCCACCGCGCTAAGGAACGCAGCCCACTGCTCAGAAATCACTGGCCTGTATGATGGCTTTCCATACAGGTACAAATGAGAAGGACAAAAGGAGGACCAAGTCCCTGCAAGATCCGAGCAGAATGAGAAAGCCAAGAGCGTAACTTGGCAACACTCCCCAATTAAAAAAACAAACCAACCTCTTATGAGGATGTCAGGTCAACTTGGAAGAGCAGTGCACTTGCCTGCGCGCTGGCAGGACCCAACAAAGTCTTACTCCTGCAATTTTCATCATCTGTTGTGGCAGGCCACTGGGCAGGCCTCCTTAGCTATAGCCTCAACAGCTTTAATTGACGACTATAGCACTTGGGACAGACAAACAGATGAAAGGCTAACCGAGGCTGTAGGAAGAAAGAATCCCATGCTACGCCTACACGTAACGAGCTCTTTCTGAGTCACAGGGGACTTGTACTCCTGGGGTAAAGGTGTCCATTTTAAATGACAAATCTACTCAATGGGATCGCTGTCTTCACAAAGAGGCACTCTTATTCACCCTGCCGCAAAGGTGGCAAAGAGAAAGGGAACATATGAAGAACACGCAAAACTGAGCTGGGACGGCTGCCAAAAGTCTCCAGGCACATCAGACCACAGCACACTCCACATTTCTTCACAGGTCTGCTTGGCTACTGGCTCAATAACTACTTTGCCTCCCTCCCTCTTTTCTTTTGTAGCCCTGTCCATTGCTGACAGCAGCCTACTGCAAATTGCTTACCATAATTTAGCTTACTAAATGCAGTAATGCATTCATAGAGACAGGGCCCAGTAAGAAGTGGCACAGCAAGGAACAGGATGTTTGCCAAACTCAACAAAGACACCCTGTGCAAATTAAAGCCCTTATATTTGAAAGAGCACAAGCAGCTTTAAGAGCAGGGGCACGGGGGGAAAGCTTAAAGAGGCTCTGTAGCATTCTCAGTACTGTCCCCTGGAACAACCTAAATGAAATCAAGGCGCAGTCTTCCTGATTTCTGTCCCTTATTTCCAGACACTGAAAAAACAACCAAAAAATGCAACCCTCTCCAGACTGCACACACACGTTAATATTTTTTACAAGAAAAAATCACATTAACGCTGGCTTTAAAACTGTCCTCTCCAGTCTCTAATTAACTTCCTAAGCACCTCTTCTACCTAACATTTGAGGATTCATACATGCACTCCAGTGTGCCAGATGAGCTGGCTCAGCGTAGTGGTATGCAACTCAATGCACTGCCACAGCCGTATGACAATTTTCAAGTTTGTTGTTTTCTCGGTTGTTCATTTAGGAGAGGAACTGGTTTTAGGTTCTGTGAAATTTTGGAAGTATGGCTAAGCCAGGGTTTAAAAGATGATGTGAAAATGCTGTAGGAAAGGCAATTCGTAACCTGTTCAACTCTGCAGATATCCACAATTGCGGTTTAATTAAAATGTAAGATGGCCAAGATCTTTGAAACTAAGTTAGCAGATTGATGCATGCAAGACTTTGCAACAAAATTCACAGGGAATGTTCTCCAGCTTATGTCTTTTACTGGGTTGAAAAGTAACTGCTTCAGCACACGGCTTCATCCTGCTCAATTCCACTGATTTTCTCAGAAGAACTTTCCAATTTAACCTGTAACTTTAAAAAAAAGATGGCACATATGCAAACATCTCCAGGATTAGAGATATTAACTCTATTGTCTCTTTTATAGGGGTGTTTGTATTCAGGTATTCTATGGCACCTGAATCAGTAAATTGTTTTGTTCTTAACTGAACCTCCTAAGAAATACATCAAGGCCCATCCTAGCCAAGCTAAAAACACACAGTGCACAATTACCTTAACATTCAACAGAAGGAAGCGTGTTGTATGTAGTCAAACCTCTGTAAGTACACGGAATGATGAACTGGGTATCTTCCCATCTCATTAGGCTCCTCCACAAGAGCACCAGCTCCAATCCCCGTCTTCTCAGACACACCCTGAATATACAGTTAGCATAACGGATTCTGTAAGCAGTATCAGACTCCCCCAAACGGGCAAGAACAGTATAGGTGTGGAAAATCAAGTCCTAGAAGCACACTAAACACACGGGAGAAGAAATTCTTAAAAGCGATCGTTAAGAACTTCAAATTTCAAAGACAGGGAGAAAGGAGGACAACTTACATACTTAAGGGTAATTTACAGGCTTTGCAAGTCACCACCTAATGATGCTGCTACATATCCTCATAGCTGTTGTGATAAGCTTCCTTTGACCTGCAAATTTCTTTTTCAAAGGATTCCTGCCTCTAGGGCAGTTGCCATTTTGCACTGCTGCAGCCTCTTCCGCAGGCAGTGCAGTGTGTCATTTCGGAATGTCTTTTATTTGTGTTTTCCTAGATGTAAATTAAAAGGCCATTTGGAAAAAAATGTCTCCAGTGGTCCTTTGGTATGGAAGCCCATGTCATGTTCACAAGCCCAGTAGCTTTTGTGTATGCTACAGCTGGTAGAACTGGCCAGCATCTCGTCCAACCACTGGTTATTGCCCTTCCCTCCCCGATTTTTCTTAACACAATGCTGTCATGAAGGTCAACATCTGCTGATGGGAATCCCTTATAAGACAGGGTGCTTAGTCATCCAGTGACCACTCTTACTGGCTCCTTGCTTCCTCCCATCCTCCCCCACCGTATTTCAGCCATTATACCTCAGCAAACTGAAACAATGCAGACTCCTCGGTTTGTTTTACAGCTCCTGGGACTCCAGGCTGTGATGCGCTTGAAGATATCTGTCAGGAAAACAATTACGTTTGTATTACCTAACTCTTCCGTTTCAATATCTAACTTCAACGTGCTAGATTTCTGATCCATCGTGCAGAAAGACTCCTGGTACCTAAGAACATGCGGATGAGTCCCAGCACGCCTGTACAATGAACAGTAGCTGCCTTCCCAGGAGACATGTAAATGGGTGATCTGTGAAAGAGTGATCCTGAATAATTTTTCACAAGAAAAGCCTTTCCTAGGATCAACAGAACAGGCTAAGACTTTTTTGAAGGGCTTTTATTTGCCCACTGGTATGTCAAAAGAGGGTTAGCAACAAAACGTAACACTATATTGTATTTCACAGTTCAGTGAAAGACCTGAGACTGCAGAACAGCGGTGCTGATAGAGCGCAAACTGCTCCTTAGCACGGAAGAGAAGTGTGGACAGGGACACAACACCTGCAGGTACTTTAAGAAGAGATACCAGATCCACCCCAGACACCAAGGGAACTGCATTTTGTACTCTTTAACTTGTGTCAGTTATTTTTGTTGCAAATGACACCTCGGATTAATGTTAGACCTAGCCACAGGACCAATTACTGTGCCATTGACACACATACCAGCCACGCACTGTTTAGGTGCAGCCTCACTACAGGCTGTTTAACACCCTTGAAAAATAAGACTAGCTAATATGCATTTCTAATTACTGATCATCAGGGAGCTGCTTCTAAACCGCATCTTTTAGCGGTGCACATGAGCTTGTTGCCTGGCACCCACGGAAGTTCTTCCTCGATGGGTAGGGAAAAGCCAGCGGTCACAAGCCCTTAGCAAGAGTGTATCTTGCAGCACACAACACAATCCCTGTCTACTACCACATGGCTCTGGTACTTTCCTTCTCGGGCGCTGTAAAATAAATGGAAACCATTCAGTGAGCTGGTATTTCTCTTACTCTTTAAAGGACGTGGCAATGAAATTCAGGAAACAGACCGTTTTCAAGGGGAACTATACAAAGTATTACGTTGCTCAACTGACGGTGTAACTGACAGCTGAAGTATGCAAAAGCATCTTAGAAATACTGGAAGATGGAAGTTGAATTATTGCCACGGAAGTATCATAAGTGACACTGGAATTAACCCATTTTAAGAAGCCTGTAAGCATTGCTTTGCATTGCTGGCAAACCACGCATTTCGTCTTCCTAACAAGAAAAGCCAGCAGGCTGCTTAAGAGCCTCATCACAGGTTATGTACTTCACTCTGGCCATGACCTTTAATCAGAAATAAAGGATCAGTGCTTTAATTTCTTTCTAATACGTTTTGAAAGCCTCAGATCTGAAGCTGGAACTCAAGGTCTTGTGGGTTGATGTTCAAACAAACAAACAAATGACATTTTCTGTGTGCTAGGATTGCAATGTATCTGCCCCGTAAGGGATGATGTTTAGGGAGGAGTATGAAGGTGCATACAGCAATGAGTATTAAAGACACGGGAGTCAGATTCACGGCTGGTGTGAAAATGAGTAATAAAAAGAAGCCCCTGCTATGACAACATTTCTTTCCATATGCACTTACTCAGACACCACCCAGCGTCACGTGCAATCAATATTTACACAGCTAAATATTTATATTATATGTCACTTGGTTATGACCATTTCAAAACTTGGAAAGATGTAAACAAGCAAGTGACGCTTGCAGAGGGCCAGGATTCTTTGCAACCTCATTCTTGTCTTGTGACTTATGCCAACGAAATCCATTAAGACTTTGATGAAATAGCGTCTACTTCAAAAAAAACCTAACAAACCACCCAAACACCACAGTTGCACTTCTAGCAATTACTGGAAATATGTTGACAAAAAGGTTGTACATTGCAAAACTAAAGCATAGTTGCATGGAGCTATTTGGTGGTTATAGAGTAGAAGAAAATTTTGGGAATTCCCAAACTACAGTTATTTTTGATGGAGTCAATGACTGAAGCAGCCACAACAGATAAAGGACAGAATGTAACATCCAAATACCCATGTGAAAACTTTAGTTACTAAGACTCCAGTCAAAAACGAAGTGCAGGAATGACACATCTCTCAATTACTGCTGAAACCACCGCTCCGTTATTGCACTAGGGTTTCCACCATGTTCCTAAACACACTCTCCTGCACTTCAAGTTTGACCTATCGAGCTGAGAAATGATCCAGTACCATAAACCCAAAAAGAAAGAACAAATAAAAGCATGAATTTTAGTTGGAGATTTTGGATTTCTCCTTCAGCTGAACATCAGATGCTTCTTAAAAGGAAACACTGGGGAAGACAACCCTTTTTAAAGAAACTCACCTCTGCAAACTGGAACAATGATGACTTCTGACAAGCTTCCGTAGAATTGGTCACACCAGATTGGCAAGTCCTCGAGGAAACCTGAAACAAGGAGTGGGGAGAGTAAGACCTCAAGGGTATTTCTTCCAAGCCAAGAACAAGAGCCAGCAAAACAAAATACCAGGCAGCAGTAAGACAAAGCAGTCTTTAAGAGAAGATGGACAATCTAATGCTTCACAGTCCTGGACAGGTTAAATCAAATTAAAACTCTCTGAAAACAGAGTTCAGCGCCTATTTTAATGTATTTGACAATCACCTAAGAGGAGAGGACAAAAATTACCAGGATGGTTTTTTTATACCAAACGTTGCAAAGGAGTTTTATGCAACAGAATACTAAACTGATGATTTTGAGCTACATACACAGGTACCTTGTATAAGTGATGCTATCAATACTGCTTTATCTGTAATTTATACTACCGTTCTGAACAAGAAAATTACTTACAAGCTAAAAAAAAAAAGTTTTTGAAGACACTGAGGGTTGCTAAGTGACAAGATACTTATTAGAAAAATAATCCCCAATCCCCTAACAGCATGACCATAAGTAGTTAAGGGTACCAGTAGCCTGAAGTTGCTCAAATAATGTACCTAAACATCCGTTTAGGGGTGCTTATGAGAAGCAGGACAAGAAAGAGTCATAACTTCTGAAATCAAAATTCAAAGAAATTACTGCTCTAAACCAACAGCCTTATTCAAATTAACACAGAGCTTAGCTGTACTATACTTATTAGCCAGACATGTGTCAATCAAACGTCATCCTGTAAAGGAATTGTATCAAATACGATACATTCATTAAATGTCACATTTGAGTACAAAAGGTTTACATGTGTAACTCCTAGAAGCGTGAGGTACCATTAGTATAAACGAAGGTATGGAACATTGCTCATAGAAAACTGAAGAAAGGAAGGACACCTTGTGGGATTTTAGGAAAAGTAACAGGATGGAATTTTTTTCCCTAACAATTTTTAACTTTTCATGAAATTTCAGTTTCTTCAAAACCTTTCAATGCAAACTGGGGTTTTTACCTTATTTATTACCAAAACAAGTATGTCAATAGCACTTCTTAGTGAATGCACACATGCGATTTAGCTAGCAACTGCATCTCTTGCCCGTAAGCACAAAGCACCACAGAATAAGCAGGCCTCCAGCACACGCAGCTTGGCCTGCTGCTCCTGCCGCTGTTTCTCCGAGATGCTTAAGCACTGCAATAGCACCAGTGGTATTTTGTTTTGGGAATCTGCTACCCATAGTCCCCTGAAAACACGAGATCCCAGTGTAGCGACCCACAGGCCAAGAGGAACTATACCACACGACTGTTTGCTTACGTACACAGCCAAACTTGTTTCTTCCCTGCCATAAAACCAAGCAGTAAAAGAACCTCCTATGATCTATGCTTCCATTACATTTATTAAACACCGAGCAGGAGGTTTTCTCAGTGTATTATGGGAGTACACCAACCCAAAGGGTTACGAATAACGTAATTTTCAGGCCTGTCTTTTGCTTTTTCAATGGTTTGTGTCACTGTTTGCACTGACGTAATGTTTATTCCTGCTTTTCTCATGTTTCTGTGTTGGTTAAGGGGTCTGTTCCTCAGCAGCAGTGTGGATTGTACCAGAGACGCATACCGATCTTGCTGCTGTTGACTGGCCCGCCTCTGAAGGTCTGAGTCTCTGCACTGGTGTGAAATATATAAGGATGCTGCTTGCATGTCTGAGCGCTCACTTGGTTATTTCAGGCCACTTCACTGCTGGGGTTCTCCCAGGAATAGCCAAACTTGGGATTTAGTTCCCAATATATCTTAAACTTTCCACAGATCGACCAGCTGCCTTACGGACCTTAGTTTGTGGTATCAATTGAAGCAGCTTGTTCACAAGCGGCGCCTACTCGATATGCCGTAGGAAAGGGCACTATTTTGCTTAGGAGAAGCAATGTGAACGATGTGAAACCTCTCCGCTCCCCGAGGCAGGCACTGCAGGGCCATGCACATCTGAACTCTGCCCACACACCGTAACGGAGACCGTGGCTTCACAGCTTTCTTGTCCTGCCTAGGGGCACGTCACATGGACGTGTCGACCCACCCCCGAGCTGCCACGGCACAAACCAGCTCCGATTTGGGAGCCATCGACCCGCGCCACCCCAGGAGCACTGTGCTGGAGTGGAGGAGCCCTCCCGAGAGGGGCTAATACGGCTCAGCCTCTGCAACACCAGCGCTGTAAGGCACTCGCTGCCTGGGCGGGCGCAGAGAGGGAGGACAAGCCTTCTCATTGCCTCTGAGGCCACGTGCTGGGGCCTGTTCACCTTGCGGTACAGGAACCACAAGCTGTGGGAGGTGTGAAGCCCAGTTGTTTACCGCTTTGTCTGTAAAGCACAGATTTTTGGTGCCCAGTAAGTAACTCAGAGGTGATTTTGTGCTTAGAACAACCATACCTTTCCTATCAATTTCCATTATCTTTAAGAGGTTAATCTGTTGCCTTTGCTTGACAGAAGCACTAATTTGAGCTTGGTTCTTCTACTCAGCTGCTCCCCACACACTCCCAGCTTGTGGGAAGTTTATTATCTCCAGGACTTCTAACTTCTGCCAGGCTGAACCTGATTAAACCATTAAAATAATTACTGAGACAGACTGGATGCACAGATAGTGCCATGCATACGTCTCATTTCCTGCCATAATAAAACGTCCTCGGCATCTCATTTCTTCTCCTCTTTCCTCCTCCCGGCTTACGCTCAGTTGCACCAAGAGATTTTTCACTTCTGATTTACCCCCCAGGCAATACCACCCTGCGCAGACCCAGCATCGCATGCAAGATAACCTTTTGTTCTCAAAGAGAAGGAAACCACAAGGATACCGCCTCCGGAGCCTCCCTTTCCCTCGTAGGTTACCGTAACGTGCTCTAAAATGGATCACGCCAAATGACGGCGAAGGACAGCCCCCGGCTCACCTTCCGCACTGACTGATGCGAGGCTTCAACGCCGTCCTGATGTGCAGAGCAGCGGTGAGGGGGAAACTGGTAGAGGAGCCGGGTTTTGGACTACACAACAAATCCTGGGATTGCTGCGCGGTAACCGACAGACAGGCCACTCGGTGCTGCTGTAAGACAAGCAAAGGGCCTGACGGGCAAGTAAGGGAGATGTGCAGGGAGGTGAGGGGGCAAGCAAGGGGCGCTCCTCACCCAGCTTCAGGCCTTCTGCTAATAAACCCGCTGTGAGAAAGTGAGAGGACCAGGCTTTGCTGGGTACTGCAACACCAGTAGCCGGAGCAGACCCATCTGGCGTTTCTGCTCGGGTATTCAACAAAACATGCTCATATACGCACCACAGTCTTGCGTAACTGATGAAAGGAGCCAAAAGCCAGGTGGAAACCCAAGTCCTTTGCTTACTGCTGGTAAGGTTTGTAACTTCTGCCTATCTGCTTAGTAACTCCAGCTGCTGCTTAGAAATCAATCACCTACCAATACTGAATTCTGTTATCAGAAGAAAACTCTCTAGTCTGTTGAAAAAAAATTACAAAAATAGCAACATAACCAGTGACATACAGAGATGGCAACTGAAGCCCCTAGGCAATTTTGGAAATACCGCTGTTGTGCCTCTTCCCGTCCTCCCGCTGGCGCCTGTTCTCTTTGTTACCTGACATCTGGGCTTCCAACAACTCGAAGGTTAAACACCTGACTTGAAAAGTCCCTGTACGTCCATCCAACATACACCTGACAGAAAATCAGTGGGTGTTGAATACATTTATGTGGGATTAGCAGGCCTCTAAGCATCATTTCCCTCATCTTCTCCCAACTTCTGAGCAAACTATGCCACTGTTGCCTTCCTTTACCTTAACAGTTTTTAAGATGATAATAGCATTTAAAACCTGTGCTTACAAGGCCACCCAAGTCTGCATAATCACACATATATACAAGCAGTCACACTGCACGTTGACAGGCAATCTTCCCTAACTCTGGCGGTCCCCCAGTTTAAGAACCACATATATGCACGTGTATCTTACACGTACACGCACACTCTTTAATGATAACGAAGACTACATGAGATCATTCAGAGCATTCTTCTAAAAATTACACTGCATCTCTCCTATGTTTAAATAGAAATGCCAGGGGTTTAGATAGATGACATATTTATATAATGACAAGCATATAAGAACAGTCTGTGTATTTTCCATAATGAAGCAACTACTGAACCTCTTCACTGACAATAAATACCTCAACAATAAATACCCTGAGTACCCCCCGCCAATACCAACCCTAATGAAACATAACTAAGAAACCGCCACTGAAGAGGAAAGCAGCTTACCAATTCTGCTATTAATTCTTGAGCTTTTCTTATTGAGCCTGTCAGACCACGTCCTAGCACGTTCTGCTAACCTCCCAAACACTGGTTTGAGCCTGAAACAGTTCTCAAACATAAGCATGGAAATCCAACCACAGGTTGCCCCATAGGCATGCCAAGATGAACGTCTTATGTCTCCTCTGTCCACACTCCACCTTTCCTGCATTTGGGGAAACACAAGCCTAAGAAATATTTGCTCTGTATCTAACCACCACTGAAACACTGAATCAAAAGGAAGCAAAGGAGAATGGAAGACACGCCAGGGCTGCCAAGCAAAGAAACTGAGGAAGTTTCTCAGTGCACAGAAGCACAGCTGGAGACGTAATTCCTGCTGACACGCAGTCAGGAGGATTGAACTTCATCCATTTGGGTCCCTTGGAGAATACCAGGCACCCACATTGTTTGGGAGGATGCATTTTACACAGGGGAGCCTCTGAAAGAATCGGAGGTGTGCAGTTTTGTTGCCTGGGGAAGCGCTCTGACACTTACCTGCTTCTCAGATAGCTTACGACAATTAAAATACAGTAACTCATTAGTAAGTACGGGCTAATTTATGGCCCATCATGATTCTAACAACACCCAACAAATCCCTCAACTAGCCTTGTTCAGACTGTATTTATGACAAGTTATTTTGCTCAACATTTGGGGGGAAAGCAGATTACACAGCTTGCCTCTTTGATGCGGAGGGCCAGGTTTCAAAAGAGTACTGCAAGCCCCAAAGCGCACAGCATAGTACAGCTTATACGTAAAGTAAATATGACATCACAAGCCACATCATTGCATGCTTCTATCAGAGAAAATGGGGTGTATGTAGGCACGTGGGAAGTGGGTCTTTTGCTCAAAAAAAAAGAAAATCCTGATAAAAAAAAATCCTATACTAAACCAATCACACAACATCCTTTTTGATTTGTCTCTAGGTCCACACGTAGATTTCATTCCTTCACTGCCATCTGAAATCATACTACTTGAGGCACTTTTCATGTAAAACCAAGAAAGCTCAGATCAGAAGGCAAAGACCCTTCTTAATGGAACTGAGCATCTGTGACTACAATACATTTAAACATAACAGCAGAGTAAAAACAGTTTTAAAGTTCCAAGCTGAGAGATTCAAAGTTTGAAAACTACAGGACATTCTCATTTTAGCACAAAATCATACATTTCTTTTCACTTCTCTGCCAACCTTACCCTAGTGTTTCTTAATTTTCAAGCTGCAGCACAGAAAGCCAGTACCCATATCTGCACAAAAACTTCCACTGCTCAAACCATTGTGCAAAGCGTTGAGGAGCCTTGGCTCAGTCTTGGCAGTACAGGAGCAATCCATCTCAAATGCACTACACATTTTGCATTTGGGGGTATCACATATAGATAGTTAATTATTGCTTTTCCTCCCAATATCAACAGAAAAAGAAAAAAGAAACCCTCCTCGCTTCCACAGCTCTTCTTTCCAGGCTAGAGATTTATGGCAGTGACTACCTCTTTTACCCAACATACAAGCCAGCCCAAAAAATAGATCATAAATAGTAATTAGCCTAAAGAAAGACCAGGGGTCTCTGCGCTACTGGAGGTATGCAGGAACACTTCTTTTTACTCGACTCCTGCGTAAAAACAAAATGTTTGTGATGGCAAATGAACTACAAACTTCTTTTTTAGACATAAAGACTTAGTGGCTAGGAATATCCTGCAATACTTGGATTGCTTGTTAGCACTTGCATGGTTTCAGAATGCATATAGAACGACACTGGCTGGCTGGAAATTATCAGGTATTTATTTTGCTACTAGTGCCAAGGCCACAGTTGTGGGAGGCATTACACAAGCATATGAAATCCTTGCCCAAAAGAGTCTGCAAACCACCTGTTTGTTAACACAGTCACTGCATTTCAACCCTTCCACCCGTGACAATATGCTCTCAGGGGGCAGACTTGCCTGGTCTGATCAAATATTCAGTCAGCAGAGTTAATATTGAAGCGATAGAGAAACTGGGCCCAACCTCTATGTTCACGGTTGGGATACAAGACTCGTACCACAGGGCTCACATGGCAGTCCCACCTGAGGTATGTTGTCTTAAATTTCATTTCCCACTGGTCAAATATTCCTCTTCAGAGCTCTCTTTAAACTGAGGGCTCGCAGTAAGGGAGAGAAGAGAGTTCCTTACCTCTTGAGCAGTCAGGGCATGTTCCCCTGCTAAAAGCAGCATACTCAGGCCTCCCATTTGTGTAGGATCTGTTAAAAGAGTAACACCACGGCTTAAGTTCATTCATTTCCTTGTTTAAAGAACCTACCATTTGCAGCATTAAACCCCCAAGAGACTACTTGCCACAGACACTCTAAGCAAGCTGCCAGGAAAGGCAGTTCAAGAGAATCACAAATAACCATTTCTGTACCCTCTGGGAGAGGCTTTCAAAGCTGTTTGAAGGATTTAATTGGATTTGTGTGCTTAACACCCCACTGCGTGGATTTACAATTTTACTGCCAAAGGTTTTATGTGCTACAGAGATGGATATCTTTAAAACAGCAACTGCAATGATCTCATGCATAAATATACACAAAGATGCTCTAATATCACACACATTTGTAACTCAACGGATGCTCCTACTAAGGGAGTGGCTCCCTTCCATAGCCACTGAACCAGTAAAAGGATGGAACAAAATGACATGATCAAGCTCTGACGCAAAATTTCTATTTTCATTTACCTTTAATTTCGAGCTGCATTTAGTGGTGAAAAGTGCCAGCCTGACAGCTCTGAAGCGTGAAGCGCTTGATCCTCTGTGCTAGAACAGCACAGGCACTGGCCAGGCAAGCTGCCTGCCTACTTCTTGCCCTGCCAATACAATACACAACTGAGGGAAGTAAAATGGAGATATAAATGTTCTTTCTCCAAGTATTTGATGCTGACAGCTTCTCCCCTCCAGCCTTCCTGCACCTCAGCAGCTCAGAAAACGACAATAGGAAGGGAAAGCAATGAACGCTGGCACTGCATTACTCATGGAGTGGCTTTTCCACTCAGAACAGTGGTTGCTCTTCATCATCCTCACGACTAATTGTCTGGTTTTGGGGGAGTGCCTTGGAAGCAATGCAGGGGCCCCATTTAACAGAGTGTCATCTAGAGAGAGGGAGACAGCCTGTGCCCCAAGTGTCTCGCACAACAGCCACAGTGTGAGAGAAAGGGAAGCATTATCCTTGCTGTATTGCTGAGACAACAACCTCAGGAATGATGAGACACCGAAGAGAAGTAACTTTCATCAGGTCTCACTAAGCGTGCACTCACGTTTTCCAATTTCCTTTCACTAAACTATACAAAACCTCTCTCCACAACAATAAATTACACGTGCCCATTCCCTGGAATGGAGGCCAACTGCCACAATTACCCTTGTCCATTTGGTTGCATTTTGTTGTGCAAAATTTGGGTGCAGAAGAGCTGCATCCAAAATGCCCACTGGAAATCCCCTGGCCCATTCCCACTCGTGAGCGGTGACAAGGAACTTGTTGAGCTTTTCAGCTGACACGGGCCAAACCTGTACCTGTAAACCTCCAAAGGATTTAGCACTACAGATGATCAAGGTCCAGTTCATGGGAACACTCACTGGTGCCGTTTAATTCAATACCACAGATGCTGCCAAAAGTTCTCCCTCAGACAGCACCTCACGCTAACATACATAGGGTAGGTTTTTCCAATACTCTCTTAGAACAGCAGAAAAACAGAAGCAGAGGAAAGCAAGGTGAACAAACCAAGCTCATCCACTACCTCAAGGATAGAAGAGTGGCTCATTATCTTAAGAACACAGCCTAAAGAGCATCTGGCTTCAAACACAGTGTTCAACTGGAATTAATTTTTTCCGTTACTGTGATGAACAGGTAGAAGGTGTGGGGCATTTTTTTGGTTGGCTTTTTTTCTTTTTAAACGTCTTACTTTTACATAAAAAAGGGGAAAAAAGGTATTAAGCGTCTACAAAGAGACAAGGCACTATCAGAAGTGCAGGATCTAGTAACAAGAAGTGACTGAAGAAGTGGAGACAGAAAACGGGAAGGGTCAGCAAGCACCTAAGCACAATTCACAAGCGAAGCGATCCTGTCAGCATGGCACTTCTTGCCATCAAAATACATGATCAGCAACAGTTCAGTCCTTAAAACAAGACGACATCAGAGCAATTCAAAAGTGAAAAGGGAACACGTATCTCGAAAGACAATGCCTGAAGAGGCAGTTCATTTGGAGGAAGGGGAGATTGGAAGAGATCTCCAGGCTCATCCTAAACTTAATGAACTCCATATGAAGCAATAAGGGGTTGGCTGGTTGCTTTCTACTTCCTTTATTTCCATTGGAAGGCTGTGGCAGAACCCAAATCTTCTCAGCAGTAAGAGTCTGCTTCCAGTTTTCAGCTTAAATTTACTCAGGGCTAGGTGGTACTCATTTCTTCTGGTGCCCACACCTTCAAGCTCAGGAACTGTTCTCCCTAAATGTTATTTCCCTCTTCTGCATTTACAGGAGTCTCTCCACTCTTCTTCCACTTGCTCTTCTAGCCTAAGCAAATCAAGAACTCCCAATGTCGTCACGCATGTCCATCTCCCATGTCCCCGCAATCCCTGCAGCTCTCCTCTCCAGTTACTGCCGGGGGAGTTCCTCTTTCTTGTACGTCAATGACCAGCAGGACAACCATGTCAGATGAGCTGTGCCCTGTTCAATGGCATTAACTCTTCTCTACAGTTCCTGAAAATACTCGGCCTGACACACTGCGGTATAGCGCTTTCTTACACCCACATCACACTGTTGGCTCCCAGCTGCTCTCTTGAGCTTCCCTTTAGCTACCTGTAGGTCTTCTTCCCTCTCCTCAGTTTTGGCCAGCTGAAGAACATCCAACTCATGGCTCTGAAATTCTTCCCCCTCTTCTAAATATCTTCTTGGTGGTCTCAGCTTTCTGCCCTTCAAAGAAGTAGCTTATCACAACAGGACAAAGATAGCACTGTTTTCTCCCCTAGTAAGCAAACACTTAAACTGTTTATTCAACTATAAAAATCAAAGAGGAAGGAAAAAAAAGACAGCTAAGTGGAAAGTGACAGTTTAGGTTGGTGCTTAAACAACCTGAGCACTTATGCTGCAGCTGTAGCAGAGGGCTGGCACTGAGAGGTCTGATCATGATAAAACCAAAAATCCTTCCACTAAGGTTTCAAATTACAAAATCACTTCAGCTAAGGGAAGACAAAATGTATATAGACAAGCATTGCCATATGTTTACCGTGCCTTCTCAGCACAACGTTTCTCTTGTGGCACCAAGAACTAACTGGTACGAAAAATTATGACTTTTAAGAGCGATTTTAAAGCAAGTTACAGTTAAAACAACAGCAGTGAGAAAATAGTCAAGAATTTGACTTGCAGAAGGGGAGATGACTCGTGGCTTTCTCAAGAGCTTTTATTATTGATGAAGCTTAAAACCACCTCACTATCTGGGAATGACACACTTTGTTAGTATTGGGCTGGTTAGAAACTCAGCTGGCTGGCTTGTTCATCACTGCAATTTTTCAATCCGAGGAAAGACAGAACCAAGGAAGAACTAAGCAGGAAAAAGGCCAGCAGGTACCAGGTTGAAGTAACTTACACCTGGGTGCAGAACGAAGCTTCTTTCTAAAACAAAAATTGCATCACTGTTGGAATATTGGCTATTCTAGAAAGTGGCTTTTTCCCACCCTTTGCCTCACTAAAAAGCTTTTTGGCCCAGATGGTTTTCTCCTGCTGCAGAAATGTGAAAGTAGTGGGAATCTTGCACATTGGTATAGGAAAGCTGTTGCCCACTTAGCTCTGTAGCTGTGAGGGTAGATGCTGCAATGGTCACATTCACCTGCGAACACCAGTTGTCTTTGCCTTACGCCCTAACTTATCACAGGTGAGCCACGTCATGAGAAAAACATGCTCAATTACAACTTCCCAGCTGGATGAGCAAGGACACCACTAGCGGGTCTGCAGGTCAGAAGCTCAATGCTGGTGCCGCACCTCAGGCTCTTGACACACGAGAAACTTAAAAGCGGGGTGGTTACTGCTGGAATGCCAAAAAGAAAGGAGAGAGATGGCCTGTGTGGGACTTAAAAAAAGAAAGGAAGAGCTTACTCTCTCTCTATTACATTTTCCAAAATGAAATGTCATCTGTAAAAAGCAATCAAGACAGGATTAACAACTACCAACAAGTAAAACAGGTTTCCTGGAATTATTCTGGAATCATATCATCCCTGTCCTAAGGAAGCTATCTGCCTTGAAGATGCAGGACAGTCAGTGGCATTTCTACGGTTGCTCACCTACATTTTAGTTCATCAGTTAGCACGCAGCCTGGGTTTTAAAGGAGGTTGTACTGGATAGAAGAGTCAGAGTTGAATTGAACTATCACATGAAGTCGAGGGGAGGAGAATACAACAAAACCTATTTACCACAAACTGATACACACTTGACAAAACAGTAGTCCATTTGGCATGGCAGGCTTGCCGTGATTTAGATGCTGCTAACATCTCTTGTCAGAAGCTGTCGTTATTTTGTGGGCTGTTGTTATACTCATGAAACAGCCAGCCTTCATGGGCATGAGGACTGGAGTGAGACCCCTGTCATTTACCATGCTCACTGACTCAGTCTGTAGAAAATAAATAAACAAATAAAAATAATAATAATTAAAAAAATCACACGTAGCACAAAAGAGGGCCTTCTTCAGAAATGAATGGCTCTATAGGTAAAACAATCGATTAGATTAGTTTCTAATTAATTCTTAGGTTCTCCATCCTCTGCTTTGACAGGTGTTGATTCCAGATCTCTCTGAACTCAGAAGCTCTACAGCTGGATATCCCAGCAGGAGCGGTGGGGGACAGCAGCCAGGTAGACCAAGACCTACTACTTGTTCTTTCTGTTAAGTCAATCAACCTGAAGGAGCATAAAAGGTACTCCTCTGATAGCAAAAGCGGAACGGGATGAAGGGGCTTGAGACTTTTAGAACTGGTCTCCCACATATCATAACTATGTAGCATGAAAAACTTTCTTTTGATCACATTTCACAGTTCCTTCACAGCCAGAAGGAATTTCATTGCAGGAGTTTTCATACCACCAAACTGGCAAAAAGGTACACAAGCCTTTTCATCCCTTTTTATACTTTCACACTTGTTCCAGAAAACCATTTGCCACTCTCCAGCTCGCGACCGCTCTAAGCAGAAAAATCCTAGCTGCCACACGCTTGTCATAAACTAGGTAGGATATGACAGAGTTTCAAATACTTCAGTATTTATAAAATTAGAAACCTTAAAACGCTAAAAAGAAAAAAAAAAGGATGGTGGGGGAAATTATTTCTACCTTGACTGTTAGGTTCTTAAGCTGCCAGTATTTAACATTAATGTATTTCAAGGTCAGGATTGCAACAGTTCTGCTACTTGTGGATATTAGTGAGAGATTATCTGCCTTTCACCAGTTCAGGCGCTCCACCTACACTTATTCATGGATCTGATTTTTTTTTTTTTTTTAATGTTTAAAAGGTTAGAATCTGCCCCTCCAACGTATAATGGGCAAAAAAGCACGTTTTAAGTGCAATTAATCTATGCTTCTCTTGATTTAAAGACAAAAAGTTAGCTCCACTGGTACATTCACCCACAAGAACGTTAACACCCCCAACTTCACAGACACCCATAAATTATTTTTGGAAACAGTAAATTACTAAAGATAGTACAACACTCTCTGAAAAAGAATAATGCACACAAGCAGCATTTTCCTTTTTGACTAGAAAATGAAAATCCCTAACAGCAGATGAGCCTGAACTAAAAATCAATCAAATCTGGACCCCAAATGGGGTATGGGTTATGATATGCCACATGTCTGGACTCGACTCTTGAAAGCAATCATGTGCTAAGGAAAAGTTCAGGTTCTTATGCAGAGGTTTAACTAGAGTCTTGGCAACTTAATTTGGGTCACGAAAGGTATTTGCACTACAGTACCACGTGCAGTAAAGAAAACTGGTCTTGCAGTTCAATTCCAACGCCGCATCCTCAAACAAAACGAGGCTGCTACGTTTGAGGAACAGGGATGGAAATCTCACCTGCCATCCCAAAGTTACGCTGTGGCATTTCGTCACTTTTTGCCACTTTCCTCGGGCTTGGTAAATCTTTTGCAGAGTCTGAAGCTTCTTCCTGGTTGTAACAGTGGATGTCCGGGTTTTCACAGGTGGGGCACCACTTGTACCCTGGATTTGCCTTCATAAATGCATCCTCGTACTAGAAAAGGAAAGGAAAATTACCAGTCATGCCAGTCACTGTCCACAGGGCAACAGAGTGCACTGCTTGTAAGAGGATTTAATACAGTAAATAATCCTTCAATATCTTGATTTTTTAACAGTTTAATCCTGTGCTTAGAGTCTGACCGTCAACACAATCTAACAAGAAATATTAAGGGAAGTAGAGCTGTATTCAAAAAAGTGGGGTTTCTCTTTCCTTTCCAGAGGGTTTATCACCCAGAGCGGGCTGAAGATCCTGCAAACTGCTCCCCAGTGCTTGTATGCTCACTCTGGGAAACAAAGACGGGTATTTGAATTCTTTTGCAGGTACAATCTTTGCTCACTTCCCAGTTTGAATGAAATGAAAACATGCATTTAGCAATAAATGCAGCACGATGCTCCTTACCTTGCACTCTTTTTCTCTAATAGTTCTGTATCTTAGAATATTTGAGTATCTTCTTTCCCAAACCAGGCACTGAAAATAAACCACTATCAGCATCATCTCATTTTCAGTAACTTCCGATACATCATCCCAGTGTTCCTTCCAAAATGGACCACGCTGCAGGGCTGCCTAAAACAAAGTGGGACCACTGAAAACTTTCTTTGGCCTGGAGCGCACAGCGCACATCCCAGTTGTTTGCTATATTCTTGGTATCAGGCAGCAAAACGAACAAAGCCAGGCTACACATAGCGGGGTACAGGGAAAAGGTCTGCATTCTACAGAGTTCGGGGGGTAGGGGGAAGGATGGGAACCTAACCTGGGTTAGGTATGGGGAAACATAACCCCCATTTTTAAAAAGGGAAAAAAGGAAGACCTGAGGAACTACAGGCCAGTCAGTCTCACCTCTGTGCCTGGGAAGATCATGGACAGATCCTCCTGGAAGCTATGCTAAGGCACATGAAAGACAGGGAGGTGATTCGAGACAGCCAGCATGGCTTCACCAAGGGCAAGTCCTGCCTGACTAACCTAGCGGCCTTCTGTTATGGAGTGACTACATCAGTGGACGCGGGAAGGGCTACAGATGGCGTCTGTCTGGACCTCTGTAAGGCATTTGACACGGTCCCCCACAACATCCTTCTCTCTAAAATGCAGAGGTATGGATTTGATGGGTGGACTGTCCGGTGGGTGAGGAATTGCTTAGATGGTCACGTCCAGAGGGTAGTGGTCAATGGCTCAATGTCCAGATGGAGATTGGTGACGAGTGGCGTCCCGCAGGGGTCCGTATTGGGACCAGTACTGTTTAATATCTTCATCAATGACATAGACAGTGGGATCGAGTGCACCCTCAGCAAGTTTGCAGATGCCACCAAGCTGAGTGGTGCGGTCGACGCGCCAGAGGGATGGGATGCCATCCAGAGGGACCTGGACAAGCTCGAGAAGTGGGCCTGTGTGAACCTCATGAGGTTCAAGAAGGCCAAATGCAAGGTCCTGCACCTGGGTCGGGGCAACCCCCGGTATCCATACAGGCTGGGGCATGAAGGGATTGAGAGAAGCCCTGCCGAGAAGGACTTGGATGAAAAGCTGGACATGAGCCAGCAATGTGCACTCGCAGCCCAGAAGGCCAATCGTATCCTGGGCGGCATCCAAAGAAGCGTGGCCAGCAGGTGGAAGGAGGTGACTCTGTCCCTCTACTCTGCTCTGGTGAGACCCCACCTGGAGTACTGCATCCAGCTCTGGAGCCCTCAGCATAAGAAAGACACGGACCTGTTGGAGCGGGTGATGTTTCCAGCTGCAGATGTTTGCCTAACAACTGACAGGGGCGTACAGCACTGGCTGCTGTGGGAGGCTACCCAGTAAGGACCAGTGCCGACCACAGGGAGGAGGAACCCAACACCTTCCCATGCACGCGGTAGCTCTCGATGGCAGCAAACGACCTGCAGCAAAGAGCTGCTTTATCCTGAAGTACATGGCAGGGCAGCTGCAGGAAGATTCTTCCAGGATTGCACATCTTCCCACCCACCCAGCTCTCATCGGTCCTAGTTACGGCACAGAGAAACACCTCTGTTTCATGCACATGCCTGCACAGAAACACAGGCAGAGGGAAAAAATCCCTTGGGTATCAAATACAGAAATAGCACTGAAAACCTTGTCCTCTGATAGAGTCCCTGCAGTGTTTTCCCAGATCAAAGAACAGCACGCCTTGTGGCAGGATCACCATCGCATGTGTATGGCTTGCTTTCATTCCATCTTCATCTATCAGCTGGCACTCGCTACCTCCAGACTGTAGCAAGGATAAAAACAATTCCGTCTACAAGGAGCACTGCACTGGGTGAGACCGCTGTGTGAAGTCCTGTATTTATAGAAATGGCTAGAAATAATAAAAATCTGCAGGGACTGCTGACCCCCACACACGCCGTATTTTCTGAAGAGGGCGTACGTATTAAATCTGCAAACTGAGGACTGCGACACCTCTCACCTTGCCCCTTTTCTCTCTCCCCCCGTTTGGCGGGGGAGCTCATTTCACCAGTGAAGGTACACCACAAAAACAGCCTCACAGAGGGAAAGGAAGGGGAGGGCATAAAGGAAGAGGTGGAAAGGAAACACACAGAGAAGCAGCTTTGCCTTCCCTTGTTAAAGCCACAGCCCACTCACGAATCACCTTTCCAGCCTGCAGCGTGGAAAGCACAGAACCCCTAGCAATGAAGTACGTCAGCTCTTCGTATCAGCATCGCTGCTTTGAGTAATTGAATTGTTCTGCAGAGTAATTCAACAAGCCGACAGCCTGCCCATCAAATGACAACCAGAATGCAGGCCGTTTGCGAGATGAGGCAGCAATAAGCTTTTAATCTGTTTCCAACAAGAGCAATTCAAGTGAGGTGGTGTATTAATGGATTTTTTCCTCTGCAAAGCCAAGAAGAGAACATTAACCGCACTCCCCAAAGGGGAGGGAGCAAACTGAGGGACGGCAACTCATCGGCCCCTTTCAGAGTTTCAACACTCAAGATAAATGAAAAAAAAAAAAAAAAGTAAAAAGGTAAACAGTGGCCAAGAAGCGGTTTTGTAGAATGCCTATAGGGCCCTGATCTAAATCTCAGAAAGACTTTCAATATTGATTTTCACGACTATTAGACCAAGGCCTAAAATGAAGTGAAAGCTTCTGCTTGCCAGGGCATGAGAAGATAACTTAAATGAGCTACACAGTAACGAGAAAACACCAAAGGCAATAGCGAAGCTTACTGTTTTCCTCCATTTGACCAACTGTGCAGTAAACCAACTTAACACAGCCAGCCTCAGGATGTCTGGTAAAGTCACTTAAAAAAAAAAAAAAAGGCTAAGTCCTTATCCTGGAATGTACAGACACCACCTTGGTTCCACGCAGACAGGCAGAGGTGGCCCAGCAGGGTCATGTCCCGACGTTCCAGGTAAGATAAAAAAAGGGCAGGATACGTTTGTGCGGTCGGGTTGATGTATCCTTTCCGTTTGGTGAAAGCCTGGGGAAGGATGCGTTATGCGGTAAGACCGGTGCCACTTTAGACCTGAGGTTAAAAACGGTGCTGCACTTCAGTGCAACTCCCTGAGTTGTTTTCATCACCAAATAAAAAAAGATTTGCTTTCTCCAGTGTGGTGGGAACCGGAGCTCACAAGTGGATTCCAGCTACACCTCAGGGGAGCAGCCAGCACGTGCTTAACTTTAAATCATAGAATCATTAAGGTTGGAAAAGACCTCTAAGATCATTGAGTCCAACCGTCAACCCAACACCACCATGCCCACTAAACCATGTCCCTAAGTGCCTCATCTACACGTCTTTTAAATACCTCCAGGGATGGTGACTCAACCACTTCCCTGGGCAGCCTGTTCCAATGTTTAACCACTCTTTCCGTAAAGAAATTTTTCCTCACAATACAAATGTATGCTTAAATCCCACCAACTGGCTATCAGGGGTCACATGAATCCCAGAGATCTAACAAAAAACCAAAAAATCCCCAGAAAATACTACACTCTGTTTTACACTCCTGAAGGACACTGGGTTGGCATTACACATTATGGTCCATACCTCACCCGGTGAAATTGCCAGGCTCCAGCCGGGAAGCCAGAACATTTGTCCCCTCCTACCCCGAGGTGCCTGCCAAAGCAGCGGCACAGCAAGGACAGCACTCTCCCAGTCGGGCTGACTGTACCTGTGAAACCACTGTCCGAGCACTCGCGGGGAGAAGTGTTCAGCTCTGCCACCGAACGGCAGCAGCCTGGATTCCTCAGGCTGCTCCCAACAGGAGACAATCCCGACTGCCTGGATCTTGCCAATGCAAGGGCATATTTAACAACGATGTTGTTAATTTAACAATTAACAATAAATATTCATATTTAACAATGAATTTAGCAATTTAACAATATATAACAATATTTAACAAGGGAAACAAGGCTTGAACAATAATAACCTGGCTGGCAATTTTCCAAGGCAGCTGAATATTTCCAGTCCCTGAACAGGGCAGTTGTAGTGAAAGCCCTGTGAGAATTAACAGCAAAACACACTACTCCTATTACTGCAGTAACTAAAAATGCTGGGGTGGCTCAGGGGGGCTCTGGGAGTCGGGGTGCCCGGTGCCTGTGCCCAGGGGGGTCTGTCTGTCTCCGTCCCCTCCCCAGCTCTAGGGTCACTCCTGGCACTGGCCCAGCTCAGCCCAGCTCCAGCTGACCAGGACCCCATCGCACCAGGCGGTTTGGAACTTCCCCCACCAACCCCCGGCGGCCCCGGCCCTCACCTCAGCCGGGCCACGGCTGGAGCAGAGACTGCGTGTCCCGAGACCAACATGGCCGCCCGGCAGCCCCATGCCCCAGGACTACAGCTCCCGGCATGCCGCGGGGGTGCTCCTTCCTGCTGTCTGACCCTGCGGGGACACCGTCCCCCGGCTGGGCCCCGCCTCCCGCAGGCCCCATGGCCGCCTCCCCGGGGCTGCCCGGGTCCTGGAGCCTTGGTGGAGCAGGGAGGAGGAGGAGAGAGGGACAGAGCGGCAGAGAGGGGTGGGGCAGGGCAGTGGGGTGGCAGGAGAGGGACGGGAGACGGACAGAGGGATGGGAGACGGACAGAGGGATGGGAGCAGGACAGAGGGACAAAGAGAATGGGGAGGAGGACCTGGGCAGGGAGTGGAGGAAGGAAAAACACTGGTGAGGAGCCGGCAGAGGGATAGAGCGGGAAAGAGATGGAGGGGAAGGGGGACAGCGGGGTGCAGGGAGAAAAATAGTGATAAGCAGCGGGACAGAGGGACAGAGAGAGAAGGAGAAGGGCAGGAAGGAGGACAGAGGGACAGACACAGGCAGGGTGAGGGAGCGGGACAGGGGGGCAGAGAGGCAGAAAAGGCACCAGGAGAGTGGAGTGACAGAAATGGGACAGGGAGCAGGACAGAGGGATGGGGTGAAAGGGTGGGAGGGAAAAGGAGGGGAGAGAGAAAGGGAGAGGCAGGGATGGAGGGTGGGACACAGAGCAAGAGGAGGACGGGAAACACTCCAGCGAGCCTGAGAAACAGAGGGATGTGGATCCGGGCAAGGAGGCGGAGAAGGACAGAACAGCGATAGCCTCCAGGGTGGAGACGGAGGAAGAGCAAAAGGGGATGGGGAGCAGGACGGAGGCCCAGAGAGGAGCAGGCCCAGCCATCCGAGCAGGGGATACAGGCAGGAAAGAGGGGAGAGGCAGCCGCCATGTTTTTTGAGTGCTCCCCAGGAACAGCACCACCAGGCAGCTCAAAAAAAGGTGCTGCCTGCCAAATCTGGAGAATTGCTTAATTCTGGGCAATTTTTAGGCCTGCTGGTTAAAGATTCGTCCATCGAGAGATGGCTCAGGACCACGCCAGGGCTGGTGGTGCTGCTTTCTGGATCCCGTGGCAGCGATGGGCAGAGGGACAGGTTGCCAGATCCCGGTTCCGGGTACACGTGCGGGCTGTCAGGGTCCCCCGTGCCTGTTTTTTCCCAGCGAAGCCCCGGCTGGTGCCAGCCCTGTGCTGCAGCCCCAGGGCCGAGGCTGAAGGAGCCAGGCATTTCTGCGGGTGCTGCGCCCTGCCGGGCCCCACCACCGGCCACCGGCTGCCCTGGGCTTCCCCCCGTTGTCTCCAGCTCTGCTTTCTGCTAATGCCGGGGGCACCGCAGGATGTCTTGCCTGCTCCCCACAGCTGTCCTGACCCATGTCTGCAGCTTGTATGTTATGTCCATGTCACGCAGCTGGTTTGGGGGTGGCAGGTCTCTCTTGCGGCACTCTGGGAATGGGGACAAAGCAAACCAAATTGCTCCTTTTCAATCTTTGTCCCCAGGGAAACCCAGTTGAGACGTACCATTTGCTGGAGCGTGTCCTGCAGGGAGGTGACAGCCATTTGCAGAGCAGCGCTGAGACCCGCCTGACAGCAAAGGCGCCCGGTGGCTGCAGAGCAGCCCAGGTGAGCTGGTTCTCTTGGAGGCCGCCAGAGCAGCCTTCCTCCGCCCCCTTCCTCCGTTTTTGGTGAGATATGGAGCAGCACTTCTCAGGCATCCAGGCCTGACAAGGGTTTCCCAGTGCCCCCGTGAGAGATCCTGCTCCCAGGAAACGCCTCCCCATTGAACAAGGGCAGTATCCAGCCACCCAGCGCTGGGTGCTGGCTGCCCTGAGGGGTCTTGCAGGGAGGACGGGGTCATCTGCCTGGTGGCTCTGACACAGAAATGATGAGCTGAAGCTGGTCATGGTGGGCCAGTTCAAAGTCTCCGAGTGCCTCAGCCTTTGTCCCTGACAGCATTTAACCCAGGGACTTTTTCAGGGTGTGACGGATGATGTGGAAATGGAGGCTGGTGATGTCCTGGTGGCTCTGTCCCACTCCCACTTCAAAGTTGTGATGTCTGAGTTAGTTCTGGGGCCACCTGAGGGCCCTGGAAGAGCTCTCCAGGGAGTTTGTGTACAATGTTTTGATATCTTAGGGCTACAATGTCCTAGGGTTACAGGGTGCTAGGGTTACGGGTGCTAGGGTTACAGGGTGCTAGGTCTATGGGGTTCTAGGGTTACGCAGTGCTAGGGTAACAGTTTTCTAGGGTTGTCATATTAGTGTTAGGGAGAGCTAGTGTTACTGGGTGCTAGGGTTATGGGGCTCTAGGCTTACAGTGTGGTACGGTTATAGTGTGGTAGGGTTATGGGATGCCAGAGTGTAAGTGGGGTAGGATTAAAGCATGCTCTTTTTAGGGAGAGGATCTGGGCTTTTTGGTCCTGGCTTCCTGGGTTGTTTGGAGTTTTTTTGCCTTCGCTTATGTTCTGGATGTTTTTTGGAGAGTCCTATTTTAGGTTGTTTTCTTTTTAGGGTTTGGATAGGGGGCTCTGGTTTGTGTATGATCTGTTTTCTAGTTGGTTTTTTGCTGTTCTGGTGGTTTGTTTTGCATTTTCTGTCTCGTAACCATCATTTCTGGTCTTGTAAGGCTGTCCAGGTCAGCCAGTGTCACTTCTGCTGTGGTCCAACTCATTTCCGGTGAGTGTCGGACTGTTTTAGATAGGTGTCCATGGAGAACGACTGCCAGACGACTAACGGGCACTTTTGGGGTGTGGGAGGACTTCTGGCCCACAGATAATGCCTGTCGGAGGGCTAAGTGTACTCCTGAATTTGTGTAGACTTCCAAATACGTGGTCCTTTCTCCTGCCTTGAGGAAGAGTCATGGGAAGGAAGACACCAGCTGCACAGAAGGGCAAACGTTTCTCCAAGGGTACGTGGCTTTTTGCTTTTTGCTTTTGAGTAAGAAACCTGCCAAGAGGCTGCTACCATTAAGTTTAGTGGCATTTGGTGAAGTCCTGGCTTGAGTATTGCGTGACTTGAAACATCACTGAAAAACTGGTGGAGGTTTGTCTGCATGTTCTGGATGCTTCAGATTTGAACGTCTGCTCGTGGTGGTGACTTCATACTGTCCTTAGCTCCTATGTCAAGGCACGACCTGTGCTCAGGGTGAGGTTCGTCATCCCCGACAGTGGATGTGAATCTGTATTTCAAATAGGCTTCTTGATCATTTTGAATTTTTGGGGGCCAACTTCTTCTCAGATCTGTTGAGTCATCCTTGGTTTTGCCTCTTTATGTAACTGGTGAAGAGCTCGTAGGAGGAGCAGGAGAAGGGGCAGTGCTGCCGTTTCCATGTTGGTCACTTGTGCTGCAGTTATCAGGGTGATCTTCCATCCAGAGATTCTTTGCAGAAATGCCTTTAAGCCACTTGTCCATTTTGTGAGGGGGAGTGGACTTAATGGAAGACGTTTTGTTCCTCATTAGTGCCTCAGGGATTTACCTGTTGCTTCTTGTTTGTTTGTTAGCTTTTTATTTGCTATGCTTAATTTAAAAAGCTTCTTGTAGCTCTTTGGATTTCTGTCCTTATAAGAAAGCCTCTAGGATTTCTACCCAGGAGAGTCCAGAAAATACTGTGCTTGTACACTGCTGTCAGCCTTCAGTCTAGAGAAATGGCTGGTAGTGGTGAGAGTTTAACAGTCACGTAACTCAAATGCATCTTAAATATACAAGCTTTGCCCTCGTTCCGGATATGCCTGGGGGATGATTCTCGGCAGCTCATGAACAGCATGTTCTGCTGTGCTTTACCCGTTTAAAACAGTGTATCACCAGAAATGTCTTCCCTAGTGCCTGCACGGAGCAAGAACCTCCAGTAGCAAGGGCATGCTGACCCGCTTGGGCTTCAAAGCAACGGCTAAATGTAAATAGGTTAAAAAACCAGTCCCCTGGTAGCAGTGTGTGTGTGTATGTGTGTCAAAGTCCACCTGACCCTCCATGCTTACTCAGCATGTCACAAGTTCATGTGGGTAAGGGTGGATGGAGTCAGTATAAGCAGGTGTTGTAACTGGCCAGGCAGTTGACCTAAAGAAATGAGAAATTACCTTTGAATGGAGCGGCATGCCGTTAGATGTAGGGGTGTATTGCCTTTTCCTTCCTTGGTCTGAGCACAGAGAACTGGGAGGTGTTTCCATCTGGGGGAGGGAAACCCATCCGACAGCCACCATCAGCCTCAGGGCTTGTAGTCCTTGATGGAGGCATAAGTGCTTGGGACAATTTTACTTGTGTGGTGTTTCTCATTCTGCTCCCAGGTTTCCCCATTAACGTTTGCTCTCTGGTTTATTTGCCTTCATAGTGTTTTGTAAATTTTCTCCATTATAGCCCTGAGCCCTGCTTGACATGTTCCTTTCTCTGAAAAACCATAAATGGCTCCGGGGTTTACCTTGGGAGCAGAGAAAAGGGGGGACCCTTTAGAGTTGAGGAGAGAATTTAATAGGAGAAACACTTCAGTGATATGCACCTTCTGAGGCTGAAAGTACCTGCTTTAACTTTTTTTGGTTGTTTTTGCAGTCTTTATATAATACCTACTTAAATGCCTACTTCAGCAAAAGAAGAAGAAATCACTTTGATTTCTGTGTCTGACTAAAAGAACTAACCTGAACCTATAGAAAACTGATGTGGACAGCCATTTTTTGTCGTTATTGGGTACCGCATCTGACTTGTAGAGCTTTCCCTGTGCGTAGGGTGGTGGTTTGTACTTGGCATTGTCCAGTCTTCTTTCTGAACTGAACAAGTTACTCTTTCACAGCTTTTTTTAGTAATGTTTGGCTTGATGTGCAACTTCTTGCTCTTCACGTGTCAGCTAGCCAGAAGGTGAATATTTGCTAAGATGAGTATTTGCTGAGAGTCGTGGGCTCTGTACTGCTGGAACACAGG
The DNA here is from genome assembly GCA_027474245.1 of Spheniscus humboldti. NCBI lineage: Eukaryota > Metazoa > Chordata > Aves > Sphenisciformes > Spheniscidae > Spheniscus > Spheniscus humboldti. The sequence continues at coordinate 1,493,235 of CM049915.1, read as the reverse complement.
CCGGTTGTGCCTCACCGGTGCCCTCGGGCTGTGTCCCAGACTCGGGTTACCTGCTGCTTAGCACCAATGCGGTTTTGGACCGCGTGTGGTTTCCTGGGGGAGGACGAGAATTTATGTCGTCCTGTGTGTTTTAGGAGAGAGATTGGGTAATGTCTGGGGTGGGAATGTAGAAAGAGTCGTAAGGAATTGTAGATGTCAGCTTTAACGTATTTGGTTCACTTAGGCCAGAGTTTAAAAACCTATTTAACTACAGGAAATTATCCAAGATGAATATAAGGACTTAACTTTGACAGAAATGTGTTTCTTTCATTAGAACACAGTAATTTCTGATGTATTTCGCTGCTGCTTTTCCTGCGTCTCGAGGTAGATCCCTTTGCTGGTACTTCTCCAGGAGCAGCTGACGCTGTGGTTTCATGACAGCCTTTCCCTGGCCGCTGTTCAGTGAATGCTGCTGCTTCACAGACCTTCTCCGTGTGCCGCTGGCTTGCTCCAGTGCGTGCTGCACTGCTGGATGGGGCTGGGGAGCTTTGACTTCTAACTGGGGTTAAAACTCACTTGGCCCAAGCAGCAGTGTCGTTTTGGTAGCCAGCGTTACCCCTAACCGGTGTGTTACCTCCTGCAGCTCACGGTGCTGCTGCAGAAATGCATGTTCCAGCAGCACGGGAGGAGAGGCAGTAGCAGGCAGACGGGGCTGCTTGTGCCCCTGGGAACTGCGAGCGCCCCGCGGGGAGGCAGGGAGCTGGTGCAGGGAGCTGGCCCAGCTGGGAGGGGAGTGGGGAGAGCGGGAGCACGCAGGCGAGGGTGAGAGGAGGCGGGGTGGTGGCAATCTGGGGTGGGGACCCTGCATGCATCGGGGGAGCCACACGGGGAATCCTCTCTGCTGAAACGGCACCGACGGGGGTCCCTGGCTCCTGTCAGCAACAAACAAACCGGCAGGAATCGTGGTCCATTTGTGGCTGGGCGCGAAAGCAAGGAAGGAGCTCGGGAAGTGTTTGTGTCAGAGGCACATAAATTACATTTTTTGCAAATCTTTTTCAATTTTTCAGAGAGCTGTGAGGCTGGGAGGAAAGACGGTGCGTAGGAGGGAATGTGCTTAGTGACATGTCCAAGGAAGACAAAGAAAATAAGTATCTACGTAAGGGTCAGCCTAACTGTTCTGAGTTTTGGCTGTTTAAATGTTGACCTGAACTGCAGCAATATCAGGCCTGTGTCTTGTAGGTAAAGCCTGAATGCAACCTTTTGCATCAGCCTTTACAGTGCCCGGTAACTGTTTTATTCCTGCACAAGCATTGCGAACAGGAGTTGCCTCTTACATTGACATGGTCATCTCTGTAGGTAGTGCTGCACACGTTCATGCAGATGCTGGACAGACCAGAAGCTGTAATGCCAGTATAGAAGGGCAGCTTGGCACAAGGATCATGCTGTAGCTCTCACAACCGAGGCCATTTGTGCTTGTTTGTTATTGTCGTGCCAGAGGAATTTCCCAGGTTTGGCATCTAGTGTGAAACTCCAGGGATCCTCCATTTTTTCAGGTCTGGTGAAAGGATCGTACGTATCCAGGTGGCTGCTGGAGTCTGGGAGTGTCAGTCCACGCTCACTGCATTGCTCGCAGACAATCAGCGTGCTTGGGGGGAGTGATGCAGGTCAGGCTGTGTTGGATGTGTGCAAGGGTGTACAGCAGCTGCATAACCTGGATGTTCAAGCCTTGGGTGTAAACCCTGAGTAAGAACAGAGGAGGGCAGAAAGGGTCTTCAGGGGCATTAGTCATGATCAGTTTTCTTCCCAGGGGCTCGGGCTTTGTGAGCAGAAAACTCTCCCTGAAACTCCTCCTCCTGAAAGGTCTGTTATGCTCTCTACCTCCTGCTCCATTTTGGATCTTACTTACAAGAAAAGTTGGGGGTTTTTGGTTTGGCTGTTTTTTTCCCCTCTCTGGGATGTGAAATGCCTCTGTTTTGGAGAAAAGCAAGCAGGTCCCTCTGGATGGCATCCCTTCCCTCAAGCGTATTGACAGCACCACTCAGCTTGGTGTCACCTGCAACCTGGCTGAGGGTGCACTCGATCCTACTATCCACGCCATCGATATTAAACTGTATAGGTCCCAGTATGGACCCTTGAGAGACACCACTCCTTGCTGGTTTCCACTTGGGCATTGAGCCACTGACTGTTCCTCTTTTGTTAACCTTTTCCGTCCCCATGAGGAGCTGGGGAGGCTGTTGGGGGCGGGGCAGAACACGGGGAGCCCCCACATTCCCTCCTGGGAGTCTCCCAAACAGAAGGTCAGAGCCGGCAACCCCAGAGAGTCCTTAGCAGCCAACAGACAGAACGGACCGTGGTGCTGCCAGCGCTGCAGCTCCCACCGCACGGCCCCTGGGCTCCCCCTGGCACCCCGGCTGCTTCAGCCTTTTGTCTATCCCGAAACCTTCTACCCCCAGGGCAGGGACCGACCCCGGCCCCTGCAGCCCGGGGACGCTCTTGGGGGAAGGAGCGGAGGTGACCGCCAGCGATCGCTCCCAGCTCTCTTTCAGGCTCAGCCAAGCTGTGCCGACTGCATGGGCAGGAGCAGCCCTTCCTGCAGCCAGGGCACCCCAGGCAGCCCCAGCAGGTATGGCACCCCCAGCAGATATGGCCATCTGTCCCATTTCACTTCCTATGAGCAAGTCTCCTTCCCAATCTGGAACCCTGTCCCACTGGCACAGCAGCTCACACCATGGGGAGTGCCCCAGCCACAATGTCCCCATGTGCCTAGCGCAGATCTGGGGGATGTCAGCGATCAGGGCCGGCTTGGCAGGTGCCCCTGGAGGGTCCCCCCAGTCCAGCATGGCTCCCACTCACCCGCGCAGGTCTGCAGATGGCTCCATGCGGCTGCTTCTTCAATGTCCAAGTCTTCTGCATCCAGTGGATGAGCACCAACCCGCCTCCGCCAGCCACTGGCACGCTTGGCCACGGCGCCGCTGCTCTGGCGGGTTCTGCCCTGTGGGGCCATGTGGGCTGTGGGACCCCCCCGACCTGGGCAGCCCCTGGGACCCCCCAGGGCCAACCATGACACCTCACACCCTACAACCATCAGGGGAGAGCAGTGGCTCCAGCCCCCCCGGTGCTGCTGCTGTGCTTCCCTGGCTACCAGCACATGGAGAGGCAGTTTGCACAGCTCAGTCTCTGCAGCACAGCCACCCCGGCGGGGGCAGCCCCAGGCAGCAACGTCCCCCTGGGCAGCAACATCCTCCTCAGCCACTGTGCTGCCCCCCACACCCAAGCCATTGGGGACCTGGCAGGTGACATTGCACTGCCCAAGGAGATGCTTCGGGGTTGCTCCCTCATCAGCCAGGATGCTCCCAGCAGTGTCCAGATGCCTGGGGACCCTGGTGGCACCAGCGGAGCCATCCCCCACTAGGACATCGGCTGCTCACCCCCGACTACAGCGTCCCTGAGACGACCAACGCAGTCCTGAGCATAGAGCAACTTGCTACCGTTGGAATGGAGCCCCAGGAACCATGGTGGGAAGCTTGGAGGGACCTGCCACCACCCCACCCTGGCATGTCAGAAAAGCAGGGGAAAAAGCAGAGGAGCGCCTGGCCAAACCCACCCAGCAAGCACAGGGCTCTCGCAGCCAGCACGGGGCTGGGAGGGTGGGATTAGACCCACAGCAGGGATGAGATGGAGATGGGGGGGTGGGGGGGGGGTTGGAGGGGGTGGGGGTAGGGGTGGTGGTGTAGTTGGGGGGGGTGGTGTGTTATAATAGCTTTCATCACACAGTTGCTCTTTTTTTTTTTTTCTCTCATTAAAAGCCATTTCTCCAGAACTGCTCCGTGCCTGCGTGGGAGGGGGAGGGAGCGCAGGGAGCACTGGGAAACAGCACCCAAGAGGTGCAAAAGCCCCGCTGAGCCCCAAATCAGAGCTGGTGAGCCCCGAAGGGCACGGAGCTGCCCCCAGGGCTGAGTCACCGCCAGCAGGGCAGGCAATGGCGGGGGGTGACTCCCCTATCCCCTTCCCCAGAGGAAGCAGCCCTTTGGCAGGGGAGCCAGGACAGATGGGTCTCTGCAGGACTCGCGGACACAGCCCCACGCAGAAAGCAGCACTGAGCCCCTGGGACAAGGACAGACCTGGGGGGCTGGCGGTGGGACAGACACGCATGACAACAAGGGCTGCAACGCCTTCGTCTTGAACACAACCAGCGTCCCCTCCAGCGGGGACAGGGCCCGGTGCAAAGCCCTTAAAAGCCTCAGGACAATCATGCCCTTCCTCGGGTCCCACCGCCCTCAGCTCCAGAGCCTGGCTTTGCTTCACTGCCACAGTAAAATAACCCCAAATCACCCCAATAATGCCGAGGGTGGGAGCTGCAGGCCAGGCAGAGACCCTGCTCCCCTTGCCTGGCTGCACCTTGGGCAGCTGCAAGACCAGGACAGGGGAAAATACAATTGAAAATAAAATCATTGCACTGGCCAGAAAGTGCCTGGAAACCTCATCTCTCTTTATGGATCATTTCCCACCCGAGCTCCACAACTTGGGGCCGATGCAGCCAATGGCACCTTCAGGAAGCGGCCTCACCTTTCTGGGTCTGGCTTGCAGAAGGTGCAGGGTAAGGCCCCCAGTGCCGGGGGTCGGGGGGGCTGAGCCCCACCTTAGGGTAGTCCCAGCGATGCCACTGGGGTGGTGGGAGCTGGTCTGGATGCCAGGCAGGCACAGTCCCGTTTGCGTCAGCACGGCACTGCACAGCTCCCTGTGCCGCTGCTGCTCAGCGTCTCGCCCCAAGCGTTGTCCTTGCCCCAAACCTCCTGTCCCCTGGAGCAGCTGCACCGCCACCCCCTGCAGCTCTCGGGGGCCACAGAGAGATATTCTGCTTGAGAGAAGGAGGAAAACAAAAGAAAAGAAGAATCCCAGAACACAAACTTCAGGGCTGACCAAAAGTTAAAGCATGTTATTAAGGGCATTGTCCAAATGCCTCTTAAATACTGACAGGCTTGGAGCATCAACCACCTCTCCAGGAAGCCTGTTCCAGTGTTTAAACACCCTCCTGGTAAAGAAAGGATTCCTCATGTCAAGTCTGAACCTCCCCTGGCGCAGCTTTGACCCATTCCCAGGCATCCTGCCCCTGGATCCCAGGGAGACGAGATCAGCACCTCCCTCTCCACGTCCCCTCCTCAGGAAGCTGTAGAGAGCAGTGAGGTCGCCCCTCAGCCTCCTTCTCTCCAACCGAGACAAACCCAGAGTCCTCAGCCGCTCCTCAAGAGGACATGCCTTCCAGCCCTTTCACCGGCTTTGTTGCCCTCCTCTGGACGCATTCGAGGACTTGAATGCCCTTCTTAAATGGTGGGGCCCAGAACTGCACACACAACTCCAGGTGAGGCCACACCAACGCTGAATACAGCAGGACAATCCCCTCTCTTGATTTTGCTGTGTTCAATGCACAGCAGTTTGCCCTCTTGGCTGCCTGGGCACACTGCTGGCTCCTATTGAGCCTGCTGTCGACCAGCACGCCCAGACCCCTTTCTGCAGGACTGCTCTCCAGACACTCCTCTCCCAGGTTAGACTTGTGCCCGGTGTTATTCCATCCCAGGGGCAGAATCCGGCATTTGGACTTGTTCAATTTCATGCCGTTGATGATTGCCGAATGCTCCCATCTATCTAGATCCCAGTGCAAGGCCTCTTGTCCCTCAAGACAGTCAACAGCACCTCCCAGATTGGTATCATCAGCAAACATGCTGATGGTGCATACACCTCCTGCATCCAAATCACTGATCAAAATAGTGAACAGAACTGGCCCTAGGACTGAGCCCTGGGGAACGCCGCTGGTGACCGGTCGCCAGCCAGATGTAGCCCCATTCACTGCAGCCCTTTGAGCCCTGCCCTCCAGCCAGTTCTTCCCCCAGCGCACCGTGAACCTGCTCATCCCACAGCTGGACAACTTGTCCAGAAGGATGCTGTGAGGGACAGTATCCAAAGCCTTACCAAAATCCAGAGAAACTACATCCGCCACCTTCCCTTCATCCACGAGGCGGGTGACCTTATCATAGAAGGATATCAAATTAGTTCAACAGGACTTTCCTTTTGTGAACCCATGTTGACTGTGCCTGATGATTGCATTGTCCTTTAAATGCCTTTCAATAGCACCCAGGATGATCTTCCAGGTGCTGAGGTTAGACTAACAGGTCTGTAGTTCCCTGGGTCTTCCCTCATGCCCTTCTTGTCAATTGGAATAATGTTGGCTAGCTTCCAGTCAGCAGGAACCTCCCCAGACTCCCAAGACCTTTGGTAGATGATAGAGAGGGGTCCTGCTGTAACATTCGCTAGCTCCTTCAGAACTCTGGGATGAATCCCACCAGGCCCCATGGTTTTGTGAACGTTCAGCTGATACAGCTGGACCCTGACATTTGCAGTGTCCACAAAAGGAAAGTCACTGTTCCCACACTCGTGGTCCTCCAACTCAGGGGACTGGGCGGCCCAAAGTCTATCAGTATTATTAAAGACTAAGTCAAAAAAAGCATTGAACGCATTCGCTGCTTCTTCATCCCTATTAGTCAGATGACCATCTTCAACAAGTATTGCTCCAATGTTTTCTTTAGACTTCCTCTTGCCATTAACATACTTTAACAAGCCCTTCTTGTTATCTGAAACAACACTGGCCAGTTTCAACTCTAACTGAGCTTTGGCCTTTCGTGTCTTCTCCCTGCATAAATGAACCATGGCTCTGTAACGTTCCTGCGAAGCCTGACCTTGCTTCCAGAGAGCATACAACTCATTTTCCCTCTTGAGCTTCACGAGGAGTTCCCTCTTCAGCCAAGCTGGCCTTCCGCCCTGCTTGCTTGACTTATGACACAGTGGAATTGCCTGCTCCTGTGCTTCTCAAAGGTGCTTCTTAAAGACTGACCAGCACTCGTGGACTCCTAAGCCCTCAAAAGCAGATTCCCAGGGTACTCTGCTGAATGGCTTAAAGTTTGCTCTCCTGAAGCCCGAGGTAGCAACTCTGCTATCCTTTTTTCTCATTACACTGAAAACTTTAAATTCAACCATTTCATGATCACTGTGGCCAAGACAGCCACCTACCATCACATCCCCCACGAGTCCTTCTCTATTCACAACTAGCAAGTCTAGGAGGGCATCTTTCCTAGGTGGCTCACCGAGTACCTGTGGCAAGAAGTTCTCTCCTACAAACTTCAAGAATTTCCAAGACCTGCTTCTCACAGCAGTACGATATGCCCAGTTGATGTCTGGGAAGTTGAAATCTCCCATAAGGACAGGGGCTACCCATCCAGAAATTTCTCCTAATTGCCTGTAGAATAACTCATCAGTGCTAACATCCTGTCTGGGCGATCGGTTGTAGACACCCACTACAACATCTCCTTTGTTTTCCATCCCCCTAACCCTCACCCAGAGGCTCTCAACCACATCATCACTAACTGTAAAGGCTGTGCAAGCAAACCTCTCCCTTACATACAGTGCAACACCTCCACCTCGCCTTGCCCTGCCTACACCTCCTGAACAGCCTGTAGCCCTCGATCCCTGCAGTCCAGGCATGGGACTCATTCCACCAAGTCTCACTAATACTGATGATTTTGTAGCTCTGGGAACGGACCAAGGCTTCCAGTCCATCCTGCTTGTTTCTCATACTGCCTGCGTTGGTGCACAAGCATTTCAGATCTGCTCCTGCGCCCTCTGTGCTCCCAGGAGCAGTGTAACTGTTCCCACTAGCACTGCCACCCTCAGGCAATGCCACGCCAACCCTTGGCTTGCCTACTGCAATCCCGTTGGTATCCCCTTCCCCCATTGATTCTAGTTTAAAACACTCTCGGTCAGCCCCATCAGCTTATGCCCAAAGACCCCTTTTCCCCATCGGGACAGGTGGATCCTGTCAGGCCCCAACAGACCTTGTCTCTCGAAGGCTCTTCCATGGTTTAAAACCCCCAAGTTTTGGTGGAGGCAGTCCTGGAGCCAGGTATTGATCTCCTGGGCTCACCTCTTTCTTCCAGAGTCTCCCCCCATTACTGGGAGGACTGAGGAAAATACTACCTGTGCTCCTGAATTTTTTAGACTTCTTCCCAGGGCTCTGAAGTCTCTTTTGATTGACCTCAGACTTTTTGTTGTGACATCATTCAGACCCACGTGAAGGAACAGAAATGGATAGTAGTCAGAAGTTTGAACTAGGTTCTTCAGTCTTGTGGTGATGTCCCTGATTCGGGCCCCAGGGAGGCAGCAAGCTTCCCTGAAAAGAGGGTCCGATCTGCAAATGGGTGCTTCCATTCCACGCAGGAGGCAATTGCCAATGACCATAACTCGCCGTTGTTTCTTCTTGGCGCTAGTCTTCATGCAGGTTGTGCTACGAGAGGTTGGTCTCTCTGATCTTGGCAGGACTGCTTGCACAGGTTCCTCGTCTTTCTCATTATGTGCTTCACCTACAGTACCCAGGGCCTCGTACCTGTTCTGTAAGGGTATGGTAGAAGGTAACTTAAGGGTAAGGAGGGGTTTCTCTTACCGCTCCGTGCTGTAACCTTCTTCCACCCCTCCTTATCACTTGTGACACTGCCTTCCTCCTGGCACAAAGCAAATCTAGGACCTGCCTCTGTAGTGGCCACGCTGAGTTGGCTTCTATGCATCATAGGTGGCAGAGTATGGCTCCATTGATGCATCTCCCTCTCAGACTCTTGAATATTCCTCAGTCTGCTCACCTCCTCCTGCAGCTCAGCCACCAAGCAGAGCAGTTCATCAATGTGGTCACACCTCCTACAGTCTTGCTTGCACTCACTTTCCACCTCTAGGAATATCCCTTCACTCATCCCACAGCCAAAAACTGGGTGGTCACATGCTTGAGCAGGAGCTCTGTCCATGTGGCTGCATTGGTTCTACCAGGTGCTAGAAGCTCAGGAGAAGCAGGGGACGCTGCTTTTTGCCGGCAGGTCACCATGCTGCCGCATACCTGCCCGCTGCTGTGCGCCTGCCCGGTGGAAAATACATATGGTCTGGTGTCTGTTGCAATCAGCTGGGCTGATTGTTTTTGCCTGCTTAAATCTCCCGTGCTGCCGGGCGCAGGCTCTGCCCCTTGCTGTCTCTTCCAGTCAGTGGCTCTGGGGTCAGTTGCTCGGGGAACGTCCCCTGTTGAGACACACCGCTACTTGTCCATGTCTATCCCTCCTCATGTGTCCCGCCGCTGCTTGCTGCCGCCGCTCTGGGCAGGGGAGCCCAGAGGGCTGGCCAGCAGTGCTGGAGTGTGGGGAGAGCCTGTGGGACTCTGTCCTGCAGCCTCCCAGGGAGGCACGAGGTGCTACCAAGTGAACCCTCTTGCCATATGTGCCTGGAGATGCCTGCCATGGCTAGAGCGACCTGACGGGGTCCTGGAAAGACACGGGCAAGGCCTCGGTGACTGGTGTGAAACACTGATGCTGAGAACAAGACAAGAGATGGGGGGATGGAGTGGGCAGTGGTGCTGCAGTAACTCCAGATGTGTCTGCTGGGGCCACAGCACTGCCGGAGTGAGCGCCGTCGGTGAGGATGGCCCGTTGTGACATCCCCGAGCGATGGACAGTGATGTCACCAAGTGATGGGTTCTGATGTTACCGTGTCCCCGAGCGATGGGTTCTGTTGTCACCAAGGGATGGACTGAGACATCTCCCAGTGATGGACTGTGATGTCACCTAGCGATGGACTGTGACATCTCTGAGCGTGGATTGTGACCAGGCATCCCTCGCTGCTTATATTTGGACACTGAGTCTCACCCAGCTGGCTCGTGCCTGCACTCCAGCTGAGTGAGTTCGCAAGGTTTGGAGTGTTGAGAGAGGCCTTGGGACTGGTGTCATTCCCGATTCTCTCCCCCATCCCAGTATCAGGGAAGAGTGAGCAAACGGCTGTGTGGTGTTTAGCTGCCTGCCGGTTTAAACCACAACACCCCCAACCAGCTTGACCCACCAATATCTCACGCCATCACCCCTCTTCGCTTCCCCCAACAGAGAGGTTCCCTGTCTGGCTGCTGATGGCATCGGGGCTGCCCAGCGTGTGCTTCACCACCCTGGCCATGCTGCCACCAGTCACTGCCTGCATGCTGACCTCTGTCCCGGGGCTGCAAGTGTCCTCTAAGCGTGCCCAGGTCCACACCGTCACCTGCCAGCCAGCACAGGCCATCTGGCAGGGGGCGCCAGGGCCCCTGGGGGCCCTGGGGCAGGTGGTGCAGCTCCCCCACAGGGTGCCGCTTCCCCCTGTGGTGCAGATCCCCCGTGAGGTGCCACTCCCCATGATGGTGCAGCTCCCCTGTGTGCCTGCTCCCTGTCCCCCTGCTTACAGCTGGGGACAGCAGGTGGTGATGGAGACGCTGGTGCCCCACCAGCCAATGGGGCTGGGGCCATGGGCTGTGGTCCAGGGGGAGCCCCTGTACCCCACAGGCTCCTGCCTGCTGCACGTCCCTGCCTGCCCCGGCAACCCACCACCCCACCGCCCCACGGCTCAGCATTGGGTGCGGGGCCCCACTGTGCTCCACACCCTGCCTGGCAGCGCCCAGAAGCCATTGGAGGCCTCCAACGATGACGGGGTGGCCATTGAGGACAGCGTCCCTGCCACCAGCCCCCACCAGACCACCTTGGCTCCACAAACCAGCAGAACCACGATGAAGCCCAAAGGTGAGTTCTGGGGGGTGGCAGAACCCACAGGTGGGCGGCCAAGCTGAGGAAAGCTTGTGTCAGCCCGGGGTCGGGTTGGCTTTGTTTGCTTTTTCAGCAGCAGTGACCACCCCGGCAGCCCTGGGGAAGCCCGTGGACCTGCCCGAGCAAGGGCCAGCCTCCTTTGCCGAGGCCTTTCCTGAGCAGGAAGAGGACACCACCGTCAACCAGATGCTCACCTGGCCTGACACCACGGATGGCGAGGACACCATCCTTGATGTCCCTGACAGCCCCAACTTGACCTCCTTCCTCCATGAGCTCCCTGACCTCTCTGAGTATGTGGCGGAGGACTGCTGTTCCAAGGAGCAAGCAGTGGTGGCGGGACTGTGGGACAGCGAGGACACCATCCCTGATGTTCTCGACTTGACTGCTTTCCTCAATGAACTCCCCGACCTCTCCGAGTATGTGGTGGAGCACAGCTGCCCCAAGGAGCGAGTGGTGACAGTGGGGTTGGGCAACAGCGAGGACACCATCCCTGATCTCCCTGATTTCCCCAACAGCCTCGCCAGCACCGCTTTCCTCAATGAGCTCCATGACTTCTCAGAATATGTGGCAGACGGTGACTGCCCCCAGGACCAAGCAGTGGGGGCGCGGCTAGGGGACAGCAAGGACACCATCTTGACTGCCAATATCCCCATCTTGACCACCAAGGTCCTCGATGAGCTTCCCGACATCTCTGAGTACTTGGCGGAGGGCGGCTACCCCAAGGAGCGAGCGGTGGCAGCAGGGTAGGGGGACAGCGAGGACACCATCCCCAGTGTCCCCGACGTCCCTAACATGACCACCTCCCTCAACAAGCTCCTCCACCCCTTGGAGTACAGGGCAGAGGGCAGCTGCAACAAAGAGCAAGTGGCAGCGGTGATGCTGGTGGACAGCGAAAATACCTTCCCCCATGTCCCCAACAGCCTTGCCAGCACTGCCTCCTTTAACGACGTCCCTAACTTCTTGGAGGATGGGGTGGAGGGCAACTGCCCCGAGGACCGCCTGGCAGCAGTGATGCTGGGGGACGTTGACCCCTTCAGGGGGGTGGCAGCCTCCCCCTTGCAGGACCCCAAGGGGAAGCAGGGCAGGGTGACGGCAGACCTCCCCACCTGGCTGCCACTGAGTCCCTTGGAGACTTCCGCGGAGAGCTCTCTGGACAGTTCAGAGGAGACTTCAGAGGAGGCTTCAGAGGTCAGTCCTGTGGAAAGTCACCCAAAGGATCCCCTGAAGGGTCCTCCGGAGAGTCCCCTGCTGAGCCCCCTGCAGATCCAGCTGCTGAGTCCCCTGGCCAGCCCCACGGCTGTCCCCCAGCATCATCAGCCCTGCATGGCCCAACTGGTGGAGGAAGCGCTGCAGAGGCAGCCCCGATTGGTTTTCAGCTGTTCACCGCTGCCGCCGGGCGTCGTCTCCAGCCAGGTGGTGCCCAGATCAGGCAAGGTGGGCAGCAAGAAGGCCAAGCGCCCCGCACTGGCCAGCACCCACAAGACGCAAGAGACCTCCCCACGGGACAACAACCCACCAAACCAAAAGAAGAAGGTGGTGGTGCGCCAGGTGGCCAAACACTTGAGAACCCTGTGGGAGGGGAAGCTGGACAGGGACAGCGCAGCAGCGGGCGGCAGCGGGCAGCAGGCAGGATGCAGCAAGCGCAGAGCATCTGACAGCAACAATGTCCTCCTCCGAGCCGGAGGAGGGAGGTCCTGATGAGCAGCAGCTCTGACTCAGCATGGGCGGGGCCAAGAGGGACGGCGGCAGTTTAAAACCCAGTGTACCCGCCATTTCAGCGAAGCCACCGAGGCGAAGTGCTCCGGAGCGGAGGATCGTGCCGGGGGACCCTTCCTGAAGCGGTGAAACCGCGGCAAAACCCGCGAAAAGCAAAAGCGCAGGGAGTGAGAGGATGCCCCAGCCCCCCTCCCGGAGCCGGAGCAGGGAGCTCCTGACGAGCGGCAGCTCTGACTCAGTGTGGGCAGGGCCAAGAGGGACGGCGGTCAAACCCCCCTCACTTACAAGAGCAGCCCCCAGGGAGCGTGAGCGACCCGGAGTGCGGCGAACAGGACGGACAAACAGGACGTGGTGGGTCAGAAGGGCGTGGCGCGGCAGTTTGCGCGGCAGTTCACGCAGGCAGGGTGAGCGGGCAGGGCGCAACCCCCCTCCTGGCTCTAGAGACCAACTCAACTAGTAGTCGTCGCCCTCCCAGAAGAGGACCAGCTATGGTTTCCACTCGGCCAAAAGCCGTCGCCAGAAGGAATGTGGCGACCCAGACAGAGCCCTCGTGCAAGCACGCAGCTGTCCAGGTCTCTGGCTGCAGGGAGTGCCTGAGCCTGTCAGCTGTACTGGAGGGCAGCGGAGACACCACCTGTGTGCGGTGTGACCAGGTGGATGATCTGCTCGCTCTGGTGGCAGAGCTGAAGGAGGAAGTGGAGAGGTTAAGGAGTATCCGGGAGTGTGAGAGGGAGATAGGTTGGTGGAGCCACACCCTACCATCCCTGAGGCAAAGGCAGCAGACGGAGGCTCCACAAGAAGCAGAGGATCCCCTGCCCTCTTGCCACCAGGCAGAAAGAGGAGACCTAAGTGACAGGGGGGAATGGAAACAGGTCCCTGCTCGGGGTGCCAGGCGAACCACTGCCCGGCCTCCCTCACCTTCCCAGTTGCCTTTACGCAACAGATATGGGGCCCTGGAACCTGAGGGCCGGGCAAACGAGGATGTAGGGTCCATCCGGGAGGTTGCCTAGGGTGAGGCAGTCAGCCCCACGCATTATGACTGCCTCTGCTAAGAAAGAAAGGAGGGTGATTGTCATAGGCGATTCCCTTCTGAGGGGAACAGAGGGCCCTATATGCCAACCGGACCCATCCCACAGGGAAGTCTGCTGCCTCCCTGGGGCCCGGGTCTGAGACATTACGAGGAAGCTCCCTGGTCTGGTACGGTCTACCGACTACTACCTGCTGTTGGTTATACAGGCTGGCAGTGATGAGGTTGCACAGAGAAGTCCTGCCGTGGTCAAAAGGGACTTCAGGGCACTGGGGCAACTGGTTGAAGGATCGGGAGCACAGGTAGTGTTTTCCTCAATCCCTACAGTGGCACGAAAGGATACTGAAAGGAGCAGGAAAACGCACCTGATCAACACGTGGCTCAGGGGCTGGTGCCAAAGGAGGAATTTTGGCTTTTTTGATCATGGGGAGGATTAAATGGCACCGGGCCTGCTGGCGACAGATGGAGTCCAGCTGTCTCACAGGGGGAAAAGGATTCTCGCTCATGAATTGGCAGGGCTCATTGAGAGGGCTTTAAACTAGGTTTGAAGGGGAAAGGGGATAAAACCAGGCTCACTAGAGATGAGCCTAGGGGTGGCATGCCGATGCTGCGGGTGAAAGCAACAGCCCAGCTCAAGTGCATCTACACCAATGCACGCAGCATGGGCGGCAAACAGGAGGAGCTGGAAGCCATGGTGCAGCGGGAGAGATACGACTTAGTCGCCATCACAGAAACATGGTGGGGTGACTCTCATGATTGGAGTGCCGCAATGGATGGCTATAGACTCTTCGGAAGGGACAGGCGAGGAAGGAGAGGCGGTGGGGTGGCCCTGTATGTTAGGGAGTGTTTCGATTGTCTAGAGCTCAACGATTGTGATGATGATACGGTCGAGTGTTTATGGGTAAGGATGAGGGGGAAGGCCAACGAGGCAGATATCCTGCTGGGAGTCTGTTATAGACCACCCAACCAGGATGAAGGGGCGGATGAAGTGTTCTACAAGCGGCTGGCAGAAGTCTCTCGATTGCTAGCCCTTGTTCTCGTGGGGGACTTCAACTTCCCAGACATCTGCTGGAAATACAACACGGCAGAGAGGAAGCAGTCTAGGAGGTTCCTCGAGTGTGTAGAAGACAACTTCCTGACACAGCTGGTAAGTGAGCTTACCAGGGGAGGTGCCTCGCTTGACCTGCTGTTTACAAACAGAGAAGGACTGGTGGGAGACGTGGTGGTCGGAGGCTGTCTTGGGCTTAGCGACCATGAAATGGTAGAATTCTCAGTTCTCGGTGAAGTAAGGAGGGGGGCCAGCAAAACTGCAACCATGGACTTTCAGAGGGCGGACTTTGGCCTGTTCAGGACGCTGGTTGAGAGAGTCCCTTGGGAGACAGTCCTGAAGGGCAAAGGGGTCCAGGAAGGCTGGACGATCTTCAAGAAGGAAGTCTTAAAGGTGCAGGAGCAGGCTGTCCCTGTATGCCGTAAAAATAACAGGTGGGGAAGGCGACCGGCCTGGCTGAACGGGGAGCTTTTGCAGGGACTCAGGAAAAAAAGGAGAGTTTACCGCTTGTGGAAGAAGGGGCAGGCGACCCAAGGAGAGTACAGGGATCTCGTTAGGTCGTGCAGAGAGGAAATGAGAAAGGCAAAAGCCCAGCTGGAACGCAATCTGGCCACTGTCGTTAAGGACAACAAAAAAAGTTTTTACAAATATATTAATGACAAGAAGAGAGCCAAGGAGACTTTCCATCCTTTATTGGATGCGGGGGGGAACATTGTCACCGAGGATGAGGAAAAGGCTGAGGTACTCAATGCCTTCTTTGCCTCAGTCTTTAACAGCCAGACCGGTTATCCTCAGGGTACTTGGCCCCCTGAGCTGGAAGACAGGGGCGAGCAGGATGAACCCCCCATAATCCAAGAGGAATCAGTCAACGATCTCCTACACCACCTGGATGCTTACAAGTCTGTGGGCCCGGATGGGATCCACCCGAGAGTGCTGAGGGAGCTGGCGGAGGAGCTTGCCAAGCCACTCCCCATCATCTATCAGCAGTCCTGGTTAACGGGGGAGGTCCCGGATGACTGGAGGCTTGCCAATGTGACGCCCATCTACAAGAAGGGCCGGAAGGAGGATCCGGGGAACTACAGGCCTGTCAGCCTGACCTCGGTGCCGGGGAAGATTATGGAGCGGTTCATCTTGAGGGCGCTCTACGAGGCATAAGTGGGACAACCAGGGCATCAGCCCCAGCCAGCACGGGTTCACGAGAGGCAGGTCCTGCTTGACCAACCTGATCTCCTTCTATGACCGGGTGACCCGCCTAGTGGATGAGGGAAAGGCTGTGGATGTGGTCTACCTGGACTTCAGTAAGGCCTTTGACACCGTCTCCCACAGCATTCTCCTTGAGAAGCCTGCGGCTCACAGCTTAGACAGGTGGACTCTGTGCTGGGTCAAAAACTGGCTGGACGGCCGGGCCCAGAGAGTTATGGTGAATGGAGTTAAATCCAGTTGGCGGCCGGTCACGAGCGGTGTTCCCCAGGGCTCAGTTTTGGGGCCGGTCTTGTTCAATATCTTTATCAATGATCTGGACGAGGGGATGGAGTGCATCCTCAGTAAGTTTGCAGATGCACCAAGTTGGGTGGGAGTGTTGATCTGCTTGAGGGTAGGAAGGCCCTGCAGAGGGACCTGGACAGGCTGGATCGATGGGCCGAGGCCAACTGTATGAGGTTCAACAAGGCCAAGTGCCGGGTCCTGCACTTTGGCCACAACAAGCCCATGCAGCGCTACAGGCTTGGGGAAGAGTGGCTGGAAAGCTGCCTGTAGGAAAAGGACCTGGGGGTGCTGGTTGACAGCCGGCTGAATATGAGCCAGCAGTGTGCCCAGGCGGCCAAGAAGGCCAATGGCATCCTGGCCTGTATCAGAAACAGTGTGACCAGCAGGAGCAGGGAAGTGATCGTGCCCCTGTACTCGGCACTGGTGAGGCCGTACCTCAAATACTGTGTTCAGTTTTGGGCCCCTCACTACAAGAAGGACGTCGAGGTGCTGGAGCGTTGTCGTGGTTTAACCTCAGTCAGCAACTAAGCACCACGCAGCCGCTCGCTCACTCCCCCCGCCCCCGGTGGGATGGGGGAGAGAATTGGAAAAGAGCACGAGTGAGGAAAACTCGTGGGTTGAGATAAAAACAGTTTAATAATTGAAATTAAATGATAATAATAATATGATAATAATAATAATACAGAAAGCAAGTGATGCACAGTGCAATTGCTCACCACCCACCGACCGATGCCCAGCCAGTCCCCGAGCAGCGGCCCCCCCCGGCCAGCTTTCCCCAGTTTATGTACTGAGCATGACGTCACATGGTATGGAATGTCCCTTTGGCCAGGTTGGCTGTGCCCCCTCCCAGCTTCTTGTGCACCTGCAGCTTTCTCAGTCGGTAGAGCATGGGAAGCTGAAAAGTCCTTGACTAGCGTAAGCACTACCTAGCAACAACTAAAACATCGGTGCGTTATCAACTTTGTTCTCATCCTAAATCCAAAACACAGCACTGTACCAGCTACTAGGAAGGGAATTAACTCTATCCCTGCTGAAACCACGACAATATCCACCCCTTATTCTATACCATTTGCGTCATGCTCAAGTCTTGTATTTTCCATTACATTTTCATTGATCACCACCCCCTTTTTCCAATATATATATATACATACACACAGATATCATTCCCTTGGTCTGTGGGCCATCCCTCTAAAATGTTTGGTGAGTTCATTTAGTCCATGACTTCGGGCTCCATCTGTCAAAACAGTCCTTCAGGACAGAAAAAAAACGGAAATGGTATGTGGTGTTGGATTGTTTCATGTTGAGGTCCGTTCTGGAGCCATCATCACTGCTTTGCTTGGTTTCACTGAAGTTATTCTTCATTAGTCTGGGTGATTCTTATTGTAACAACATTAGTATGGCATATAATATTATTAGTATTACTAGTATATCTGTGTAGTATTAGTATAACTATTAAAACTATAATTAGTATTTAACATCACATAATTCAGATCATTGGCTATTCTCACCCAAAATCAAAGCCCCTTGAGGTACACATCGGACTTCCCCATCCTTCCGCATTATCCACCAAGTGCACCCAGGTCCTTGAGCAAAAGCAATCCCACGGATGGGTTTGCCTTTGCCCGAGGCAGGAATAACCCAGACTGTTTTCCCAGCATATTTTTTATGTGCACTACGGGGACTTTATTCCCATCTACAGTACGTAAAAGTTCTGACTGGGCAGGGCCTGCTCGATTGGCAGATCCCCTCGTGTTGACTAACCAGGTGGCCTTTGCTAAATGCGTATCCCAATGTTTGAATGTCCCACCACCCATGGCTCTCAGCGTAGTCTTTAGCAGTCCATTGTATCGTTCGATTTTCCCGGAGGCTGGTGCATGATAGGGGATGTGATATACCCACTCAATGCCGTGCTCTTTGGCCCAGGTGTCTATGAGGTTGTTTCGGAAATGAGTCCCGTTGTCTGACTCAATTCTTTCTGGGGTGCCATGTCGCCATAGGACTTGCTTTTCAAGGCCCAGGATACTGTTCCGGGCATTGGCATGGGGCACGGGATATGTTTCCAGCCATCCGGTGGTTGCCTCCACCATTGTAAGCACGTGGCGCTTGCCTTGGTGGGTTTGTGGGAGTGTGATATAATCGATCTGCCAGGCCTCCCCATATTTATATTTCAGCCATCGTCCTCCATACCAAAGAGGCTTTAACCGCTTGGCTTGCTTGATTGCAGCACATGTTTCGCATTCATGTATAACCTGCGCAATAGTGTCCATGGTCAAGTCCACCCCTCGATCACGAGCCCATCTGTATGTTGCATCTCTTCCTTGGTGACCTGAGGTGTCATGAGCCCACCGAGCTATAAATAATTCACCCTTATGTTGCCAGTCCAGATCCACCTGAGCCACTTCAATCTTAGCAGACTGATCCACCTGCTGGTTGTTCTGATGTTCTTCAGTGGCCCGACTCTTGGGTACGTGAGCATCTACGTGACGGCCTTTTACAACCAGGTTCTCCACCCGGGCAGCAATATCTTGCCACAGTGCGGCAGCCTAGATGGGTTTGCCTCTGCACTGCCAGTTGCTCCGCTTCCATTGCTGCAACCACCCCCACAGGGCATTTGCCACCATCCGTGAGTCAGTAGAGAGATAGAGCACTGGCCACTTTTCTCGGTCAGCAATGTCTAAAGCCAGCTGGATGGCCTTTACTGCTGCAAATTGGCTCGATTCACCTTCTCCTTCAGCAGTTTCTACAACTTGTCGCATAGGACTCCATACAGCAGCTTTCCACCTCCGATGCTTTCCCACAAGACGACAGGACCCATCAGTGAACAGGGCATATTGTTTCTCATTTTCTGGTAGTTCATTATACATTGGGGCCTCCTCAGCATGCGTCACCTCCTCCTCTGGAGATATTCCAAAATCTTTGCCCTCTGGCCAATCCATAATCACTTCCAGGATTCCTGGGCGACTGGGGTTTCCTATTCGAGCCCGTTGTGTGATTAGTGCAACCCACTTACTCCACGTAGCATCACTTGCATGATGTGTGCAGGGGACCCTCCCTCTGAACATCCAGCCCAGCACCGGCAGTCGGGGTGCCAGGAGGAGCTGTGCTTCAGTGCCAATCACTTCCCAAGCATCTCGAACTCCTTCATATGCTGCTAATATCTCTTTTTCCGTTGGAGTAGAGCGGGCCTCGGATCCTCTGTATCCCCGACTCCAAAACCCTAGGGGTCGACCTCGAGTCTCACCTGGTGCTTTCTGCCAGAGGCTCCAGGTAGGGCCGTTCTCCCCGGCTGCGGTGTAGAGCACATTTTTGACATCTTGTCCTGCTCAGACTGGCCCCAGGGCTACTGCATGAACTATCTCCTCTTTAATTTGTTCAAAAGCTTGTCGTTGCTCAGGGCCCCATTTGAAATCGTTCTTCTTCCGGGTCACTTGATAGAGAGGGTTTACAATCAGACTGTAATTTGGAATATGCATTCTCCAAAAACCCACAACGCCTAGGAAAGCTTGTGTTTCCTTTTTGTTAGTTGGTGGAGACATGGCTGTTATTTTATTGATCACATCCATGGGGATCTGACGACGTCCATCTTGCCATTTTATCCCTAAAAATTGGATCTCGTGTGCAGGTCCCTTGACCTTATTTAGTTTTATGGCAAAACCGGCCTTCAGGAGGATTTGGACTATTTCCTTCCCTTTTTCAGAAACTTCTCCTGCTGTGTTGCCCCACACAATGATGTCATCAATGCACTGCAGGTGTTCTGGAGCTCCACCCTGTTCCAGAGCAGTCTGGATCAGTCCATGGCAAATGGTGGGGCTGTGTTTCCACCCCTGGGGCAGTCGGTCCCAGGTGTACTGGACGCCCCTCCAAGTGAAAGCGAATTGTGCCCTGCACTCTGCTGCCAAAGGGATGGAGAAAAACGCATTAGCAATATCAATTATGGCATACCACTTGGCTGCCTTTGACTCCAATTCATATTGAAGTTCTAGAATGTCTGGCACAGCAGCACTCAGCGGTGGCGTGACTTCATTTAGGCCACAATAGTCTACTGTCAGTCTCCACTCTCCATTAGACTTCCGCACTGGCCATATGGGACTGTTAAAGGGTGAATGAGTCTTGCTGATCACTCCTTGGCTCTCCAGTCGACAAATTAGTTCATGAATGGGAATCAAGGAGTCTCGGTTGGTGCGATATTGCCGCCGGTGCACCGTGGTGGTAGCGATTGGCACTTGTTGGTCTTCGGCCTTCAGCAACCCCACAACAGAGGGGTCCTCCGAGAGACCAGGCAAGGTGGACAGCTGTTTAATTCCCTCCGTCTCCAAGGCAGCTATACCAAAAGCCCACGGGTACCCTTTTGGGTCCTTGAAATAAACTCTCCTGAGGTAGTCTATGCCAAGGATGCACGGAGCCTCTGGGCCAGTCACAATGGGGTGCTTCTGCCACCCATTCCCAGTTAGGCTCACTTCAGCTTCCAATACAGTTAGCTGTTGGGATCCCCCTGTCACTCCAGAAATACAAATGGGTTCTGCTCCTATAGAGCTTGATGGCATCAGGGTACACTGTGCACCGGTGTCTACTAGAGCCTTATACTTCTGTGGGTCTGATGTGCCAGGCCACCGAATCCACACAGTCCAGTAAACCCGGTTGTCCCTTTCCTCCCCCTGGCTGGAGGCAGGGCCCCTCTAATCCTCATCACAGTACTTGTTTCTCACTTCTTGTACATACGAGTCAGAAGTTTCTTCATTAAGATCAGGAGTAAGATCAGCCCTTCTACTCTGTCTGGGGAACTGCCCGCTGGAAACTGGAGCAGCAATTTTCCTGGAAGAACCTCTTTCTGTCATTGTTTTCCCTTGCAATTCACGTACTCGTGCCCCTAGGGCTGCGGTAGGTTTTCCATCCCACTTCCTCATGTCCTCTCCGTGGTCACGCAGGTAAAACCATAGGATGCCCCGTGGTGTGTACCCTTTATATTCTCTCTCTTGGGCAAAAGAACGCTGACTCCTAATAGCCGAGATACTGGTCCTCACAGGTGTGGAGTAGGACCTATCCTCTTTGAGTTGCTGGAATTCCCGGGACAGTTTTTCGGACAGTTTCTCCACAGCCGAGACGAGGGAGGAAGAGAGACTTTCCTCATATTGCCGGAGTTGACTAGCCAATTCATCTACTGTTTGTTCCTCTCCATCTTTCCAGGTTATCACTGCCAATGAATTGGTGTATGACGATGGTGAGCTCCTTATAAACTTCCGCCACATGGGTCGTGTGCACTTGACTTCATCTGGATCTTTAGGTAGTTGTTCATTGTTCAGGTCATCATAAATCACCTCCAGCACAGCTAATTCTCTCAGAAACTGGATACCCTTCTCCATGGTGGTCCACTTGCTTGGGCGACATATGACATCTTCCTTGAAGGGATACCTTTCCTTCACACTTGACAAGAGTCGCCTCCAAAGGCTGAGGATTCGTGTCCCTTTTCCAATCGCTTTGTCAATGCCCCCTTCCCTGGAAAGGGATCCCAGCTGCCTGGCTTCCCTACCCTCTAATTCCAGGCTACTGGCTCCATTATCCCAGCATCGGAGCAGCCAGGTGACAATATGCTCACCTGGACGACGGCTGAAATCTTTTCGTATATCTCGCAGCTCACTCAGGGATAGAGATCGGGTGGTCACTGCCTCTTTTATGAGTTCTTCCTCTTCTTCCTCCCCAAGCAGCGTCCGGCTCTCCTCCTCCCGTTCTCGTGATGGCCCTTCTCCAGGGTAGTCTGCCTCTTCCACTTCTTCCTCCTGTTCCCTTTTAGAAGAAGCTTCTTCCTCCCTTACTAAACGAGCCGACTTCCGCTTCCAATATTTCTTCTTGTGTACAGGGGCGACTGATACCGGCACAGGCTGGTTCTTTGGTTCAGCCACAGGACGTGTCACCGGGGTCGGAGTGGCCGCAGAGCTTGTCACCGGTGTCGGAGTGGCCGCAGGGCCTGTTGCCGGAGTCTGGGTATTTGCAGGGCCTGTCGCCGGGGTCTGAGTGGTCGTAGAGCCTGTTGCTGGAGTCTGAGTAGCTGCAGAGCATGCTGCTGGGGTCGGAGTGGTTGCAGAGCATGTGGCCGGGGTCTGAGTGGCGGCACGGCGTGTCACTGGTGTCGGAGTGGCTGCAGGATGTGTCGCTGGGTCTGAGTGTCTGCACGGCGTGTCGCTGGGGTCGGAGTGGCTGCAGGGCGTGTTGCCCGGGTCTGAGTGGCCGCAGTGCGTGTCGTTTTAGTGTCAGATCCGGAGAACTTCACTTCCCTTTGAGGGTACTGAATGGTGTTGAACAGGGCTCGGTAGGCATGGGCCAGGCCCCAGCACGTTGCAATGATCTGCAGCTCTCTGGAGTTGCCAGGGTGACAGCATACCTTTTCCAAATATTCTGCTAACTTTTCAGGATTCTGCATTTGCTCAGGGGTGACGTTCCAAAACACTGGGGGTGCCCACTGGCCTAGGTACTTGCCCATCTTGTCCCACACACCCTGCCACTCATAGCTATTCAGCCTTGTGCCAGATCTCTGGATGATATTCTTAAATTGCTTACCAACCTTAGACAAAATCAAAACAATATTCCCAAGAAGTATCAATAGGAGTATCTTAACTACCCAAGGCTGTTCAAAATACTGAAAAGTTACTGTAATGAAGGAGGAAACATCATAGAAGAAGGTAGTGACACTGCCATTCTGTATTTCCTCCGTGAAAAAACTCTCAGAAAAGTTACTGTAATTGCTAGTTGTCTCCACGAAATGGTATCCGTGGTACAGTAACGGCTTCATTGCGAAGCTTACATACCACACTAGCATCAAGGTCAATGTTCTAAAAACAAACCTCACAAGCGAGACATCACTAATCACTGCAGACCACAGCAAACTGCAAAAACCAACACCAGTCTTTAACATGTACAGCAAAAAAAAGAGCATGATGCAGATTATACAAATCAGTATCGAGAACAGAGAAACCAACATTGTGACCCACCACTATTAACAGATATAAGTTCCTTAATACTCTCCGGTTAATCTGTTATTATCTGAAACCCTTCATGCCCCACGTTGGGCGCCAAAAAGGACTGTCGTGGTTTAACCTCAGTTGGCAACTAAGCACCACGCAGCCGCTCGCTCACTCCCCCCCACCCGGTGGGATGGGGGAGAGAATTGGAAAAGAGCACGAGTGAGGAAAACTCGTGGGTTGAGATAAAAACAGTTTAATAATTGAAATAAAATGATAATAATATGATGATGATAATAATAATACACAAAGCAAGTGATGCACAGTGCAATTGCTCACCACCCACCGACCGATGCCCAGCCAGTCCCCGAGCCCCGACCCCCCCGGCCAGCTTTCCCCAGTTTATGTACTGAGCATGACGTCACATGGTATGGAATGTCCCTTTGGCCAGGTTGGCTGTGCCCCCTCCCAGCTTCTTGTGCACCTGCAGCTTTCTCAGTCGGTAGAGCATGGGAAGCTGAAAAGTCCTTGACTAGCGTAAGCACTACCTAGCAACAACTAAAACATCGGTGCGTTATCAACTTTGTTCTCATCCTAAATCCAAAACACAGCACTGTACCAGCTACTAGGAAGGGAATTAACTCTATCCCTGCCGAAACCAGGACAATGTGGAAATTTATTTGCATACATCAACTGTTCTCTCTTGGTACATTCAGTGCAACTAAAAAACAAACCCCAAAATCAAATTTCTACTTTGTCACCAATTACTCAAAGACTTACAGAGACAGAACACCACAGTGCAAGAGGAAGTCCTCAGCAATTTTGCCTCTGCTACGTTGTCCTGGTATCGGCAGGGATAGAGTTAATTCCCTTCTTTAAGATAATCTTGAAAATGCTACAAAATTTTAGGAAATATTGATTACATTTGAAAAACTTGCTGAGATTCCACATACTCACTGATCTGTATCTGCATGCTACTCATCATGAATCAGACATGCAAGCATCGGTGTAGTTAACAAACAATTCATACATCACCCAAAGTGTCCCATGAGCAGAGGCAACTCAAAGGCTGCTGTGGAATTGATGCACAAATAGAAAGGCTCATGCCTCCTGCCACTGCAGGAACACCACCAGGCTCGCAATTACAGCCACGTACCTCCTGAAGATGAGGAAGTGCAAGGAAATACTTTAGATTACCACGCAATGGTCTCTTCATCCATTTACCTTGAAGAACATACTACAAGGCAAGTAACGCATTTTTGAAGGCCTCTCCACCGTTAGAGCATAGAATCATAGAATCATTAAGGTTGGAAAAGACCTCTAAGATCATCGAGTCCAACCGTCAACCCAACACCACCATGCCCACTAAACCATGTCCCTAAGCGCCTCATCAACACGTCTTTTAAATACCTCCAGGGATGGTGACTCAACCACTTCCCTGGGCAGCCTGTTCCAATGTTTAACCACTCTCTCTGTAAAGAAATTTTTCCTTACATCCAATCTAAACCTCCCCTGGCGCAACTTGAGACCATTTCCTCTCGTCCTATCGCTTGTTACCTGGGAGAAGAGACCGACACCCACCTCGCTACAACCTCCTTTCAGGTAGTTGTAGAGAGCGATGAGGTCTCCCCTCAGACTCCTTTTCTCCAGGCTAAACAACCCCAGTTCCCTCAGCCGCTCTTCGTAAGACTTGTTCTCCAGACCCTTCACCAGCCTCGTTGCCCTTCTCTGGACACGCTCCAGCACTTCGGCATCCTTCTTGTAGTGAGGGGCCCAAAACTGAACACAGGATTCAAGGTGCGGCCTCGCCAGTGCCGAGTACAGGGGCATGATCACTTCCCTAGTCCTGCTGGTCACACTGTTTCTGATACAGGCCAGGATGCCATTGGCCTTCTTGGCCGCCTGGGCACACTGCTGGCTCATATTCAGCCGGCTGTCGACCAATGCCCCCAGGTCCTTTTCCAACAGGCAGCTTTCCAGCCACTCTTCCCCCAGCCTGTAGCGCTGCATGGGGTTGTTGTGGCCAAAGTGCAGCACCCGGCACTTGGCCTTGTTGAACCTCATACAGTTGGCCTCGGCCCATCGATCCAGCCTGTCCAGGTCCCTCTGCAGAGCCTTCCTACCCTCGAGCAGATCAACACTCCCGCCCAACTTGGTGTCGTCTGCAAACTTACTGAGGATGCACTCGATCCCCTCGTCCAGATCATTGATAAAGATATTGTACAAGACCGGCCCCAAAACTGAGCCCTGGGGAACACCGCTCATGACCGGCCGCCAACTGGATTGAAGTCCGTTCACCACAACTCTCTGGGCCCGGCCATCCAGCCAGTTTTTGACCCATACATTCATCATTCCCAAACATTCACCACTCTACCAGTTGTTTCTGCAATGCTTCCAGCTGAAGGAACAGAAAGCTAAGCCGCCTGGTTAATTTTCAACCATGTTAGAACAGCAGTGCCGTTCTTTCCTTATCCCCGCATACAGGTATTTATTTGATCTTTGATGCTAGCAGCATCTATCCGCTCATTTTAGGGCAGCATTACAAGACCAGGAGAGCGTGCCATCCAGCCAGAAACGGGGGATGCTTTGACAAGACAGCACTAAGCACACATATTTAAATTAACCCCCAAAACAAGGCCATGTTTATAAGCACAATGCTGTGGCGTCCAGAATCACTTAGGTAGTGCCTGAAAGCACTGCAACTACGACTGCAGTAACATGCCCAAAATTTACATGCAGAGCCACACAAATTCAGGGCGTTTGCTTGCAAATGCTTCATGGGTACCAGGATGCTGCTGTCCTGTTTGTTCCAGACACACTGTAACTCATCAGTCTATTTATTTATTGAGAACCATCATTAGGAAGGCATGGCAAAACCACAAGCTAATAACATCTACTAATTGTGGTGGAGAGGCATATCTTTGAGAAGGCTGGAAAACATGACCATTCAAACAGTGCCAATGCAGCTGATCTAGAACTGGATTGTGTGGATACATAAATGACAGCAATAATCCTGTAGTCAGGATTGCATTTGAATATCTGTCATTTTAATCCACACACCCGATTCTCTGTCCTCCGTACATCTTGGGAATACAGAATTAAAAGCTGGAGCACAGATATCAGCTTAGGCTAAAAACAGACTCAGAAAGAGAACTCGTCACATTTGGTAACGTGCTAAACTGCTTACTGCGTTTCAAGTTTGGAAAGGATTAACTATTCCTTCATCGTACTCGCACAAAAGACAACACACTTTAGGACATTGTTCTTTTTCTCCTGCCTGAAACGGACATTGTCTTTAGGAAACTAATAGGAATCACTTCTGCATGGAACTTCTTGTTTGCATGGTTCGCCGGCTGGCAACCCTTGGTCTTTCCTCTATAGCTAGTATGCAAAATACCCAGATTTGGGGCGTAAGAATACCTGCCATATCCCACCCCCTCTCCCCCAAGTGCAAGAAATAGTCAAACACTGAGAATCGGACTCTTCTGACATGGGAACAAATTATAAGTTTGCACTACAGTGAGTATCTGTCTTTACTGTCAAAGCAGTAAAAGCAAACACATATAATAAGGAATCTCTCCACGTAGAGGAAACAGGATCTACAACTGGGGTCTCAGAAGAATCAACCCCAGGAACAAACCCAACAGAATCACCTTAACAGTTGCCATTGTTGGAGTTTGAACCCCATGTCCCAGCAGGCCTAAAAAGGTAAGTCTGCTCTGGGACAGACACATTAACATCTACCCCATGACAACAAAAATTAACAGCAGCTTTAACAAGAAAGATGCAACCTGAATGCCTCTGTCAACTAATACCCATAAAAAAAGTTAACACGCTGAAACCCCTCATAAAGAATACAATGCTTTATGGATACTTACATAACATATGTTTTGCTGGTAGCTTTAGCTCCTCCAACAGGGATTCTTCTAACAATTACCGATGAGTTCTTAGGAATCAGGGCATTATCACCTGTGTATTCTGAAAACAACATAAATACAGAAAAAAACATCAGTCAGTTTGTAAGAATGTATATTAATATGTAATTACATAGCACTTCAGAGAATCCCTTGACAGATATAAAAGCAAAATTTTATATGTAACATGGCGCTTTTATTGTCTCAACACACTAACAGTACCTTGCAAGAAATCTTCAGGTTTGAGAATCAAATGCAAGCAGCAACATCTTTTTCATTTTTTCAAAATAGTTTGAATGCCAACAGCAAAAGAGTCTCAAAGGTCACTAATGGAGAGTCCGCTAACGCATGAGGTTCTCTCCTGACCTAGCTTAAGTTGCTTTTGCTTCTGTTAGGCTGCAAAACCAATAGATCTCTGGAGAAAAACAAACCACAGCAAAGTCTCACCTGCCTAAACCACATTCTAAAGCCTGACTAGCTTGCCCTGCAACAAAACAGGCGCTTAGCTGAAACATGAAAACTCTGCACCATTGCTTTCATAGCTGTTAACTAAAAACGATTCACCTCTGCCTGTTTCTTGGAGCTTAACCCATCAACAACCACACTTGTCAGCTGCTCAGTGCTTTCCGTTTAAATGGAAACAAAACTGGCAGTGCTAGAATTTGGACCACAGAAATTTGGGGGCTTTTTTGAGCTTGCTTTCACGAGTAGGGCAGAATTGGCTCCAACAAAAGTGGTATCTCCCCTGTTAAGCTAATCATCTAGTTTGAATTAACCAAAGGGACATGAATTCTTTTGACTCACTTTTTGCAGAGCAGAAGGACTCAAACAAAATTACTTGGGAAGACAGCCTTGAAAAGCCTTTCGAAAACAGGGTGTGCCGGAAGCTGTCCGTGCTTTGCCTTGGCTTACTCCATGTCAGTCTTCTGAAGAGGAGGAAAGCCTTCTGACCTTTTACATAAGGCCCAAACAAAAAACCAGCTACCTGAGACACTTGGACTGAGTAAGCTTAAAATGCAAAGATCTCTCCATGAGAATGGTTTTTATATTGTACTTACACAAGCTGGATGTGACTAAGTATTTTAAAGCACTATCAGCAGCCACTCCCTGTAAGCTGCCTACAGTTTTAAATATTAAAAGGCCTGACCTTTGCAGACCAAATCAGAACGGTGGTCTGAAAACCAAAGGTGCTGTCTCTCTGGTCAAGCTCTATCAGAGTGGTTTTGCTCAGTGATCACACACAAAATAGGAATATTTCACAATTCCTGCTCCATTTTTCAGCACACTATTCCTACAGGCAGGAACCTCTCTTAGACCAAAACATACCTACCAGAAGACATTGTTTCAACAGTGAAACGAAAATTTTACTTCTGTTTCCAAATGGCAGAATGCTTCTTCAGAAAACTGAGTGATCACATAGCTGAAACTAAATCCTGATCTTCCCCCCCTAGGGAACCGACAAAGAAAAGCCTTTATTAGGCTTAGATGCCTCGCTAACCAGCTATTATGCTACTGGGGGAAGGATTTGCAGAGCAAGAGGTGAAGAGGGCTACCAACATGCCAGACTGTCTCTACCAGAAAACACGGTACCTCCCAAGAACGCATTTTCTCCCTAGCGCTTAAAAAGATGCTTTCTCATTATGTCATTTTTAAACTCTGTTCTAATCCACACTACTTGCAGACTTTGTGACAAACAAATCATCTACGTAGCGGGCACTGAAAGCACTGCCTTGAAACATCCTGATTCATGGACTGGACTACTCTTTCTGGATCTTCAGCTTCCACCAGAATAGGTGTCAATGATCTCATCTACAACTGGTATATCATAATTTCTTGGATCAGCTAGTTCAGCAGGCCAAACAGGTCATGGAACTTTCATTTGCATTATTACCGTAGAGTACTGTGCTCCAAAAGAGCACCTATATTGCTTTGGAAGGATGAGTCAATAAAACCTAACATACTTTCAATCATTAACCTGATTATACAGACCGCCCGAGGCCTTCATGTCTTACTGGCACTGCTTGCCGTCTCAGCGTGTGACCGGGAAAGCGAAAGCAATGCTGGAGACAACATGGTAATGAACCAAACTAGGCCTGGCCTAAGCACCTGGCCAAGGGACATTAACCTAGCCGACAGCCCACCCCCAAGAGGTCCCAAACCTGCTGATGACAGAGTCAGAGCAGCTGACTCCCAGAAAGGCAGTGCATGAGCTCCACTGTAACATCATGGGTTTTGAAGGGGTACATGACGTACCTTCAACTCAACCAGGGAAACAGGGAACTCCGTAGCCTGTCTGAAAGCTCTACATCATAATGCCGCATGGCAGCCCAAGAATTAATTGCACTCTGAGGTGTAACCTAAGGAATCCCCCATACTAGCACCGCAACACCACATGGCACAGTGAAGGGCAAGGTTTAAAAGTTGCTTCAATGTCTGCTCTAGAACGCTAAGTTTGCGGAGTGTAGAAGACATTCCAGTAGACAGACAGACAGACAGCAGCTGTGAGGCCAAACGATTTCATTCAGAGTTCACAGGAGTTTGTTTTGAAGACGTCACATCGTGGCATTACTAAAACTGACAAGTGCATGCTGCAACACTGAACTCAAGCAAGTTCTGAGTTCAAGAGACAGTCTTGTAAGAGCAATATTCTCCCTTAAAACTACTCATCTAAGACCCGTTCGGAGTCCCATTTTTGGTGTTGTACTGTTTTGTGTTTTGCCTGATAAGCGGAATAGCACATTCTCCAAGTGTTTTGAGTCAGAACGTTACAGGGCAGGAAAGAGTACTCAAGAAACGTGAGTTCTGGAGTTTGCGGTTCTTCCACAATATTGTGAGAACATCTGTTCTAAAAGACAGGTCAAGAAATTCAGATCAAATGAAAAGGAGGCAAGTTTAAATGCACCATACTTGAGTATAGGCTTTTTGAAGGGAATTCTGCCTTCATAGAACACGCCTCTATAGTAAGCAGGGAAGAGGGGACACACGCGCCCCGCCTTTTAAAACAGATCCCAACCACCCGTTTTGCCTTCCCGGCACCTTAAAAAGAGTCCATCATACCATTTTTTTCCACTGATATTTGGATGAGCATTGCTTCTGTTACTAGATTTCTATTAGGAAAAGTAACAGTGACCAAACTGTACAAGGTTAGAGTACTCAGACAAATCTGAACAAGTAGGCCATCTTCACTCAAGGTTCACTTTGTTCTTTCCGAGGTCATTTCAACATTTAGTCAGGACTCCTGCACAGACAAACATATAAAAACCCAATACTTTATGTCTACCTGCAAGAATTCCAAACATCCCATTGAGGCAGAATATCTGGGTCTAGTTTTTTCCTTTACCTTCTGAAGGTGAGTTTAAGCATCTACATCTGATGAATAAAAACTGAAATTCACAGTTATGCCTATAAACCAACAGTTTGGCATACATATATATTACACTGAAATGTATTCTCTGGCTTTGCTCGGAAAACCACCAGGGCATTTTTGTGTTTTCACATGGAAGAACGCCCTTATGAAAGCTTCCATAAGCATCTGTGTCACTAATATACCAAGTTTAACATTTTATACTCGTTTTACAAAGGTCAAAGTGCAACACAACCTACCTAGAGGAGGATCTGGTCACCATTAAACAAGAGTGATGCTCTTTAAAGTATGAAAGATACTCCTTCTTTAACTTCACCTTTAGGCCACACCACATTTAACAGAACCTAGTGAAGCAGATGCTTTTTCTTCACTGGATTCTGATTATGTACAAAAACAAAGCGACACACTTTCTAAAACTGGTATTATGTATATTAGAGTAACACTTTATGGGGTAACATGGATGAGCAGAAATTTTTCTTCCAAACCTTTGCTTTCTGTTCCTCACCTGCTATCACAGAATCCACGTGTTTGGCCTATTTCAAAACATTTTTCCTTCTGGTGATAATAATTGAGCTCCATCACAGCTTATTCCCATCCAACATTCTGCTTTTAAGGCTCTGTTTTACACAGACCCAACTAGTACCATAGTGACGTCAGCCAGTTGGCCATTCAGCCTGCTAGCATTTGTGAAGCTGAAAGTACGTTAGCGACTGGAGACAATAGTCAGAGACCCTGCTGCAGCAAAGCCCTTGAAGCAAATTAAACAGTCCTCAAAAGCTCCTGACAATTTTGTCCAATACTACTAGAAAAAATCAAGACTTCTGAAATGTATCTCTCTACCTACGTATGTCATGCAATCCAATGGCATCCCTAAGACCCCTAACATTGTGCTGTTAAGTCTCTTCACAGACATTCTCCTGAAAATAGTTTGAATATCTGTAGATTAACAGTGAGCTTGAGGTCCAACCACTTTAAAGGCTAGGGCTGAAGTTACAGTTACCGCAGCGTACATATTATTCTCTTTAAGTTTTAATACATTAAACAGGAAGGGGAAAAAACCCACTAGTACACATTTTAAAGAAGAGACTGTTGTAAGAGTGTCACAGAACCACAGGGAAAAAAAAAAAGAAATTTAATGTTTAAGGAATGAAAACACTTTGCAGGTCTTTTTATTCCTGAAAAGTCACATCCCAAAGTCTTTAATCACATTCAAACTCTTCAAGACGGCAGATTACCAAACTGCAATAGCATACTAAGTAATACAAAACCATTATCATCTCTGAGAATCAAGCACCATTTATTAGATTTAAAAGAAGTTGTGACTTTGCTAAGAACATTTCTTACGTATATTCATCATCAATGTTCTGCCATAAAACTTCAGTACTGCCCTGATACGGTTAACATGTAGTACCAGGAAAAAAACCACGGTTAGAAATGAAAGATGAAATGATGCTCAAGAGCATCTGAATGACAATGTCTTTGGTGTGGAAAAGAAGTTATATTAACAAGAAATTCCAAAGTATAATTTAGATACAGAGAACACTCGTGTGCAAGATGGCTTTAAAGGGTCTGCATAGATTGTAACTCACAGATACACTCTGGATCCAAAATGTTGCTAGTGAGCAGTTTCTGCACCAGCCACAAAACCAGTTTTCCAATGCACTGGAGTAAAACAAGCTGAAGACAACATTAAGTCACCAAAGCCACTGGTTTTCTTCAAATTAGCCCCCTGTTCTATTTCTATCACTTTCAGCTTTCTCCGCCAGATTTCAAAGAAATCTGGCAAGCTTCTTATTATAAGATCTCCTCCCACATTTCCTTATCATTTCACCTGGAAGAATTCCAGGAAACCAAAACTTTTGTAAGCACTGTATGTCGCACATCAACCATGTATTCTTCTATGCCTATCTCCGCATCTAAAACTCAGATCTGAAGGTAGTTTCAGAACAGCAACTACAAAAGAACAGCTCTGTGAGGCCCCCAACACTAGTCACAGCTACCGATCGTGGCTGGATCGCATTATCGCTTCCCAGCCTGCTTAATCCCGGGCGCCGCTTGCCCTCCTGGTCCCCCCACACGCTGGCGGGATGGGCCCCAGGTCAACTCATGCTACGTGGGGACAACCCACAAAGAGCAGAGTGCAGCTCCCACAGGATGCAGCTGTCGTGGGGCTGTCTGCGCCACCACCAGTGGGGCAGTCCCCGAGACCCTGCGCCTGCCGCCCCCACACACCTTCTTTGGTCTGGGTGTTGGTGACCTGCCGGTTGCAGTTGGCTGCCTTCAGCTTCTCGCGGCCCATGATCTGGCACTTGAAGTCGCACAGGGAGATGTGGAGGCCATGGAGGGAGACTGTATCATAGTTCAGCTTGGAGGAGAACTTGTAGTGGATGCACAACATGGTCAGGGCCAGGCGGTGCCTGCTCCGTGACGGCACCTACCGCGGCAGACAGCGTCACGGCCTCCGCTTTGGGTTAGGGCCCACGGTGATGCGGGGAAGGACCACCGAGGGTGCCGGGGCAAGCAGCACGGGCTGAGCTCGAGGGGGCTGACAGCGCTCAGAGGCCGCGGTGCTCTGCCATGGCCAGGCCCCACGGCCTCAGGCAGACTCGGCTGGTGAAGGCCTCAGGACTCCATTGCAGTGGCGCTGCGAGGCCCCACCCCCACCCTGACAATGACTCCAGCCTGCAGCCCTCAGCGATCGAGCTCCTCCTTGCAGCCTGGGTAGGTGGATGGACAATGGGGAGAGGCCCCTGCGGCCCCGGCTCGGCCTCCACTCCCTGTCTCACACGCAGCGCTCCCAGGCCCGACCACTCGCTACGGCGACTTGGGCGCCCCTGCCTCAGCATTCCGCACACGCAACAGCACACCGCACCCACCCCCCCGCACCTCTTGTGACCCAGCTCATTATGACAGAAGGCCTGTGTCAATGGGTGTGGCAGCCCCACCCTCTTCATCCTAATGCCGAGCGCCCCCTAGGGGAGGGGGGGGGCCATCAGCCCCGGGCCTGTCACTGGCCCGGGCTGCTGGTGTCCCTGCTGTTCCCCGGCCTGTCACCATCTGGTGTTCGGCCACCCCTCGGGTCTGTCACCCCCCAGGCCGTCACCACCCAGTGTCCCCTCCGGTCAGCAGCCAGCCAGGGCAAGACAGCCTGGGGGAGATGCAGTGGGCTTTGCCGTGTGGCGCTTGGCTGCCCACGCTGCAGGGCCAGCGAAGGGAGGGGACAAATCAGGGTGTTTGAGTATCTAGTTGCATCTATGGAATGTTCAGTTAAAGAAGCCAATGACCATTCGTGCTTACTGCCATAAACCAATGTACTTCCCCGCTGTGGCACATCCACAGTTACCTGAACTCTGGAGAGGAGGCTAGAAGGTAAGGAATGAACCATTAGCGTTCGGAGCTGCCCACGACAATATTTCTTGCTTTCTCCATCATCACAGCTGCTGCTGCAACAGCCCTAGCGCAGGAAATCAGGCCTTGAATTACGAGGTCTAGTTCTGATGAGTAATATGCTACGGCTTGCAAACGTTTCTGGGCCTACCGGCTATTCCTTTCTGTTCATGCCAATATAATATAAAAGGCTCGTTGTAGCCTGGCAGGTCTAATGAGGGAGCTTCCACGACTGCTTGGTTTAGATCTTTAAATGCCTTTTGGGTTTCTGGAGTCAGGAAACCTTTCAGATTTCAGTCTGAAAATCTGAAGGGATTTTTGCTGTTTGTGTCTGTTTGTTTTTCCTGTTAATAGTGATTTGGAAGCCGAGGTTTTAATATAGTAGCCTTGCTTATAAGCCTGTGGTGGAATATGGATTATAGGTATTCATTCCATAATTCAGCCATGGCAACAGTCCAAACTATAGCAGCAGAGGCAAATAAGCCCAACTGTTGGATATGCACTAAAAGCCCATCCTCTATCAGAAATCAACGCTCCTGGGTATCTGTCCCATTGAATTCTCAGTGGTACAAGGACGGGCATCAACGTTATGAATTTTCAATGAAGAAAGGAAGCTTGCTGCCCTTCCGCCAAGAAGGGTTTGATGCTACTCTGAAAGGAGACCCCTGGGTATGCTTGGAGAGCAAACCTATTGACAAGCTTTCTCACTCTGTAGGGGCTGGGAACTGGAAATGCCAACAGAGCCTTAAAATTAATAGAATGGATGGACATGGACAATTCAGATCTTAGGACCATACAGATGAAAAGGGAAGTCTTATGCCTGGAACGTTCCAGAGATCTCTTCCTAGGCCTAAAGGCAATCGGTATTCCTCCATAGATTCTTCCAAAACCTTACTATATACCACATCCACTGAACACGGAAGGGAGATTCTCCAGAAGCCCTTACATGAAACCATCACGCTGTGCATTTTTTCCTGGATGGAGTTTATCGGGCCCTGCAGACTCCAAGACAATGTGGATATTCACAGGTAGATTAACGTCGTATTCTGCAGGAATCCATAATCAAACTAAAGATAACGTTACAACTTTGGTTGCCACTACGGGCCTATAGGATCCCGATTGCTCGGAGTCAACTCCTCTGGGTGCGAACCTTACTGCTTTACCTAAACAACCAAATCCGGCACATGCTAGCCCTTTGACAGGAAATAATCTACATGATCCAGACTTATTTAGAAGATTATACTACCCTATTTGCACAACTACCAGGGCAATATTGGAGAGGTGAAGAAAGGGGATTCGAGGAGTTACCCTCAACCTGAGCTGAAAAGTGTATTCTAAGTGCATTAATACCATCCGCACAGGTTACAACCGGGTAGAACCTCTTCGGCCTCTGTAGCTCCTAGCTACCGATCTCTAGGGGAAGAAGTGTTACAACCCTCTGATAGAATGCGGCACTAAGATCCACCTGTCTGCAACAGCTTTTATCTCACGGTTTGGGGTTGCAAAACGAGAAGGAGCTATTGCAAATGTGTCAAGAGAATTAGAAAAAGCCATCAATGAAATCACAGATAGTATTACAGCCCTACAGGAAGAAATCAAATTATTATCACAAATGGTAATATAGAATCGATTAGCCCTAGACCACCGTTTAGCAGCACAGGACAGAGTATGTGCAGCTGCTGGGGGTTTTATGTAAATCAAGACCAGAAAAATGAAACTGATAGAAACAAGGTAAAGACTCATTTAAAAATATTACCTGAAGTAAGACAGGGATCTCCCCCAGATCTGTTAGGGTGGCTAACCACTTGGCTCCCACACTTAGGTAGAGGACTGTGAACTACTCTGGGTGTAGTTGTATTCACTATGTTGCTTTGCTTTGTAATTATATGTGTGTGTTTACAGTGTTGTATTACCTCGTGCGCTCGACTTGCAACTTAAGTTGGGAATAGTAGTATAGTATGACCCTGACGGTCAAAAGAAAAGGAGGGACTGTTAGGAAAATCTCATTCCCTAACAATTGCACCAATTCATCTTGAGAGTATGAAATTGTATGAGCTTTCTTAAGACATACATACTTTACATTGTATACTGCACAGGCATGGTTCAGCCAGCATGACTAAAGGACCCCAGCTCACTGCAAGGAGGAGAAGGACAGCCCCCATCCTGAAGAATAAAGGATACCCTTTGTCCTGGTTTCGGCAGGGATAGAGTTAATTTCCTTCCTAGTAGCTGGTACAGTGCTGTGTTTTGGATTTAGGATGAGAACAATGTTGATAATGCACTGATGTTTTAGTTGTTGCTAGGTAGTATTTACACTAGCCAAGGACTTTTTAGTTTTCCATGCTCTACCGACTGAGAAGGCTGGAGGTGCACAAGGAGCTGGGAGGGGGCACAGCCAAACTGGCCAAAGGGACATTCCATACCATGTGACGTCATGCTCAGTACATAAACTCGGGAAAGCTGGCCAGTGGGACCGCTGCTCGGGGACTGGCTGGGCATCAGTCGGCGGGTGGTGAGCAACTGCACTGTGCATCACTTGCTTTGTGTATTATTATTATCATCATCATATTATTATCATTTTATTTCACTTATTAAACTGTTTTTATCTCAACCCACGAGTTTTTCTCACTTCTACTCTTCCAATTCTCTCCCCCATCCCACCGGGTGGGGGGGAGTGAGTGAGTGGCTGCTTGGTGCTTAGTTGCCGACTGAGGTTAAACCACGACAGTCCTTTTTGGTGCCCAACGTGGGGCTCGAAGGGTTTGAGATAATAACAGATTAACCGGAGAGTATTAAGGAACTTATATCTGTTAATAGTCGTGGGTCACAATGTTGGTTTCTCTGTTCTTGATATTGATTTGTCTAATCTGCATCGTGCTCTTTTTCTTGATGTATATGTTAAAGATTGGTGTTGTTTTTTGCAGTTTGCTGTGGTCTGCAGTGATTAATGATGTCTCGTTTGTGAGGTTTGTTTTTAGAACATTGACCTTGACTTTTGTGAGGTATGTAAGCTTCGCAATGAAGCCGTTACTGTACCACGGATACCATTTCGTGGAGACAACTAGCAATTACAGTAACTTTTCTGAGAGTATTTTTACGGAGGAAATACAGAATGGCAGTGTCACTACCTTCTTCTATGATGTTTCCTCCTTCATTACAGTAACTTTTCAGTATTTTGAACATCCTTGGGTAGTTAAGATACTTCTATTGGTACTTCTTGGGAATATTGTTTTGGTTTTGTCTAAAGTTGGTAAGCAATTTAAGAATATCATCCAGAGATCTGCCCCAAAGCCGAATAGCTATGAGTGGCAGGGTGTGTGGGACAAGATGGGCAAGTACCTAGGCCAATGGGCACCCCCAGTGTTTTGGAACTTCACCCCTGAGCAAGTGCAGAATCCTGAAGAGTTAGTAGAACCTTTGGACAAAGTATGCTGTCACCCTGGCAACTCTAGAGAGATGCACATCATTGCAACGTGCTGGGGCCTGGCCCATGCCTACCGAGCCCTGTTCAACACCATTCAGTACCCTCAAAGGGAAGAGAAGGTCTCTGGATCTGACAGTAAAACGACACGTACTGCGGCCACTCAGACCCGGGCAACAGGCCCCGCAGCCACTCCGACCCCAGCGACACGCCGTGCAGCCGCTCAGACCCCGGCGACACGCTCTGCGACCACTCCGACCCCAGCAACATGCTCTGCAGCTACTCAGACTCCAGCAACAGGCCCTGTGGCCACTCAAACCCTGGTGACAGGCCTTGCGGCCACTCAGACCCCGGCGACAGGCCCTGTGGTTGAACCAAAGAGCCAGCCTGTGCCGGTATCAGTCGCCCCTGTACACAAGAAAAAATCTTGGAATCGGAAGTCGGCTCATTTAGTAAAGGAAGAAGAAACTTCTTCTAAAAGGGAACGGGAGGAAGAAGTGTACAAATACCCTGGAGAAGGGCCATCACGAGAACGGGAGGAGGAGAGCCGGCCACCGATTGGGGAGGAAGAAGAGGAAGAACTCATAAAAGAGGCAGTGACCACCCAATCTCTATCCCTGAGTGAGCTGCAAGATACACGAAAAGATTTCAGCCGTCGTCCAGGTGAGCATATTGTCACCTGGCTGCTCCGATGCTGGGATAATGGAGCCAGTAGCCTAGAATTAGAGGGTAGGGAAGCCAAGCAGCTGGGATCCCTTTCTAGGGAAGGGGGCATTGACAAAGCGATTGGAAAAGGGACACAAATCCTCAGCCTTTGGAGGCAACACTTGTCAAGCGTGAAGGAAAGGTAGATGACATCTTCAAGGAAGATGTCATGTGTCACCCAAGCAAGTGGACCACCATGGAGAAGGGTATCCAGTTCCTGAGAGAATTAGCTGTGCTGGAGGTGATTTATGATGACCTGAACAATGAACAACTATCTAAAGATCCAGATGAAGTCAAGTGCACACGACCCATGTGGCGGAAATTTATACGGAGCTTACCATCGTCATATGCCAATTCACTGACAGTGATAACCTGGAAAGATGGAGAGGAACAAACAGTGGCTGAATTGGCTAGTCAACTCCGGCAATATGAGGAAAGTCACTCTTCCTCCCTTATCTCAGCTGTGGAGAAACTGTCCGAAAAACTGTCCGAAAAACTGTCCCGGGAATTCCAGCAACTCAAAGAGGATAGGTCCTATTCCCCACCTGTGAGGACCAGTATCTCGGCTATTAGGAGTCAGCGTTCTTTTGCCCAAGAGAGAGAATATAAAGGGTACACACCACGGGGCATCCTATGGTTTTACCTGCGTGACCACGGAGAGGACATGAGGAAGTGGGATGGAAAGCCTACCACAGCCCTAGGGGCACGGGTACATGAGTTGCAAGGGAAAACAATCACAGAAGGGGGTTCTTCCAGGAAAATTGCTGCTCCAGTTTCCAGCGGGCAGTTCCCCAGACAGAGTAGAAGGGCTGATCTTACTCCTGATCTTAATGAAGAAACTTCTGACTCGTATGTACAAGAAGTGAGAAACGAATACTGTGATGAGGATTAGAGGGGCCCTGCCTCCAGCCAGGGGGAGGAAAGGGATAACCGGGTTTACTGGACTGTGTGGATTTGGTGGCCTGGCACATCAGACCCACAGAAGTATATGGCTCTAGTAGACACCAGTGCACAGTGTACCTTAATGCCATCAAGCTATATAGGAGCAGAACCCATCTGTATTTCTGGGGTGACGGGGGGATCCCAACAGCTAACTGTATTGGAAGCCGAAGTAAGTCTAACTGGGAATGGGTGGCAGAAGCACCCCATTGTGACTGGCCCAGAGGCTCCGTGCATCCTTGGCATAGACTACCTCAGGAGAGGGTATTTCAAGGACCCAAAAGGGTACCGGTGGGCTTTTGGTATAGGTGCCCTGGAGATGGAGGGAATTAAACAGCTGTCCACCTTGCCTGGTCTCTCGGAGGACCCCTCTGTCGTGGGGCTGCTGAAGGTCGAAGACCAACAAGTGCCAATCGTTACCACCACGGTGCACCGGCGGCAATATTGCACCAACCGAGACTCCTTGATTCCCATCCGTGAGCTAATTCGTCGACTGGAGAACCAAGGAGTGATCAGCAAGACTTGTTCACCCTTGAACAGTCCCATATGGCCAGTGCGGAAGTCTAATGGAGAGTGGAGACTGACAGTGGACTATCGTGGCCTAAATGAAGTCACGCCACCGCTGAGTGCTGCTGTGCCAGACATGCTAGAACTTCAATATGAACTGGAGTTAAAGGCATCCAAATCGATTGCCACAATTGATATTGCTAATGCATTTTTCTCAATCCCTTTGGCAGCAGAGTGCCGGCCACAATGTGCTTTCCCTTGGAGGGGCATCCAGTACACCTGGGACCGACTGCCCCAGGGGTGGAAACATAGCCCCACCATTTGCTATGGACTAATCCAGACTGCACTGGAATAGGGTGGAGCTCCAGAGCACCTGCAAGACATTGATGACATCATTGTGTGGGGCAACACAGCAGGAGTTGTTTTTGAAAAAAGGGAAGGAAGTAGTCCAAATCCTGCTGAAGGCCGGTTTTGCCATAAACCAAAGTAAGGTCAAGGGGACTGCACAAGAGATCCAATTTTTAGGAATAAAATGGCAAGATGGACGTTGTCAGATCCCCATGGATGTGATCAATAAAATAACAGCCATGTCTCCACCAACTAACAAAAAGGAAACACAAGCTTTCTTAGGCATCGTGGGTATTTGGAGAGTGCACATTCCAAATTACAGTCTGATCGTAAACCCTCTCTATCATGTGACCCGAAAGAAGAACGATTTCAAATGGGGCCCTGAGCGATGACAAGCTTTTGAACAAATTAAAGAGGAGATAGTTCATGCAGTAGCCCTGGGGCCAGTCCGGGCAGGGCAAAATGTCAAAAATGTGCTCTACACCACAGCCAGGGAGAATGGCCCTACCAGGAGCCTCTGGCAGAAAGGACCAGGGGAGACTCGAGGTCGACCCCTAGGGTTTTGGAGTCAGGGGATACAGAGGATCCGAGGCCCGCTCTACTCCAACGGAAAAAGAGATATTGGCAGCATATGAAGGAGTTCGAGCTGCTTTGGAAGTAATCGGCACTGAAGCACAGCTCCTCCTGGCACCCCGACTGCCGGTGCTGGGCTGGATGTTCAGAGGCAGGGTCCCCTGTAAACATCATGCAACTGATGCTACGTGGAGTAAGTGGGTCGCACTGATCACACAACAGGCTTGAATAGGAAACCCCAGTCGCCCAGGAATCCTGGAAGTGATCATGGATTGGCCAGAGGGCAAAGATTTTGGAATATCTCCAGAGGAGGAGGTGACGCGTGCTGAGGAGGCCCCAATGTATAATGAACTACCAGAAAATGAGAAACAATATGCCCTGTTCACTGGTGGGTCCTGTCGTCTTGTGGGAAAGCATTGGAGGTGGAAAGCTGCTGTATGGGGTCCTATGCGAGAAGTTGTAGAAACTGCTGAAGGAGAAGGTGAATCAAGCCAATTTGCAGCAGTAAAGGCCATCCAGCTGGCTTTAGACACTGCTGACCGAGAAAAGTGGCCAGTGCTCTATCTCTCTACTGACTCACGGATGGTGGCAAATGCCCTGTGGGGGTGGTTGCAGCAATGGAAGCAGAGCAACTGGCAGCGCAGAGGCAAACCCATCTGGGCTGCCGCATTGTGGCAAGATATTGCTGCCCGGCTGGAGAACCTGGTTGTAGAAGGCCGTCACGTAGATGCTCACATACCTCAAAGTCAGGTCACTGAAGAACATCAGAACAACATAGAATTCTATGATTCTATGAACAACCAGCAGGTGGATCAGTCTGCTAAGATTGAAGTGGCTCAGGCAGATCTGGACTGGCAACATAAGGGTGAATTATTTATAGCTCGGTGGGCCCATGACACCTCAGGTCACCAAGGAAGAGATGCAACATACAGATGGGCTTGTGATCGAGGGGTGGACTTGACCATGGACACTACTGCGCAGGTTATCCATGAATGTGAAACATGCGCTGCAATCAAGCAAGCCAAGCGGTTAAAGCCTCTCTGGTATGGAGGACGATGGCTGAAATATAAATATGGGGAGGCCTGGCAGATCGATTATATCACACTCCCACAAACCCGCCAAGGCAAGCGCCACGTGCTTACAACGGTGGAGGCAACCACCGGATGGCTGGAAACATATCCCGTGCCCCATGCCACTGCCCGCAACACTATCCTGGGCCTTGAAAAGCAAGTCCTATGGCGACGTGGCACCCCCGAAAGAATTGAGTTCAGACAACGGGACTCATTTCCGAAACAACCTCATAGACACCTGGGCCAAAGAGCACGGCATTGAGTGGGTATATCACATCCCCTATCATGCACCAGCCTCTGGGAAAATGGAACGATACAATGGACTGTTAAAGACTACGCTGAGCGCAATGGGTGGCGGGACATTCAAACATTGGGATACACATTTAGCAAAGGCCACCTGGTTAGTCAACACTCGGGGATCTGCCAATCGAGCTGGCCCTGCCCAGTCAGAACTTTTACGTACTGTCGATGGGAATAAAGTCTCTGTAGTGCACATAAAGAATATGTTGTGGAAAACAGTTTGGGTTATTCCTGCCTCAGGCAAAGGCAAACCCATCCGTGGGATTGCTTTTGCTCAAGGACCTGGGTGCACTTGGTGGATAATGTGGAAGGATGCGGAAGTCCAATGTGTACCTCAAGGGGCTTTGATTTTGGGTGAGAAGAGCCAATGATCTGAATTATGTGATGTTAAGTACTAGTTATAGTTTTAATAGTTATACTAATACTACACAGATATACTAGTAATACTAATAATATTATATGCCATACTAATGTTATTACAATAAGAATCACCCAGACTAATGAAGAATAACTTCATTGAAACCAAGCAAAGCACAGTGATGATGGTTCCAGAACTGACTTCAACATGAAACAATCCAACACCACATGCCATCTCCATTTTTTCCTGTCCTGAAGGACTGTTTTGACAGATGGAGCCCGAAGTCATGGACTAAATGAACTCAACAAACGTTTTAGAGGGATGGCCCACAGACTAAGGGAATGATATCTCTGTGTGTGTATATATATATATATATATATAAGAAAAGGGGCTGGTGATTAATGAAAATGTACTGGAAAATATGAGACTTGAGCATGACACAGATGGTATAGAATAAGGGGTAGATATTGTCCTGGTTTCGGCAGGGATAGAGTTAATTCCCTTCCTAGTAGCTGGTACAGTGCTGTGTTTTGGATTTAGGATGAGAACAATGTTGATAATGCACTGATGTTTTAGTTGTTGCAAGGTAATGCTTACACTAGTCAAGGACTTTTTAGTTTTCCATGCTCTACCGACTGAGAAGGCTGGAGGTGCACAAGAAGCTGGGAGGGGGCACAGCCAACCTGGCCAAAGGGACATTCCATACCATGTGACGTCATGCTCAGTACATAAACTCGGGAAAGCTGGCCAGGGGGACCGCTGCTTGGGGACTGGCTGGGCATCGGTCGGTGGGTGGTGAGCAATTGCACTGTGCATCACTTGCTTTCTGTAATATTATTATTATCATAATATTATTATCATTTTATTTCACTTATTAAACTGTTTTTATCTCAACCCACGAGTTTTTCTCACTTGTGCTTTTCCAATTCTCTCCCCCATCCCACTGGGTTGGGGGTAGTGAGCGAGCGGCTGCGTGGTGCTTAGTTGCCGACTGAGGTTAAACCACAACACCCTTGGACTACCCAGATCATGCCAGCACCCGAGCCCCTCTAAGTCCTCTGCGAAACCCTCCCCTTATCTGGCATCAGAGATGAAGAACTGCAGCAAGACTGACCCCAGGGACAGCTGGATCAAGAAAGAAGCAGACAGATGACAAGAATTAGAATTGCTTTGCAGAACAGCGGGGGTGTGTGTGTGTGTGTGTGTTAAGTAGTGATTGGTCAAATTGCATTGGACCTGAATGCTTGAAAGATCTAAGAACCATGTGTAAGACCACATTTGGGGTGCCCTAGTTTGAATGGGACAGCTCATGCGCACGAATGCAAGAATTCCGCTTGTAATGCTGTACTTTGCATCCCAGTCTCTCTCCTTGGTCAGCACAGGCCAGTTGCTGAATTTTCCTGACAGGTCCCCATCATGGCCGCACGGTACCTGTACCACCACTGGTTCCACCACAGTTGGGAGCAGCAGCTGCCTCCCCGGGGCAGAGAGGGGGAGGACAAAAACAACCCAAAAGCGTCCCAACCCACCCCATCCCCACCACCAAGGCAGATGAAGCAGCACACACAGGTCAGCATCGCAGGGTCACCGGTGCCGGCCCCATCCTTTCCTCTTGGACGGGAAATTCACCTCCCCCCAAAAATCATGCTTGGGATGGGAAATCATGGGGATGGGAGACCGTTGGGATAGGAAAACATCACGAGGCTGAGAAATCATCACTGGGATGGGAAACCATCATGGGATGGGAAAGCAGCACTGAGGACAGGAAATCATCAGCAGGATGGGAAATAATTGAGATGGGAAGTTGTTGTGGTATGAAAAATCAAACCCTCGCAAGGCTGGCTGAAGCAGGTGCTGGCGGAATGATTGCCACGGGGACAGAGGCTGTTTGCCCCCAACACACCCCACACTGACCAAACGCCATGGCAGGTATAGCAGCAGGCTCCCGCTCCTCGTGGTGTTCCTGCCCTCTGGGTAACCCCCCTGCCGGCTCTGCCTGCCAACATCTCACTCCATCACCCTTCTTCAGTTCCCCCAACAGAAAGGTTCCCCCTCCGGCTGCCGATGGAATCAGAGGTGCCCGGCGTCAGCTTCACCACCCTGGCCATGATGCCACCGGTCACTGCCTGCATGCTTCCCTCTGTCCCAGGGCTGCCGGTGTCCTCTAAGCATGCCCAGGTCCACACTGTCACCTACCAGCTGGCACTGGCCACCGTATGGCAGGGGGTGCCAGGACCCCTGGGGGACCCGGGGCAGGTGGTACAGCTCCCCTGTGGGGTGCCGCTCCCACCTGTGGTGCAGCTCCCCTGTGTGCCTGCTTCCTGTCCCCCTGCCTATGGCTGGGGACAGCAGGTGGTGACGGGGATGCTGGTGCCCCACCAGCCGATGGGGCTGGGGCCATGGGCTGTGGTCCAGGGAAAGCCCCTCTACCCCATGGGCCCCTGCCCGCTGTACGTCCCTGCCCGCCCCGGCCCCCTGCCACCCCGCTGCCCCGCAGCTCAGCATTGGGTGCAGGACCCCCCTGTGCTCCACACCCTGCCTGGCAGCACCCAGAAGCCATTGGAGGCCTCTGATGATGACAGGGCAGCCACTGAGGACAGCATCCCTGCCACCAGCCCCCACCAGATGCCCTGGCTCCACCAACTGGCAGAACCATGACGAAGCCCAAAGGTGAGTTTTGGGGTGTGGCAGAGCCTGCAGGTGGGCGATCAAGCTGAGGAAAGCTTGTATCAACCCAGGGTCGGGTTGGCTTTGTTTGCTTTTTCAGCAGTGGTGACCACCCCAGCGGCCCGGGGGAAGCCCGCGGACCTGCCCGAGGAGGGGCCAGCCTCCTTTCCTGAGGCCTTTCCTGAGCAGGCAGAGGACACCACTGTCAACCAGATGCTCACCTGGCTCGACACCACAGACAGCAAGGAGACAGTCCCCGACAACCCCAGCAGCCCCAGCTTGACCACCTTCCTCCACGAGCTCCCTGCACCCTCTGCGTATGTGGCGGAGGGCAGCTGCCCCAAGGAGCGAGCAGCGGTGGCAGGGCTGGGGGACAGTGAGGACACTGTCCCTGATGCCCCCGACTTGACCACCTGCCTCAACAAGCTCCCCGACGTCTCCGAGTACAGGGCAGAGGGTGGCAGCCAGAAAGAGCGAGGGGTGGTGGCAGGGCTGGGGGATGGTGAGCTCACCATTGACTATGTCCCCA
Organism: Spheniscus humboldti; assembly: GCA_027474245.1. Lineage (NCBI taxonomy): Eukaryota > Metazoa > Chordata > Aves > Sphenisciformes > Spheniscidae > Spheniscus > Spheniscus humboldti. The sequence continues at coordinate 1,448,302 of CM049915.1, read as the reverse complement.
ACTCTACCAACTTCCTCAACCAGCTCCCTGATGTTCCAGATGTCACCAACATCCCCAACTTGACCACCTCCCTTAACAAGCTACCCTACCTCTTGGAGTACAGGGCAGAGGGCAGCTGCAACAAGGAGCAAGTGGCACCAGTGATGCTAGTGGACGGCGAACACACCTTCCCCAATGTCCCCGACAGCATTGCCAGCACCACCTCCTTCAACGAAGTCCCTGACTTCTTGGAGGACGGGGAGGAGATCAACTGCACCAAGGACCGCCTGGTGGCAGCGATGCTGGGGGATGCTGACACCTTCTGAGGGGTGGCAGCCTCCCCCTTGCAGGACCCCAAGGGGAAGCAGGGCAGGGTGACGGCAGACCTCCCCACCTGGCTGCCACTGAGTCCCTTGGAGACTTCTGAGGAGAGCTCTCTGGACAGTTCAGAGGAGACTTCAGAGGAGGCTTCAGAGGTCAGTCCTGTGGAAAGTCACCCAAAGAATCCCCTGAAGGGTCCTCCGGAGAGTCTGCTGCTGAGCACCCTGTGGATCCTGCTGCTGAGTCCCCTGGCCAGCCCCCTGGCTGCCCCCCAGGTGGCCAAACACTTGAGAACCCTGTGGGAGGGGAAGCCGGATGGGAATGGTGCAGCAGCGGGCGGCAGTGGGCAGCAGCAAGCACAGAGCATCTGATGGCAACAATGTGCCCACCAAGCGACCTAGAACCCGGGGTGACACCAGGGGGCAAAGGCCCTTCGCACAGCAGCGGGGACAGGTTTAATGCAGCTGGTCCACTGAAACCCCACAGCACGGAGGCCTTAAAATGCTGGCCTGGGGCTCTGGCCCCATGCCCCACCCCGGCCCAGGCACCATTACTACCCTGGTCCCCCAGCCCCCTGCGCTTTAAGCTATGGCTCCCTGCTGCCCAGGCGCTGCGATAACTTCAATGGAATGGGTGACACAGCACTGCTGGCCCCCAGCATCACCGGTATCAGGGCCTGGCCAGGCCCCAAGGCTCCCAGCAGCACCAGGCTGCATGTTGCTGTAGCACCTCGGGGCAGTCCCCAGGCCGGGAGGAAGCCACGGAGTGGTGGGGGCAGGGGCAAGGTGGGGCAGATGCACTCACCACTCTGCCCACCATGACATGGAGATAGGCAACCCGTACGGCTACCAGAACCCACCGGTACAGCACCGTCCCCTGTAGCACACACGTGCAGAGGAGATCCGGAGGCAGAGACCTGCATTCACCCGCTCCAGCCCCAGCCCTCTCCCAGATCCCTCTTTCTTGCTTAATTCATTAAAAGGCTTGGGTGTTCACTTTGCAGCGCCTCTCTGGGCAGTGGATTTCTTTGCATTGCTCTGTTTGCCCTCCCACATTGCAGCTTTCTTCACATCTGGCCCTGCTGCAGCCACACTCCTTCCAAGAGTGTCTACTGCTAAGCTGTGAAGCCATGCTATTTCAGGTCTCCACTCTTGCGGGCAGGGAAGACCCTGTGCATTTTGTCCAGGGCGCCTGCAGGACTTGCATGCAAGGCCTGCACGGTGGAGAAGGGCTGTGGACTTGGCACCTTGGCTGAGTGGAGAGCAGCAGCTCTGGGTGCTGAGCAAAGGCAGCCCCTTTTCCCTGGGAGCTCCTCTTGCAGTGGGCGGCAGCATGCCTGTGGGGAGCAGAGGAAGGTGGGTGTGGAGGGGAGTCCTTGGGCTGTACAGGCTGACAGGGCTTCTGTTGCTTCTCTGCAGCCCTCCAGGAGCCCCTTTGGGAGGCTCTTAGCTGCCCACAGCCACAGCTTCTGGGGTTTCCCCACAGTTCTGGTCCTTTCCGGAGGAAAGGGCGGGACCTTTGCATGGCTGTCTTTGCAGGACATGGTGGGCGCGGAGTATTCTCCAGAGGACAGCAGCTCCTCTGTCGCAGCCAGCACAAGCCAGCTAACCTGGGCATGTCCACAGGAGGCACCTGCAGACTGGCTGTGCCCCACCTCCCTGGGCAGGGTCAACAGCGTCGCCCCTGTGGGCTTCTGCTTGCATCGCCTCTGCTTGGGCTCTGTAAGGCTGCTATCGAGAAGGCAAGCTCCCTGCCTGGCCTGCTGTCAACCATTTGACCGTGTGCCGCACATCGTGTGAGAAGAGGACTACGATGAGGGGCACAGAGTCAGCTCTTCTTCCCATGCCAGACGAAGGGGGCCCGGAGGAGATCCCCATGGCGGGGCTATGATCTCCACAGTGGGTTTGTGGAGCACCAGAACTATGACCCCTCAGCCGGGAAGAGGAGGTACCGCAATGGGGAACGACTCCTGTGAGTAACGGCTTCACCAGCAGGCTTGGATTTTGTGAATCCCCAAAGCCAATGGCTGTGGCTGGTGCTCCATCCCTGAATGTTGATGTGCTCACAAATTCGAGTGAATCCGGGGGCGTTTCCTGGTAGCAGCCAGGGAAGAATTGAACTGAAAAAACAATTCAAGACACTCTAGATGGAAGGGAACTTTCCCCTGATGAAAGAAACATCCCCTGATATTTCTGGGTTGGAGGTTACATCTGGTTCTTCCGGGTGCTCCTATGCAGAAGATTACTTTATAAATTGCTTTTCTGAAACCCCAATACTAGGATGTGATTTCCTTGCAGGTGTTAGTGAGGGAACGGCTCCTCCACAAAGAGTCCTGTTTCTTCCAGCGAAGAAACATTGCCTTGCAGCAAACAAGCAGTGCCGGAGCAGGGCTCTACAACCTGGGCGATACGTACTTCCTCAACTCCGTCCTGCGGTGCCTGACGTACACACCCCCTCTGGCCAACTACCTGCTCTCTCGGGAGCACAGCCGGTCCTGTGAGTCCTTTTATGAACATCTCCTTGCACATCAGCTGGGCACTTCCCGAGGATTCCCAGCATCTGGAATTTGATTTAGGAGAAAAGCAGCCCTTCGTTGTCAACCCCCCGAGTTGGTGTTCTTTGAACACTCAAGCCTAGGAGCTGCTTGTTGTGTCTAGGTGTGCTCATCTTCAGAAAGGCACCTCGTTCTAGCCCCAGGTCTCGGTCCCTACTCCTGCAAGTTAAACTCTCTTTGATTGTTGCACAAAAAACTTCTGTCAGTTTAGCATCTCTCTGAAGAAAGTTGTCTATGCACTAAAATGTCCCGGGCTTGTTGGGATGCTGGCACCTCCTCTGGGAGAAGAGGAGTGGAGACTGTTCTTATAACTTCAAGATCTCCATTAGGTTTCCCATGGCTAGGGATATTTTGCTCACCTGAGAAGCTTCCTTCCCTCCCTCTTTAGGTCGTCAGCAAGGCTTCTGCATGATGTGCGTAATGGAAGCGCACGTTAACAAGGTCCTGTTGTTAACGGATTCAGCCAGTGCCATCCAGCCTTGGGCTGTCGTCCGTGTCCTCACACGTAAGTCATTCCAGGTGCTTTTACAGGTTTTCTTCCCTTCTTGTAGGGGAGAGCTATTAACCTCTTCTTTCTTAGGAATAGGAGAACATTTCCGGCATGGCATGCAGGAAGACGCCCATGAGTTCTTACGCTACACTGTCGATGCCATGCAGAGAGCTTGTCTGAGTGGAAGCAGCAAGTAAGCACGAGCAAATTACCTTTTCCATGTTCCGGAGCCCTTTGGACTCCTTGAGGTACTCCCATCAAGGAAACCCTACACGCAGGGTTTTCAGACAAAGCAAAACTCTTGGAGGAGGCAACTCTCTGCCCTACTTCTGAGCTCCAACTACCGTTTCCAGGTTCACAGTGGGTCTCCTCAGCCTCAGGTACCTGGGCTGCCTTGTCAGCTCCTAGGAAGGGTTTGGGCGAGGGCCTTTCCCCGAGCTCAGTGCTCTCCTTTCTCACTCCTCCAGGCAGCCTCATCTGTCACTGCAGCTCTGGAGGACTTTGTGAAACCCGAGCAGCTGGACAGAGACAACTGCTTTAAATGTAGCAAGTAAGATGATTACCATTGACATATTAAGAGTAGATCCTGCGTGAAGGTGCTGCATGTCATCGAGCATAAGTCATCTTTTCACATATGTTCAACGCACAATAATGACACGCAGCTGTTTTGTTTAATATGTCCTGATGCAAGTGAAGAGCCTTAAAATAGGGTAAGGATGTGCGAGACATGAAAGCTTGTCTGGCTTTCTGGGTGGCAAAAAGGGTGCATTTCAGCACTTGGCTCTGTGCTTGGTTTCAAGGTGTGACAAGATGGTTGCCGCCTCCAAGGGGTTTACAATCCATCGCGTGCCCAGGGTTCTCACGGTGTGTCTGAAAAGGTTTGAAGATTTCACCGGCAGGAAGATCAGCAAGGTGTGTACGCAATTGGAGCGCAACCTTCTCTTCCCGGAGCAGGAGATTTCCCAAAGCAGCATGCTCTTTCACAAGCTGTTCATGTTGAGTTTTTTGTGTTCCCTTCTGGGGAGGGGAGAGGAGAGTTCCCATGGGAAGACAAGCATGTACTCCCCTCCGACAGAGCTGCTTTGGCTGAGAACAGTTTCCTGCCACCCAAACCATTACATGTTGAAGGCTATTTCATGTAGTATTTCAGGATCATGTCTGAGCCCTCTTGGTCTCCCCGTAGGTGGTGGAGTATCCCGAGTACTTGGATCTTCGGCCATACACATCTCAGGCAGCTGGAGAACCGCTCCTCTACGCCTTATATGCTGTCCTGGTGCATAGCGGTGACGGCTGTCATGCAGGACACTATTTCTGCTACACAAAGGTAAAGAGCAACTTCCTTCCTAGCAGGGGAAAAACGTGTGCTGGGGAAGACACACTTTTACAGCAGCGTTACTGGCAGCCAGGGCTTTGGGGGAGAAGGTCTCCTCACCAGCTGCATTGGATTTGTTTTCGCGTACTCTTGGTTCTGTTGCTTTCTGCCTGTGTTATCATTGAGAAACCATGCAGTTCCTCTCCAGATATCGTTGCCTTTTTTTACAGGCCAGCAATGGACTGTGGTACGAGATGAATGATACGTCTGTGGATGGTCGTGGCATCAATACAGTTCTCAGGCAGCAAGCCTATTTACTGTTTTATGTCAGGTAATAACAAGATCTAAAATGTGTTCAGAATACGTTTCCTTTTCCCGGCTTTGCTGTTTTTCTTCTCATCCTCCGGAGTGTTTCTCTTTCTGTCACAGGGGACAATTACTGCCTGCATTATTCAGTGCTGTCAAATGCGAACTACCCCACGTCAGTCTTTCTCTCTCCTAGCTGGGCTTTAGGCTCCTGCCCTGGTGTAAACTGCTACTTGTCTGCTCTCAGAAGCTGGCTAAAGTAGAGAAGACTACTTAGAGGAAATTCCTACAGGAAAGATGGGGAGGGACTACTTATCAGGGGGTGTAGTGATAGGACGAGGGGTAACGGTTTTGAACTGAAAGAGGGAAGATGTAGATGAGATAGTAGGAAGAAATTGTTTACGGTGAGGGTGGTGAGACACTGGAAGAGGTTGCCCAGAGAAGTTGTGGATGCCCCCTCCCTGGAAGTGGTCAAGGCCCGGTTGGATGGGGCTTTGAGCAACCTGATCTAGTGGGAGGTATCCCTGCCCATGGCAGAGGAGTTGGAACTAGATGATCTTTAAGGTCCCTTCGAACCCAAGCCATTTTATGATTATACGGTTCTATGAAATGGAGGCCGTAGGGGGTATAAAGACAAGGACTTGCTCTGACAGGGGTAGACCTGGTGGGAAGACCCCAATCGCATTTCCCATTTCTAGTCTTGGCAGCGTCTTCTCTCTGTCATAGCAACCGCTCCAAGAAAATGACTGAACGCCAGAGGAGGCTGCAAGAACAGCCTTAAACGGAGACCACTCTTTTTTTCTCCAGGCGCTCTGATTTGAAACTTGGAGAAAGGGCTTCTTCCTCACCGGCACCATCATATGCCCATTCCTTCCTCAGTCAGTCGGGGGCTGAGAGCAAGCAGGTGGGTTCTGTGGGACCACAGGGTCTGCCTCGCAGGACTAAGATAACTCTGGGGAGTTGGGTCAGGGCACCAGATGGACAGTGGATTTCTATCTGGGATCTTGGCATTACTCCCTTTTCCCTCCCACACTGCAGCTTTCTTCACCGCCACAACGCTGCTCCCTCTCAAAGCATCCCACCTAGATCCACCCCATTTGTCTGCCTTTGGCCCTTCTGCCTTTGCAGCCCTCCAGGACAGCCTTTGGGAGGCCCTTAGCTGTCCCCTCACAGAGCTCCTGGGCATTCCCCACTTTTCTGGTCCTTTCAGGAGCAAAGGGCAGGACCTTTTCACTCTCTCTTTGCAGGATATGGCGGTGCGCATGGAGGACTCTCCAGACGACAGAAGCTGTGTGTGTCGTGTCCTGCATACGATGCGAGAAGACAGCAGTAAAGACAAGCATGGATTCATCTTTTCTTCCTGCTGCCAGAGGAACGGTGCCGGGGAGAGGGCCCGGAGCAGATCCCCACAGTGGGGTAATGATCTCCGCAGCTGGTTCGTGGACCCCACAGACTATGACCACTCAGCAGGGAGGAGGAGAACTGCTCCTTCAAGTTGTGACCGCGCTCCCAGGGATGACGCAGCTCCAGGGCCCTCCAATGGCAGCTCCAAGTGGGCTCCCTCACCCAGTGCTGCTTGGGAGCAAACCCTGCCAATGCAGAGAGAGTGGAGCAGATCCCCGCGGCAGGGCTACGATCTCCGAAGCCGTTTCGTGGAGATCAGGGACTACCACCATTCAGCAAGGAGGAGGAGGAGGAGGAGGTGGAGAACAAGGCCTCCATGTCATGACGGAGCCCCAAGGGATGACAGAGCTCCAGGGCCCTCCTACGGCAGCTCCAAGTGGGCTCCCGCACGCAGGGCTGCTCAGGAACAAACTCTGCCGAAGCAGAAAGAGAGGAGCAGATCCCCGCGACGGGGCTATGATTTCTGCAACCAGTTTGCGGACACCACAGACTACGACCCCTCAGCAGGGAGGAGGAGGAGGAGGGTTTCAGCGCCCCAGAGATGCACGTCGGACAAACACTCGGGGCGCTGCGGTGGTGACGGGGGTAGATTGTGACCCTGGACTGGGGAGGAGCACAGCATCTGACTCCTGCAGTGCCGGAGAGGAGGAGGAGGACGAAGAATCCAGGAAGCACCAAAACTGCCCCCAGCAGGGACCAAGCTGCACAAAGGGCACCAGCAGCGCACCCTGTCCCTCCTCCCAGTACTGCCTCTGGCCAGGAAGAGCTCAGAGAGACCTTCCAGAGACTTGGACAGCTCTGCCGGCTAGCCCGCCTGCCCACAGGCCCCTCGAGGAAGAGCTTTCATCCCTGTTCAGCTGTTGGGATCGCCTTGCAAAAACAACACACCTTTGGTACCAACAGGCAGAAAAGCCCAAGCCAGAATTAAAACCACTTGTTGGCCTTGCATAGATAATTCATGGGGTGTTTTCTTCTCTGTAGGTGTGGGGAAATACCCAGTGTGGGAGGTTTATGTCTGGGGATTTTGAAAGCTGTGTGCTTGCATATGCCCATCTTGCAATCTCTTCTTTTTAAATACGGAGTTCAAGTCACTCAAACAGAAATGGGCTGGATGAGCCGACAGCGAGCGGGACTGAAACGGGCTGAACGGCTGGGCCCAGAGACTGCTGCTCAGTGGCACCAGGTCTAGTGCGAGGCAAGTAAGTAGCGGTGTCGCCCAGGGGTCAGTACTGGGTCCGATCCTGTTTAACATCTTCCTTAATTGATGGCCTGGATGATGGGGCAGAGTGCACCCTCAGCAAGTTGGCCGATGACACCAGACTGGGAGCAGTGGCGCTTAGTCCAGGGGGCTGTGCTGCCATCCCGAGGCACCTGGGCAGGCTGGAGAGATGTTGTGTGTCCCCGCCCCTGAACGTGGGCTCATCACCCGGTGCGCAACACAAATTTACACACCGAGGCGAGGTGTTTCCATTTCTTTTAGTCTAGTTGGTGCAAAGTAGGGAGCTAGGTGGTAGCCCACAAAAGACTAGCTCCCCGATTATCAAAACTTCACACTATTTATATTCTATCCCCAATTGGTTAAATGATTCTCTCGCCTCTTATGCTAATTAGTCCGCATGCTCAGTCTTTCTCTTCTTTTGGGTGGGAAGGTTTCTTGAGTGGGTGGACCGTGAGTCAGTGGTCGTGATCTCCCCTTGTTGGAATTAACTCTCCTTCACCTTTAGTTTCACGCTTCAGCTGTTGCAGCCAAATTCCTGTGGTTTTGCTGATAAAACCAGGTATCTCCTAACAGCCTGATTTATACAAGCCAGGATGCCCGGTTTGTCCAGGATGTTTCTGATTGATCTCCCTTGGGATTAGATGCCATGCCAAGGATTTACTTCGAACCTCCCCAACCTTGAAGAGTTAACAAAGCACTGGACAAAATGATTGCAACATTAATCAATGGCAGTGTCCTGGTTTCGGCAAGGACAGAGTTAATTCCCTTCCTAGTAGCTGGTACAGTGCTGTGTGTTGGATGTAGGATGAGAGCAAAGATGATAAGGCACCGATGGTTTAGTTGTTGCTAGGTAGTGCTTACACTAGCCAAGGACTTCTCAGCTTCCCATGCTCTACCAACTGAGAAGGCTGCAGGTGCATGAGAAGCTGGGAGGGGGGCACAGCCAAACTGGCCAAAGAAACATTCCATACCATGTGATGTCACGCTCAGTACGTGAACTGGGGAAAGCTGGCCGGGGGGACTGCTGCTTAGGGACTGGCTGGGCATTGGTCAGCGGGTGGTGAGCAACTGCACTGTGCATCACTTGCTTTCTGTAGTATTACTATTTTTAATATTATTTTGTTATTATTATTTTATTTCAATTATTAAACTCTTTTTATCTCAACACATGAGTTTTTCTCACTTCTACTCTTCCAATTCTCTCCCCCATCCCACTGGTGGGCGGGGGGGAATGAGCGAGTGGCTGTGTGGTGCTCAGTTGCCGACTGAGGATAAACCACAGCAGTCCTTTTTGGCGCCCAATGCGGGGCTGAAAGGGTTTGAAATAATAAGAGATTAACCGGAGCGTATTAAGGAATTTATATCTCTTAACATTTGTGGGTCACAATGTTGGTTTCTCTGTTCTCAATATGGTATGGATTTGTCTAATCTGCGTCATGCTCAGTTTTTTTGCCGTACATATTAAAGATTGGTGTTGGTTTTTGCAGTTTGCTGTGGTCTGCAGTGATTGGTGATATTCCGCTTGGGAGATTTTTTTTAAAAGGTTGACCTTGGGGTTAATTTGGTATGTGAGTTTCATACTGAAGCCATTACTGTACTTCGGATACCACTTTGTGGAGACAACTAGCAATTACAGTTCTTCCTCTGAGAGTATTTTATGGAGGAAACACAGAACGGCAGTGTCACTACCTTCTTCTATGATGTTTCCTCCTTCATTACAGTAACTCTTTGGTATTTTGAACATCCTCGGATAGATACTTCTCTTGGTACTTCTTGGGAATATTGTTTCTGCTTTGTCTAAAGTTAATAAGCAATTTAAGAATATCATCCAGAGATCTGCCCCAAGGCTGGATAGTTATGAGTGCAGGGTTTGGGGGATAAGGCGGGTAAGCAGCTAGGCCGATGGGCACCCCCAGTATTTTGGAACTTCACCCCTGAGCAAGCGCAGAATCCTGAAAAGTTAGTAGGACCTTTGGACAAAGTATGCTGTCACCCTGGCAACTCCAGAGAGATGCACATCATTGCAATGTGCTGGGGCCTGGCCCATGCCTACCGAGCCCTGTTCAACACCTTTCAGTACCCTCAAAGGGAAGAGAAGGTCTCTGGATCTGATGGTAAAACGACACACACTGCGGCCACTCAGACCCGGGCGACATGCTCTGCGGCCACTCCGACCCCAGCGACACACCCTGTGGCCACTCAGACCCGTGACACACCCTGTGGCCACTCAGACTCTGGCAACAAACACTGCGGCCACTCCGACCCCGGTGACAGGCACTGCGGCCACTCCGACCCCGGCGACATGACCTGTGGCTGAACCAAAAAGCCAACCTGTGCCTGTATCAGTCGCCCCTTTACACAAGAAGACATCTTGGAAGTGGAAGTCGGCTCGTTTAGTAAGGGAGGAAGAAGCTTCTTCTAAAAGGGAGCCAGAGGAAGAAGTGGAAGAGGCAGACTACCCTGGAGAAGGGCCATCGCGAGAATGGGAGGAGGAGAGCCGGACGCTGCTCGGAGAGGAAGAAGAGGAAGAACTCATAAATGAGGCAGTAACCACCCGATCTCTATCCCTGAGTGAGCTGTGAGATACACGAAAAGATTTCATCCATCGTCCAGGCAAGCATATTGTCACCTGGCTGCTCCGATGCTGGGATAATGGGGCCAGTGGCCTGGAATTAGAGGGTAAAGAAGCCAAGCAGCTGGGATCCCTTTCCAGGGAAGGGGGCATTGACAAAGCGATTGGAAAAGGGACATAAATCCTCAGTCTTTGGAGGCGACTCTTGTCAAGCGTGAAGGAAAGGTATCCCTTCAAGGAAGATGTCATATGTCGCCCAGGCAAGTGGATCACTATGGAGAAGGGTATCCAGTTCCTGAGAGAATTAGCTGTGCTGGAGGTGATTTATGGTGACCTGAGTAATGAACAGCTATCCAAAGATCCAGATGAAGTCAAGTGCACACGACCCATGTGGCGGAAGTTTATATGGAGCGCACCATCTTCATATGCCAATTCATTGGCAGTGATGACCTGGAAAGACAGAGAGGAACAAACGGTGCATGAATTGGCTGGTCAGCTCCGGCAATATGAGGAAAGTCTCTCTTCCTCCCTCGTCTCAGCTGTGGAGAAACTGTCCCAGGAGTTCCGGCAACTCAGAGAGGATAGGTCCTACTCCCCACCCGTACGGACCAGTATCTTGGCTATTAGGAGTCAGCGTTCTTTTGCTCAAGAGAGGGAATATAAAGGGTACACACCACGGAGCATCCTATGGTTTTACCTGCATGACCACGGAGAGGACATGAGGAAGTGGGATGGAAAGCCTACCGCAGCCCTAGGGGCACGGGTACGTGAGTTGCAAGGGAAAACAATCACAGAAGGGGGTTCTTCCAGGAAAATTGCTGCTCCAGTTTCCAGCGGGCAGTTCCCCAGACAGAGCAGAAGGGCTGATCTTACTCCTGATCTTAATGAAGAAACTTCTGACTCGTATGTACAATAATGAGAAACAAATACTGTGATGAGGATTAGAGGGGCCCTGCCTCCAGCCAGGGGGAGGAAAGGGACAACCGGGTTTACTGGACTGTGGGGATTCGGTGGCCTGGCACATCAGACCCACAGAAGTATAAGGCTCTAGTGGACACCAGTGCACAGTGCACCTAATGCCGTCAAGCTCTATAGGGGCAGAACCCGTCTGTATTTCTGGGGTGACGGGGGGATCCCAACAGCTAACTGTATTGGAAGCCGAAGTAAGTCTAACTGGGAATGGGTGGCAGAAGCACCCCATTGTGACTGGCCCAGAGGCTCCTTGCATCCTTGGCATAGACTACCTCAGGAGAGGGTATTTCAAGGACCCAAAAGGGTACCCGTGGGCTTTTGGTATAGGTGCCTTGGAGACGGAAGAACAACAGTGGCAACAGACACTGCGGCCACTCCGAGCCCGGTGACAGGCACTGCAGCCACTCAGACCCCAGCAACAGGCACTGCGGCCACTCCGATCCCAGTGACAGGCACTGCGGCCATTCAGATACTGGCGACATGACCTGTGGCTGAACCAAAAAGCCAACCTGTGCCTGTATCAGTCGCCCCTTTACACAAGAAGACATCTTGGAAGTGGAAGTCGGCTCGTTTAGTAAGGGAGGAAGAAGCTTCTTCTAAAAGGGAGCCAGAGGAAGAAGTGGAAGAGGCAGACTACCCTGGAGAAGGGCCATCGCGAGAATGGGAGGAGGAGAGCCGGACGCTGCTCGGAGAGGAAGAAGAGGAAGAACTCATAAATGAGGCAGTAACCACCCGATCTCTATCCCTGAGTGAGCTGTGAGATACACGAAAAGATTTCATCCATCGTCCAGGCAAGCATATTGTCACCTGGCTGCTCCGATGCTGGGATAATGGGGCCAGTGGCCTGGAATTAGAGGGTAAAGAAGCCAAGCAGCTGGGATCCCTTTCCAGGGAAGGGGGCATTGACAAAGCGATTGGAAAAGGGACATAAATCCTCAGTCTTTGGAGGCGACTCTTGTCAAGCGTGAAGGAAAGGTATCCCTTCAAGGAAGATGTCATATGTCGCCCAGGCAAGTGGATCACTATGGAGAAGGGTATCCAGTTCCTGAGAGAATTAGCTGTGCTGGAGGTGATTTATGGTGACCTGAGTAATGAACAGCTATCCAAAGATCCAGATGAAGTCAAGTGCACACGACCCATGTGGCGGAAGTTTATATGGAGCGCACCATCTTCATATGCCAATTCATTGGCAGTGATGACCTGGAAAGACAGAGAGGAACAAACGGTGCATGAATTGGCTGGTCAGCTCCGGCAATATGAGGAAAGTCTCTCTTCCTCCCTCGTCTCAGCTGTGGAGAAACTGTCCCAGGAGTTCCGGCAACTCAGAGAGGATAGGTCCTACTCCCCACCCGTACGGACCAGTATCTTGGCTATTAGGAGTCAGCGTTCTTTTGCTCAAGAGAGGGAATATAAAGGGTACACACCACGGAGCATCCTATGGTTTTACCTGCATGACCACGGAGAGGACATGAGGAAGTGGGATGGAAAGCCTACCGCAGCCCTAGGGGCACGGGTACGTGAGTTGCAAGGGAAAACAATCACAGAAGGGGGTTCTTCCAGGAAAATTGCTGCTCCAGTTTCCAGCGGGCAGTTCCCCAGACAGAGCAGAAGGGCTGATCTTACTCCTGATCTTAATGAAGAAACTTCTGACTCGTATGTACAATAATGAGAAACAAATACTGTGATGAGGATTAGAGGGGCCCTGCCTCCAGCCAGGGGGAGGAAAGGGACAACCGGGTTTACTGGACTGTGGGGATTCGGTGGCCTGGCACATCAGACCCACAGAAGTATAAGGCTCTAGTGGACACCAGTGCACAGTGCACCTAATGCCGTCAAGCTCTATAGGGGCAGAACCCGTCTGTATTTCTGGGGTGACGGGGGGATCCCAACAGCTAACTGTATTGGAAGCCGAAGTAAGTCTAACTGGGAATGGGTGGCAGAAGCACCCCATTGTGACTGGCCCAGAGGCTCCTTGCATCCTTGGCATAGACTACCTCAGGAGAGGGTATTTCAAGGACCCAAAAGGGTACCCGTGGGCTTTTGGTATAGGTGCCTTGGAGACGGAAGAACAACAGTGGCAACAGACACTGCGGCCACTCCGAGCCCGGTGACAGGCACTGCAGCCACTCAGACCCCAGCAACAGGCACTGCGGCCACTCCGATCCCAGTGACAGGCACTGCGGCCATTCAGATACTGGCGACATGACCTGTGGCTGAACCAAAAAGCCAAGCTGTGCCGGTGTCATAGAATCATAGAATCATAGAATCATTAAGGTTGGAAAAGACCTCTAAGATCATCGAGTCCAACCGTCAACCCAACACCACCATGCCCACTAAACCATGTCCCTAAGCGCTTCATCAACACGTCTTTTAAATACCTCCAGGGATGGGGACTCCACCACTTCCCTGGGCAGCCTGTTCCAATGTTTAACCACTCTCTCCGTGAAGAAATTTTTCCTCACATCCAAAGTAAACCTCCCCTGGCGCAACTTGAGGCCATTTCCTCTCGTCCTATCGCTTGTTACCTGGGAGAAGAGACCGACACCCACTTCGCTACAACCTCCTTTCAGGTAGTTGTAGAGAGCGATGAGGTCTCCCCTCAGCCTCCTTTTCTCCAGGCTGAACAATCCCAGTTCCCTCAGCCACTCTTCATAAGACTTGTTCTCTAGACCCTTCACCAGCCTCGTTGCCCTTCTCTGGACACGCTCTAACACCTCGACATCCTTCTTGTAGTGAGGGGCCCAAAACTGAACACAGGATTCAAGGTGCGGCCTCGCCAGTGCCGAGTACAGGGGCACGATCACTTCCCTACTCCTGCTGGACACACTGTTTCTGATACAGGCCAGGATGCCATTGGCCTTCTTGGCCGCCTGGGCACACTGCCGGCTCATATTCAGCCGGCTGTCGACCAACACCCCCAGGTCCTTTTCCCACAGGCAGCTTTCCAGCCACTCTTCCCCAAGCCTGTAGCGCTGCATGGGGTTGTTGTGGCCGAAGTGCAGGACCCGGCACTTGGCCTTGTTGAACCTCATACAGTTGGCCTCGGCCCATCGATCCAGCCTGTCCAGGTCCCTCTGCAGAGCCTTCCTACCCTCGAGCAGATCAACACTCCCGCCCAACTTGGTGTCGTCTGCAAACTTACTGAGGGTGCACTCGATCCCCTCATCCAGATCATCGATAAAGATATTGAACAAGACCGGCCCCAAAACTGAGCCCTGGGGAACACCGCTCATGACCGGCCGCCAACTGGATTGAACTCCGTTCACCACAACTCTCTGGGCCCGGCCGTCCAGTCAGTGTTTGACCCAGCGCAGAGTACACCTGTCTAAGCTGTGAGCCGCCAGCTTCTCGAGGAGAATTCTGTGGGAGACGGTGTCAAAGGCCTTACTGAAGTCCAGGTAGACTACATCCACAGCCTTTCCCTCATCCACTAGGTGGGTCACCTGGTCATAGAAGGAGATCAGGTTGGTCAAGCAGGACCTGCCTCTCGTGAACCCGTGCTGGCTGGGGCTGATGCCCTGGTTGTCCCGCTCATGCCTTGTGAGCGCCCTCAAGATGAACCGCTCCATAATCTTCCCTGGCACCGAGGTCAGGCTGACAGGCCTGTAGTTGCCCGGATCCTCCTTCTGGCCCTTCTTGTAGATGGGTGTCACATTGGCAAGCCTCCAGTCATCCGGGACCTCCCCCGTTAACCAGGACTGCTGATAGATGATGGGGAGTGGCTTGGCAAGCTCCTCCGCCAGCTCCCTCAGCACTCTTGGGTGGATCCCATCCGGCCCCATAGACTTGTGAGCATCCAGGTGGCGTAGCAGGTCGTTGACTGCTTCCTCTTGGATTATGGGGGGTTCATCCTGCTCGCTGTCCCTGTCTTCCAGCTCGGGAGGCCAAGTACCCTGAGGATAACCAGTCTGGCTGTTAAAGACTGAGGCAAAGAAGGCATTGAGTACCTCAGCCTTTTCCTCATCCTCGGTGACAATGTTCCCCCCTGCATCCAATAAAGGATGGAGAGTCTCCTTGGCTCTCTTCTTGTCATTAATATATTTGTAAAAACTTTTTTTGTTGTCCTTAACGACAGCGGCCAGATTGCGTTCCAGCTGGGCTTTTGCCTTTCTCATTTCCTCTCTGCACGACCTAACGAGATCCCTGTACTCTCCTTGGGTCGCCTGCCCCTTCTTCCACAAGCGGTAAACTCTCCTTTTTTTCCTGAGTCCCTGCAAAAGCTCCCCGTTCAGCCAGGCCGGTCGCCTTCCCCACCCGTTCTTTTTACGGCATACAGGGACAGCCTGCTCCTGCACCTTTAAGACTTCCTTCTTGAAGATCGTCCAGCCTTCCTGGACCCCTTTGCCCTTCAGGACTGTCTCCCAAGGGACTCTCTCAACCAGCGTCCTGAACAGGCCAAAGTCCGCCCTCCGGTAGTCCATGTTCGCAATTTTGCTGCCCCCCCTCTTTACTTCACTGAGAATTGAGAATTCTACCATTTCATGGTCGCTAAGCCCAAGACGGCCTCCGACCACCACGTCTCCCACCAGTCCTTCTCTGTTTGTAAACAGTAGATCAAGCGAGGCACCTCCCCTGGTAGGCTCACTTACCAGCTGCGTCAGGAAGTTGTCTTCCACACACTCCAGGAACCTCCTAGACTGCTTCCTCTCTGCCGTGTTGTATTTCCAGCAGACGTCCAGGAAGTTGAAGTGCCCCACGAGAACAAGGGCTAGCAATCGAGAGACTTCTGCCAGCCGCTTGTAGAACGCTTCATCCACCCCTTCATCCTGGTTGGGTGGTCTATAACAGACTCCCAGCAGGATATCTGCTCGTTGGCCTTCCCCCTCATCCTTACCCATAAACACTCGACCGTATCATCATCACAATCGTTGAGCTCTAGACAATCGAAACACTCCCTAACATACAGGGCCACCCCACCGCCTCTCCTTCCTCGCCTGTCCCTTCCGAAAGAGTCTATAGCCATCCATTGCGGCACTCCAATCATGAGAGTCACCCCACCATGTTTCTGTGATGGCAACTAGGTCGTATCTCTCCCGCTGCACCATGGCTTCCAGCTCCTCCTGTTTGCCGCCCATGCTGCGTACATTGGTGTAGATGCACTTGAGCTGGGCTATCGATCTCACCCCCAGCATCGGCATGCCACCCCTGGGCTCGCCTCTAGTGAGCCTGGTTTTATCCCCTTTCCCCTTCAAACCTAGTTTAAAGCCCTCTCAATGAGCCCTGCCAATTCATGAGCGAGAATCCTTTTCCCCCTGTGAGACAGCTGGACTCCATCTGTCGCCAGCAGGCCCGGTGCCATTTAATCCTCCCCATGATCAAAAAAGCCAAAATTCCTCCTTTGGCACCAGCCCCTGAGCCACGTGTTGATCAGGTGCGTTTTCCTGTTCCTTTCAGTATCCTTTCGTGCCACTGTAGGGATTGAGGAAAACACTACCTGTGCTCCCGATCCTTCAACCAGCCGCCCCAGTGCCCTGAAGTCCCTTTTGACCACGGCAGGACTTCTCTGTGCAACCTCATCACTGCCAGCCTGTATAACCAACAGCGGGTAGTAGTCGGAAGACCGTACCAGACGAGGGAGCTTCCTCGTAATGTCTCTGACCCGGGCCCCAGGGAGGCAGCAGACTTCCCTGTGGGACGGGTCCGGTCGGCATATTGGGCCCTCCGTTCCCCTCAGAAGGGAATCGCCCACGACAATCACCCTCCTTTTTCTCTTAGTAGAGGCAGTCATTATATGTGGGGCTGACTGCCTCACCCTAGGCAACCTCCCAGATGGACCTTCGTCTACATCCTCGTTTGCCCAGCCCTCAGGTTCCAGGCCCCCATATCTGTTGCGTAAAGGCAACCGGGAAGGTGAGGGAGGCCGGGCGGGGGTACACCTGGCACCCCGAGCAGTGACCCATTTCCATTCCCCGCCGTCGCTTAGGTCCCCTCTTTCTACCTGGTGGCAAGAGGGCAGGGGATCCTCTTCTTCTCGCGGAGCCTCCATCTGCTGCCCTTGCCTCAGGGATGGTAGGGTACGGCTCTACCAACCTATCTCCCTCTCACACTCCCGGATACTCCTTAACCGTTCCACTTCCTCCTTCAGCTCAGCCACCATTGCAAGCAGATCATCCACCTGGTCACACTGCACACAGGTGGTGTCTCCGCTGCCCTCCAGTACAGCTGACAGACTCAGGCACTCCCTGCAGCCAGAGACCTGGACAGCTGCATGCTTGCACGAGGGCGCCGTCTGGGTCGCCGCATTCCTTCTGGCGATGGCTTTCAGCCGAGTAGAAACAATAGTCGTCACCCTCCAAGAAGTGGACCTGATAATACTTGAGTATTAGTATACTAATATAGTAATTATTAGTATATAATACTTTCCTCCAGCCAGGGGGAGGAAAGGGACAACCGGGTTTACTGGACTGTGTGGATTTGGTGGCCTGGCACATCGGACCCACAGGAGCATAAGGCTCTAGTGGACACCAGTGCACTGTGCACGTTAATGCCGTCAAGCTCTATAGGGGCAGAACCCATCTGTATTTCTGGGGTGACGGGGGGATCCCAACAGCTAACTGTATTGGAAGCCGAAGTAAGTCTAACTGGGAATGGGTGGCAGAAGCACCCCATTGTGACTGGCCCAGAGGCTCCGTGCATCCTTGGCATAGACTACCTCAGGAGAGGGTATTTCAAGGACCCAAAAGGGTACCGGTGGGCTTTTGGTATAGGTGCCTTGGAGACGGAAGAAATGAAACAGCTGTCCACCTTGCCTGGTCTCTCGGAGGACCCCTCTGTTGTAGGGTTGCTGAAGTTCGAAGACCAACAAGTGCCAATCGCTACCACCACGGTGCACCGGCGGCAGTATCACACAAACCGAGACTCCCTGATTCCCATCCGTGAGCTGATTTGTTGACTGGAGAGCCAAGGAGTGATCAGCAAGACTCATTCACCCTTTAACAGTCCTATATGTCCAGTGTGAAAGTCTAATGGAGAGTGGAGACTGACAGTAGACTATCATGGCCTATATGATGTCCGTCACCGCTGAGTTGCTGCTGTGCCGGACATGCTAGAACTTCAATATGTACTGGAGTCAAAGGCAGCCAAGTGGATTGCCACAGTTGATATTGCTAATGCATTTTTCTCAATCCCATGGCAGCAGAGTGCCGGCCACAATGTGCTTTCCCTTGGAGGGGCGTCCAGTACACCTGGGACCGACTGCCCCAGGGGTGGAAACACAGCCCCACCATTTGCCATGGACTGATCCAGACTGCACTGGAACACGGTGAGGGTCCGGAACACCTACAAGACATTGATGACATCATCGTGTGGGGCAACACAGCAGGAGAAGTTTTTGAAAAAAGGGAAGGAAATAGTCCAAATCCTGCTGAAGGCCGGCTTTGCCATAAACCAAAGTAAAGTCAAGGGACCTGCACAGGAGATCCAATTTTTAGGAATAAAATGGCTGGATGGGCGTTGTCAAATCCCCATGGATGTGATCAACAAAATAACAGCCATGCCTCCACCAACTAGCAAAAAGGAAACACAAGCTTTCTTAGGCATCGTGGGTATTTGGAGAGTGCACATTCCAAATTACAGTCTGATCATAAACCCTCTCTATCAGGTGACCCGGAAGAAGAACGATTTCAAATGGGGCCCTGAGCGATGACAAGCTTTTGAACGCATTAAAGAGGAGATAGTTCATGCAGTAGCCCTGGGGCCAGTCTGGGCAGGGCAAGATGTAAAAAAAAATGTGCTCTACACCACAGCCAGGGAGAACGGCCCTACCCGGAGCCTCTGGCAGAAAGGACCAGGGGAGACTCGAGGTCGACCCCTAGGGTTTTAGAGTCGGGGATACAGAGGATCCGAGGCCCGCTCTACTCCAACTGAAAAAGAGATATTGGCAGCATAGGAAGGGGTTCGAGCTGCTTCGGAAGTGATCGGCACTGAAGCACAGCTCCTCCTGGCACCACGACTGCCGGTGCTAGGCTGGATGTTCAGAGGCAGGGTCCCCTGTACACATCATGCAAGTGATGCTACGTGGAGTAAGTGGGTCGCACTGATCACACAACGGGCTCGAATAGGAAACCCCAGTCGCCCAGGAATTCTGGAAGTGATCGTGGATTGGCCAGAGGGCAAAGATTTTGGAATATCTCCAGAGGAGGAGGTGACGCGTGCTGAGGAGGCTCCAATGTATAATGAACTACCAGAAAATGAGAAACAATATGCCCTGTTCACTGATGGGTCCTGTCGTCTTGTGGGAAAGCATTGGAGGTGGAAAGCTGCTGTATGGGGTCCTATACGACAAGTTGTAGAAACTGCTGAAGGAGAAGGTGAATTGAGCCAATTTGCAGCAGTAAAGGCCATCCAGCTGGCTTTAGACATTGCTGACCGAGAAAAGTGGCCAGTGCTCTATCTCTCTACTGACTCATGGATGGTGGCAAATGCCCTGTGGGGGTGGTTGCAGCAATGGAAGCAGAGCAACTGGCAGCGCAGAGGCAAACCCATCTGGGCTGCCGCATTGTGGCAAGATATTGCTGCCCGGGTGGAGAACCTGGTTGTAAAAGGCCGTCACGTAGATGCTCACATACCTCAAAGTCAGGTCACTGAAGAACATCAGAACAAGATAGAATTCTATGATTCTATGAACAACCAGCAGGTGGATCAGTCTGCTAAGATTGAAGTGGCTCAGGCGGATCTGGACTGGTAACATAAGGGTGAATTATTTATAGCTCGGTGGGCCCATGACACCTCAGGTCACCAAGGAAGAGATGCAACATACAGATGGGCTTGTGATCGAGGGGTGGACTTGACCATGGACACTACTGCGCAGGTTATCCATGAATGTGAAACATGCGCTGCAATCAAGCAAGCCAAGCGGTTAAAGCCTCTTTGGTATGGAGGACGATGGCTGAAATATAAATATGGGGAGGCCTGGCAGATCGATTATATCACACTCCCACAAACCCGCCAAGGCAAGCGCCACGTGCTTACAACGGTGGAGGCAACCACCGGATGGCTGGAAACATATCCCGTGCCCCATGCCACTGCCCGCAACACTATCCTGGGCCTTGAAAAGCAAGTCCTATGGTGACGTAGCACCCCCAAAAGAACTGAATCAGACAACAGGACTCATTTCCGAAACAACCTCATAGACACCTGGGCCAAAGAGCACGGCATTGAGTGGGTATATCACATCCCCTATCATGCACCAGCCTCCGGGAAAATGGAACGATACAATGGATTGTTTAAATACTACGCTGAGCGCAATGGGTGGCGGGACATTCAAACATTGGGATACACATTTAGCAAAGGCCACCTGGTTAGTCAACACGAGGGGATCTGCCAATCGAGCAGGCCCTGCCCAGTCAGAACTTTCACGTACTGTCAATGGGAATAAAGTCTCTGTAGTGCACATAAAGAATATGTTGTGGAAAACAGTTTGGGTTATTCCTGCCTCAGGCAAAGGCAAACCCATCCGTGGGATTGCTTTTGCTCAAGGACCTGGGTGCACTTGGTGGATAACGCGGACGGATGGGGAAGTCCGATGTGTACCTCAAGGGGCTTTGATTTTGGGTGAGAATAGCCAATGATCTGAATTATGTGATGTTAAATGCTACGTAATATTATATGCCATACTAATGATATTACAATAAGAATCACCCAGATTAATGAAGAATAAACTTTGATGAAACCAAGCAAAGCACAGTGTTGATGGAACCAGAACTGACTTCAACATGAAACAATCCAACACCACATACCATCTCCATCTTTCCCGCCCTGGAAGATTATTACGACAGATAGCGCCCGAAGTCATGGACTAAATGAACTCACCGAACATTTTAGAGGGATGGCCCATAGACTAAGGGAATGATATCTGTGTGTATATATTTATATTAAAAACGAAACAAACAAAGAAACAAACCAGGAAAAGGGGTGGTGATTAATAGAAATGTATTGGAAAATGTGGGACTTGAGCATGACGTAGATGGTATAGAATAAGGGGTGGATATTGTCCTGGTTTCGGCAGGGATAGAGTTAATTTCCTGGTAGCTGCTACAGTGCTGTGTTTTGGATGTAGGATGAGAGCAAAGATGATAAGGCACCGATGGTTTAGTTGTTGCTAGGTAGTGCTTACACTAGCCAAGGACTTCTCAGCTCCCCATGCTCTACCAACTGAGAAGGCTGCAGGAACATGAGAAGCTGGGAGGGGGGCACAGCCAAACTGGCCAAAGAAACATTCCATACCATGTGACGTCATGCTCAGTACGTGAACTGGGGAAAGTGGAAAGGTTAAGGAGTATCCGGGAGTGTGAGAGGGAGATAGATTGGTGGAGCCGCACCCTACCATCCCTGAGGCAAGGGCAGCAGATGGAGGCTCC
Organism: Spheniscus humboldti; assembly: GCA_027474245.1. Lineage (NCBI taxonomy): Eukaryota > Metazoa > Chordata > Aves > Sphenisciformes > Spheniscidae > Spheniscus > Spheniscus humboldti. Next base: position 1,426,815 of record CM049915.1, on the reverse strand, counting down.
GCGAGAAGAAGAGGATCCCCTGCCCTCTTGCCACCAGGTAGAAAGAGGGGACCTAAGTGACGCGGGGGAATAGAAATGGGTCCCTGCTCGGTGTGCCGGGCGAACCCCCGCCTGGCCTCCCTCACCTTCCCGGTTGCCTTTACGCAACAGATATGGGGCCCTGGAACCTGAGGGCCAGGCAAACGAGGATGTGGACGAAGGTCCATCTGGGAGGTTGCCTAGGGTGAGGCAGTCAGCCCCACATATAATGACTGCCTCTACTAAGAGAAAAAGGAGGGTGATTGTCGTGGGCGATTCCCTTCTGAGGGGAACGGAGGGCCCAATATGCTGACCGGACCCGTCCCACAGGGAAGTCTGCTGCCTCCCTGGGGCCCGGGTCAGAGACATTACAAGGAAGCTCCCTCGTCTGGTACGGTCTTCCGACTACTACCCGCTGTTGGTTATACAGGCTGGCAGTGATGAGGTTGCAGAGAGAAGTCCTGCTGTGATCAAAAGGGACTTCAGGGCACTGGGGCGGCTGGTTGAAGGATCGGGAGCACAGGTAGTGTTTTCCTCAATCCCTACAGTGGCACGAAAGGATACTGAAAGGAACAGGAAAACACACCTGATCAACACGTGGCTCAGGGGCTGGTGCCAAAGGAGGAATTTTGGCTTTTTTGATCATGGGGAGGTTTACACGGCACCGGGCCTGCTGGCGACAGATGGAGTCCAGCTGTCTCACAGGGGGAAAAGGATTCTCGGTCATGAATTGGCGGGGCTCATTGAGAGGGCTTTAAACTAGGTTTGAAGGGGAAAGGGGATAAAACCAGGCTCACTAGAGATGAGCCTAGGGGTGGCATGCCGATGCTGGGGGTGAGATCGATAGCCCAGCTCAAGTGCATCTACACCAATGTACGCAGCATGGGCGGCAAGCCATGGTGCAGCGGTAGAGATACGACCTAGTTGCCATCAGAGAAACATGGTGGGGTGACTCTCATGATTGGAGTGCTGCAATGGATGGCTATAGACTCTTCAGAAGGGACAGGCGAGGAAGGAGAGGCGGTGGGGTGGCCCTGTATGTTAGGGAATGTTTCGATTGTCTAGAACTCAATGATTGTGATGATGGTACGGTCGAGTGTTTATGGGTAAGGATGTGGGGGAAGGCCAACGAGGCAGATATCCTGCTGGGATTCTGTTATAGACCACCCAACCAAGATGAAGGGGCGGATGAAGTGTTCTACAAGCGGCTGGCAGAAGTCTCTCGATCGCTAGCCCTTGTTCTCGTGGGGGACTTCAACTTCCTGGACATCTGCTGGAAATACAACACGGCAGAGAGGAAGCAGTCTAGGAGGTTCCTGGAGTGTGTGGAAGACAACTTCCTGACGCAGCTGGTAAGTGAGCCTACCAGGGGAGGTGCCTCGCTTGATCTACTGTTTACAAACAGAGAAGGACTGGTGGGAGACGTGGTGGTCGGAGGCCGTCTTGGGCTTAGCGACCATGAAATGGTAGAATTCTCAATTCTTGGTGAAGTAAGGAGGGGGGCCAGCAAAACTGCGAACATGGACTTCTGGAGGGCGGACTTTGGCCTGTTCAGGACACTGGTTGAGAGAGTTCCTTCGGAGACGGTCCTGAAGGGCAAAGGGGTCCAGGAAGGCTGGATGATCTTCAGGAAGGAAGTCTTAAAGGCACAGGAGCAGTCTGTCCCTGTATGCCGTAAAAAGAACGGGTGGGGAAGGCGACCGGCCTGGCTGAACGGGGAGCTTTTGCAGGGACTCAGGAAAAAAAGGAGAGTTTACCGCTTGTGGAAGAAGGGGCAGGCGACCCAAGGAGAGTACAGGGATCTCGTTAGGTCGTGCAGAGAGGAAATGAGAAAGGCAAAAGCCCAGCTGGAACGCAATCTGGCCGCTGTCGTTAAGGACAACAAAAAAAGTTTTTACAAATATATTAATGACAAGAAGAGAGCCAAGGAGACTCTCCATCCTTTATTGGATGCAGGGGGGAACATTGTCACCGAGGATGAGGAAAAGGCTGAGGTACTCAATGCCTTCTTTGCCTCAGTCTTCAACAGCCAGACTGGTTATCCTCAGGGTACTTGGCCTCCCGAGCTGGAAGACAGGGACAGCGAGCAGGATGAACCCCCCATAATCCAAGAGGAAGCAGTCAACGACCTGCTACGCCACCTGGATGCTCACAAGTCTATGGGGCCGGATGGGATCCACCCAAGAGTGCTGAGGGAGCTGGCGGAGGAGCTTGCCAAGCCACTCTCCATCACCTATCAGCAGTCCTGGTTAATGGGGGAGGTCCCGGACGACTGGAGGCTTGCCAATGTGACGCCCATCTACAAGAAGGTCCGGAAGGAGGATCCGGGGAACTACAGGCCTGTCAGCCTGACCTCGGTGCCAGGGAAGATTATGGAGCGGTTCATCTTGAGGGCGCTCACAAGGCATGAGCGGGACAACCAGGGCATCAGGCCCAGCCAGCACGGGTTCACGAGAGGCAGGTCCTGCTTGACCAACCTGATCTCCTTCTATGACCAGGTGACCCGCCTAGTGGATGAGGGAAAGGCTGTGGATGTGGTCTACCTGGACTTCAGTAAGGCCTTTGACACCGTCTCCCACAGCATTCTCCTCGAGAAGCTGGCGGCTCACGGCTTAGACAGATGTACTCTGCGCTGGGTCAAAAACTGGCTGGACGGCCGGGCCCAGAGAGTAGTGGTGAATGGAGTTCAATCCAGTTGGCGGCCGGTCACGAACGGTGTTCCCCAGGGCTCAGTTTTGGGGCCGGTCTTGTTCAATATCTTTATCGATGATCTGGACGAGGGGATCGAGTGCACCCTCAGTAAGTTTGCAGACGACACCAAGTTGGGCGGGAGTGTTGATCTGCTCGAGGGTAGGAAGGCTCTGCAGAGGGACCTGGACAGGCTGGATCGATGGGCAGAGGCCAACTGTATGAGGTTCAACAAGGCCAAGTGCCGGGTGCTGCACTTTGGCCACAACAACCCCATGCAGCGCTACAGGCTTGGGGAAGAGTGGCTGGAAAGCTGCCTGTGGGAAAAGGACCTGGGGGTGCTGGTCAACAGCCGGCTGAACATGAGCCGGCAGTGTGCCCAGGCGGCCAAGAAGGCCAATGGTATCCTGGCCTGTATCAGAAACGGTGTGGCCAGCAGGAGTAGGGAAGTGATCGTGCCCCTGTACTCGGCACTGGTGAGGCCGCACCTTGAATCCTGTGTTCAGTTTTGGGCCCCTCACTACAAGAAGGACATTGAGGTGCTGGAGCGTGTCCAGAGAAGGGCAACGAGGCTGGTGAAGGATCTAGAGAACAAGTCTTACGAAGAGAGGCTGAGGGAACTGGGGTTGTTTAGCCTGGAGAAAAGGAGGCTGAGGGGAGACCTCATCGCTCTCTACAACTACCTGAAAGGAGGTTGTAGCGAGGTGGGTGTCGGTCTCTTCTCCCAAGTAACAAGCGATAGGACGAGAGGAAATGGCCTCAAGTTGCGCCAGGGGAGGTTTAGATTGGATGTGAGGAAAAATTTCTTTACGGAGAGAGTGGTTAAACATTGGAACAGGCTGCCCAGGGAAGTGGTGGAGTCCCCATCCCTGGAGGTATTTAAAAGACGTGTTGATGAAGCGCTTAGGGACATGGTTTAGTGGGCATGGTGGTGTTGGGTTGATGGTTGGACTCAATGATCTTAGAGGTCTTTTCCAACCTTAATGATTCTATGATTCTAAGATCTACCTACACCTACTCTGTCTAAATTCAGCAGTGGTCCCACAGTATCTCTGCTTCTTCTTTAGCTGTTCCTGAGGTACCTAAAGCTCATCTTGGTGCCTTTGAATTCCCTTTCAGGTTGCAATTGAATTTTGATACGGACCGTTGCTGTGCTTGTAGGATGTCGTCCTTGAAGACAAGATGTATGCAGGCACGCTGTGAAAATGATCGGTGTGGTCCCTGACTGTATCACCAAAGGAGTGGGTAAAGACCCCAGTGTGATGTGCTGTGTGTTCACGCAGTGCCTGCAGCTATTGGGTAGAGAAGGGACAGACCTCGCCTCTCCGATGGCATCCGATGGCTGCTGCCTCTGACTGATGGCATTGGCATATGGCACACAGGCACCAAACCGCACTCTCTGCGATGCCGTCTGGGATGTCTGTCACGCACTCACCCTGAACGGGAATTGCTTTCCTGTAGGTCCTGTGCTGTCCTTGACAGCCCTGGCTCCTCATGTGGCTCTATGGCCCTGCATTTGAACATGAAATTGGGCAGATACCCTGGATTCTGTAAGGCAATGTGGGGATGACCACGAGGCAACTGCCAATGTAAATACAGCAGCAGCAGAAGAGGGAGACTGAGCTCTCCCTGTGGCACATGACTCGAATCCTTCAGATGAGTAACTCTATACTGAACTTAATGAGGAGGGACAGTTTTAAGGTGCAAAGGTGATTACAGAGCCCAAATTCTCTTCTTCAGGGCCCAAAGCCTCATTTTTAGGATCCAACCCCTCATTTTATGGTCCAAATGCTCATTTTAAGGCCCAAAGCCTCGTTTTTAAGGTCCAAAGCCTCATCTTAGGATCCCAAGCCTCATTTTTAGGGCCCAAACCCACATTTTTATAGCCCAAAGCCTCACTCTTAGGGATCAAAGCTCATTTTAGGGCCCAAAATATCTCTCTAGGTTCCAAAACCTCATTTTTATGGTCCAAAGGCTCCGTTTCCGTTTGCAAAGTCTTCTTTTCAGAGTCCAAAGCCGCATTTTGAGTTGCCAAAGCCTCATTTTCAGGCTCCAAAGTGGCATTTTTAGGATCCAGCCAGTCGTTTGGAGGATCCAAGCCACATCTTGAGTGTCCAAACCCTCATTTTTATGGTCCGAACCCCTCTTTCAGGGCTCACAGCCTCATTCTTAGAGTACAAAGCTTTGATTCTAGGGTTGAAAGCCAAATTTTTAGGGTCCAAACTCTCATTTACAATTTCCAAGCCCTGCTTGTAAGGTTCAAGGACTCATTTGAAGGGCCCAGAGCATCATTTTTAAGGCCTCAAGTCTGATTTTGAAGGTCCAAAGCCTCATTTTTAGAGTCTACAGCCTTATTTATAGGGTCCAAACCTGTCTTTTATTAACAATACCCTATTTTTAGGACACACACTTTCATTTCTAGGGCCTAAACCCTCACTTTCGTGGCAGAAAACCTCATTTTAAGACCCAAAGCCTCAGTTTTGTGGTCCAAAGGCTCCACTTCAGTTTGTAAAGTCTCCTTTTTAGAGTCCAAAGCCGCATTTTGAGTTGCCAAAGCCTTATTTTCAGGCTCCAAAGCCAGTCATTTTGAGGGTGCAAGCCACATCTTGAGATTCCAAACCCTCGTTTTTAGGGTCCAACCCCTCTTTTAGGGCTCAAAGCTTCATTTTTAGGGTCCAAGGCTTTGATTCTAGCATTGAAAGCCTCCTTTTTATGGTCCAAACCCTCAGTTTTACAATCAGTGGGTCCCATGCCCAGCTCCCTGCCTGCTGGCGCCGCAGGCATTCACGTCCCTCTGTGCCTCGATATGAAGTTCAGCCCAGGATTGGTGAATTCCTGGGTTTGCTGCTGTTACGACCTGGACAATTGTGCTATTGCTCTGTATTTATTGCTAGGCAAATATCAACAAATTCAAAGCAATAAATGGTGGACCCCCGAGGCTGTCCATGGGGAGTCTGTCATCGCACCCCCAACGCGTATCCTGGTGGGGCCACCTCAAGCCCTTGCAGGAAGATCACAGCAATGGGCTTGGGGCGCAGGGAGATGGTTTCAGTTCCTCCGGGGACTGGAGGTCACTGGGCCGGACCCGCAACAGCCAGCTGGCTGAGTTGGACAGCCATGGGACCGGGATGGGGGCGAACGGGCCGGGTGACTGTCCAGGCTGCCGGGGACCAGTTCCCTGGTGCTCCGTGGCAGGCGGGCTGGTTTTCCAGGCACAGGCGGTGGCTGCTGGCATCGGGTCCGGCTCTCAGAGGTGCTGGGGCGCGCGGGACAGCTCTGCGGGTGCTAGGGGCAGCTGCTGGTGTCGGGCTTGGCTCCCGAAGCTGCGGAGAGGTGCCTGTGAAGAGAGAAGGCTGCTGAGGCCCCGCCATGGCTGTGGTGCTGGGCGGGTGCAAAGGTGTGGGGCAGCGCTGGGTGCCCTGTGGGGTTCGGGCACGTGGCTTCCACATGGGAGCTGTGGGCCCAGAGAGCTTTGTGCAGAAAACGGGGCACCCCGCACCCCTCGGCTGGGGCTCTGCTCACCTGCCCGTGGCCTGTCTCCTCTCAGCCCTGACCATCCTGACCTGCCTGCTCTGCATGTGCCGGGAAGGGGACCTGACCCTGGCAGACCGAGGGGACCAAAGCTGTTCACTGCACTGCAGGGCCAAGAGAGCCTCCTGTTCTCCTTTCTCAGCATGCCTGGCAGAGACCAGCACTCGGCTCCCCTGCCCATCCCTGACCAGACAAGGTGACAGCCTCGGCTCTCTGTTCGGTGAGGCGCTCTCCATCCTCTCTTCAGAATATGTATCCAAAGAGATACCGCTGCCTGTGCTGAGAATACGCACGCTGGCAGTGTTGGGGTGCAGATGGGACAGACTGACTCTCTTTCTCCAAAGCAAAGCTGATAGCTGGGAAGGTTCGTCACCACGGTCTGAGCTGCTGGGACACATTGGCCGAGGTGAACATCTGGGATTTACAGCATGACCTAACAGGGTGGTTTCTCCTGGTAAGTTCACTGGTAGGGAGATGTCACTCCCTATTCTCACTTTCTATGGCAACGTCATCCCTTGTTTTTACTTTCTGACCTTGCTCTGCCTATGTCTGTTGCTGGGTCTGCTCATGTCGAGGCAGGGTCACTTTTAACTAACACCTGCCACAGTATGAAGGGGTTTCAGGAAAGAATGCCCATGAATTGAGAGGCCAGTTAAAACATCTTACAGCAGGAACTTCAGTCGAGTCTGGCCAATAACTAACTCGGCACTCCAGAATACCCTACCTCTAAATGCTTCATGGCTAACAGCAGCCATCTCATACACAAGTTTGGCAAAAAAACCTCCCACCAACTCACCGTTTTCTCTTCCTCCACAGACAGATCCCACAACACAATACCATCCCAAGCAGCATGGAGCCCAAGACCGCCACGGCGCCTTCTATGCAGTACTTCTGGAAATCTTTAGGATCCACCGCATTTGAGTTTCTCTTGCCATCCACTCCTGGAGGAACAATTCTGCACATTAGCACGTCCAGTGCACTGCTGGTAATCTCACAGGAGGTCTGACATTGCCAGGAAATGTTCTTTCTCACTTTGTTTGCATCTCTGACCCAGTGAACATCCCGGGGCTGCAACATTTCCTTGGTTTCAGTAGAAACAAAGGAAACTCCCAAAGCCGCTGCAAATCAAGGCACTCTGGAGCCTCTCTTTCTCCTCTCAGCTTTGCTTACACTCTGGGACGTCCGCAATCCAGTTTTCCCAGTGTCATGGGTTCGCTCTCCCTTCTTGGCCACCCTTCACATTTGCACACAATTTATTTTGCTAGTGCTGCTGCATGGAGGCTCTCTCTGACCCTTTGGGACAAGTTGTCCCACTGAACAGAACTCCTGAGGCCAGATGGAGAGCACGTGGGGGAGCGCAGCTGTTTGACCAATCGCTCCTTTGAGCAACACGGACAAAAAGCATCCCTGCGTCAGGGAGTGCCACCCCCAGCTCTCCGTCCTCAGCCCAGCACCCACCCCCTGAAGCGATGGAGTCAGGCCCTCTCAGGAGACACCGGAACCTCGCTCTCCCCCCGCTTCGCTTTTTCTCCAGCATGGGCACCGCTTGCATGCCTCTGGTTTTCAGGACCTGTCTCCCACTTATGGCCCCCTGCAAGACTGCTCAGTACCTGGATTCTTGTGAAAAAATTCATATATCCCGGCGTGGTGGGCTTCCCCAGGGTTGGACGGCACTGCCAAGAAGCAGAGAAAGGTAAAGCCTCAGCAGGGCTCAGGCACAGAGGATGCAGAAGGACGGTGCAGGTTCCCTCTAAGCCCGTGCCTGATCCATCAGTGCATCCCTTTGGACCTCAGTTCACAGGAGGGATCCCTCTCTGTTGTGCCTAGGGCCTCCAGGGACTCACAGCAAGCTCTGGGATGCAGGAACTGAGGGAGGTACATTCGATCAAGAGTCACATTTCCCAGCATCTACTGAACGTGGTTCAGATGGCCTCATTCCCCAAATGGCAGAGTTCTGAAATTCCTGGGAACTGGGTGTAGTGGGAGGTGAGCATTTCACCACATCCACAGAGGGTTACGGCCATCTCTCTGGCACGCTGCTGGCCATAACCTCCACACCCCAGAGACGACAGTCATCCTCAGAGAGCCGTTCCTGGCTTCTTTTAGAACACTTGCTCTCTACTAATAGTTTGGCTGCTGACACAATGCACAGTAGCGGGCAGCAGGGGAAGAGCCTGCCGACACCCAGTGATTTTTATTTATGGCACTGGATGACTGAGGGACAGCAATTACCTGGCATGCCTGTGATTTAATTGCGCCTGTTTTTTCACCAGAGACTGGCACTGCGTGACTGCTTCCTTCCTGAAAGGCCTCCTTCTGCACAGTCTCATGGTCCGTCTCTTTAGAAAGAAAGAGGGTCAGTTTAATTAGAAGTAACTGTTCCTCGCCAGGAACACGGTATCTTCAGGAGGCAAAATACACTAATAACACTTAGAAACAAAGCCTGGGCATTTGGGGGTGCACCTCATCACTAGTTCAAACAATGTGTGATTCATGGAGAGAAATCAAAGAGCTAGGGCACTTTCCAGTTTACCAGTAGACAGCAAAACCTGACCTGCTGGGAAACCAGGAAATTGCATGTGATCTTCTTGTTCGCACTTAGTGCATTTTTGGCAAACTGCAAGATGATGGTAAATTACTTCCTTCAGAAAGGACAGGGAGAGGCTGCAGCCAATTCAGCTGGGGAAAGAGCCCTTTGGAGAAGCACGTCCCATCATGCCAACTCCACCACACAGGAAGGGTAACAGATGCACACACACAGTGGACTGAACACCAAGCTCTTGCAACCATATTCTGGGCACTTTCACAAAGGCAGCGAAGAGCCCACAGTCCCCCAAAACAAGAGGAAAACCACAGCCAACTTATCTAAAACACAACTAGAAACAGAAAGCTAAACCCCCCGAGACTGAATTCACAGCCCTTCGCTTTAGCTGCCTTCAGGTTAGGTGTCCGTCCTCAAGCTGGGTGTCCAGCTTTCACCTGTCCCTGACCCCGAGGTGTCACCGGGAGTCCTCAAACATCAAGGAGAACAACAGGGCTGGACCAGGCTGTGAAGCTGGCCTGCTGCCCTGGCAAAGTCTGCCAGTCTCAGCGACCCCAAGCTGCCTGCGCATCCTCTCTGCCGCCCAAGGGCACTCTCCCCTCTGGCGACTGTGAGCAAGGCATGAGCACCACCAGTCCCTGCCAGCTGGATACTAATGTCTGCCCAGAACAGCTCTGGCCAGTAATGGTATAACTGGGGCAGCAGCTGTCCCTGGGACTCAGCTTGAACCACAAATGGCAGCAGAAACTATGGACTATCCCTGTGGCTCGCCAGCACCTGCAAGGCGTGAAATCAAGTGTCAGTGCAGCGAGGCTCTGATCGATCCCTTTCTGCTTGTGTTGGCTACGGCTTGTCCATACATGTGTCTAAAATCTCAGCTTCCCAAGTCTTCTGGTTAAGAGGGGTATATACCCACCATGTGCTGCTTTCTCCAAGTCTTTCAGGATTTCCTTGAGGACTTCTGATGACCGCTGGGAAGATTTCCCTATTTTGGCTTCATACTTTGCTCTTTGAGGACCTTCACAGAAAGTATTAAGTTAAATTTCTCACTCATAAAATATTGAAAACGAGTGCTTAGTCTGTGAAGTCAGTCAAGACTGACTACTCACCCCTGGGATGCCAGGGGAGCTCCAGCGCAGGATCCAGCCGAGGAGCTGGAGCTGGAGCCACATCTGCAACCAAACACCCATGAGAAGTTTCCATCATACACTGCGATATACACCGCCATAACTGAATAGCAGAACATAGGAGGGGATCACGTAACGACTTGGCACACACAACACAGGTCTATATTCTCACACCCACGAGAGATGCCTCACTCCCATTTGGGCTTTGAGCTGGCAGCTCTCAAAGGAAGGAAAAAGCCATGACGTGCCCATGCGATCTCCCTGCGCGTCAGCCCTGGAACCCATCTGGGAAGCTGGATATCCGTCGCCTCCAGCCACGTCTGTAAACAAGCAGAACAGAGCAGCTCCCGTGAAATATTTCAACATACTTCTTTAGATCTGAACAGCAGTGAATGCATTCCAAACGCAGGATTGCTCCATGGCACTCGTCTCTCCCTTCCCCTCAGGAGCATCGTGCAGACAGTTACTGGGTGCCTGGACCATGCTGATCCAAAACAAACCACGCATGGAGCTGTCGGGAGAAAGGGCTCCCTGGAGCTCACACCGTCTCTAAACTCAACCCCAACAAGCCTGCTGGCTTTGCAGCAGGCACTGGAATCAGCGCAGGCTCGGAGAGTCTGGCAAGGCAAAGTGTCCCAGGGCACATCACTGAGCCCGACCCATTCCCTCTCTGCTCTTCTGCGTGTCTGAGCATTGGCCAAGAAAATACTACGTAAAATTTCATATGAACAGAATATTAAAACCTGAAAGCTCATTCATTCAAGTGACGTACCTGTGGGAACGCCCTGAGGCTCCTGGACAAGATCCGGCTGAGAGGTCGGGTAGCCATGGCCTACAGGCACAGCTGTAATCAAGCACGTTTCCATTAGATGTTGTGATCTACTTCTTTCTCAGTGACCTGCAGTGACTGGAGGGGGTCACGTCATGACGTGGGACCCAAACGCGGGTGGAGATTTCCAAAGCTGCAGAGGGGCCTTGGGTGACCTGTTGGCTGGCACCTGGAAGCTCTCAAAATACCATTTTCCAGGCCATGTGCAACACCCCTCAGGGAGCGGATGGACAAACATATGGTCCTTTGGGGATTTCTTACTGGGAGATCTCTACTGTGCACAGAAGCAGCCCACATGAAAGCACTGGAGGAAAAAAATGATCGTTTGTACATCTCGTGGAGAAGAGCCCACTGGCCAGTGAGAGGCTGCACCAGCGCTGCCCCGCCTGTTCCCCTGGGCTGCGGGCTGGGGCTGTGTGTCGTGGACGTGGGTTTGCCCAAGGAGAGCACTGCAGGGCTAGAGCAGGAATGCTCCTGTCTTCCTGAGCGGACATCTCCCGCGGATGGATGTTCCTGAGGCTGAAAGCTGGGACCAAGCCGGGGAACGGCAGAGCCACAGCCCGAGGCATGGCCATGAGCAGCCCATTGCTGGGATGGCAGCAATGCAGGGCCCAAATACCAGGTTAGGCTGGAGGCCACTGGTGACCTGGATTGGATGGGGAGGGACAGCAGGGGGACAGGCTGGGGGCAGCAGGAGAGCAGAAGAGTTTTCTTTGGTGACTGTATTCAGCATCTGCGGTCCTTACCCCATCGCTGAGCAGGGCGAGGCATGAGTGTTGTCTTTTCACTGTGCGCTTTGCCAGCAGCCCTGCTGCAGCCAGGAGACAAGGTCATCAAAGAGAGAGAAGACGTAAGGCGGATCAGGCAGCCCACAGGCTACCACATCTCATCAGGCGCTGATGATCCGTCTCCTGTGAGCACACTGAGATCAAGAGCAGCACCTGCAAACCAGGCCAAAGAGGTGGAAAGGAGGTTTGTTGAAAGAGGGCTAAAGAGCAGCCCCCTCCTGCTGCCCTGTTGCGGATCACTCCTCTGTGCTCGGTCCCCACGGCATTGGAGGCGGTGCTGACGTGCTGCAGTGAAACGTTAGGGTGCTGCAAAGGGGCAGGCAGTGACGGCCAAGAGGCAGATCCTCTCCTCGGCTGCACAGTCCCTCCTGTGTTTAGCAAAGTCGTTGGTTTCCAGCGGTGCCAGTGAACAGTTTGTGGTGCCTGGCGGGAGCATCACAGACTAGTTGGGTCTCCAGTGCTCTGAACTTGCAGAGAGCTACAGAGGTGACAAAACTTCTTGGCCAGGAAGACCTTCCTCAGGTGACCCAACGTGTGTTTGAAATGCACCTAGAGAGTATTGATTCTTGTAGAAGAGAGATGATCCCAAAGCATCAAGCTTTGGATCGTTGCAACAGCTTTTGGAGTAAAAAACGATAGCAAAGTTAGAGCATTTCCTTTTTTGTTTCTCTCAGTTAAAGCATTGTCAGATACCACAGCGATGGGCAATGTATCAAGTCTGACGATAGCTTCCTAAGTTGGCGTTCCCAATGTCCATAATGTCGAATGAGGACAGACACAGTCTGCACAGGTCTGACATAGTTTCCTAGAGCCTGGAAGCCCTGGCAGCTGGTTCTGGTCAGGCTCCTTGTTGCCTTTACTAATAATAACAACAAAATACATATAGTTTTTTTAATCTTTCTTTTTTTTTTTTCTTTTTTTTCTTTTTTTTTCCCAACAGGCACCTTCATAGGGATACTAATAAAAAGTGAAATAAGAAAAAACTCTGGCCAGGTCACCTTATGGATAAGATGCCTTCCATAAAAGGAGCCCCTCGGGGCTCAGGCATTCTTCAGCCACGTTCACCTGACCAAGCCCGCCTGCTGTGGCATGTTGTGAAGGGCCATGAACGTCACGCTGCCCAAGCACAAGAGCTGTAGCTGAAGTGTGTGAGTGAGGAGCGGGCAGCAAAGGCACACCCTGCTCGACATCCAGCTGCCAGGGTCCTCTGCTTCCCTGGGTAGCATCGGGCGCTGCCAGCTCCTGAGCCCTGACCCCGTGTCGTGGTTTAACCCCAGGAGGCAGCTCAGCACCACACAGACGCTCACTCACTCCCCCCCACGCCACCCCCCACCCCCCGGTGGGATAGGGGAGAGAATCAGAAGGGTAAAAGTGAGGAAACTCATGGGTTGAGATAAAGACACTTTAATAATTAAAGCAAAAGCCGCGCACGCAAGCCAAGCAAAATAGGGAATTCATTCACCACTTCCCATTGGCAGGCAGGTGTTCAGCCATCTCCAGGAAAGCAGGGCTCCATCACGTCCAACGGTGACTTGGGAAGACAAAACGCCATCACTCCGAACGTCTCCCCTTTCTTTTTCTTCCCCCAGCTTTTATTGCTGAGCGCGACACCATGTGGTATGGACTATGAACCTGTAAGAGACCAGGTGCTTTGCTACACGAGTCTCATGGATGCAGTCCTGTACCTGGGAAAAGTGGAAAAGAAACCCTCAGCAAGCCAAATGTGCCAGCCAAAGCTCTGAACAGGCACGCTTACGGCCCTGGGCAGGTTTTATTCATCTGGCTGGTGCGGCTCCAGGAAGAAGTAGGAGCTCTGCCGGCGGACAAAGAGCCCTTTGCCAGCTGCTGGTGTCTGGGAGGTGCCCAAGCTGTGGCAGCCGTGTGGCCTCAAGGGGACACATCCCCGTGCAGGCCCGTGTCACAAAGGGGCAGGGATGTGGCACCCGCCCGGCGCTTGTGACCTCACCTGGCCGGGGCTTGGGATCCTGAAAAGCGGGCCAGCGAAAGGTAGTTGGGCTGAGCTGGCCTTCGGGATAACTCGGCTCCTTCCATTGCTACTTGCGTGCCTACTTTTTTCCAAGCATTTCTCATTTACTGCCCACTTCTCCTCAACTTCCATCCTCTTTCAAAGGTAATTCTGATTTGACTTTCAGGACAGATCGTAGAGTAGGTAGACTGGGATAAAAGTATAGGCGGGTCTCTACCTTCCGAGCTCTAGGCTGAGCTATTTACACCTCTGTAGGCTGGCCAGATATGCGCTGTGGGTAGAGTTCCTATTTGCTAATTCTTATTTCTTTTCCATATCCTAGGATAGGTAAGTAGCGGGGGTGGTAGTGTAGTCGGAGGCCTTGGGCTCAGCCTAGAATGACAAGAAGCCCACCCCGACTGACGTGGTAGGAAGGCAGACAGAAAAGGAGCACAGCAAAGGCAGCCGTTAAAGTAGCGGCCGAAAGCGGGTCACCCCTGCATACAAGGTGGGAAGATGTGAGCTGGAGAGCCAGAGGGCTCTGCCGCTAACGCTGGCCACAGATCAGCAGCAGGTCCTCTTTAGAGAAGGGAGGTAATTGCTGTCAAAAGGGCCTTGGTAATTGCTGTCAATTGGAGTCCTGTGACAGGGACGCTAGGGCCATCAGCCTGCAGCTCTGCAGCGGTTCCGCTCCAGTTTCAGTACCACTGAAACACTTTGGATGGTGGATGCTGTTCTGTGGGTTGTGTTTGGGGTTTTTTTAATCATTTTGTTGAGCCACAATTATTTCTTTGCCATCAGGTGACGGGATTGGTACTGATCTCTTTCTGGAGTGCGTCCTGACATCCTTTGTCATCCAAACCTGTCCCCTCTGTTCCTGAGAGGAGCGATGGCCGCAATGGGGAACGACTCCTGTGAGTAACGACTTCACCAGCAGGCTTGGACTTTGTGAATCCCCAAAGGCAACGGACGTGGCTGGTGCTCCATCCCTGAATGTTGATGTGCTGACAACCTCGAGTGAATGCTGGGGCGTTTCCTGGTAGCAGCCAGACTTACCCAGGTGTTTTCGATCAGACACAGGAAAACGCATTTTATGACTCCTCTGCCACTATGTACAAGACTTTGACAGATGATAATCCAATTCATGACTCTAGGGGGAAAGGAAGGTAGCCCAAGGCACAGAAATCAGTGTGGGTTCATTGGCCTTTCGGCAAAGGAAACGGGGGAACAGACTATTTTCCAAAACCGCTTCCTGACCAGTCATTGCCAACGGCAGTGTTAGGCTTCCTCCGATGTTTCTGTGTTGGAGGTTGGAGCTGGTTCTTCTGCGTGCTCCTGTAGACAACTGTCCTGGTTTCGGCAAGGATAGAGTTAATTCCCTTCCTAGTAGCTGGTACAGTGCTGTGTTTTGGATTTAGGATGAGAACAAAGTTGATAATGCACCGATGTTTCAATCGTTGCTAGGTAATGCTTATACTAGCCAAGGACTTTTTAGTTTTCCATGCTCTACCAACTGAGAAGGCTGGAGGTGCACAAGAAGCTGGGAGGGGGCACAGGCAACCTGGCCAAAGAAACATTCCATACCATGTGACGTCATGCTCAGTACATAAACTGGGGAAAGCTGGCCGGGGGGACCGCTGCTCGGGGACTGGCTGGGCATCGGTCGGCGGGTGGTGAGCAATTGCATTGTGCATCACTTGCTTTGTGTATTATTATTATTATTATTATTATTATTATTATCATATTATTGTTATTATTATCACTGTATTTCAATTATTAAACAGTTTTTATCTGAACCCACGAGTTTTTCTCACTTGTGCTTTTCCAATTCTCTCCCCCATCCCACCTGGGGCAGGGGGGGGGAGTGAGCGAGCGGCTGCGTGGTGCTTAGTTGCCGACTGAGGTTAAACCACGACAGTCCTGTTTGGCGCCCAACGTGGGGCTCGAAGGGTTTGAGATAATAACAGATTAACCGGAGAGTATTAAGGAACTTATATCTGTTAATAGTTGTGGGTCACAATGTTGGTTTCTCTGTTAGTGATGTCTCGCTTGTGAGGTTTGTTTTTAGAACATTGACCTTGATGTTAGTGTGGTGTCTAGGTTTCACAATGAAGCCGTTACTGTACCACGGATACCATTTCGTGGAGACAACTAGCAATTACAGTTCTTCCTCTGAGAGTATTTTACAGAGGAAATACAGAATGGCAGTGTCACTACCTTCTTCTATGATGTTTCCTCCTTCATTACTGTAACTTTTCCGTATTTTGAACAGCCTTGGGTAGTTAAGATACTTCTATTGGTACTTCTTGGGAATATTGTTTTGGTTTTGTCTAAAGTTGGTAAGCAATTTAAGAATATCATCCAGAGATCTGCCCCAAAGCCAAATAGCTATGAGTGGCAGGGTGTGTGGGACAAGATGGGCAAGTACCTAGGCCAATGGGCACCCCCAGTGTTTTGGAACTTCACCCCTGAGCAAATGCAGAATCCTGAAAAGTTAGCAGAATATTTGGAAAAGGTATGCTGTCACCCTGGCAACTCCAGAGAGCTGCAGATCATTGCAACGTGCTGGGGCCTGGCCCATGCCTACCGAGCCCTGTTCAACACCATTCAGTACCCTCAAAGGGAGGAGAAGGTCTCTGGATCTAACAGTAAAACGACACGCACTGCGGCCACTCAGACCCGGGCAACACGCCCCGCAGCCACTCCGACCCCAGCGACATGCTGTGCACCCACTCAGACCCTGGCCACACGCTCTGTGACCACTCCAACCCCAGCAACATGCTCTGCAGCTACTCAGACTCCAGTAACAGGCTGTGCGACCACTCCGACCCCAGCAGCATGCTCTGCAGCCACTCCGACCCCGGTGACAAGCACCGCAGCTACTCAGACCCCAGTGACACGTCCTGTGGCTGAACCAAAGAACCAGCCTGTGCCGGTATCAGTCACCCCTGTACACAAGAAGAAATATTGGAAGTGGAAGTCAGCTCATTTAGTAAGGGAGGAAGAAGCTTCTTCTAAAAGGCAACAGGAGGAAGAACTGTACGAATACCCTGGAGAAGGGCCATCACGAGAACGGGAGGAGGAGAGCCGGCTGCTGATCGGGGAGGAAGAAGAGGAAGAACTCATAAATGAGGCAGTGACCACCCGATCTCTATCCCTGAGTGAGCTGCAAGATATACGAAAAGATTTCAGCCGTCGTCCAGGTGAGCATATTGTCACCTGGCTGCTCCGATGCTGGGATAATGGAGCCAGTAGCCTGGAATTAGAGGGTAGGGAAGCCAAGCAGCTGGGATCCCTTTCCAGGGAAGGGGGCATTGACAAAGCGATTGGAAAAGGGACACAAGTCCTCAGCATTTGGAGGCGACTCTTGTCAAGCGTGAAGGAAAGGTATCCCTTCAAGGAAGATGTCATATGTCGCCCAAGCAAGTGGACCACCATGGAGAAGGGTATCCAGTTCCTGAGAGAATTAGCTGTGCTGGAGGTGATTTACGGTGACCTGAGTAATGAACAGCTATCCAAAGATCCAGATGAAGTCAAGTGCACACGACCCATGTGGCGGAATTTTATAAGGAGCGCACCATCGTCATACGCCAATTCATTGGCGGTGATAACCTGGAAAGACGGAGAGGAACAAACAGTAGATGAATTGGCTGGTCAGCTCCGGCAATATGAGGAAAGTCTCTCTTCCTCCCTCGTCTCGGCTGTGGAGAAACTGTCCGAAAAACTGTCCCGGGAATTCCAGCAACTATATGTCCTACTCCCCACCTGTGAGGACCAGTATCTCGGCTATTAGGAGTCAGCGTTCTTTTGCCCAAGAGAGAGAATATAAAGGGTACACACCACGGGGCATCCTATGGTTTTACCTGCGTGACCACGGAGAGGACATGAGGAAGTGGGATGGAAAACCTACCGCAGCCCTAGGGGCACGGGTACGTGAATTGCAAGGGAAAACAATCACAGAAAGAGGTTCTTCCAGGAAAATTGCTGCTCCAATTTCCAGCGGGCAGTTCCCCAGACAGAGTAGAAGAGCTGATCTTACTCCTGATCTTAATGAAGAAACTTCTGACTCGTATGTACAAGAAGTGAGAAACAAGTACTGTGATGAGGATTAGAGGGGCCCTGCCTCCAGCCAGGGGGAGGAAAGGGATAACCGGGTTTACTGGACTGTGTGGATTCGGTGGCCTGGCACATCAGACCCACAGAAGTATAAGGCTCTAGTAGATACGGGTGCACAGTGTACCCTAATTTCATCAAGCTCTATAGGGGCAGAAACCGTCTGTATTTCTGGAGTGACGGGGGGATCCCAACAGCTAACTGTATTGGAAGCCGAAGTAAGCCTAACTGGGAATGAGTGGCAGAAGCACCCCATTGTGACTGGCCCAGAGGCTCCGTGCATCCTTGGCATAGACTAGCTCAGCATAGGGTGTTTCAAGGACCCAAAAGGGTACCCGTGGGCTTTTGGTATAGGTGCCTTGGAGATGGAGGAAATTAATCAGCTGTCCACCTTGCCTGGTCTCTCGGAGGACCGCTCTGTTGTGGGGTTGCTGAAGGTTGAAGACCAACAAGTGCCAATCGCTACCACGACAGTGCACCGGCGGCAATATCGCACCAACCGAGACTCCTTGATTCCCATCCGTGAGCTAATTCGTCGACTGGAGAGCCAAGGAGTGATCAGCAAGACTCGTTCACCCTTGAACAGTCCCATATGGCCAGTGCGGAAGTCTAATGGAGAGTGGAGACTGACAGTGGACTATCGTGGCCTAAATGAAGTCACGCCACCGCTGAGTGCTGCTGTGCCAGACATGCTAGAACTTCAATATGAATTGGAGTCAAAGGCAGCCAAGTGGATTGCCACAACTGATATTGCTAATGCATTTTTCTCAATCCCTTTGGCAGCAGAGTGCCGGCCACAATGTGCTTTCCCTTGGAGGGGCATCCAGTACACCTGGGACCGACTGCCCCAGGGGTTGAAACACAGCCCCACCATTTGCCATGGACTGATCCAGACTGCACTGGAACAGGGTAGAGCTCCAGAACACCTGCAGTACATTGATGACATCATCGTGTGGGGCAACACAGCAGGAGAAGTTTTTGAAAAAAGAGAAGGAAATAGTCCAAATCGTCCTGAAGGCTGGT
This sequence comes from Spheniscus humboldti, assembly GCA_027474245.1. Classification (NCBI taxonomy): domain Eukaryota; kingdom Metazoa; phylum Chordata; class Aves; order Sphenisciformes; family Spheniscidae; genus Spheniscus; species Spheniscus humboldti. Next base: position 1,408,190 of record CM049915.1, on the reverse strand, counting down.
TTTGCCATAAACCAAAGTAAGGTCAAGGGGCCTGCACAAGAGATCCAATTTTTAGGAATAAAATGGCAGGATGGACGTTGTCAGATCCCCATGGATGTGATCAACAAGATAACAGCCATGTCTCCACCAACTAGCAAAAAGGAAACACAAGCTTTCTTAGGCATCGTGGGTTTTTGGAGAATGCACGTTCCAAATTACAGTCTGATCGTAAACCCTCTCTATCAAGTGACCCGGAAGAAGAACGATTTCAAATGGGGCCCTGAGCGATGACAAGCTTTTGAATGCATTAAAGAGGAGAGAGTTCATGCAGTAGCCCTGGGGCCAGTCTGGGCAGGGCAAGATGTAAAAAAAAATGTGCTCTACACCACAGCCGGGAAGAACGGCCCTACCTGGAGCCTCTGGCAGAAAGCACCAGGGGAGACTCGAGGTCGACCCCTAGGGTTTTGGAGTCGGGGATACAGAGGATCCGAGGCCCGCTCTACTCCAACTGAAAAAGAGATATTGGCAGCATATGAAGGAGTTTGAGCTGCTTCGGAAGTGATCGGCACTGAAGCACAGCTTCTCCTGGCACCCTGACTGCCGGTGCTAGGCTGGATGTTCAGAGGCAGGGTCCCCTGCACACATCATGCAAGTGATGCTACGTGGAGTAATTGGGTCGCACTAATCACACAACGGGCTCAAATAGGAAACCCCAGGCGCCCAGGAATCCTGGAAGTGATCATGGACTGGCCAGAGGGCAAAGATTTTGGAATATCTCCAGAGGAGGAGGTGAAGCGTGCTGAGGAGGCCCCAATGTATAATGAACTACCAGAAAATGAGAAGCAATATGCCCTGTTCACTGATGGGTCCTGTCGTCTTGTGGGAAAGCATCGGAGGTGGAAAGCTGCTGCATGGAGTCCTATACGACAAGTTGTAGAAACTGCTGAAGGAGAAGGTGAATCAAGCCAATTTGCAGCAGTAAAGGCCATCCAGCTGGCTTTAGACATTGCTGACTGAGAAAAGTGGCCAGTGCTCTATCTCTCTACTGACTCATGGATGGTGGCAAATGCCCTGTGGGGGTGGTTGCAACAATGGAAGCGGAGCAACTGGCAGCGCAGAGGCAAACCCATCTGGGCTGCCACACTGTGGCAAGATATTGCTGCCCAGGTGGAGAACCTGGTTGTAAAAGGCCGTCACGTAGATGCTCACGTACCCAGGAGTCGGGCCACTGAAGAACATCAGAACAACCAGCAGGTGGATCAGGCTGCTAAGATTGAAATGGCTCAGGTGGATCTGGACTGGCAACATTAGGGTGAATTATTTACAGCTCGGTGGGCCCATGACACCTCAGGTCACCAAGGAAGAGATGCAACATACAGATGGGCTCGTGATCGAGGGGTGGACTTGACCATGGACACTACTGCGCAGGTTATCCATGAATGTGAAACATGCGCTGCAATCAAGCAAGCCAAGCGGTTAAAGCCTCTCTGGTATGGAGGACGATGGCTGGAATATAAATATGGGGAGGCCTGGCAGATCGATTACATCACACTCCCACAAACCCGCCAAGGCAAGCGCCACGTGCTTACAATGGTGGAGGCAACCACCATTGGAATGGCTGGAAACATATCCCGTGCCCCATGCCACTGCCCGGAACACTATCCTGGCCTTGAAAAGCAAGTCCTATGGCGACATGGCACCCCAGAAAGAATTGAGTCAGACAACGGGACTCATTTCCGAAACAACCTCATAGACACCTGGGCCAAAGAGCACGGCATTGAGTGGGTATATCACATCCCCTATCATGCACCAGCCTCTGGGAAAATGGAACGGTACAATGGATTGTTTAAAGATTATGCTGAGAGCAATGGGTGGTGGGACATTCAAACATTGGGATACGCATTTAGCAAAGGCCACCTGGTTAGTCAACACGAGGGGATCTGCCAATCGAGCAGGCCCTGCCCAGTCAGAACTTTCACGTACTGTCGATGGGAATAAAGTCCCCGTAGTGCACATAAAGAATATGTTGGGGAAAACAGTTTGGGTTATTCCTGCCTCAGGCAAAGGCAAACCCACCCGTGGGATTGCTTTTGCTCAAGGACCTGGGTGCACTTGGTGGATAATGCGGAAGGATGGGGAAGTCCGATGTGTACCTCAAGGGGATTTGATTTTGGGTGAGAATAGCCAATAATCTGAATAATGTGATGTTATGTACTAATTATAGTTATAATAGTTATACTAATACTACACAGATATACTAGTAATACTAATAATATTATATGCCATACTAATGTTATTACAATAAGAATCACCCACACAGTTCCAGAACTGACTTCAACATGAAACAATCCAACACCACATATCATCTCCATTTTTTTCCTGCCCCGAAGGACTGTTTTGACAGATGGAGCCTGAAGTCATGGACTAAAAGAACTCACCAAATATTTTAAAGGCATGGCCCACAGACTAAGGGAATGATATCTGTGTGTACGTGTGTATATATATATATATAATAAAAGGGGCTGGTGATTAATGAAAATGTACTGGAAAAATACGAGACTTGAGCATAACAAAGATGGTATAGAATAAGGGGTAGATATTGTCCTGTTTTCGGCAGGGATAGAGTTAATTCCCTTCCTAGTAGCTGGTACAGTGCTGTGTTTTGGATTTAGGATGAGAAAAATGTTGATAATGCACTGATGTTTTAGTTGTTGCAAGGTAATGCTTACACTAGTCAAGGACTTTTTAGTTTTCCATGCTCTACCGACTGAGAAGGCTGGAGGTGCACAAGAAGCTGGGAGGGGGCACAGGCAACCTGGCCAAAGGGACATTCCATACCATGTGACGTCATGCTCAGTACATAAACTGGGGAAAGCTGGCCTTTGGGGGTCGCTGCTTGGGGATTGGCTGGGCATTGGTCAGCGGGCGGTGAGCAGTTGCACTGTGGATCACTTGCTGTGCATTATTATTATTCCTATTATTATTATATTATTCTTATTGTTATTGTTGTTGTTGTTATTATTTTATTTCACTTATTAAACTGTTTTTATCTCAACCCACGAGTTTTCTCACTTCTACTCTTCCAATTCTCTCCCTATCCCACTGGGCGGCGGGGGAGGAGCGAGCGAGCGAGCGAGCGGCTGTGTGGTATTCAGTTGCCGACTGAGGTTAAACCACAACACCTTGTCTTCTCCAGGCTGAACAACCCCAACTCTCTCAGCCTTTCTTCATAGGAGAGGTGTTCCATCCCTCTGATCATTTTTGTGGCCCTCTTCTGGACCCACTCCAACAGGTCCATGTCTTTCCTGTGCTGAGGACTCCAGAGCTGGACGCAGTACGCCAGGTGGGGTCTCACCAGAGTGCAGTAGAGAGGCAGAATCACCTCCCTCGACCTACCGGCCACTCTTCGTTGGATGCAGCCCAGGATACGATTGGCCTTCTGGGCTGCGAGCGCACATTGTCGGCTCACGTCCAGCTTTTCATCCACCAGTACCCCAAGTCGTCCTCCACAGGGCTGCTCTCCATCCCTTCATGCCCCAGCCTGTATGGATACCGGGGGTTGCCCCGACCCAGGTGCAGGACCTTGCACTTGGCTCTCTTGAACCTCATGAGGTTCACATGGGCCCACTTCTCGAGCTTGTCCGGGTCCCTCTGAATAGCACCCTGTCCCTTGGGCGTGTCAACCGTACCACTCAGCTTGGTGGCATCTGCAAACTTGCTGAGGGTGCACCCGATCCCACTGTCTACGTCATTGATGAAGATATTAAACAGTGCTGGTCCCAGTACGGATCCCTGAGGGACACCACTCATCACTGATCTCCATCTGGACATTGAGCTGTTGACCACTACTCTCTGGATGTGACCATCCAACCAATTCCTCATCCACGCAACAGTCCACCCGTCAAATCCGTATGTCTCCAATTTAGAGAGGAAGGATCTTCTCCTACAGTGGGAGGGACTTTGCTCCCTCAGTTCCTGCCTTGAGGTCCAGCCACTGGAGAGGGGTGGGAAGAGAGGTTGCCAGCGAAGGCTGAGGCAAAAAAGTCCTTGAGAACCTCAGCCTTCTCCTTGGCCGTTGTGACCAGTTTGCCAGTGAGAAGACGGACAGTCTCCAGGGCAGGGTCGTTCTGAGCGACCACCACGATCCCAACCGCGGTCACCAGGCCGGCCAGCCAGCCAGGGGAGAAGACACTGGAGAGCAAAAGACTTTCTTTTGGTGGGGATGCTTGGGCCACTCCAGGAACGTTGGGTATCGCCAGGGGTGGTCTCCATTCTAAGGTGGGCTTTGACCAGATGTTCTCCAGCACCTTCAACCTCTCTTCTTCCCCTTCTCCTCTTGGATTTGACCTTGAAACTATCTCAGGACTCCTGGTGTCTCCACCAGAGTGCTTTTCTTCTCAGTCAACACCCAAGGTTGAGCTTGAGACCTTCTAAAGATCTAAAGGCCACCTGGAACCATCTGAGGAGGACAAGCTTTGAGCCCGCCCAAGCTCTGGAGAAGACTTGGGCAGAGGCTTCCCACCAAGGAAAGCTGGATGAGGTGAAGGGGGGTCTCAGCTAAGGGCTGAAGGCACTGGGGGAGATGGGGCTGCCCCACAGGAAGGTGAAGGTCCAGAAGTGGGGCTGCAGCTGGGGCCAGAGGACATGTGGGGCGTGGCGTGGGGGACGAGAGGGTGGGGAGGGAGGGGTCTGGACAATGGACACACTTAGGGGTCCCAAGATCGTGCTTAGGGATCCAGGGGGACATGTAGGGGTCTGTGGAGCACCTAGGGGTCGCAAGGTTGCACTTAGGGTTGCAGGGGGGCACTTAGGGCTCTGGGGGAACTTAGGGGTCTAAAGGGGCAGTTTGGGGTCTGTATTGGGACGGAATCCAGTCTGTACTGGGAGGGGCCCGGGGACCCAGTTTTTACTGGAATGATGGCCAGTCTGTTCCTGGAGGGGATCAGAAGATCCTGTTTGTACGGAGAGGAGGCCAAGTCCATTCTAGGAGGGCTTAAAGAGATCCAGTTTAAACTCGGACGGGGTCCAGCCTGTACTGAGAGAGGGTAAAGAGATCCTGTTTGAAGTGGGAGGAGTCCCAGTCTGTACTGGGAGGAGATCAGGGAATCCAGTTTGAGCTGGAACGCGGATCATTCTGTGTCGGGAGGGGATCGGGAAATACAATCTGCAAATGGATGGGGCCCAGTCTGTACCAGGAGTGGTTAATGGTATCCAGTTTGTACTGGGACGGGGCCCATTCTCTACTGGGAGGGGTAAAAGGGATCCATTTCATGCTGGGACAGGGCCCAGTCTGTACTGGGAGGGAGGCAGGTGATCCAGTTTAGACCAGGAAAGGGCCCAGTCAGTACTGGGTGGGGATCAGTGAATCCAGTCTGTTCTGGGACGGGGCCCAGTCTGTACTGTGAGAGGTTAAAGGGATGCAGTTTGTACTGGCAGGGATCCCAGTCTGTACTAGGAGGAGTTCAAGGGATGCAGTTTGTACTGGGATGGGGCCCTGTCTGTACTGAGAGGGGGCCAGGGGGTGCAGTTTGTACTGAGACAGGTCCCAGACTGTACTGGGAGTGGGTAAAGGGATGCAGATTGTACCGGGAGAGGGCCCAGTCTGTACTGGGTTGGTGCCAGGGGATCCAGTTTCTTCTGGGACGAGGCCCTGTTTGTACTGGGAGGGGATCAGGGCATCCAGTTTGGAGTGGGATGGGGCCCAGTGTCTACCGGGAGGGGTTAAAGGGATCCAGTTTGTACTGGAACGGAGCCTAGTCTGTACTGGGAGGGGTTAAAGGGACCCAGTTTATACTGGGACACGGAACAGTCTGCACTGGGATGGACCAGTGGATGCAGTTTTGACTGGTACGGGGACCACTCTGTTCTTGGGGGTGGGGGATCCAGTTTGTACTGGGAATGTGGCCAGTGTATACTGGGAGGGGATCAGGGAACACAGTTTGCAGTGGGGTGGAGCCCAGTCTGTACTGGGAAGGGGCCAGGGGATCCGGTTTGTAATGGAAGGGGGCCCAATCTGTACTGGGAAAGGTTAAATGGATCCAGTTTGCACGGGGAAAGGGCCCAGTCTGTACTGCTAGTCATTAAAGGGATCCAGTTTGAACTGGGAAAGGCCCAGTCTGTACTGGGAGGGGATAAATGGATCCAGTTTGCACTGGGAGGGGGCTAAGTCTGTACCGGGAGGGGATCAGGGGATCAAGTTTGTACTGCAATGGGGCCCAATATTCCAATGTATCTAGACCCCTTGGCAAGACCTCTTGTCCCTCGAGAGAGTCGACAGCACTTCCCAGTTTGGTATCATCAGCAAACGTGCTAATGGTGCATTCAACTCCTGCATCCGGATCGTTGACAAATATATTGAACAGAGCTGGCCCTAGGATTGAGCCCTGAGGAACACCGCTGGTGACCGGTCACCAGCCAGATGCAGCGCCATTCACTGCAGCCCTTGGAGCCCTGCCCTCCAGCCAGTTCTTCCCCAGCGCACCATGAACCTGCTCATCCCACAGCTGGACAACTTGTCCAGAAGGATGCTGTGAGGGACCGTATGAAAAGCCTTATGAAAATCCAGAAGAACTACATCCACCACCTTCCCTTCATCCACGGGGCAGGGGACCTTATCACAGAAGGATATCAATTTAGTTCAACGGGACTTTTCTTTAAGATGGGTTCACAAAGGGAAAGGGAAAGTCCAGAGGTCCCTTCCAACTTCAACATTTCTGTGATTCTGTGAGTATAAAGGAGAAAAGTAAGACAGAAAGAAGTGAACAACACAGCCTTGACTGCAAATACAGGGGGATCCTGTAGAGAGGAGCCACGCTGGAGCAGGGGAGAAGTATGGGGAGGAAGGAGTGACAGAGATGAACTGTTACGTAGTGACGGAAACCCCCATTTCCCACCTCTGCTGTGCCTCTCAGGAAAAGACTCTTTAAAAGACCAATTTCTTGGACATTTTCTTGGTGGCAGCTTTGGAGAAAGAGCTCAGCCTTCAGGCACTGCACCTGGGACATGCCTTTTCATTGAAGAGCTCCATTTGGACAGGTCACATTTGACACAGTGTTGTGCAAGGGTCAGACGCAACAGGATCAAGCCTCAAGAGAAGCAGTATAAACCCAGAGAATTATGTATAAGTAGGATGATGACAACGGAAAACAGCAGACTCCTGGCCTAAGAGAAACTCTGGGAAATGTGGAGAGAAGGGGAGGCAGGGTATTGTCAGTAAAACAGCGTCCATTGTGCCAGTTTCCATAGGGCATCCTTGAGCTCCTGATTCCTCATGCTGTAGATGAGGGGCTTCACTGCTGGAGGCACCACCGAGTACAGAAATGACACCACCAGGTCCAGGGATGGGGAGGCAATGGAGGGGGGCTTCAGGTAGGCAGACACTGCAGTGCTGAAAAACAGGGAGACGACAGCCAGGTGAGGGGGGCACGTGGAAAAGGCTTTGTGCTGTCCCAGCTTGGAGGGGATCCTCAGCACGGCCCTGAAGATCTGCACGTAGGACAGCACAATGAAAACAAAAGACCCAAATGCTAAACAGGCTCTAAGCACAAGAAGCCCAACCTCCCTGAGGTAGTCTGACTCTGAGCGGGAGAGCTTGAGGATCTGGGGGATTTCACAGAAGAACTGGTGCAGGGCATTGCCTTGACAGAGTGGTAGTGAAAATGTATTGGTAGTGTGAAGCACGGCATACTGCCGTGCCACTGCCCCAGACAGCTGCTGCCACGTGGACACAAGCTCTGCTGCCCAGCAGGGTCCCGTAGTGCAGGGGTTTGCAGATGGCAACGTAGTGGTCATAGGCCATGACAGTGAGGAGAGAACAGTCTGCTGAGATAAAAAAGACTAACAGAAAGAGCTGGGCAGCACGTCCTGGGTAGGAGATGGCCGTGGTGTCCCGCAGAGAAGAGGCCATGGCTTTGGGGAGAGTGGTGGAGATGGAGCCCAGGTCGCGGCGGGAGAGGTTAAGGAGGCAGAAGTACATGGAGGTATGGAGTCGGTGGTCATAGACTACAGCGGTGATGATGATGCCGTTGCCGCAGAGGGCAGCCAGGTAGGTGCCCAGGAAGAGCCAGAAAGTCAAGAGCTGCAGCTCCCGCGTGTCTGTGAATGCCAGGAGGAGGAACTCGGTGGTGGAGCTGCCGTTGGACATCTGGTCCTGTTGGGCATCAGCACAGTCCATGGAGGAAGACAGTAAAATGTTTAGGTTAGACTACTCTGAACAAAATCTACTTCATTTTTCCTAGTGCCCTGCTGCGTGGGAGGGGAGATCAGGGGCTTGCTCCGGGGAAGGCGTCCGGCATGTCAGGGGATGGCAGGGAGCTGCCCAGATCCCCCTTCCCCTGGCATTTCTGGGAGCAGCTCTCCTCTCACTCCCCGACTATATACATTGCCTGGAGCTGTCCCTGCCAGCAGCTCTTTCTCTGTCCCCACATCTCCTCCCTGTCAGTGCTAACAGACTCCATCCAACCTGCTGTGTGCCTAGCTCTGCCCTGCAGACCCCTCTTGGCAGCAGGGCACTGCACAGGGTCATCTCTCCGTGTGCAGGGTCTAAGGAGCAGCTCAGAAAAGACCTAACCAGAACTGCGGCCTCAGTGCCTTCTCCAGAGTGGAGAAGTAAATTCCCACTGCCCACCCAGGCCACCAAGACTAGAAAACTGAAAGCACAGATTCCTTCCCTTTCAGGAAAATGCAGCTTTGATGTCAGCCTTGAAAGTCTCCTTGGAAATGCCTTAGAAATGATCTGGAGCTGGTAGCAGCCTGTTGTGGTTTAACCTCCATCAGCAACTGAGCACCACACAGCCGCTCACTCATTCCCCCCCCGCCCACCAGTGGGATGGGGGAGAGAATTGGAAGAGTAGAAGTGAGAAAAACTCATGGGTTGAGAGAAAAACATTTTAATAAGTGAAATATAATAATAATAAAAATAATAACAATAATAATAATAACAACAACAACAATAATAATAAATACAGAAAGCAAGCGATGCACAGTGCAATTGCTCACCACCCGCTGACCAATGCCCAGCCAGTCCCCAAGCAGCGGCCCCCCCGGCCAGCTTTCCCCAGTTTATGTACTGAGCATGACGTCACATGGTATGGAATGTCCCTTTGGCCAGGTTGCCTGTGCCCCCTCCCAGCTTCTTGTGCACCTCCAGCCTTCTCAGTCGGTAGAGCATGGAAAACTAAAAAGTCCTTGACTAGTGTAAGCATTACCTTGCAACAACTAAAACATCAGTGCATTATCAACATTGTTCTCATCCTAAATCCAAAACACAGCACTGTACCAGCTACTAGGAAGGGAATTAACTCTATTCCTGCTGAAACCAGGACAACATCTACCCCTTATTCTATACCATCTGTGTCATGCTCAAGTCTCATATTTTTCCAGTACATTTTCATTAATCACCAGCCCCTTTTCTTATATATATTTATACACACATACACACAGATATCATTCCCTTGGTCTGTGGGCCATCCCTCTAAAACGTTCAGTGAGTTCATTTAGTCCATGACTTCAGGCTCCATCTGTCAAAACAGTCCTTCGGGGCAGGAAAAAAATGGAGATGGTATGTGGTGTTGGATTGTTTCATGTTGAGGTCAGTTCTGGTACCATCATCACTGTGCTTTGCTTGGTTTCAATGAAGTTATTCTTCATTGGTCTGGGTGATTCTTATTGTAATAACATTAGTATGGCATGTAATATTATTAGTATTATTAGCATATCTGTGTATTTTTAGTATAACTATTAAAACTATAACTAGTACTTAACATCACATAATTCAGATCATTGGCTATTCTCACCCAAAATCAAATCCCCTTGAGGTACACATCGGACTTCCCCATCCTTCCACATTATCCACCAAGTGCACCCAGGTCCTTGAGCAAAAGCAATCCCACGGATGGGTTTACCTTTGCCTGAGGCAGGAATAACCCAGACTGTTTTCCCCAGTATATTTTTTATGTGCACTACGGGGACTTTATTCCCATCTACAGTACGTAAAAGTTCTGACTGGGCAGGGCCAGCTCGATTGGCAGATCCCCGAGTGTTGACTAACCAGGTGGCCTTTGCTAAATGCGTATCCCAATGTTTGAATGTCCCACCACCCATGGCTCTCAGCATAATCTTTAAACAATCCATTGTATCGTTCCATTTTCCCAGAGGCTGGTGCATGATAGGGGATGTGATACACCCACTCAATGCCGTGCTCTTTGGCCCAGGTGTCTATGAGGTTGTTTCGGAAATGAGTCCCGTTGTCTGACTCAATTCTTTCTGGGGTGCCATGTCGCCATAGGACTTCCTTTTCAAGGCCCAGGATAGTGTTGCAGGCAGTGGCATGGGGCACGGGATATGTTTCCAGCCATCCGGTGGTTGCCTCCGCCACTGTATGCACGTGGCGCTTGCCTTGGTGGGATTGTGGGAGTGTGATATAATCGATCTGCCAGGCCTCCCCATATTTATATTTCAGCCATTGTCCTCCATACCAAAGAGGCTTTAACTGCTTGGCTTGCTTGATTGCAGCGCATGGATAACCTGTGCAATAGCGTCCATGGTCAAGTCCACCCCTCGATCACAAGCCCATCTGTATGTTGCATCTCTTCCTTGGTGACCTGAGGTGTCATGGGCCCACCGAGCTATAAATAATTCACCCTAATGTTGCCAGTCCAGATCCGCCTGAGCCACTTCAATCTTAGCAGCCTGATCCACCTGCTGGTTGTTCTGATGTTCTTCAGTAGCCCGAAGCTCTCAGGTACGTGAGCATCTACGTGACGGCCTTTTACAACCAGGTTCTCCACCCGGGCAGCAATATCTTGCCACAGTGCGGCAGCCCAGATGGGTTTGCCTCTGCGCTGCCAGTTGCTCCGCTTCCATTGCTGCAACCACCCCCACAGGGCATTTGCCACCATCCATGAGTCAGTAGAGAGATAGAGCACTGGCCACTTTTCTCAGTCAGCAATGTCTAAAGCCAGCTGGATGGCCTTTACTGCTGCAAATTGGCTCGATTCACCTTCTCCTTCAGCAGTTTCTACAACTTCTCGCATAGGACCCCATACAGCAGCTTTCCACCTCCAATGCTTTCCCACAAGACGACAGGACCCACCAGTGAACAGGGCATATTGCTTCTCATTTTCTGGTAGTTCATTATACACTGGAGCCTCCTCAGCACGCTTCACCTCCTCCTCTGGAGATATTCCAAAATCTTTGCCCTCTGGCCAGTCCATGATCACTTCCAGGATTCCTGGGCGCCTGGGGTTTCCTATTTGAGCCCGTTGTGTGATCAGTGCGACCCACTTACTCCACGTAGCATCACTTGCATAATGTGTACAGGGGACCCTGCCTCTGAACATCCAGCCCAGCACCGGCAGTTGGGGTGCCAGGAGGAGCTGTGCTTCAGTGCCGATCACTTCCGAAGCAGCTCGAACCCCTTCCTATGCTGCCAATATCTCTTTTTCAGTTGGTATAGAGCGGGCCTCGGATCCTCTGTATCCCCGACTCTAAAACCCTAGGGGTCAACCTCGAGTTTCCCCTGGTGCTTTCTGCCAGAGGCTCCAGGTAGGGCCGTTCTTCCCGGCTGTGGTGTAGAGCACATTTTTTTTTACATCTTGCCCTGCCCGGACTGGCCCCAGGGCTACTGCATGAACTCTCTCCTCTTTAATGTGTTCAAAAGCTTGTCATCGCTCAGGGCCCCATTTGAAACTGTTCTTCTTCCGGGTCACTTGATAGAGAGGGTTTACAATCAGACTGTAATTTGGAATGTGCATTCTCCAAATACCCACGACGCCTAAGAAAGCTTGTGTTTCCTTTTTGCTAGTTGGTGGAGGCATGGCTGTTATTTTGTTGATCACATCCATGGGGATTTGACCACGCCCATCCTGCCATTTTATTCCTAAAAATTGGATCTCCTGTGCAGGTCCCTTGACTTTACTTTGGTTTATGGCAAAGCCGGCCTTCAGGAGGATTTGGACTATTTCCTTCCCTTTTTCAAAAACTTCTCCTGCTGTGTTGCCCCACACGATGATGTCATCAATGTACTGCAGGTGTTCTGGAGCTCCACCCTGTTCCAGAGCAGTCTGGATCAGTCCATGGCAAATGGTGGGTCTGTGTTTCCACCCCTGGGGCAGTCGGTCCCAGGTGTACTGGACGCCCCTCCAAGGGAAAGCACATTGTGGCCGGCACTCTGCTGCCAAAGGGATTGAGAAAAACGCATTAGCAATATCAGTTGTGGCAATCCACTTGGCTGCCTTTGACTCCAGTTCATATTGAAGTTCTAGCATGTCCGGCACAGCAGCACTCAGCGGTGACGGACTTCATATAGGCCACGATAGTCTACTGTCAGTCTCCACTCTCCATTAGACTTCCGCACTGGCCATATGGGACTGTTAAAGGGTGAGCGAGTCTTGTCGATTACTCCTTGGCTCTCCAGTCAACGAATCAGCTCACGGATGGGAATCAGGGAGTCTTGGTTTGTTTGATATTGCCGCCGGTGCACTATCGTGGTAGCGATTGGCACTTGTTGGTCTTCGAACTTCAGCAACCCTACAACAGAGGGGTCCTCCGAGAGACCAGGCAAGGTGTTTAAACAGCTGTTTAATTCCCTCCGTCTCCAAGGCAGCTATACCAAAAGCCCACCGGTACCCTTTTGGGTCCTTGAAATACCCTCTCCTGAGGTAGTCTATGCCAAGGATGCACGGAGCATCTGGGCCAGTCACAATGGGGTGCTTCTGCCACCCATTCCCAGTTAGGCTTACTTCGACTTCCAATACAGTTAGCTGTTGAGATCCCCCCGTCACCCCAGAAATACAGACAGGTTCTGCCCCTATAGAGCTTGACGGCATTAGGGTGCACTGTTGTCCTGGTTTCGGCAGGGATAGAGTTAATTCCCTTCCTAGTAGCTGGTACAGGGCTGTGTTTTGGATTTAAGATGAGAACAAAGTTGATAACGCACTGATGTTTTAGTTGTTGCTAGGTAGTGCTTACGCTAGTCAAGGACTTTTCAGCTTCCCATGCTCTACTGACTGAGAAAGCTGCAGGTGCACAAGAAGCTGGGAGGGGGCACAGCCAACCTGGCCAAAGGGACATTCCATACCATGTGACGTCATGCTCAGTACATAAACTGGGGAAAGCTGGCCGGGGGGGGGGCCGCTGCTCGGGGACTGGCTGGGCATCGGTCGGTGGGTGGTGAGCAATTGCATTGTGCATCACTTGCTTTGTGTATTATTATTATTATTATCATATTATTATTATCATTTTATTTCAATTATTAAACTGTTTTTATCTCAACCCACGAGTTTTCCTCACTCGTGCTCTTTTCCAATTCTCTCCCCCATCCCACCGGGTGGGGGGGAGTGAGCGAGCGGCTGCGTGGTGCTTAGTTGCTGACTGAGGTTAAACCACGACAGTCCTTTTTGGCGCCCAACGTGGGGCACAAAGGGTTTGAGATAATAACAGATTAACCGGAGTGTATTAAGGAACTTATATCTGTTAATAGTGGTGGGTCACAATGTTGGTTTCTCTGTTCTCGATATTGATTTGTATAATCTGCATCATGCTCTTTTTTTTGCTGTACATGTTAAAGATTGGTGTTGGTTTTTGCAGTTTGCTGTGGTCTGCAGTGATTAGTGATGTCTCGCTTGTGAGGTTTGTTTTTAGAACATTGACCTTGACGCTAGTGTAGTATGTAAGCTTCGCAATGAAGCCGTTACTGTACCACAGATACCATTTCGTGGAGACAACTAGCAATTACAGTAATTTTTCTGAGAGCATTTTTACGGAGGAAATACAGAATGGCAGTGTCACTGCCTTCTTCTATGATGTTTCCTCCTTCATTACAGTAAATTTTCAGTATTTTGAACAGCCTTGGGTAGTTAAGATACTCCTATTGATACTTCTTGGGAATATTGTTTTAATTTTGTCTGAAGTTGGTAAGCAATTTAAGAATATCATCCAGAGATCTGCCCCAAAGGCGAATAGCTATGAGTGGCAGGGTGTGTGGGACAAGATGGGCAAGTACCTAGGCCAGTGGGCACCCCCAGTGTTTTGGAACTTCACCCCATAGCAAATGCAGAATCCTGAAAAGTTAGCAGAATATTTGGAAAAGGTATGCTGTCACCCTGGCAACTCCAGAGAGATGCAGATCATTGCAACGTGCCGGGGCCTGGCCCATGCCTATGAGGCCTGTTCAACACCATTCAGTACCCTCAAAGGGAAGAGAAGGTCTCTGGATCTGACAGTAAAACGACACGCACTGCGGCCACTCAGACCCGGCCAACACGCCCTGCAGCCACTCCGACCCCAGCGACACGCCGTGCAGCCACTCAGACCCTGGCCACACGCTCTGTGACCACTCCGACCCCAGCAGCATGTTCTGCAGCTACTCAGACTCCAGCAACAGGCTCTGCGACCACCCCGACCCCAGTAGCATGCTCTGCAGCTACTCAGACTCCAGCAACAGGCTCTGTGGCCACTCCGACACTGGTGACAAGCACTGCGGCCACTCCGACCCCGGTGACAGGCACCGCAGCTACTCAGACCCCGGTGACACGTCCTGTGGCTGAACCAAAGAACCAGCCTGTGCCGGTATCAGTCGCCCCTGTACACAAGAAGAAATATTGGAAGCGGAAGTCGGCTCGTTTAGTAAGGGAGGAAGAAGCTTCTTCTAAAAGGGAGCCAGAGGAAGAAGTGGAAGAGGCAGACTACCCTGGAGAAGGGCCATCACGAGAACGGGAGGAGGAGAGTCGGCCGCTGATCGGGGAGGAAGAAGAGGAAGAACTCATAAATGAGGCAGTGACCACCCGATCTCTATCCCTGAGTGAGCTGCGAGATATACGAAAAGATTTCAGCCGTCGTCCAGGTGAGCATATTGTCACCTGGCTGCTCCGATGCTGGGATAATGGAGCCAGTAGCCTGGAATTAGAGGGTAGGGAAGCCAGGCAGCTGGGATCCCTTTCCAGGGAAGGGGGCATTGACAAAGCGATTGGAAAAGGGACACAAGTCCTCAGCCTTTGGAGACGACTCTTGTCAAGTGTAAAGGAAAGGTATCCCTTCAAGGAAGTTGTCATATGTCGCCCAAGTAAGTGGACCACCATGGAGAAGGGTATCCAGTTCCTGAGAGAATTAGCTGTGCTGGAGGTGATTTATGATGACCTGAACAATGAACAACTATCTAAAGATCCAGATGAAGTCAAGTGCACACGACCCATGTGGCGGAAGTTTATAAGGAGCTCACCATCGTCATACGCCAATTCATTGGCGGTGATAACCTGGAAAGATGGAGAGGAACAAACAGTAGATGAATTGGCTGGTCAACTCCGGCAATATGAGGAAAGTCTCTCTTCCTCCCTCGTCTCAGCTGTGGAGAAACTGTCCGAAAAACTGTCCCGGGAATTCCAGCAACTCAAAGAGGATATGTCCTACTCCCCACCTGTGAGGACCAGTATCTCGGCTATTAGGAGTCAGCGTTCTTTTGCCCAAGAGAGAGAATATAAAGGGTACACACCACGGGGCATCCTATGGTTTTACCTGCGTGACCACGGAGAGGACATGAGGAAGTGGGATGGAAAACCTACCTCAGCCCTAGGGGCACGAGTACGTGAATTGCAAGGGAAAACAATCACAGAAGGGGGTTCTTCCAGGAAAATTGCTGCTCCAGTTTCCAGCGGGCAGTTCCCCAGACAGAGTAGAAGAGCTGATCTTACTCCTGATCTTAATGAAGAAACTACTGACTCGTATGTACAAGAAGTGAGAAACAAGTACTGTGATGAGGATTAGAGGGGCCCTGCCTCCAGCCAGGGGGAGGAAAGGGACAACCGGGTTTACTGGACTGTGTGGATTCGGTGGCCTGGCACATCAGACCCACAGAAGTATAAGGCTCTAGTAGACACGGGTGCACAGTGTACCCTGATGCCATCAAGCTATATAGGAGCAGAACCCATTTGTATTTCTGGAGTGACAGGGGGATCCCAGCAGCTAACTGTATTGGAAGCTGAAGTGAGCCTAACTGGGAATGGGTGGCAGAAGCACCCCATTGTGACTGGCCCAGAGGCTCCGTGCATCCTTGGCATAGACTACCTCAGGAGAGGGTATTTCAAGGACCCAAAAGGGTACCGGTGGGCTTTTGGTATAGCTGCCTTGGAGATGGAGGAAATTAAACAGCTGTCCACCTTGCCTGGTCTCTCGGAGGACCCCTCTGTTGTGGGGTTGCTGAAGGTCGAAGACCAACAAGTGCCAATCGCTACCACCACGGTGCACCGGCGGCAATATCGCACCAACCGAGACTCCTTGATTCCCATCCGTGAGCTCATTCATCGACTGGAGAGCCAAGGAGTGGTCAGCAAGACTCGTTCACCCTTTAACAGTCCCATATGGCCAGTGCGGAAGTCTAATGGAGAGTGGAGACTGACAGTAGACTATCGTGGCCTAAATGAAGTCACGCCACCGCTGAGTGCTGCTGTGCCAGACATGCTAGAACTTCAATATGAATTGGAATCAAAGGCAGCCAAGTGGTATGCCACAATTGATATTGCTAATGCATTTTTCTCAATCCCTTTGGCAGCAGAGTGCAGGCCACAATTCGCTTTCACTTGGAGGGGCGTCCAGTACACCTGGGACCGACTGCCCCAGGGGTGGAAACACAGACCCACCATTTGCCATGGACTGATCCAGACTGCTCTGGAACAGGGTGGAGCTCTAGAACACCTGCAGTACATTGATGACATCATTGTGTGGGGCAACACAGCAGGAGAAGTTTTTGAAAAAGGGAAGGAAATAGTCCAAATCCTCCTGAAGGCCGGTTTTGCCATAAAACAAAGTAAGGTCAAGGGACCTGCACAGGAGATCCAATTTTTAGGGATAAAATGGCAAGATGGACGTCGTCAGATCCCCATGGATGTGATCAATAAAATAACAGCCATGTCTCCACCAACTAACAAAAAGGAAACACAAGCTTTCTTAGGCGTCGTGGGTTTTTGGAGAATGCACGTTCCAAATTACAGTCTGATTGTAAACCCTCTCTATCAAGTGACCCGGAAGAAGAACGATTTCAAATGGGGCCCTGAGCAACGACAAGCTTTTGAACAAATTAAACGGGAGAGAGTTCATGCAGTAGCCCTGGGGCCAGTCCGAGCAGGACAAGATGTCAAAAATGTGCTCTACACCGCAGCCGGGGAGAACGGCCCTACCTGGAGCCTCTGGCAGAAAGCACCAGGGGAGACTCGAGGTCGACCCCTAGGGTTTTGGAGTCGGGGATACAGAGGATCCGAGGCCCGCTATACTCCAACTGAAAAAGAATTATTAGCAGCATATGAAGGGGTTCGAGCTGCTTCGGAAGTGATCGGCACTGAAGCACAGCTCCTCCTGGCACCACGACTGCCGGTGCTAGGCTGGATGTTCAGAGGGAGGGTCCCCTGCACACATCATGCAAGTGATGCTACGTGGATTAAGTGGATCGCGCTAATCACACAACGGGCTCGAATAGGAAACCCCAGTCGCCCAGGAATCCTGGAAGTGATTATGGATTGGCCAGAGGGCAAGGATTTTGGAATATCTCCAGAGGAGGAGGTGACGCGTGCTGAGGAGACCCCAATGTATAATGAACTACCAGAAAATGAGAAGCAATATGCCCGGTTCAATGATGGGTCCTGTCGTCTTGTGGGAAAGCATCGGAGGTGGAAAGCTGCTGTATGGAGTCCTATGCGACAAGTTGTAGAAACTGCTGAAGGAGAAGGTGAATCGAGCCAATTTGCAGAAGTAAAGGCCATCCAGCTGGCTTTAGACATTGCTGACCGAGAAAAGTGGCCAGTGCTCTATCTCTCTACTGACTCATGGATGGTGGCAAATGCCCTGTGTGGGTGGTTGCAGCAATGGAAGCGGAGCAACTGGCAGCGCAGAGGCAAACCCATCTGGGCTGCCGCATTGTGGCAAGATATTGCTGCCCGGGTGGAGAACCTGGTTGTAAAAGTCCGTCACGTAGATGCTCACGTACCCAGGAGTCGGGCCACTGAAGAACATCAGAACAACCAGCAAGTGGATCAGGCTGCTAAGATTGAAGTGGCTCAGGCGGATCTGGACTGGCAACATAAGGGTGAATTATTTATAGCTCGGTGGGCCCATGACACCTCAGGTCACCAAGGAAGAGGTGCAACATACAGATGGGCTCGTGATCGAGGGGTGGACTTGACCATGGACACTATTGCACAGGTTATCCATGAATGCGAAACATGCGCTGCAATCAAGCAAGCCAAGCGGTTAAAGCCTCTTTGGTATGGAGGACGATGGCTGAAATATAAATATGGGGAGGCCTGGCAGATCGATTACATCACACTCCCACAAACCCGCCAAGGCAAGCGCCACGTGCTTACAACGGTGGAGGCAACCACCGGATGGCTGGAAACATATCCCGTGCCCCATGCCACTGCCCGCAACACTATCCTGGGCCTTGAAAAGCAAGTCCTATGGCGACATGGCACCCCAGAAAGAATTGAGTCAGACAACGGGACTCATTTCCGAAACAACCTCATAGACACCTGGGCCAAAGAGCACGGCATTGAGTGGGTGTATCACATCCCCTATCATGCACCAGCCTCCGGGAAAATCGAACGATACAATGGACTGTTAAAGACTACGCTGAGAGCCATGGGTGGTGGGACATTCAAACATTGGGATACGCATTTAGCAAAGGCCACCTGGTTAGTCAACACGAGGGGATCTGCCAATCGAGCAGGCCCTGCCCAATCAGAACTTTTACGTACTGTAGATGGGAATGAAGTCCCTGTAGTGCACATAAAAAATATGTTGGGGAAAACAGTCTGGATTATTCCTGCCTCGGGCAAAGGCAAACCCATTCATGGGATTGCTTTTGCTCAAGGACCTGGGTGCACTTGGTGGATAATGTGGAAGGATGGGGAAGTCCGATGTGTACCTCAAGGGGCTTTGATTTTGGGTGAGAATAGCCAATGATCTGAATTATGTGATGTTAAGTACTAATATAGTTTTAATAGTTATACTAATAATTCACAGATATACTAGTAATACTAATAATATTATATGCCATACTAATGTTATTACAATAAGAACCACCCAGACTAATGAAGAATAACTTCAATGAAACCAAGCAAAGCAGTGATGATGGTTCCAGAACTGACCTCAACATGAAACAATCCAACATCACATACCATCTCCGGTTTTTTTTTCCTGCCCCGAAGGACTGTTTTGACAGATGGAGCCCGAAGTCATGGACTAAATGAACTCACCAAACATTTTAGAGGGATGGCCCACAGACCAAGGGAATGATATCTGTGTGTGTGTGTATATATATATATATATATATAGGAAAAAGGGGGTGGTGATCAATGAAAATGTAATGGAAAATACAAGACTTGAGCATGACGCAAATGGTATAGAATAAGGGGTGGATATTGTCCTGGTTTCGGCAGGGATAGAGTTAATTCCCTTCCTAGTAGCTGGTACAGGGCTGTGTTTTGGATTTAAGATGAGAACAATGTTGATAACGCACTGATGTTTTAGTTGTTGCTAGGTAGTGCTTACGCTAGTCAAGGACTTTTCAGCTTCCCATGCTCTACTGACTGAGAAAGCTGCAGGTGCACAAGAAGCTGGGAGGGGGCACAGCCAAACTGGCCAAAGGGACATTCCATACCATGTGACGTCATGCTCAGTACATAAACTGGGGAAAGCTGGCCGGGGGGGGGGCCGCTGCTCGGGGACTGGCTGGGCATCGGTCGGTGGGTGGTGAGCAATTGCATTGTGCATCACTTGCTTTGTGTATTATTATTATTATTATCATATTATTATTATCATTTTATTTCAATTATTAAACTGTTTTTATCTCAACCCACGAGTTTTCCTCACTCGTGCTCTTTTCCAATTCTCTCCCCCATCCCACCGGGTGGGGGGGAGTGAGCGAGCGGCTGCGTGGTGCTTAGATGCTGACAGGTTAAACCACGACAACTGTGTACTGGTGTCCACTAGAGCCTTATGCTCCTGTGGGTCCGATGTGCCAGGCCACCAAATCCACAGTCCAGTAAACCCGGTTGTCCCTTTCCTCCCCCTGGCTGGAGGCAGGGCCCCTCTAGTCCTCATCACAGTATTTGTTTCTCATTATTATACATACGAGTCAGAAGTTTCTTCATTAAGATCAGGAGTAAGATCAGCCCTTCTGCTCTGTCTGGGGAACTGCCCGCTGGAAACTGGAGCAGCAATTTTCCTGGAAGAACCCCCTTCTGTGATTGTTTTCCCTTGCAATTCATGTACTCGTGCCCCTAGGGCTGCGGTAGGCTTTCCATCCCACTTCCTCATGTCCTCTCCGTGGTCATGCAGGTAAAACCATAGGATGCCCCGTGGTGTGTACCCTTTATATTCTCTCTCTTGGGCAAAAGAACGCTGACTCCTAATAGCCGAGATACTGGTCCTCACAGGTGTGGAGTAGGACATATCCTCTTTGAGTTGCTGGAATTCCCGGGACAGTTTTTCGGACAGTTTCTCCACAGCTGAGACGAGGGAGGAAGAGAGACTTTCCTCATATTGCCGGAGTTGACCAGCCAATTCATCTATTGTTTGTTCCTCTCCATCTTTCCAGGTTATCACCGCCAATGAATTGGCGTATGACGATGGTGCGCTCCTTATAAACTTCCGCCACATGGGTCGTGTGCACTTGACTTCATCTGGATCTTTGGATAGCTGTTCATTACTCAGGTCACCATAAATCACCTCCAGCACAGCTAATTCTCTCAGGAACTGGATACCCTTCTCCATGGTGGTCCACTTACTTGGGCGACATATGACATCTTCCTTGAAGGGATACCTTTCCTTCACGCTTGACAAGAGTCGCCTCCAAAGGCTGAGGACTTGTGTCCCTTTTCCAATCGCTTTGTCAATGCCCCCTTCCCTGGAAAGGGATCCCAGCTGCTTGGCTTCTTTACCCTCTAATTCCAGGCTACTGGCCTACTTATTAACTTTAGACAAAGCCGAAACAATATTCCCAAGAAGTACCAAGAGAAGTATCTGAACTACCTGAGGATGTCCAAAATAATGAAGAGTTACTGTAATGAAGGAGGAAACATCATAGAAGAAGGTAGTGACACTGCCATTCTGTGTTTCCTCCGTAAAATACTCTCAGAGTAATTGCTAGTTGTCTCCACAAAGTGGTATCTGAAGTACAGTAATGGCTTCAATACGAAACTCACATACCAAATTAACCCCAAGGTCAACGTTTTAAAAATAAACCTCCCAAGCGGAATATCACCAATCACTGCAGACCACAGCAAACTGCAAAAACCAACACCAATCTTTACTATGTACGGCAAAAAAACCGAGCATGATGCAGATTATACAAATCCACATCAAGAACAGAGAAACCAACATTGTGACGCACAACTATTAACAGATATAAGTTCCTTAATACTCTCTGGTTAATCTGTTATTATCTCAAACCCTTCGAGCCCCGCATTGGGCGCCAACAAGGACTGTTGTGGTTTATCCTCAGTCGGCAACTGAGCACCACACAGCCACTCGCGCATTCCCCCCCGCCCACCAGTGGGGTGGGGGAGAGAATTGGAAGAGTAGAAGAGAGAAAAACTCATGTGTTGACATAAAAACAGTTTAATAATTGAAATAAAATAATAATAACAAAATAATATTAAAAATAGTAATACTACAGAAAGCAAGCACAGTGCAATTGCACACCACCCGCTGACCGATGCCCAGCCAGTCCCTAAGCAGCAGTCCCCCCGGCCAGCTTTCCCCAGTTCACGTACTGAGCGTGACATCACATGGTATGGAATGTTTCTTTGGCCAGTTTGGCTGTGCCCCCCTCCCAGCTTCTCATGCACCTGCAGCCTTCTCAGTTGGTAGAGCATGGGAAGCTGAGAAGTCCTTGGCTAGTGTAAGCACTACCTAGCAACAACTAAACCATCGGTGCCTTATCATCTTTGCTCTCATCCTACATCCAAAACACAGCACTGTACCAGCTACTAGGAAGGGAATTAACTCTATCCCTGCCGAAACCAGGACACTGCCATTGATTAATGTTGCAATCATTTTATCCAGTGCTTTGTTAACTCTTCAAGGTTGGGGAGGTTCGACGTAAATGCTTGGCATGGCATCTAATCCCAAGGGAGATCAATCAGAAACATCCTGGACAAACCGGGCATCCTGGCTTGTATAAATCAGGCTGTTAGGAGATACCTGGTTTTATCAGCAAAACCACAGGAATTTGGCTGCAACAGCTGAAGCGTGAAACTAAAGGTGAAGGAGAGTTAATTCCAACAAGGGGAGATCACGACCACTGACTCACGGTCCACCGACTCATGAAACCTTCCCACCCAAAAGAAGAGAAAGACTGAGCATGCGGACTAATTAGCATAAGAGGCGAGAGAATCATTTAACCAATTGGGGATAGAATATAAATAGTGTGAAGTTTTGATAATCGGGGAGCTAGTCTTTTGTGGGCTACCACCTAGCTCCCTACTTTGCGCCAACTAGACTAAAAGAAATGGAAACACCTCGCCTCGGTGTGTAAATTTGTGTTGCGCACCGGGTGATGAGCCCACGTTCAGGGGCGGGGACACACAACATCTCTCCAGCCTGCCCAGGTGCCTCGGGATGGCAGCACAGCCCCCTGGACTAAGCGCCACTGCTCCCAGTCTGGTGTCATCGGCCAACTTGCTGAGGGTGCACTCTGCCCCATCATCCAGGCCATCAATTAAGGAAGATGTTAAACAGGATCGGACCCAGTACTGACCCCTGGGCGACACCGCTACTTACTTGCCTCGCACTAGACCTGGTGCCACTGAGCAGCAGTCTCTGGGCCCAGCCGTTCAGCCCGTTTCAGTCCCGCTCGCTGTCGGCTCATCCAGCCCATTTCTGTTCGAGTGACTTGAACTCCGGATTTCAAAAGAAGAGATTGCAAGATGGGCATATGCAAGCACACAGCTTTCAAAATCCCAAGACATAAACCTCCCACACTGGGTATTTCCCCACACCTACAGAGAAGAAAACACCCCATGAATTATCTATGCAAGGCCAACAAGTGGTTTTAATTCTGGCTTGGGCTTTTCTGCCTGTTGGTACCAAAGGTGTGTTGTTTTTGCAAGGCGATCGCAACAGCTGAACAGGGATGAAAGCTCTTCCTCGAGGGGCCTGTGGGCAGGCGGGCTAGCCGGCAGAGCTGTCCAAGTCTCTGGAAGGTCTCTCTGAGCTCTTCCTGGCCAGAGGCAGTACTGGGAGGAGGGACAGTGCTGGTGCCCTTTGTGCAGTTTAGTCCCTGCTGGGGGCAGTTTTGGTGCTTCCTGGATTCTTCGTCCTCCTCCTCCTCCTCTCCGGCACTGCAGGAGCCACATGCCATGCTCCTCCCCCATCCAGGGTCACAATCTGCAGAAATCATGGCCCCCTCGCGGGGATGTGCTCCGCTCTCTCTGCATTGGCAGGCTTTGCTCCTTGAGCAGCACTGGGTGTGGGAGCCGACTAGGAGCTGCCGTTGGAGGGCCCTGCAGCTGCGTCATCCCTGGGAGCGCGGTCACAACTTGAAGGACCAGTTCTCCTCCTCCCTGCTGAGTGGTCATAGTCCGTGGGGTCCACGAACCAGCTGCGGGGATCATTGCCCCACTGCGGGGATCTGCTCCGGGCCCTCTCCCTGGCACCGTTCCTCTGGCAGTGGGAAGAAGGGCTGAATCCGTGCTCGTCTTTACTGCTGTCTTCTTGCATGGTGTGCAGCACACCACACACGCAGCCGCTGTCATCTGGAGAGTCCTCCATGCGCACCGCCATATCCTGCAAAGAGAGAGTGAAAAGGTCCTGCCCTTTGCTCCTGAAAGGACCAGAAAAGTGGGGAACGCCCAGGAGCTCTGTGAGGGGACAGCTAAGGGCCTCCCAAAGGCTCTCCCGGAGGGCTGCAAAGGCAGAAGGGCTAAAGGCAGACCAATGGGGTGGATCTAGGTGGGATGCTTTGAGAGGGAGCAGCGTTGTGGCTGTGAAGAAAGCTGCAGTGTGGGAGGGAAAAGGGAGTAATGCCAAGATCCCAGATAGAAATCCACTGTCCATCTGGTGCCCTGACCCAACTCCCCAGAGTTACCCTAGTCCTGCGAGGCAGACGCTGTGGTCCCACAGAACCCGCCTGCTTGCTCTCAGCCCCCCACTGACTGAGGAAGGAATGGGCATATGATGGTGCCGGTGAGGAAGAAGCCCTTTCTCCAAGTTTCAAATCAGAGCGCCTGGAGAAAAAAAGAGTGGTCTCCGTTTAAGGCTGTTCTTGCAGCCTCCTCTGGCGTTCAGTCATTTTCTTGGAGCGGTTGCTATGACAGAGAGAAGACGCTGCCAAGACTAGAAATGGGAAATGCGATTGGGGTCTTCCCACCAGGTCTACCCCTGTCAGAGCAAGTCCTCGTCTTTATACCCCCTACGGCCTCCATTTCATAGAACCGTAGAATCATAAAATGGCTTGGGTTCGAAGGGACCTTAAAGATCATCTAGTTCCAACTCCTCTGCCATGGGCAGGGATACCTCCCACTAGATCAGGTTGCTCCAAGCCCCATCCAACCGGGCCTTGACCACTTCCAGGGAGGGGGCAGCCACAACTTCTCTGGGCAACCTCTTCAAGTGTCTCTCCACCCTCACCGTAAACAATTTCTTCCTTCTATCTCATCTACATCTTCCCTCTTTCAGTTCAAAACTGTTACCCCTCGTCCTATCACTACACCCCCTGATAAATAGTCCCTCCCCATCTTTCCTGTAGGAATTTCCTCTAAGTAGTCTTCTCTACTTTAGCCAGCTTCCGAGAGCAGACAAGTAGCAGTTTACACCAGGGCAGGAGCCTAAAGCCCAGCTAGGAGAGAGAAAGGCTGACGTGGGGTAGTTCACATTTGACAGCACTGAATAATGCAGGTAGTAATTGTCCCCTGTGACAGAAAGAGAAACACTCCGGAGGACGAGAAGAAAAACAGCAAAGCCGGGAAAAGGAAACGTATTCTGAACACATTTTAGATCTTGTTATTACCTGACATAAAACAGTAAATAGGCTTGCTGCCTGAGAACTGTATTGATGCCACAACCATCCACAGACGTATCATTCATCTCGTACCACAGTCCATTGCTGGCCTGTAAAAAAAGGCAACGATATCTGGAGAGGAACTGCATGGTTTCTCAATGATAACACAGGCAGAAAGCAACAGAACCAAGAGTACGCGAAAACAAATCCAATGCAGCTGGTGAGGAGACCTTCTCCCCAAAGCCCTGGCTGCCAGTAACGCTGCTGTGAAAGTGTGTCTTCCCCAGCACACGTTTTTCCCCTGCTAGGAAGGAAGTTGCTCTTTACCTTTGTGTAGCAGAAATAGTGTCCTGCATGACAGCCGTCACCGCTATGCACCAGGACAGCATATAAGGCGTAGAGGAGCGGTTCTCCAGCTGCCTGAGATGTGTATGGCCGAAGATCCAAGTACTCGGGATACTCCACCACCTACGGGGAGACCAAGAGGGCTCAGACATGATCCTGAAATACCACATGAAATAGCCTTCAACATGTAATGGTTTGGGTGGCAGGAAACTGTTCTCAGCCAAAGCAGCTCTGTCGGAGGGGAGTACATGCTTGTCTTCCCACGGGACCTCTCCTCTCCCCTCCCCAGAAGGGAACACAAAAAACTCAACATGAACAGCTTGTGAAAGAGCGTGCTGCTTTGGGAAATATCCTGCTCCGGGAAGAGAAGGTTGCGCTCCAATTGCGTACACACCTTGCTGATCTTCCTGCCGGTGAAATCTTCAAACCTTTTCAGACACACCGTGAGAACCCTGGGCACGCGATGGATTGTAAACCCCTTGGAGGCGGCAACCATCTTGTCACACCTTGAAACCAAGCACAGAGCCAAGTGCTGAAATGCACCCTTTTTGCCACCCAGAAAGCCAGACAAGCTTTCATGTCTCGCACATCCTTACCCTATTTTAAGGCTCTTCACTTGCATCAGGACATATTAAACAAAACAGCTGCGTGTCATTATTGTGCGTTGAACATATGTGAAAAGATGACTTATGCTCGATGACATGCAGCACCTTCACGCAGGATCTACTCTGAATATGTCGATGGTAATCATCTTACTTGCTACATTTAAAGCAGTTGTCGCCGTCCAGCTGCTCGGGTTTCACAAAGTCCTCCAGAGCTGCGGTGACAGATGAGGCTGCCTGGAGGAGTGAGAAAGGAGAGCACTGAGCTCGGGGAAAGGCCCTCGCCCAAACCCTTCCTAGGAGCTGACAAGGCAGCCCAGGTACCTGAGGCTGAGGAGACCCACTGTGAACCCGCAAGCAGTGTCCAGAAGGAGGCAGAAAGCGGGTATTATGCTGAACATTTCCCTCATTGCCCAGGGATTCCTGGGGCAATCAAGAGCTACCTCCCTGTGGCACCGCACAGTTCAGCTACCGATGGTGTGCAGGGTCACCAATAATGAAACCACTACAACCCATCAGCCTGGGAGCCAGGCGGGTGTTGAGGCAGGGCAGAGGGAAGAAGGATGAGAGTACGTCGAGGGTGCGGAGAGGATAATGCGTGCTTGTCCAGCTTAAAGCCAGCACCTACAGGGAGACCGCTGCCATGGCCTCCCCAGAAGGACACAGTCCGTTCCACCTCCCGCCCACCACTCAGCTCTCTTTTGTTTACAGTATGTGTTTTTCCGCCAGCTGTGTTTATTCTGGAAAGCTACAGGGGCCTTGGGACGTCTTCAATCACAGTTACAAACCCTCTTACTTTTATATCCAAAGGGACATCCAGGAAGGCCTCATAGGAATCGGAAACCGCTTTGCAGCTCAAGCATGTGACTGGAAGGCAAATGGAAATGCTCAGCGATAAGGGAAGTCGACCGGCTGTGCCGGTTTACGTCCTCCATACCTACGACGCCAGTCACACGACCAGCTGTTTATCACAGGCAGACAGAAGGGCACGCACAATTCCAAGGAGAGCAATAGTCATGGGAAAGTACCTCTGGATCTCAGAAAGCCCCCAAATATCTGATGGACGATGGTAGTTGCTTGAGAAGAGATGTCCAAGCTGGAAACAAACGGTAGTTGGAGCTCAGAAGTAGGGCAGAGAGTTGCCTCCTCCAAGAGTTTTGCTTTGTCTGAAAACCCTGCGTGTAGGGTTTCCTTGATGGGAGTACCTCAAGGAGTCCAAAGGGCTCTGGAACATGGAAAAGGTAATTTGCTCGTGCTTACTTGCTGCTTCCACTCAGACAAGCTCTCTGCATGGCATCGACAGTGTAGCGTAAGAACTCATGGGCGTCTTCCTGCATGCCATGCTGGAAATGTTCTCCTATTCCTAAGAAAGAAGAGGTTAATAGCTCTCCCCTACAAGAAGGGAAGAAAACCTGTAAAAGCACCTGGAATGACTTACGTGTGAGGACACGGACGACAGCCCAAGGCTGGATGGCACTGGCTGAATCCGTTAACAACAGGACCTTGTTAACGTGCGCTTCCATTACGCACATCATGCAGAAGCCTTGCTGACGACCTAAAGAGGGAGGGAAGGAAGCTTCTCAGGTGAGCAAAATATCCCTAGCCACGGGAAACCTCATGGAGATCTTGAAGTTATAAGAACAGTCTCCACTCCTCTTCTCCCAAGGTGCCAGCGTCCCAACAAGCCCGGGACATTTTAGTGCATAGAAAACTTTCTTCAGAGACATGCTAAACTGACAGAAGTTTTCTGTGCAACAATCAAAGAGAGTTTAACTTGCAGGAGTAGGGACCGAGACCTGGGGCTAGAACGAGGTGCCTTTCTGAAGATGAGCACACCTAGACACAACAAGCAGCTCCTAGGCTTGAGTGTTCAAAGAACACCAACTCGGGGGGTTGACAACGAAGGGCTGCTTTTCTCCTAAATCAAATTCCAGATGCTGGGAATCCTCGGGACGTGCCCAGCTGACGTGCAAGGAGATGTTCATAAACGGACTCACAGGACCGGCTGTGCTCCCGAGAGAGCAGGTAGTTGGCCAGAGGGGGTGTGTACGTCAGGCACTGCAGGACGGAGTTGAGGAAGCACGTATTGCCCAGGTTGTGGAGTCCCGCTCCAGGTCTCTGTCTTTGCTGCCAGGCCATGCAAATCTTCTCCGGGGGAAAGAGGATCCTTTGTGGCGGAGCCATTCCCTCGGCAAAGACTGCAGGGAAATGACATTTGAAAAGAGAGGAGACGATATTGTTGCACGAAAGCCTATTTAAAAGTCACGTTGTCTACAGGAGCGCGCAGAAGAACCAGCTCCAACCTCCAACACAGAAACATCGGAGGAAGCCTAACACTGCCGTTGGCAATGACTGGTCAGGAAGCGGTTTTGGAAAATAGTCTGTTCCCCCGCTTCCTTTGCCGAAAGGCCAATGAACCCACACTGATTTCTGTGCCTTGGGCTACCTTCCTTTCCCCCTAGAGTCATGAATTGGATTATCATCTGTCAAAGTCTTGTACATAGTGGCAGAGGAGTCATAAAATGCGTTTTCCTGTGTCTGATCGAAAACACCTGGGTAAGTCTGGCTGCTACCAGGAAACGCCCCAGCATTCACTCGAGGTTGTCAGCACATCAACATTCAGGGATGGAGCACCAGCCACGTCCGTTGCCTTTGGGGATTCACAAAGTCCAAGCCTGCTGGTGAAGTCGTTACTCACAGGAGTCGTTCCCCATTGCGGCCATCGCTCCTCTCAGGAACAGAGGGGACAGGTTTGGATGACAAAGGATGTCAGGACACGCTCCAGAAAGAGATCAGTGCCAATCCCGTCACCTGATGGCAAAGAAATAGTTGTAGCTCAACAAAATGATTAAAAAAACCCCAAACACAACCCGCAGAACAGCATCCACCATCCAAAGTGTTTCAGTGGTACTGAAACTGGAGCGGAACCGCTGCAGAGCTGCAGGCTGATGGCCCTAGCGTCCCTGTCACAGGACTCCAATTGACAGCAATTACCAAGGCCCTTTTGAAAGACTGCTTTGCGTGTCAACTTCTCTGAAGAGGACCTGCTGCTGATCTGTGGCCAGCGTTAGCGGCAGAGCCCTCTGGCTCTCCAGCTCACATCTTCCCACCTTGTATGCAGGGGTGACCCGCTTTCGGCCGCTACTTTAACGGCTGCCTTTGCTGTGCTCCTTTTCTGTCTGCCTTCCTACCACGTCAGTCAGGGTGGGCTTCTTGTCATTCTAGGCTGAGCCCAAGGCC
The DNA here is from genome assembly GCA_027474245.1 of Spheniscus humboldti. Classification (NCBI taxonomy): domain Eukaryota; kingdom Metazoa; phylum Chordata; class Aves; order Sphenisciformes; family Spheniscidae; genus Spheniscus; species Spheniscus humboldti. The sequence continues at coordinate 1,379,039 of CM049915.1, read as the reverse complement.
TCCGACTACACTACCACCCCCGCTACTTACCTATCCTAGGATATGGAAAAGAAATAAGAATTCGCAAATAGGAACTCTACCCACAGCGCATATCTGGCCAGCCTACAGAGGTGTAAATAGCTCAGCCTAGAGCTCGGAAGGTAGAGACCCGCCTATACTTTTATCCCAGTCTACCTACTCTACGATCTGTCCTGAAAGTCAAATCAGAATTACCTTTGAAAGAGGATGGAAGTTGAGGGGAAGTGGGCAGTAAATGAGAAATGCTTGGAAAAAAGTAGGCACGCAAGTAGCAATGGAAGGAGCCGAGTTATCCCGAAGGCCAGCTCAGCCCAACTACCTTTCGCTGGCCCGCTTTTCAGGATCACAAGCCCCGGCCAGGTGAGGTCACAAGCGCCGGGCGGGTGCCACATCCCTGCCCCTTTGTGACACGGGCCTGCACGGGGATGTGTCCCCTTGAGGCCACACGGCTGCCACAGCTTGGGCACCTCCCACACACCAGCAGCTGGCAAAGGGCTCCTCATCTGCCAGCAGAGCTCCCACTTCTTCCTGGAGCCGCACCAGCCAGATGAATAAAACCTGCCCAGGGCTGTAAGCGTGCCTGTTCAGAGCTTTGGCTGGCACATTTGGCTTGCTGAGGGTTTCTTTTCCACTTTTCCCAGGTACAGGACTGCATCCATGAGACTCGTGTAGCAAAGCACCTGGTCTCTTACAGGTTCATAGTCCATACCACATGGTGTCGCGCTCAGCAATAAAAGCTGGGGGAAGAAAAAGAAAGGGGAGATGTTCGGAGTGATGGCGTTTTGTCTTCCCAAGTCACCGTTGGACGTGATGGAGCCCTGCTTTCCTGGAGATGGCTGAACACCTGCCTGCCAATGGGAAGTGGTGAATGAATTCCCTATTTTGCTTGGCTTGCGTGCGCGGCTTTTGCTTTAATTATTAAAGTGTCTTTATCTCAACCCATGAGTTTCCTCACTTTTACCCTTCTGATTCTCTCCCCTATCCCACCGGGGGGTGGGGGGTGGCGTGGGGGGGAGTGAGTGAGCGTCTGTGTGGTGCTGAGCTGCCTCCTGGGGTTAAACCACGACACGGGGTCAGGGCTCAGGAGCTGGCAGCGCCCGATGCTACCCAGGGAAGCAGAGGACCCTGGCAGCTGGATGTCGAGCAGGGTGTGCCTTTGCTGCCCGCTCCTCACTCACACACTTCAGCTACAGCTCTTGTGCTTGGGCAGCGTGACGTTCATGGCCCTTCACAACATGCCACAGCAGGCGGGCTTGGTCAGGTGAACGTGGCTGAAGAATGCCTGAGCCCCGAGGGGCTCCTATTATGGAAGGCATCTTATCCATAAGGTGACCTGGCCAGAGTTTTTTTCTTATTTCACTTTTTATTAGTATCCCTATGAAGGTGCCTGTTGGAAAAAAAAAAAAAAAAGAAAGAAAAAAAGAAAGAAAGCAACATTGTGACCCACAACTGTTAACAGATACAAATTCCTTAATACGCTCCGGTTAATCTCTTATTATCTCAAACCCTTTGAGCCCCGCATTGGGCGCCAAAAAGGACTGTGGTGGTTTATCCTCAGTCGGCAACTGAGCACCACACAGCCACTCGCTCATTCCCCCCCGCCCACCAGTGGGGTGGGGGAGAGAATTGGAAGAGTAGAAGAGAGAAAAACTCATGTGTTGAGATAAAAACAGTTTAATAATTGAAATAAAATAATAACAACAAAATAATATTAAAAATAGTAATACTACAGAAAGCAAGCACAGTGCAATTGCACACCACCCGCTGACCGATGCCCAGCCAGTCCCTAAGCAGCAGTCCCCCCGGCCAGCTTTCCCCAGTTCACGTACTGAGCGTGACATCACATGGTATGGAATGTTTCTTTGGCCAGTTTGGCTGTGCCCCCCTCCCAGCTTCTCATGCTCCTGCAGCCTTCTCAGTTGGTAGAGCATGGGAAGCTGAGAAGTCCTTGACTAGTGTAAGCACTACCTAGCAACAACTAAACCATCGGTGCCTTATCATCTTTGCTCTCATCCTACATCCAAAACACAGCACTGTACCAGCTACTAGGAAGGGAATTAACTCTATCCCTGCCGAAACCAGGACACTGCCATTGATTAATGTTGCAATCATTTTATCCAGTGCTTTGTTAACTCTTCAAGGTTGGGGAGGTTCGACGTAAATGCTTGGCATGGCATCTAATCCCAAGGGAGATCAATCAGAAACATCCTGGATAAACCGGGCATCCTGGCTTGTATAAATCAGGCTGTTAGGAGATACCTGGTTTTATCAGCAAAACCACAGGAATTTGGCTGCAACAGCTGAAGCGTGAAACTAAAGGTGAAGGAGAGTTAATTCCAACAAGGGGAGATCACGACCACTGACTCACGGTCCACCGACTCATGAAACCTTCCCACCCAAAAGAAGAGAAAGACTGAGCATGCGGACTAATTAGCATAAGAGGCGAGAGAATCATTTAACCAATCGGAGGTAGAATAGAAATAGTGTGAAGTTTTGATAATCGGGGAGCTAGTCTTTTGTGGGCTACCACCTAGCTCCCTACTTTGCGCCAACTAGACTAAAAGAAATGGAAACACCTCGCCTCGGTGTGTAAATTTGTGTTGCGCACCGGGTGATGAGCCCACGTTCAGGGGCGGGGACACACAACATCTCTCCAGCCTGCCCAGGTGCCTCGGGATGGCAGCACAGCCCCCTGGACTAAGCGCCACTGCTCCCAGTCTGGTGTCATCGGCCAACTTGCTGAGGGTGCACTCTGCCCCATCATCCAGGCCATCAATTAAGGAAGATGTTAAACAGGATCGGACCCAGTACTGACCCCTGGGCCACACCGCTACTTACTTGCCTCGCACTAGACCTGGTGCCACTGAGCAGCACCCTCTGGGCCCGGCTGTTCAGCCCGTTTCAGTCCCGCTCGCTGTCGGCTCATCCAGCCCATTTCTGTTCGAGTGACTTGAACTCCGGATTTCAAAAGAAGAGATTGCAAGATGGGCATATGCAAGCACACAGCTTTCAAAATCCCAAGACATAAACCTCCCACACTGGGTATTTCCCCACACCTACAGAGAAGAAAACACCCCATGAATTATCTATGCAAGGCCAACAAGTGGTTTTAATTCTGGCTTGGGCTTTTCTGCCTGTTGGTACCAAAGGTGTGTTGTTTTTGCAAGGCGATCGCAACAGCTGAACAGGGATGAAAGCTCTTCCTCGAGGGGCTTGTGGGCAGGCGGGCTAGCCGGCAGAGCTGTCCAAGTCTCTGGAAGGTCTCTCTGAGCTCTTCCTGGCCAGAGGCAGTACTGGGAGGAGGGACAGTGCTGGTGCCCTTTGTGCAGTTTAGTCCCTGCTGGGGGCAGTTTTGGTGCTTCCTGGATTCTTCGTCCTCCTCCTCCTCCTCTCCGGCACTGCAGGAGCCACATGCCGTGCTCCTCCCCCATCCAGGGTCACAATCTGCAGAAATCATGGCCCCCTTGTGGGGATGTGCTCCGCTCTCTCTGCATTGGCAGGCTTTGCTCCTTGAGCAGCACTGGGTGTGGGAGCCGACTAGGAGCTGCCGTTGGAGGGCCCTGCAGCTGCGTCATCCCTGGGAGCGTGGTCACAACTTGAAGGACCAGTTCTCCTCCTCCCTGCTGAGTGGTCATAGTCCGTGGGGTCCACGAACCAGCTGCGGAGATCATTGCCCCACTGCGGGGATCTGCTCCGGGCCCTCTCCCTGGCACCGTTCCTCTGGCAGTGGGAAGAAGGGCTGAATCCGTGCTCGTCTTTACTGCTGTCTTCTTGCATGGTGTGCAGCACACCACACACGCAGCCGCTGTCATCTGGAGAGTCCTCCATGCGCACCGCCATATCCTGCAAAGAGAGAGTGAAAAGGTCCTGCCCTTTGCTCCTGAAAGGACCAGAAAAGTGGGGAACGCCCAGGAGCTCTGTGAGGGGACAGCTAAGGCGTCCCAAAGGCTCTCCCGGAGGGCTGCAAAGGCAGAAGGGCTAAAGGCAGACAAATGGGGTGGATCTAGGTGGGATGCTTTGAGAGGGAGCAGCGTTGTGGCTGTGAAGAAAGCTGCAGTGTGGGAGGGAAAAGGGAGTAATGCCAAGATCCCATAAAGAAATCCACTGTCCATCTGGTGCCCTGACCCAACTCCCCAGAGTTACCCTAGTCCTGCGAGGCAGACGCTGTGGTCCCACAGAACCCACCTGCTTGCTGTCAGCCCCCGACTGACTGAGGAAGGAATGGGCATATGATGGTGCCGGTGAGGAAGAAGCCCTTTCTCCAAGTTTCAAATCAGAGCGCCTGGAGAAAAAAAGAGTGGTCTCCGTTTAAGGCTGTTCTTGCAGCCTCCTCTGGCGTTCAGTCATTTTCTTGGAGCGGTTGCTATGACAGAGAGAAGACGCTGCCAAGACTAGAAATGGGAAATGCGATTGGGGTCTTCCCACCAGGTCTACCCCTGTCAGAGCAAGTCCTCGTCTTTATACCCCCTACGGCTTCCATTTCATAGAACCGTAGAATCATAAAATGGCTTGGGTTCAAAGGGACCTTAAAGATCATCTAGTTCCAACTCCTCTGCCATGGGCAGGGATACCTCCCACTAGATCAGGTTGCTCCAAGCCCCATCCAACCGGGCCTTGACCACTTCCAGGGAGGGGGCATCCACAACTTCTCTGGGCAACCTCTTCAAGTGTCTCTCCACCCTCACCGTAAACAATTTCTTCCTTCTATCTCATCTACATCTTCCCTCTTTCAGTTCAAAACTGTTACCCCTCGTCCTATCACTACACCCCCTGATAAATAGTCCCTCCCCATCTTTCCTGTAGGAATTTCCTCTAAGTAGTCTTCTCTACTTTAGCCAGCTTCCGAGAGCAGACAAGTAGCAGTTTACACCAGGGCAGGAGCCTAAAGCCCAGCTAGGAGAGAGAAAGGCTGACGTGGGGTAGTTCGCATTTGACAGCACTGAATAATGCAGGTAGTAATTGTCCCCTGTGACAGAAAGAGAAACACTCCGGAGGACGAGAAGAAAAACAGCAAAGCCGGGAAAAGGAAACGTATTCTGAACACATTTTAGATCTTGTTATTACCTGACATAAAACAGTAAATAGGCTTGCTGCCTGAGAACTGTATTGATGCCACGACCATCCACAGATGTATCATTCATCTCGTACCACAGTCCATTGCTGGCCTGTAAAAAAAGGCAACGATATCTGGAGAGGAACTGCATGGTTTCTCAATGATAACACAGGCAGAAAGCAACAGAACCAAGAGTACGCGAAAACAAATCCAATGCAGCTGGTGAGGAGACCTTCTCCCCCAAAGCCCTGGCTGCCAGTAACGCTGCTGTGAAAGTGTGTCTTCCCCAGCACACGTTTTTCCCCTGCTAGGAAGGAAGTTGCTCTTTACCTTTGTGTAGCAGAAATAGTGTCCTGCATGACAGCCGTCACCGCTATGCACCAGGACAGCATATAAGGCGTAGAGGAGCGGTTCTCCAGCTGCCTGAGATGTGTATGGCTGAAGATCCAAGTACTCGGGATACTCCACCACCTACGGGGAGACCAAGAGGGCTCAGACATGATCCTGAAATACCACATGAAATAGCCTTCAACATGTAATGGTTTGGGTGGCAGGAAACTGTTCTCAGCCAAAGCAGCTCTGTCGGAGGGGAGTACATGCTTGTCTTCCCACGGGAACTCTCCTCTCCCCTCCCCAGAAGGGAACACAAAAAACTCAACATGAACAGCTTGTGAAAGAGCGTGCTGCTTTGGGAAATCTCCTGCTCCGGGAAGAGAAGGTTGCGCTCCAATTGCGTACACACCTTGCTGATCTTCCCGCCGGTGAAATCTTCAAACCTTTTCAGACACACCGTGAGAACCCTGGGCACGCGATGGATTGTAAACCCCTTGGAGGCGGCAACCATCTTGTCACACCTTGAAACCAAGCACAGAGCCAAGTGCTGAAATGCACCCTTTTTGCCACCCAGAAAGCCAGACAAGCTTTCATGTCTCGCACATCCTTACCCTATTTTAAGGCTCTTCACTTGCATCAGGACATATTAAACAAAACAGCTGCGTGTCATTATTGTGCGTTGAACATATGTGAAAAGATGACTTATGCTCGATGACATGCAGCACCTTCACGCAGGATCTACTCTGAATATGTCGATGGTAATCATCTTACTTGCTACATTTAAAGCAGTTGTCACCGTCCAGCTGCTCGGGTTTCACAAAGTCCTCCAGAGCTGCGGTGACAGATGAGGCTGCCTGGAGGAGTGAGAAAGGAGAGCACTGAGCTCGGGGAAAGGCCCTCGCCCAAACCCTTCCTAGGAGCTGACAAGGCAGCCCAGGTACCTGAGGCTGAGGAGACCCACTGTGAGCCCGCAAGCAGTGTCCAGAAGGAGGCAGAAAGCGGGTATTATGCTGAACATTTCCCTCATTGCCCAGGGATTCCTGGGGCAATCAAGAGCTACCTCCCTGTGGCACCGCACAGTTCAGCTACCGATGGTGTGCAGGGTCACCAATAATGAAACCAATACAACCCATCAGCCTGGGAGCCAGGCGGGTGTTGAGGCAGGGCAGAGGGAAGAAGGATGAGAGTACGTCGAGGGTGCGGAGAGGATAATGCGTGCTTGTCCAGCTTAAAGCCAGCACCTACAGGGAGACCGCTGCCATGGCCTCCCCAGAAGGACACAGTCCGTTCCACCTCCCGCCCACCACTCAGCTCTCTTTTGTTTACAGTATGTGTTTTTCCGCCAGCTGTGTTTATTCTGGAAAGCTACAGGGGCCTTGGGACGTCTTCAATCACAGTTACAAACCCTCTTACTTTTATATCCAAAGGGACATCCAGGAAGGCCTCATAGGAATCGGAAACCGCTTTGCAGCTCAAGCATGTGACTGGAAGGCAAATGGAAATGCTCAGCGATAAGGGAAGTCGACCGGCTGTGCCGGTTTACGTCCTCCATACCTACGACGCCAGTCACACGACCAGCTGTTTATCACAGGCAGACAGAAGGGCACGCACAATTCCAAGGAGAGCAATAGTCATGGGAAAGTACCTCTGGATCTCAGAAAGCCCCCAAATATCTGATGGATGATGGTAGTTGCTTGAGAAGAGATGTCCAAGCTGGAAACAAACGGTAGTTGGAGCTCAGAAGTAGGGCAGAGAGTTGCCTCCTCCAAGAGTTTTGCTTTGTCTGAAAACCCTGCGTGTAGGGTTTCCTTGATGGGAGTACCTCAAGGAGTCCAAAGGGCTCTGGAACATGGAAAAGGTAATTTGCTCGTGCTTACTTGCTGCTTCCACTCAGACAAGCTCTCTGCATGGCATCGACAGTGTAGCGTAAGAACTCATGGGCGTCTTCCTGCATGCCATGCTGGAAATGTTCTCCTATTCCTAAGAAAGAAGAGGTTAATAGCTCTCCCCTACAAGAAGGGAAGAAAACCTGTAAAAGCACCTGAAATGACTTACGTGTGAGGACACAGACGACAGCCCAAGGCTGGATGGCACTGGCTGAATCCGTTAACAACAGGACCTTGTTAACGTGCGCTTCCATTACGCACATCATGCAGAAGCCTTGCTGACGACCTAAAGAGGGAGGGAAGGAAGCTTCTCAGGTGAGCAAAATATCCCTAGCCATGGGAAACCTCATGGAGATCTTGAAGTTATAAGAACAGTCTCCAATCCTCTTCTCCCAGAGGAGGTGCCAGCATCCCAACAAAGCCAGGACATTTTATTGCATAGAAAACTTTCTTCAGAGAGGTGCTAAACTGACAGAAGTTTTCTGTGCAGCAAGCAAAGAGAGTTTAACTTGCAGGAGTAGGGACCGAGACCTGGGGCTAGAACGAGGTGCCTTTCTGAAGATGAGCACACCTAGACACAACAAGCAGCTCCTAGGCTTGAGTGTTCAAAGAACACCAACTCGGGGGGTTGACAACGAAGGGCTGCTTTTCTCCTAAATCAAATTCCAGATGCTGGGAATCCTCGGGACGTGCCCAGCTGACGTGCAAGGAGATGTTCATAAACGGACTCACAGGACCGGCTGTGCTCCCGAGAGAGCAGGTAGTTGGCCAGAGGGGGTGTGTACGTCAGGCACTGCAGGACGGAGTTGAGGAAGCACGTATTGCCCAGGTTGTGGAGTCCCGCTCCAGGTCTCTGTCTTTGCTGCCAGGCCATGCAAATCTTCTCCGGGGGAAAGAGGATCCTTTGTGGCGGAGCCATTCCCTCGGCAAAGACTGCAGGGAAATGACATTTGAAAAGAGAGGAGACGATATTGTTGCACGAAAGCCTATTTAAAAGTCACGTTGTCTACAGGAGCGCGCAGAAGAACCAGCTCCAACCTCCAACACAGAAACATCGGAGGAAGCCTAACACTGCCGTTGGCAATGACTGGTCAGGAAGCGGTTTTGGAAAATAGTCTGTTCCCCCGCTTCCTTTGCCGAAAGGCCAATGAACCCACACTGATTTCTGTGCCTTGGGCTACCTTCCTTTCCCCCTAGAGTCATGAATTGGATTATCATCTGTCAAAGTCTTGTACATAGTGGCAGAGGAGTCATAAAATGCGTTTTCCTGTGTCTGATCGAAAACACCTGGGTAAGTCTGGCTGCTACCAGGAAACGCCCCAGCATTCACTCGAGGTTGTCAGCACATCAACATTCAGGGATGGAGCACCAGCCACGTCCGTTGCCTTTGGGGATTCACAAAGTCCAAGCCTGCTGGTGAAGTCGTTACTCACAGGAGTCGTTCCCCATTGCGGCCATCGCTCCTCTCAGGAACAGAGGGGACAGGTTTGGATGACAAAGGATGTCAGGACACGCTCCAGAAAGAGATCAGTGCCAATCCCGTCACCTGATGGCAAAGAAATAGTTGTAGCTCAACAAAATGATTAAAAAAACCCCAAACACAACCCGCAGAACAGCATCCACCATCCAAAGTGTTTCAGTGGTACTGAAACTGGAGCGGAACCGCTGCAGAGCTGCAGGCTGATGGCCCTAGCGTCCCTGTCACAGGACTCCAATTGACAGCAATTACCAAGGCCCTTTTGAAAGACTGCTTTGCGTGTCAACTTCTCTGAAGAGGACCTGCTGCTGATCTGTGGCCAGCGTTAGCGGCAGAGCCCTCTGGCTCTCCAGCTCACATCTTCCCACCTTGTATGCAGGGGTGACCCGCTTTCGGCCGCTACTTTAACGGCTGCCTTTGCTGTGCTCCTTTTCTGTCTGCCTTCCTACCACGTCAGTCAGGGTGGGCTTCTTGTCATTCTAGGCTGAGCCCAAGGCCTCCGACTACACTACCACCCCCGCTACTTACCTATCCTAGGATATGGAAAAGAAATAAGAATTAGCAAATAGGAACTCTACCCACAGCGCATATCTGGCCAGCCTACAGAGGTGTAAATAGCTCAGCCTAGAGCTCGGAAGGTAGAGACCCGCCTATACTTTTATCCCAGTCTACCTACTCTACGATCTGTCCTGAAAGTCAAATCAGAATTACCTTTGAAAGAGGATGGAAGTTGAGGGGAAGTGGGCAGTAAATGAGAAATGCTTGGAAAAAAGTAGGCACGCAAGTAGCAATGGAAGGAGCCGAGTTATCCCGAAGGCCAGCTCAGCCCAACTACCTTTCGCTGGCCCGCTTTTCAGGATCCCAAGCCCCGGCCAGGTGAGGTCACAAGCGCCGGGCGGGTGCCACATCCCTGCCCCTTTGTGACACGGGCCTGCACGGGGATGTGTCCCCTTGAGGCCACACGGCTGCCACAGCTTGGGCACCTCCCACACACCAGCAGCTGGCAAAGGGCTCCTCATCTGCCAGCAGAGCTCCCACTTCTTCCTGGAGCCGCACCAGCCAGATGAATAAAACCTGCCCAGGGCCGTAAGCGTGCCTGTTCAGAGCTTTGGCTGGCACATTTGGCTTGCTGAGGGTTTCTTTTCCACTTTTCCCAGGTACAGGACTGCATCCATGAGACTCGTGTAGCAAAGCACCTGGTCTCTTACAGGTTCATAGTCCATACCACATGGTGTCGCGCTCAGCAATAAAAGCTGGGGGAAGAAAAAGAAAGGGGAGACGTTCGGAGTGATGGCGTTTTGTCTTCCCAAGTCACCGTTGGACGTGATGGAGCCCTGCTTTCCTGGAGATGGCTGAACACCTGCCTGCCAATGGGAAGTGGTGAATGAATTCCCTATTTTGCTTGGCTTGCGTGCGCGGCTTTTGCTTTAATTATTAAAGTGTCTTTATCTCAACCCATGAGTTTCCTCACTTTTACCCTTCTGATTCTCTCCCCTATCCCACCGGGGGGTGGGGGGTGGCGTGGGGGGGAGTGAGTGAGCGTCTGTGTGGTGCTGAGCTGCCTCCTGGGGTTAAACCACGACACGGGGTCAGGGCTCAGGAGCTGGCAGCGCCCGATGCTACCCAGGGAAGCAGAGGACCCTGGCAGCTGGATGTCGAGCAGGGTGTGCCTTTGCTGCCCGCTCCTCACTCGCACACCTCAGCTACAGCTCTTGTGCTTGGGCAGCGTGACGTTCATGGCCCTTGACAACATGCCACAGCAGGCGGGCTTGGTCAGGTGAACGTGGCTGAAGAATGCCTGAGCCCCGAGGGGCTCCTTTTATGGAAGGCATCTTATCCATAAGGTGACCTGGCCAGAGTTTTTTTCTTATTTCACTTTTTATTAGTATCCCTATGAAGGTGCCTGTTGAAAAAAAAAAAAAAAAAAAAGAAAAAAAAAAGGAAAGATTAAAAAAACTATATATATTTTGTTGTTATTATTAGTAAAGGCAACAAGGAGCCTGACCAGAACCAGCTGCCAGGGCTTCCAGGCTGTAGGAAGCTATGTCAGACCTGTGCAGACTGTGTCTGTCCTCATTCGACATTATGGACATTGGGAACGCCAACTTAGGAAGCTATCGTCAGACGTGATACATTGCCCATCGCTGTGGTATCTGACAATGCTTTAACTGAGGGAAACAAAAAAGGAAATGCTCTAACTTTGCTATCGTTTTTTACTCCAAAAGCTGTTGCAACGATCCAAAGCTTGATGCTTTGGGATCATCTCTCTTCTACAAGAATCAATACTCTCTAGGTGCATTTCAAACACACGTTGGGTCACCTGAGGAAGGTCTTCCTGGCCAAGAAGTTTTGTCACCTCTGTAGCTCTCTGCAAGTTCAGAGCACAGAAGGAGACCCAACTAGTCTGTGATGCTCCCGCCAGGCACCACAAACTGTTCACTGGCACCGCTGGAAACCAACGACTTTGCTAAACACAGGAGGGACTGTGCAGCCGAGGAGAGGATCTGCCTCTTGGCCGTCACTGCCTGCTCCTTTGCAGCACCCTAACGTTTCACTGCAGCACGTCAGCACCGCCTCCAATGCCGTGGGGACCGAGCACAGAGGAGTGATCCGCAACAGGGCAGCAGGAGGGGGCTGCTCTTTAGCCCTCTTTCAACAAACCTCCTTTCCACCTCTTTGGCCTGGTTTGCAGGTGCTGCTCTTGATCTCAGTGTGCTCACAGGAGACGGATCATCAGCGCCTGATGAGATGTGGTAGCCTGTGGGCTGCCTGATCCGCCTTACGTCTTCTCTCTCTTTGATGACCTTGTCTCCTGGCTGCAGCAGGGCTGCTGGCAAAGCGCACAGTGAAAAGACAACACTCATGCCTCGCCCTGCTCAGCGATGGGGTAAGGACCGCAGATGCTGAATACAGTCACCAAAGAAAACTCTTCTGCTCTCCTGCTGCCCCCAGCCTGTCCCCCTGCTGTCCCTCCCCATCCAATCCAGGTCACCAGTGGCCTCCAGCCTAACCTGGTATTTGGGCCCTGCATTGCTGCCATCCCAGCAATGGGCTGCTCATGGCCATGCCTCGGGCTGTGGCTCTGCCGTTCCCCGGCTTGGTCCCAGCTTTCAGCCTCAGGAACATCCATCCGCGGGAGATGTCCGCTCAGGAAGACAGGAGCATTCCTGCTCTAGCCCTGCAGTGCTCTCCTTGGGCAAACCCACGTCCACGACACACAGCCCCAGCCCGCAGCCCAGGGGAACAGGCGGGGCAGCGCTCGTGCAGCCTCTCACTGGCCAGTGAGCTCTTCTCCACGAGATGTACAAACGATCATTTTTTTCCTCCAGTGCTTTCATGTGGGCTGCTTCTGTGCACAGTAGAGATCTCCCAGTAAGAAATCCCCAAAGGACCATATGTTTGTCCATCCGCTCCCTGAGGGGTGTTGCACATGGCCTGGAAAATGGTATTTTGAGAGCTTCCAGGTGCCAGCCAACAGGTCACCCAAGGCCCCTCTGCAGCTTTGGAAATCTCCACCCGCGTTTGGGTCCCACGTCATGACGTGACCCCCTTCCAGTCACTGCAGGTCACTGAGAAAGAAGTAGATCACAACATCTAATGGAAACGTGCTTGATTACAGCTGTGCCTGTAGGCCATGGCTACCCGACCTCTCAGCCGGATCTTGTCCAGGAGCCTCAGGGCGTTCCCACAGGTACGTCACTTGAATGAATGAGCTTTCAGGTTTTAATATTCTGTTCATATGAAATTTTACGTAGTATTTTCTTGGCCAATGCTCAGACACGCAGAAGAGCAGAGAGGGAATGGGTCGGGCTCAGTGATGTGCCCTGGGACACTTTGCCTTGCCAGACTCTCCGAGCCTGCGCTGATTCCAGTGCCTGCTGCAAAGCCAGCAGGCTTGTTGGGGTTGAGTTTAGAGACGGTGTGAGCTCCAGGGAGCCCTTTCTCCCGACAGCTCCATGCGTGGTTTGTTTTGGATCAGCATGGTCCAGGCACCCAGTAACTGTCTGCACGATGCTCCTGAGGGGAAGGGAGAGACGAGTGCCATGGAGCAATCCTGCGTTTGGAATGCATTCACTGCTGTTCAGATCTAAAGAAGTATGTTGAAATATTTCACGGGAGCTGCTCTGTTCTGCTTGTTTACAGACGTGGCTGGAGGCGACGGATATCCAGCTTCCCAGATGGGTTCCAGGGCTGACGCGCAGGGAGATCGCATGGGTACGTCATGGCTTTTTCCTTCCTTTGAGAGCTGCCAGCTCAAAGCCCAAATGGGAGTGAGGCATCTCTCGTGGGTGTGAGAATATAGACCTGTGTTGTGTGTGCCAAGTCGTTACGTGATCCCCTCCTATGTTCTGCTATTCAGTTATGGCGGTGTATATCGCAGTGTATGATGGAAACTTCTCATGGGTGTTTGGTTGCAGATGTGGCTCCAGCTCCAGCTCCTCGGCTGGATCCTGCGCTGGAGCTCCCCTGGCATCCCAGGGGTGAGTAGTCAGTCTTGACTGACTTCACAGACTAAGCACTCGTTTTCAATATTTTATGAGTGAGAAATTTAACTTAATACTTTCTGTGAAGGTCCTCAAAGAGCAAAGTATGAAGCCAAAATAGGGAAATCTTCCCAGCGGTCATCAGAAGTCCTCAAGGAAATCCTGAAAGACTTGGAGAAAGCAGCACATGGTGGGTATATACCCCTCTTAACCAGAAGACTTGGGAAGCTGAGATTTTAGACACATGTATGGACAAGCCGTAGCCAACACAAGCAGAAAGGGATCGATCAGAGCCTCGCTGCACTGACACTTGATTTCACGCCTTGCAGGTGCTGGCGAGCCACAGGGATAGTCCATAGTTTCTGCTGCCATTTGTGGTTCAAGCTGAGTCCCAGGGACAGCTGCTGCCCCAGTTATACCATTACTGGCCAGAGCTGTTCTGGGCAGACATTAGTATCCAGCTGGCAGGGACTGGTGGTGCTCATGCCTTGCTGACAGTCGCCAGAGGGGAGAGTGCCCTTGGGCGGCAGAGAGGATGCGCAGGCAGCTTGGGGTCGCTGAGACTGGCAGACTTTGCCAGGGCAGCAGGCCAGCTTCACAGCCTGGTCCAGCCCTGTTGTTCTCCTTGATGTTTGAGGACTCCCGGTGACACCTCGGGGTCAGGGACAGGTGAAAGCTGGACACCCAGCTTGAGGACGGACACCTAACCTGAAGGCAGCTAAAGCGAAGGGCTGTGAATTCAGTCTCGGGGGGTTTAGCTTTCTGTTTCTAGTTGTGTTTTAGATAAGTTGGCTGTGGTTTTCCTCTTGTTTTGGGGGACTGTGGGCTCTTCGCTGCCTTTGTGAAAGTGCCCAGAATATGGTTGCAAGAGCTTGGTGTTCAGTCCACTGTGTGTGTGCATCTGTTACCCTTCCTGTGTGGTGGAGTTGGCATGATGGGACGTGCTTCTCCAAAGGGCTCTTTCCCCAGCTGAATTGGCTGCAGCCTCTCCCTGTCCTTTCTGAAGGAAGTAATTTACCATCATCTTGCAGTTTGCCAAAAATGCACTAAGTGCGAACAAGAAGATCACATGCAATTTCCTGGTTTCCCAGCAGGTCAGGTTTTGCTGTCTACTGGTAAACTGGAAAGTGCCCTAGCTCTTTGATTTCTCTCCATGAATCACACATTGTTTGAACTAGTGATGAGGTGCACCCCCAAATGCCCAGGCTTTGTTTCTAAGTGTTATTAGTGTATTTTGCCTCCTGAAGATACCGTGTTCCTGGCGAGGAACAGTTACTTCTAATTAAACTGACCCTCTTTCTTTCTAAAGAGACGGACCATGAGACTGTGCAGAAGGAGGCCTTTCAGGAAGGAAGCAGTCACGCAGTGCCAGTCTCTGGTGAAAAAACAGGCGCAATTAAATCACAGGCATGCCAGGTAATTGCTGTCCCTCAGTCATCCAGTGCCATAAATAAAAATCACTGGGTGTCGGCAGGCTCTTCCCCTGCTGCCCGCTACTGTGCATTGTGTCAGCAGCCAAACTATTAGTAGAGAGCAAGTGTTCTAAAAGAAGCCAGGAACGGCTCTCTGAGGATGACTGTCGTCTCTGGGGTGTGGAGGTTATGGCCAGCAGCGTGCCAGAGAGATGGCCGTAACCCTCTGTGGATGTGGTGAAATGCTCACCTCCCACTACACCCAGTTCCCAGGAATTTCAGAACTCTGCCATTTGGGGAATGAGGCCATCTGAACCACGTTCAGTAGATGCTGGGAAATGTGACTCTTGATCGAATGTACCTCCCTCAGTTCCTGCATCCCAGAGCTTGCTGTGAGTCCCTGGAGGCCCTAGGCACAACAGAGGGGGATCCCTCCTGTGAACTGAGGTCCAAAGGGATGCACTGATGGATCAGGCACGGGCTTAGAGGGAACCTGCACCGTCCTTCTGCATCCTCTGTGCCTGAGCCCTGCTGAGGCTTTACCTTTCTCTGCTTCTTGGCAGTGCCGTCCAACCCTGGGGAAGCCCACCACGCCGGGATATATGAATTTTTTCACAAGAATCCAGGTACTGAGCAGTCTTGCAGGGGGCCATAAGTGGGAGACAGGTCCTGAAAACCAGAGGCATGCAAGCGGTGCCCATGCTGGAGAAAAAGCGAAGCGGGGGGAGAGCGAGGTTCCGGTGTCTCCTGAGAGGGCCTGACTCCATCGCTTCAGGGGGTGGGTGCTGGGCTGAGGACGGAGAGCTGGGGGTGGCACTCCCTGACGCAGGGATGCTTTTTGTCCGTGTTGCTCAAAGGAGCGATTGGTCAAACAGCTGCGCTCCCCCACGTGCTCTCCATCTGGCCTCAGGAGTTCTGTTCAGTGGGACAACTTGTCCCAAAGGGTCAGAGAGAGCCTCCGTGCAGCAGCACTAGCAAGCAAGCACTAGCAAATGTGAAGGGTGGCCAAGAAGGGGGAGCGAACCCATGACACTGGGAAAACTGGATTGCGGACGTCCCAGAGTGTAAGCAAAGCTGAGAGGAGAAAGAGAGGCTCCAGAGTGCCTTGATTTGCAGCGGCTTTGGGAGCTTCCTTTGTTTCTACTGAAACCAAGGAAATGTTGCAGCCCCGGGATGTTCACTGGGTCAGAGATGCAAACAAAGTGAGAAAGAACATTTCCTGGCAATGTCAGACCTCCTGTGAGATTACCAGTAGTGCACTGGACGCGCTAATGTGCAGAATTGTTCCTCCAGGAGTGGATGGCAAGAGAAACTCAAATGCGGTGGATCCTAAAGATTTCCAGAAGTACTGCATAGAAGGCGCCGTGGCGGTCTTGGGCTCCATGCTGCTTGGGATGGTATTGTGTTGTGGGATCTGTCTGTGGAGGAAGAGAAAACGGTGAGTTGGTGGGAGGTTTTTTTGCCAAACTTGTGTATGAGATGGCTGCTGTTAGCCATGAAGCATTTAGAGGTAGGGTATTCTGGAGTGCCGAGTTAGTTATTGGCCAGACTCGACTGAAGTTCCTGCTGTAGGATGTTTTAACTGGCCTCTCAATTCATGGGCATTCTTTCCTGAAACCCCTTCATACTGTGGCAGGTGTTAGTTAAAAGTGACCCTGCCTCGACATGAGCAGACCCAGCAACAGACATAGGCAGAGCAAGGTCAGAAGGTAAAAACAAGGGATGACGTTGCCATAGAAAGTGAGAATAGGGAGTGACATCTCCCTACCAGTGAACTTACCAGGAGAAACCACCCTGTTAGGTCATGCTGTAAATCCCAGATGTCCACCTCGGCCAAGGTGTCCCAGCAGCTCAGACCGTGGTGACGAACCTTCCCAGCTATCAGCTTTGCTTTGGAGAAAGAGAGTCAGTCTGTCCCATCTGCACCCCAACACTGCCAGCGTGCGTGTTCTCAGCACAGGCAGCGGTATCTCTTTGGATACGTATTCTGAAGAGAGGATGGAGAGCGCCTCACCGAACAGAGAGCTGAGGCTGTCACCTTGTCTGGTCAGGGATGGGCAGGGGAGCCGAGTGCTGGTCTCTGCCAGGCATGCTGAGAAAGGAGAACAGGAGGCTCTCTTGGCCCTGCAGTGCAGTGCCCAGCTTTGGTCCCCTCGGTCTGCCAGGGTCAGGTCCCCTTCCCGGCACATGCAGAGCAGGCAGGTCAGGATGGTCAGGGCTGAGAGGAGACAGGCCACGGGCAGGTGAGCAGAGCCCCAGCCGAGGGGTGCGGGGTGCCCCGTTTTCTGCACAAAGCTCTCTGGGCCCACAGCTCCCATGTGGAAGCCACGTGCCCGAACCCCACAGGGCACCCAGCG
The DNA here is from genome assembly GCA_027474245.1 of Spheniscus humboldti. Taxonomy (NCBI): domain Eukaryota; kingdom Metazoa; phylum Chordata; class Aves; order Sphenisciformes; family Spheniscidae; genus Spheniscus; species Spheniscus humboldti. Next base: position 1,362,019 of record CM049915.1, on the reverse strand, counting down.
CTGCCCCACACCTTTGCACCCGCCCAGCACCACAGCCATGGCGGGGCCTCAGCAGCCTTCTCTCTTCACAGGCGCCTCTCCGCAGCTTCGGGAGCCAGGCCCGACACCAGCAGCTGCCCCTAGCACCCGCACAGCTGTCCCACGCGCCCCAGCACCTCTGAGAGCCAGACCCGATGCCAGCAGCCACCGCCTGTGCCTGGAAAACCAGCCCGCCTGCCACGGAGCACCAGGGAACTGGTCCCCGGCAGCCTGGACAGTCGCCCGGCCCGTTCGCCCCCACCCCGGCCCCATGGCTGTCCATCTCAGCCAGCTGGCTGTTGCGGGTCCGGCCCAGTGACCTCCAGCCCCCGGAGGAACTGAAACCATCTCCCTGCGCCCCAAGCCCATTGCTGTGATCTTCCTGCAAGGGCTTGAGGTGGCCCCACCAGGATACGCGTTGGGGGTGCGATGACAGACTCCCCATGGACAGCCTCGGGGGTCCACCATTTATTGCTTTGAATTTGTCGATATTTACCTAGCAATAAATACAGAGCAATAGCACAATTGTCCAGGTCGTAACAGCAGCAAACCCAGGAATTCACCAATTCTGGGCTGAACTTCATATCGAGGCACAGAGGGACGTGAATGCCTGCGGCGCCAGCAGGCAGGGAGCTGGGCATTGGACCCACTGATCGTAAAACTGAGGGTTTGGACCATAAAAAGGAGGCTTTCAATGCTAGAATCAAAGCCTTGGACCCTAAAAATGAAGCTTTGAGCCCTAAAAGAGGGGTTGGACCCTAAAAACGAGGGTTTGGAAACTCAGGATGTGGCTTGCACCCTCAAAATGACTGGCTTTGGAGCCTGAAAATAAGGCTTTGGCAACTCAAAATGCAGCTTTGGACTCTAAAAAGGAGACTTTACAAACTGAAGTGGAGCCTTTGGACCACAAAACTGAGGCTTTGGGTCTTAAAATGAGGTTTTCTGCCACGAAAGTGAGGGTTTAGGCCCTAGAAATGAAAGTGTGTGTCCTAAAAATAGGATATTGTTAATAAAAGACAGGTTTGGACCCTATAAATAAGGCTGTAGACTCTAAAAATGAGGCTTTGGACCTTCAAAATCAGACTTGAGGCCTTAAAAATGATGCTCTGGGCCCTTCAAATGAGTCCTTGAACCTTACAAGCAGGGCTTGGAAATTGTAAATGAGAGTTTGGACCCTAAAAATTTGGCTTTCAACCCTAGAATCAAAGCTTTGTACTCTAAGAATGAGGCTGTGAGCCCTGAAAGAGGGGTTCGGACCATAAAAATGAGGGTTTGGACACTCAAGATGTGGCTTGGATCCTCCAAACGACTGGCTGGATCCTAAAAATGCCACTTTGGAGCCTGAAAGTGAGGCTTTGGCAACTCAAAATGCGGCTTTGGACTCTGAAAAGAAGACTTTGCAAACGGAAACGGAGCCTTTGGACCATAAAAATGAGGTTTTGGAACCTAGAGAGATATTTTGGGCCCTAAAATGAGCTTTGATCCCTAAGAGTGAGGCTTTGGGCTATAAAAATGTGGGTTTGGGCCCTAAAAATGAGGCTTGGGATCCTAAGATGAGGCTTTGGACCTTAAAAACGAGGCTTTGGGCCTTAAAATGAGCATTTGGACCATAAAATGAGGGGTTGGATCCTAAAAATGAGGCTTTGGGCCCTGAAGAAGAGAATTTGGGCTCTGTAATCACTTTTGCACCTTAAAACTGTCCCTCCTCATTAAGTTCAGTATAGAGTTACTCATCTGAAGGATTCGAGTCATGTGCCACAGGGAGAGCTCAGTCTCCCTCTTCTGCTGCTGCTGTATTTACTGATCTCCACTGACGTGGAGATATTGGCAGTTGCCTCGTGGTCATCCCCACATTGCCTTACAGAATTCAGGGTATCTGCTCAATTTCATGTTCAAATGCAGGGCCATAGAGCCACACGAGGAGCCAGGGCTGTCAAGGACAGCACAGGACCTACAGGAAAGCAATTCCCGTTCAGGGTGAGTGCGTGACAGACATCCCAGACGGCATCGCAGAGAGTGCGGTTTGGTGCCTGTGTGCCATATGCCAATGCCATCAGTCAGAGGCAGCAGCCATCGGATGCCATCGGAGAGGCGAGGTCTGTCCCTTCTCTACCCAATAGCTGCAGGCACTGCGTGAACACACAGCACATCACACTGGGGTCTTTACTCACTCCTTTGGTGATACAGTCAAGGAACACACCGATCATTTTCACAGCGTGCCTGCATGCATCTTGTCTTCAAGGACGACATCCTACAAGCACAGCAACGGTCCGTATCAAAATTCAATTGAAACTTGAAAGGAAATTCAAAGGCACCAAGATGAGCTTTAGGTACCTCAGGAACAGCTAAAGAAGAAGCAGAGATACTGTGGGACCACTGCTGAATTTAGACAGAGTAGGTGTAGGTAGATCTGAGATAGTGTATGTCCTCTTTGCCTCAGTTACCACCAGAGAGGTCTCCCAGGCCTCTGTGCTTTGAGGCAGGACTCAGGGCGGGAAAAACCAGCGGTGGATGGGGATCAAGCCAGGGGCTACTTGAGGAAACTACACCCTTACTGGTCCATGGGACCGTACCCACGTGTGCTGAGAGAGGTTTTCACCAGGAGGTGCTGGTCTGTTATGATCCCAGTAAGAAAGGCACTCCGACTCTGTGAGGTATCATTTAAAATGCTGTTCCTTAGTGCTAACACTGTAAGGAGAGAATCGTCTAGCTAATCTTACGTCCCTGTAGACGGTGGGAGCCCCGGGTGGTGGAGCATTGAATGGGCTTCCGACCCACACACGGCATGCCGTGCAGACCCCATCCATGAAAGAGTCTCCTGGTTTGGTCATTCAAGCTACTACAGGATTTTCTACAAGGAAGACAACACCATTTATCCTTTCTACAGTCAAACAGAAACACGGCTCTCATGAGAACTTCTTGCTGCACTGTTAGGTACAGGCAAAGCCAGGCAGGTGGCATAATAGCCAGCACAGAGCGGGCGCTGCCTTGCAGCAGCTCAGACAATGAGCTGCTGAGGTTGTCCTGCGGCCAAGGGATGTGTGCAGCACAGCACAGGCGTGAAGACCACACCGGGGTTGCAGCACAGAACAGCCCAGCACTAACTGCTCAGGTTTCCCTGTGAGAAGGCTGTCCTCCATCCTGCTGCAACAGCTGAGGTGCTGCGGCTCAAATGTGCACCGCCAGGAAGAGCTGTAGGTCCATTTGCTTGTCACAGAACTGTGACGTTTCTGCATTAAATGAGTAGAATACCAGAGCAGAGCACAGCAGAGCACAGCAGAGCACAGCAGAGCACAAACCAGAACAGAACAGTCCAGTTGGAAGGGGCCTACAATGATCATCTAGTCCAACTGCCTGACCACTTCAGGACTGACCAAAAGTTAAAGCATGTTCTTAAGGGCATTGTCCAAATGCCTCTTAAACACTGACAGGCTTGTGGCATCAACCACCTCTCCAGGAAGCCTGTTCCAGTGTTTGAACACCCTCTCGGTAAAGCAATGTTTCCTAATATCTGGTCTGAAGGTCCTTTGGCACAGCTTTGAACCATTCCCAGGCGTCCTGCCCCTGGATCCCAGGGAGACAAGATCAGCACCTCCCTCTCCACGTCCCCTCCTCAGGAAGCTGTAGAGAGCAGTGAGGTCACCCCTCAGCCTCCTCCTCTCCAACCAAGACAAGTCCAAAGTCTTCAGCCGCTCCTCAGAGGACATGTCTTCCAGCCCTTTCACCGGCTTTGTTGCCCTCCTCTGGACGCATCAAGGACCTTCACATCCTTCTTAATTTGTGGGGTGCAGAACTGCACACAGTACTCAAGGCGAGGCCGCACCAACGCTGAATACAGCAGGATAATCCCCTCTTGACCAGCTGGCTTTGCTGTGTTCAATGCACCCCAGGATGCAGTTTGCCCTCTTGGCTGCCTGGGCACACTGCTGGCTCCTGTTGAGCCTGCTGTCGACCAGCACGCCCAGACCCCTTTCTGCAGGACTGCTCTCCAGACACTTGTCTCCCAGGTTAGACTTGTGCCCGGTGTTGCTCCGTCCCACGTGCAGAATCCGTCATTTCAAATTGTTAAATTGTTCAATTGTTCAATTGTTCAATTTCATCCCATCAATTACATCCCAGCCCAGCTCGTCCCCAGATCTCTCCACCTCGTGGTTTAACCTCAGTCAGCAACTAAGCACCACGCAGCCGCTCGCTCACTCCCCCCCACCCGGTGGGATGGGGGAGAGAATTGGAAAAGAGCACGAGTGAAGAAAACTCGTGGGTTGAGATAAAAACAGTTTAATAAGTGAATTAAAATTATAATAATAATATGATAATAATAATAATACACAAAGCAAGTGATGCACAGTGCAATTGCTCACCACCCACCGACCGATGCCCAGCCAGTCCCCGAGCAGCGGCCCCCCCGGCCAGCTTTCCCCAGTTTTTGTACTGAGCATGACGTAACATGGTATGGAATGTCCCTTTGGCCAGTTTGGCTGTGCCCCCCTCCCAGCTTCTTGTGCACCTGCAGCTTTCTCAGTCGGTAGAGCATGGGAAGCTGAGAAGTCACTTCCTGACGCAGCTGGTAAGTGAGCCTACCAGGGGAGGTGCCTCACTTGATCTACTCTTTACAAACAGAGAAGGACTGGTGGGAGACGTGGTGGTCGGAGGCCGTCTTGGGCTTAGCGACCATGAAATGGTAGAATTCTCGATTCTCAGTGAAGTAAGGAGGGGGGGCAGCAAAACTGCAACCATGGATGTCCGGAGGGCGGACTTTGGCCTGTTCAGGACGCTGGTTGAGAGAGTCCCTTGGGAGACGGTCCTGAAGGGCAAAGGGGTCCAGGAAGGCTGGACGATCTTCAAGAAGGAAGTCTTAAAGGTGCAGGAGCAGGCTGTCCCTGTATGCCGTAAAAAGAATGGGTGGGGAAGGCGACCGGCCTGGCTGAACGGGGAGCTTTTGCAGGGACTCAGGAAAAAAAGGAGAGTTTACCGCTTGTGGAAGAAGGGGCAGGCGACCCAAGGAGAGTACAGGGATCTCGTTAGGTCGTGCAGAGAGGAAATGAGAAAGGCAAAAGCCCAGCTGGAACGCAATCTGGCCACTGTTGTTAAGGACAACAAAGAAAGTTTTTACAAATACATTAATGACAAGAAGAGAGCCAAGGAGACTTTCCATCCTTTATTGGATGCAGGGGGGAACATTGTCACCAAGGATAAGGAAAAGGCTGAGGTACTCAATGCCTTCTTTGCCTCAGTCTTCAACAGCCAGACCGGTTATCCTCAGGGTACTTGGCCTCCCGAGCTGGAAGACAGGGACAGCGAGCAGGATGAACCCCCCATAATCCAAGAGGAAGCAGTCAACGACCTGCTACGCCACCTGGATGCTCACAAGTCTATGGGGCCGGATGGGATCCATCCGAGAGTGCTGAGGGAGCTGGTGGAGGAGCTTGCCAAACCACTCTCCATCATCTATCAGCAGTCCTGGTTAACGGGGGAGGTCCCGGATGACTGGAGGCTTGCCAATGTGACGCCCATCTACAAGAAGGTCCGGAAGGAGGATCCGGGGAACTACAGGCCTGTCAGCCTGACCTCGGTGCCAGGGAAGATTATGGAGCGGTTCATCTTGAGGGCGCTCACAAGGCATGAGCGGGACAACCAGGGCATCAGGCCCAGCCAGCACGGGTTCACGAGAGGCAGGTCCTGCTTGACCAACCTGATCTCCTTCTATGACCAGGTGACCCGCCTAGTGGATGAGGGAAAGGCTGTGGATGTGGTCTACCTGGACTTCAGTAAGGCCTTTGACACCGTCTCCCACAGCATTCTCCTGGAGAAGCTGGCGGCTCACGGCTTAGACAGGTGGACTCTGCGCTGGGTCAAAAACTGGCTGGATGGCCGGGCCCAGAGAGTTGTGGTGAACGGAGTTCAATCCAGTTGGCGGCCGGTCACGAGCGGTGTTCCCCAGGGCTCAGTTTTGGGGCCGGTCTTGTTCAATATCTTTATCGATGATCTGGATGAGGGGATCGAGTGTACCCTCAGTAAGTTTGCAGACGACACCAAGTTGGGCGGGAGTGTTGATCTGCTCGAGGGTAGGAAGGCTCTGCAGAGGGACCTGGACAGGCTGGATCGATGGGCCGAGGCCAACTGTATGAGGTTCAACAAGGCCAAGTGCCGGGTCCTGCACTTTGGCCACAACAACCCCATGCAGCGCTACAGGCTTGGGGAAGAGTGGCTGGAAAGCTGCCTGTTGGAAAAGGACCTGGGGGTGTTGGTCGACAGCCGGCTGAATATGAGCCAGCAGTGTGCCCAGGCGGCCAAGAAGGCCAATGGCATCCTGGCCTGTATCAGAAACGGTGTGGCCAGCAGGAGTAGGGAAGTGATCGTGCCCCTGTACTCGGCTCTGGTGAGGCCGCACCTTGAATCCTGTGTTCAGTTTTGGGCCCCTCACTACAAGAAGGACATTGAGGTGTTAGAGTGTGTCCAGAGAAGGGCAACGAGGCTGGTGAAGGATCTAGAGAACAAGTCTTATGAAGAGCGGCTGAGGGAACTGGGGTTGTTTAGCCTGGAGAAAAGGAGGCTGAGGGGAGACCTCATCGCTCTCTACAACTACCTGAAAGGAGGTTGTAGTGAGGTGGGTGTCGGTCTCTTCTCCCAAGTAACAAGCGATAGGACGAGAGGAAATGGCCTCAAGTTGCGCCAGGGGAGGTTTAGATTGGACGTGAGGAAAAATTTCTTTACGGAGAGAGTGGTTAAACATTGGAACAGGCTGCCCAGGGAAGTGGTTGAGTCACCATCCCTGGAGGTATTTAAAAGATGTGTAGATGAGGCGCTTAGGGACATGGTTTAGTGGGCATGGTGGTCTTGGGTTGACGGTTGGACTCGATGATCTTAGAGGTCTTTTCCAACCTTAATGATTCTATGATTCTATGATAGCGGTACAGGTTGGCTTTTTGGTTCAGCCACAGGTCATGTCGCCAGGATCTGAATGGCCGCAGTGCCTGTCACTGGGGTCGGAGTGGCCGCAGTGCCTGTTGCTGGGGTCTGAGTGGCTGCAGTGCCTGTCACCGGGCTCGGAGTGGCCGCAGTGTCTGTTGCCACTGTTGTTCTTCCGTCTCCAAGGCAGCTATACCAAAAGCCCACGGGTACCCTTTTGGGTCCTTGAAATAAACTCTCCTGAGGTAGTCTATGCCAAGGATGCACGGAGCCTCTGGGCCAGTCACAATGGGGTGCTTCTGCCACCCATTCCCAGTTAGACTTACTTCAGCTTCCAATACAGTTAGCTGTTGGGATCCCCCCGACACCCCAGAAATACAGACGGGTTCTGCCCCTATAGAGCTTGACGGCATTAAGGTGCACTCTGTGCACTGGTGTCCACTAGAGCCTTATGCTCCTGTGGGTCCGATGTGCCAGGCCACCAAATCCACACAGTCCAGTAAACCCGGTTGTCCCTTTCCTCCCCCTGGCTGGAGGCAGGGCCCCTCTAGTCCTCATCACAGTATTTGTTTCTCATTATTGTACATACGAGTCAGAAGTTTCTTCATTAAGATCAGGAGTAAGATCAGCCCTTCTGCTCTGTCTGGGGAACTGCCCGCTGGAAACTGGAGCAGCAATTTTCCTGGAAGAACCCCCTTCTGTGATTGTTTTCCCTTGCAACTCACGTACCCGTGCCCCTAGGTCTGCGGTAGGCTTTCCATCCCACTTCCTCATGTCCTCTCCGTGGTCATGCAGGTAAAACCATAGGATGCCCCGTGGTGTGTACCCTTTATATTCTCTCTCTTGGGCAAAAGAACGCTGACTCCTAATAGCCGAGATACTGGTCCTCACAGGTGTGGAGTAGGACATATCCTCTCTGAGTTGCTGGAATTCCCGGGACAGTTTTTCGGACAGTTTCTCCACAGCCGAGACGAGGGATGAAGAGAGACTTTCTTCATATTGCCAGAGCTGACCAGCCAATTCATGCACCGTTTGTTCCTCTCTGTCTTTCCAGGTCATCACTGCCAATGAATTGGCATATGAAGATGGTGTGCTCCGTATAAACTTCCGCCACATGGGTCGTGTGCACTTGACTTCATCTGGATCTTTGGATAGTTGTTCATTGTTCAGGTCATCATAAATCACCTCCAGCACAGCTAATTCTCTCAGGAACTGGATACCCTTCTCCATGGTGATCCACTTGCCTGGGCGACATATGACATCTTCCTTGAAGGGATACCTTTCCTTCACGCTTGACAAGAGTCGCCTCCAAAGGCTGAGGACTTGTGTCCCTTTTCCAATCGCTTTGTCAATGCCCCCTTCCCTGGAAAGGGATCCCAGCTGCTTGGCTTCTTTACCCTCTAATTCCAGGCTACTGGCCCCATTATCCCAGCATCCGAGCAGCCAGGTGACAATATGCTCGCCTGGACGATGGCTGAAATCTTTTCGTGTATCTCACAGCTCACTCAGGGATAGAGCTCGCGTGGTTACTGCCTCTTTCATGAAGTCTTCCTCTTCTTCCTCCCCGAGCAGTTGCCAGACCTCCTCCTCCTATTCTCGTGAGGGCCCCTTCTCCAGGGTAGTCTGCCTCATCCACTTCTTCCTCTGGCTCCCTTTTAGACGAAGTTTCTTCCTCCCTTACTAAACGAGCCGACTTCCACTTCCAAGATGTCTTCTTGTGTAAAGGGGCGACTGATACCAGCACAGGTTGGCTTTTTGGTTCAGCCACAGGTCATGTCGCCGGGGTCGGAGTGGCCGCAGTGCCTGTCACCGGGGTCAGAGTGGCCGCAGTGTCTGTTGCCAGAGTCTGAGTAGCCACAGGGTGTGTCACGGGTCTGAGTGGCCACAGGGTGTGTCGCTGGGGTCGGAGTGGCCGCAGAGCATGTCGCCCATGTCTGAGTGGCCGCAGTGTGTGTCGTTTTACCATCAGATCCAGAGACCTTCTATTCCCTTTGAGGGTACTGAATGGTGTTGAACAGGGCTCGGTAGGCATGGGCCAGGCCCCAGCACGTTGCAATGATGTGCATCTCTCTGGAGTTGCCAGGGTGACAGCATATTTTGTCCAAAGGTTCTACTAACTTTTCAGGATTCTGCATTTGCTCAGGGGTGAAGTTCCAAAATACTGGGGGTGCCCATTGGCCTAGGTACTTGCCCATCTTGTCCCACACACCCTGCCACTCATAGCTATTTGGCTTTGGGGCAGATCTCTGAATGATATTCTTAAATTGCTCATTAACTTTAGACAAAGCCGAAACAGTATTCTGAAGAAGTACCAAGAGAAGTATCTTAACTACCCAAGGATGTTCAAAATACCGAAGAGTTACTGTAATGAAGGAGGAAACATCATAGAAGAAGGCAGTGACACTGCCATTCTGTATTTCCTCCGTAAAAATGCTCTCAGAGGAAGAACTGTAATTGCTAGTTGTCTCCACGAAATGGTATCTGTGGTACAGTAACGGCTTCATTGCGAAGCTTACATACCACACTAGCGTCAAGGTCAATGTTCTAAAAACAAACCTCACAAGCGAGACATCACTAATCACTGCAGACCACAGCAAACTGCAAAAACCAACACCAATCTTTAACATGTACAGCAAAAAAAAGAGCATGATGCAGATTATACAAATCAATATCAAGAACAGAGAAACCAACATTGTGACCCACCACTATTAATAGATATAAGTTCCTTAATACACTCCGGTTAATCTGTTATTATCTCAAACCCTTCGTGCCCCACGTTGGGCGCCAAAAAGGACTGTCGTGGTTTAACCTCAGTCAGCAACTAAGCACCACGCAGCCGCTCGCTCACTCCCCCCGCCCCCAGTGGGATGGGGGAGAGAATTGGAAAAGAGCACGAGTGAAGAAAACTCGTGGGTTGAGATAAAAACAGTTTAATAATTGAAATAAAATGATAATAATAATATGATAATAATAATAATACACAAAGCAAGTGATGCACAGTGCAATTGCTCGCCACCCGCCAACCGATGCCCAGCCAGTCCCCGAGCAGTGGTCCCCCCAGCCAGCTTTCCCCAGTTTATGTACTGAGCATGACGTCACATGGTATGGAATGTTTCTTTGGCAAGTTTGGCTGTGCCCCCCTCCCAGCTTCTCGTGCACCTGCAGCCTTCTCAGTCCGTAGAGCATGGGAAGCTGAGAATACCAAATGAAATAGCCTTCAGCACATAATGGTTTGGGTGGCAGGAAACTGTTCTCAGCCAAAGCAGCTCTGTCGGAGGGGAGTACATGCTTGTCTTCCCACGGGAACTCTCCTCTCCCCTCCCCAGATGGGAACACAAAAAACTCAACATGAACAGCTTGTGAAAGAGCGTGCTGCTTTGGGAAATCTCCTGCTCTGGGAAGAGAAGGTTGCGCTCCAATTGCGTACACACCTTGCTGATCTTCCCGCCGGTGAAATCTTCAAACCTTTTCAGACACACCGTGAGAACCCTGGGCACGCGATGGATTGTAAACCCCTTGGAGGCGGCAACCATCTTGTCACACCTTGAAACGAAGCACAGAGCCAAGTGCTGAAATGCACCCTTTTTGCCACCCAGAAAGCCAGACAAGCTTTCATGTCTCGCACATCCTTACCCTATTTTAAGGCTCTTCACTTGCATCAGGACATATTAAACAAAACAGCTGCGTGTCATTATTGTGCGTTGAACATATGTGAAAAGATGACTTATGCTCGATGACATGCAGCACCTTCACGCAGGATCTACTCTGAATATGTCGATGGTAATCATCTTACTTGCTACATTTAAAGCAGTTGTCGCCGTCCAGCTGCTCGGGTTTCACAAAGTCCTCCAGAGCTGCGGTGACAGATGAGGCTGCCTGGAGGAGTGAGAAAGGAGAGCACTGAGCTCAGGGAAAGGCCCTCGCCCAAACCCTTCCTAGGAGCTGACAAGGCAGCCCAGGTACCTGAGGCTGAGGAGACCCACTGTGAACCTGGAAACGCTAGTTGGAGCTCAGAAGTAGGGCAGAGAGTTGCCTCCTCCAAGAGTTTTGCTTTGTCTGAAAACCCTGCGTGTAGGGTTTCCTTGATGGGAGTACCTCAAGGAGTCCAAAGGGCTCCGGAACATGGAAAAGGTAATTTGCTCGTGCTTACTTGCTGCTTCCACTCAGACAAGCTCTCTGCATGGCATCGACAGTGTAGCGTAAGAACTCATGGGCGTCTTCCTGCATGCCATGCTGGAAATGTTCTCCTATTCCTAAGAAAGAAGAGGTTAATAGCTCTCCCCTACAAGAAGGGAAGAAAACCTGTAAAGGCACCTGGAATGACTTACGTGTGAGGACATGGACGACAGCCCAAGGCTGGATGGCACTGGCTGAGAAATGCAGGACCTTGTTAACGTGTGCTTCCATTACGCACATCATACAGAAGCCTTGCTGACGACCTAAAGAGGGAGGGAAGGAAGCTTCTCAGGTGAGCAAAATATCCCTAGCCATGGGAAACCTCATGGAGACCTTGAAGTTATAAGAACAGTCTCCAATCCTCTTCTCCCAGAGGAGGTGCCAGCATCCCAACAAAGCCAGGACATTTTAGTGCATGGAAAACTTTCTTCAGAGAGGTGCTAAACTGACAGAAGTTTTCTGTGCAGCAAGCAAAGAGAGTTTAACTTGCAGGAGTAGGGACCGAGACCCGGGGCTAGAAAGAGGTGCCTTTCTGAAGATGAGCACACCTAGACATGACAAGCAGCTCCTAGGCTTGAGTGTTCAAAGAACACCAACTCGGGGGGTTGACAAAGAAGGGCTGCTTTTCTCCTAAATCAAATTCCAGATGCTGGGAATCCTCGGGACGTGCCCAGCTGACGTGCAAGGAGATGTTCGTAAAAGGACTCACAGGACCGGCTGTGCTCCCGAGAGAGCAGGTAGTTGGCCAGAGGGGGTGTGTACGTCAGGCGCTGCAGGACGGAGTTGAGGAAGCACGTATTGCCCAGGTTGTGGAGTCCCGCTCCAGGTCTCTGTCTTTGCTGCCAGGCCATGCAAATCTTCTCCGGGGGAAAGAGGATCCTTTGTGGCGGAGCCATTCCCTCGGCAAAGACTGCAGGGAAATGACATTTGAAAAGAGAGGAGACGATATTGTTGCACGAAAGCCTATTTAAATTCACGTTGTCTACAGGAGCGTGCAGAAGAACCAGCTCCAACCTCCAACACAGAAACATCGGAGGAAGCCTAGCACTGCCGTTGGCAATGACTGGTCAGGAAGCGGTTTTGGAAAATAGCCTGTTCCCCTTCTTCCTTTGCCAAAAGGCCAATGAACCTACACTGATTTCTGTGCCTTGGGCTACCTTCCTTTCCCCCTAGAGTCATGAATTGGATTATGAGGTCAAGTCTTCCCTGTTCCTGACTGTAACCTGATGAAAACAAGCAAGTACCTAGCACAGAAAGTAACCCTACTGATGTCAGAACTTTCTACGAGCAACGTCATCTGTCAAAGTCTTGTACGCAGCGGCAGAGGAGTCATAAAATGCATTTTCCTGTGTCTGATCGAAAACACCTGGGTAAGTCTGGCTGCTACCAGGAAACGCCCCAGCATTCACTCGAGGTTGTCAGCACATCAACATTCAGGGATGGAGCACCAGCCACGTCCGTTGCCTTTGGGGATTCACAAAGTCCAAGCCTGCTGGTGAAGTCGTTACTCACAGGAGTCGTTCCCCATTGCGGCCATCGCTCCTCTCAGGAACAGAGGGGACAGGTTTGGATGACAAAGGATGTCAGGACGCGCTCCAGAAAGAGATCAGTGCCAATCCCATCACCTGATGGCACAGAAATATTGTAGCTCAACAGAATTATTAAAAGAACCCCAAACACAACCCATAGAACAGCATCCACCATCCAAAGTGTTTCAGTGGTACTGAAACTGGAGCGGAACCGCTGCAGAGCTGCAGGCTGATGGCCCTAGTGTCCCTGTCACAGAGAGAGGCGACTCGTATTCTTTTATGTGTTTTGAGTCTAGGTTATGATTGTTATGTTGATATGGCAAGCGAAGTTTTAAGATGCGACCCGATCTGCAGAGGGTCCAGGTGATTAGAAACCATAAGCTCAGCTGTGCTATAAAATTCGGTGCTACGCTACCTATAAAACTGTGCTACACTGATGCTGCTTATATATATATCCTGTGTATATATCTCTCTCTCTCTATCTCCTGTGCTGCTCTGATCATGAAATTCTATGCTATGCTGCTCATTAAGTTCTGTTAAAAAATAAATCTTTAACTGTAACTATGACTTAGTGCCATCATCATTCTGCCCCGGATCCCCAGAAGAACCTCTCTGTAGTGTCGCATGACAGCCCTGACCAAAAGGGGACAGAGGGAGACGCAGAGTGACTGTTCAGAAATGGTATTTGGCTTAGGGGGGCGTGCAGGGCAATAGGGACCCAGATGAACGGATAACAAGTCCCCATGGTCACCTTTTTCCCCTTTTTCCCTTCCAGGTGATGTTGGTCAAGCCCCAGGCACCTGCAGCTGTTCGCTGTACACAACTCCCCTGATGCTGGGTAGATGGTACACGTTCAATAAAACAACGCACCCCCAGAGATTTTGTCTCTTTGCCTTGAGCTGGGGTGGAGGTGCGTGTGTGGGTGAGGAAGATCTGCTCGCTCCATTTAATTTTTATGCCTCAGCAAAAACACTGCAAGATTCAGACTGGAGGACGGCACTGAAATCAAAGGGTAAGCAACACAGAAGGCTCCACCCGCACATTTCCCCCGATTGCCTCAAACAAAACAGAGTTGGGATCCCGATTGCTCACTTCATCCTGGAATAGTCCCATTCCTCATCTGAAAGCTCCTGCGTGCCTGGCTGAGGCCAGACACAATCCACACAGAGAGCAATCAGGGCTCAACCCTGCACTTTCCTCGGGCAAGTTTCCTTGGAAAACTTCTTTGCTGGGTTGCTTGAATACCTGTAAATGCAAGAACCAGGAAGAAAACCTCCCTGACGGGTTGACAGGAACTTCCCGGCTGTGGTAACACCATCCGCCCTCGGTACCCCCATTTTCCAAGAGGCGGCAGCACAGCTTGGGTAGAGGGAAAGGCAGGAATCAGAGCTCGGGGCCGAGAGACAAGCACAAGCATCCGCCAAGGGAGCTGCATCCAACCAGGAGCACTCCCCACTTGCTTCTCTGACCACAAAGCCCCGGTGCGTGCTCCCATCAGGAGGGAGAAACAACTTCCACTTCTCCAAATCCCGATTTATGAAAGATTGTCAACAGAGATGGGGCGGTCCGTGAGCATGAGAACCACATGAAGGCCAGGAGATAGGAAAGGCACCCGGTCTGGCCCCACAAGAGCATGCCTGCTCCAAAGCCTGGCAGCCTGCTGTCAGAGAGGAGGCAACTCTGCCTTCCCCTGCCCCGCTAGTGTGAAACACAGGTCTCCAGCTCTCAGGGCTCAGGCTGGCGACGCTTGGGGTAGCAGCAGGAACGCTTTGGCGTATGTGCAAAGTGTTCCCAGAGCTTTCTGCTGGTATTTGCACAGCTCACAGCCCAGAACAGCTGTGCCTGTGACCGCAACGTGGTTTTCAGTTTGCCTTCCCGGACCAAGCCAAGCTGTGATACAAGAGCTTTGGTCCCCCCCTGTCTCCCAAGCAAAGCTAGAAATGGCGTTATCGCCATTGAGCTCCTGTGGGATATAAAGAAAACTTGTCAGACAGCAGTTGCGTCCTGCAGCATAGGCTTTGAACTAGCCCTGCTGACAAAGCTGACCAGCAGATTGTATTATGTATGAAAAAGCTCCTCTGTAAAGATGGCTTTGAAGACATGCGCAAGAGAACTTGACCGACAGTGACCTGGCCCATTGTTAGGTGTCTATTGTTATTGTGGGTCTATTGTTAGAAGAAACCAGATGGAAACCGTCTGAAAGAGGCAAAGTTGCAATAAAATAATGAGACCTCAGCTGATAAATATGCATTAGGCGTGTTTGCATGGGGGGTTCGCGTGAACAAATACTCAGAAGTGAATGGCAACAGGCAATGTCATGGCCAAAGCCAAGGGGTTTTTTAGCTTGTAGAAGTGAATGAGTAGCTTTAAGATCGCATATAAGGAATCAAGAATTGTAACACGGGGTCCTTCTCGGGCTCCCAGCTGAGATGCACCTTTATGGACTGCAACAAAAAGAGGTTTTAGCTAGTGTGTATGTCTGCTGCCTTCTTTCCTGTACCCACACATGAACTAGAAGAGAAGAAAAATGTAAGCACATCCATGTCGGTAATGATTGGAGACTCAGATGGGACTCTGTGGGTTCCCAACCTGATGAGCGTGGCTATTGCATACGACACAGCCAGCACTGGGTGAGTTCACCTGACTGTCCTTGCGGGATCAGCGTTCACCGAGAAGGTACTAAAACCATGGGAAAGTCAAGTGCAGATGCAGGTAATTGAGGGGCACCTTGTGACAGTGGGGATAAAAATCCCTCTATTAGTAGCAGTAGGTCCACATTTATTACACCATCAGTTTCTGATAATGGAAGGCACTCCAATTACTTTATTGGGAAGGGATTGACTGGGAAACTTGTAGGCAGGACTTATGTTTAGAAACAAGCTTCTGTTTGGAAATCCATTCTGGTAACAGCCCAAGAAGCAGTGATGCAAGTAGAAACCAACACAGACAACAATGTTGAGCCTGCCTGGCCAGATGGGGCACGGCCAGCCTGCATATGCCTCCCTTGCACGTGCCCAGGTTAGCTGGCTGGTGCTGGCTGTTTCGGAGGAGCTGCTGTCCTCTGGAGAGTCCTCCATGCCCACCACCGTGTCCTGCAAAGAGAGCTGTGAAAAGGTGCTGCCTTGTCCTCCAGAACAGTGGGGAAAGACCCCACAAGTGGGGAAGCTGTGGGAGGAGACAGCTAAGGGCTGTACCACAGTCCATTGCTGGCCTGCAAAGAAAGGCATCGACATCTGGAGATGAACTGCATGGTTCATGTCAACAAAAACGCGGTCAGAGACCTGCCTGTTCTGGCCAGGTCACCTTATGGACAAGATGGCTTCCATAAAAGGAGCCCCTCGGGGCTCAGGCATTCTTCAGCCACGTTCACCTGACCAAGCCCGCCTGCTGTGGCATGTTGTGAAGGGCCATGAACGGCACGCTGCCCAAGCACAAGAGCTGTAGCTGAAGTGTGTGAGTGAGGAGCGGGCAGCAAAGGCACACCCTGCTCGACATCCAAAGTGTTTCAGTGGTACTGAAACTGGAGCGGAACCGCTGCAGAGCTGCAGGCTGATGGCCCTAGCGTCCCTGTCACAGGACTCCAATTGACAGCAATTACCAAGGCCCTTTTGAAAGACTGCATTGCGTGTCAACTTCTCTGAAGAGGACCTGCTGCTGATCTGTGGCCAGCGTTAGCGGCAGAGCCCTCTGGCTCTCCAGCTCACATCTTCCCACCTTGTATGCAGGGGTGACCCGCTTTCGGCCGCTACTTTAACGGCTGCCTTTGCTGTGCTCCTTTTCTGTCTGCCTTCCTACCACGTCAGTCAGGGTGGGCTTCTTGTCATTCTAGGCTGAGCCCAAGGCCTCCGACTACACTACCACCCCCGCTACTTACCTATCCTAGGATATGGAAAAGAAATAAGAATTAGCAAATAGGAACTCTACCCACAGCGCATATCTGGCCAGCCTACAGAGGTGTAAATAGCTCAGCCTAGAGCTCGGAAGGTAGAGACCAGCCTATACTTTTATCCCAGTCTACCTACTCTACGATCTGTCCTGAAAGTCAAATCAGAATTACCTTTGAAAGAGGATGGAAGTTGAGGAGAAGTGGGCAGTAAATGAGAAATGCTTGGAAAAAAGTAGGCACGCAAGTAGCAATGGAAGGAGCCGAGTTATCCCGAAGGCCAGCTCAGCCCAACTACCTTTCGCTGGCCCGCTTTTCAGGATCCCAAGCCCCGGCCAGGTGAGGTCACAAGCGCCGGGCGGTTGCCACATCCCTGCCCCTTTGTGACACGGGCCTGCACGGGGATGTGTCCCCTTGAGGCCACACGGCTGCCACAGCTTGGGCACCTCCCAGACACCAGCAGCTGGCAAAGGGCTCTTTGTCCGCCGGCAGAGCTCCCACTTCTTCCTGGAGCCGCACCAGCCAGAGGAATAAAACCTGCCCAGGGCTGTAAGCGTGCCTGTTCAGAGCTTTGGCTGGCACATTTGGCTTGCTGAGGGTTTCTCTTCCACTTTTCCCAGGTACAGGACTGCATCCATGAGACTCGTGTAGCAAAGCACCTGGTCTCTTACAGGTTCATAGTCCATACCACATGGTGTCGCGCTCAGCAATAAAAGCTGGGGGAAGAAAAAGAAAGGGGAGACGTTCGGAGTGATGGCGTTTTGTCTTCCCAAGTCACCGTTGGACGTGATGGAGCCCTGCTTTCCTGGAGATGGCTGAACACCTGCCTGCCAATGGGAAGTGGTGAATGAATTCCCTATTTTGCTTGGCTTGCGTGCGCGGCTTTTGCTTTAATTATTACAGTGTCTTTATCTCAACCCATGAGTTTCCTCACATTTACCCTTCTGATTCTCTCCCCTATCCCATCGGGGGTTGGGGGGTGAGTGAGCATCTGTGTGGTGCTGAGCTGCCTCCTGGGGTTAAACCACGACACGGGGTCAGGGCTCAGGAGCTGGCAGCGCCCGATGCTACCCAGGGAAGCAGAGGACCCTGGCAGCTGGATGTCGAGCAGGGTGTGCCTTTGCTGCCCGCTCCTCACTCACACACTTCAGCTACAGCTCTTGTGCTTGGGCAGCGTGCCATTCATGGCCCTTCACAACATGCCACAGCAGGCGGGCTTGGTCAGGTGAACGTGGCTGAAGAATGCCTGAGCCCCGAGGGGCTCCTTTTATGGAAGCCATCTTGTCCATAAGGTGACCTGGCCAGAACAGGCAGGTCTCTGACCGCGTTTTTGTTGACATGAACCATGCAGTTCATCTCCAGATGTCGATGCCTTTCTTTGCAGGCCAGCAATGGACTGTGGTACAGCCCTTAGCTGTCTCCTCCCACAGCTTCCCCACTTGTGGGGTCTTTCCCCACTGTTCTGGAGGACAAGGCAGCACCTTTTCACAGCTCTCTTTGCAGGACACGGTGGTGGGCATGGAGGACTCTCCAGAGGACAGCAGCTCCTCCGAAACAGCCAGCACCAGCCAGCTAACCTGGGCACGTGCAAGGGAGGCATATGCAGGCTGGCCGTGCCCCATCTGGCCAGGCAGGCTCAACATTGTTGTCTGTGTTGGTTTCTACTTGCATCACTGCTTCTTGGGCTGTTACCAGAATGGATTTCCAAACAGAAGCTTGTTTCTAAACATAAGTCCTGCCTACAAGTTTCCCAGTCAATCCCTTCCCAATAAAGTAATTGGAGTGCCTTCCATTATCAGAAACTGATGGTGTAATAAATGTGGACCTACTGCTACTAATAGAGGGATTTTTATCCCCACTGTCACAAGGTGCCCCTCAATTACCTGCATCTGCACTTGACTTTCCCATGGTTTTAGTACCTTCTCGGTGAATGCTGATCCCGCAAGGACAGTCAGGTGAACTCACCCAGTGCTGGCTGTGTCGTATGCAATAGCCACGCTCATCAGGTTGGGAACCCACAGAGTCCCATCTGAGTCTCCAATCATTACCGACATGGATGTGCTTACATTTTTCTTCTCTTCTAGTTCATGTGTGGGTACAGGAAAGAAGGCAGCAGACATACACACTAGCTAAAACCTCTTTTTGTTGCAGTCCATAAAGGTGCATCTCAGCTGGGAGCCCGAGAAGGACCCCGTGTTACAATTCTTGATTCCTTATATGCGATCTTAAAGCTACTCATTCACTTCTACAAGCTAAAAAACCCCTTGGCTTTGGCCATGACATTGCCTGTTGCCATTCACTTCTGAGTATTTGTTCACGCGAACCCCCCATGCAAACACGCCTAATGCATATTTATCAGCTGAGGTCTCATTATTTTATTGCAACTTTGCCTCTTTCAGACGGTTTCCATCTGGTTTCTTCTAACAATAGACCCACAATAACAATAGACACCTAACAATGGGCCAGGTCACTGTCGGTCAAGTTCTCTTGCGCATGTCTTCAAAGCCATCTTTACAGAGGAGCTTTTTCATACATAATACAATCTGCTGGTCAGCTTTGTCAGCAGGGCTAGTTCAAAGCCTATGCTGCAGGACGCAACTGCTGTCTGACAAGTTTTCTTTATATCCCACAGGAGCTCAATGGCGATAACGCCATTTCTAGCTTTGCTTGGGAGACAGGGGGGGACCAAAGCTCTTGTATCACAGCTTGGCTTGGTCCGGGAAGGCAAACTGAAAACCACGTTGCGGTCACAGGCACAGCTGTTCTGGGCTGTGAGCTGTGCAAATACCAGCAGAAAGCTCTGGGAACACTTTGCACATACGCCAAAGCGTTCCTGCTGCTACCCCAAGCGTCGCCAGCCTGAGCCCTGAGAGCTGGAGACCTGTGTTTCACACTAGCGGGGCAGGGGAAGGCAGAGTTGCCTCCTCTCTGACAGCAGGCTGCCAGGCTTTGGAGCAGGCATGCTCTTGTGGGGCCAGACCGGGTGCCTTTCCTATCTCCTGGCCTTCATGTGGTTCTCATGCTCACGGACCGCCCCATCTCTGTTGACAATCTTTCATAAATCGGGATTTGGAGAAGTGGAAGTTGTTTCTCCCTCCTGATGGGAGCACGCACCGGGGCTTTGTGGTCAGAGAAGCAAGTGGGGAGTGCTCCTGGTTGGATGCAGCTCCCTTGGCGGATGCTTGTGCTTGTCTCTCGGCCCCGAGCTCTGATTCCTGCCTTTCCCTCTACCCAAGCTGTGCTGCCGCCTCTTGGAAAATGGGGGTACCGAGGGCGGATGGTGTTACCACAGCCGGGAAGTTCCTGTCAACCCGTCAGGGAGGTTTTCTTCCTGGTTCTTGCATTTACAGGTATTCAAGCAACCCAGCAAAGAAGTTTTCCAAGGAAACTTGCCCGAGGAAAGTGCAGGGTTGAGCCCTGATTGCTCTCTGTGTGGATTGTGTCTGGCCTCAGCCAGGCACGCAGGAGCTTTCAGATGAGGAATGGGACTATTCCAGGATGAAGTGAGCAATCGGGATCCCAACTCTGTTTTGTTTGAGGCAATCGGGGGAAATGTGCGGGTGGAGCCTTCTGTGTTGCTTACCCTTTGATTTCAGTGCCGTCCTCCAGTCTGAATCTTGCAGTGTTTTTGCTGAGGCATAAAAATTAAATGGAGCGAGCAGATCTTCCTCACCCACACACGCACCTCCACCCCAGCTCAAGGCAAAGAGACAAAATCTCTGGGGGTGCGTTGTTTTATTGAACGTGTACCATCTACCCAGCATCAGGGGAGTTGTGTACAGCGAACAGCTGCAGGTGCCTGGGGCTTGACCAACATCACCTGGAAGGGAAAAAGGGGAAAAAGGTGACCATGGGGACTTGTTATCCGTTCATCTGGGTCCCTATTGCCCTGCACGCCCCCCTAAGCCAAATACCATTTCTGAACAGTCACTCTGCGTCTCCCTCTGTCCCCTTTTGGTCAGGGCTGTCATGCGACACTACAGAGAGGTTCTTCTGGGGATCCGGGGCAGAATGATGATGGCACTAAGTCATAGTTACAGTTAAAGATTTATTTTTTAACAGAACTTAATGAGCAGCATAGCATAGAATTTCATGATCAGAGCAGCACAGGAGATAGAGAGAGAGAGATATATACACAGGATATATATATAAGCAGCATCAGTGTAGCACAGTTTTATAGGTAGCGTAGCACCGAATTTTATAGCACAGCTGAGCTTATGGTTTCTAATCACCTGGACCCTCTGCAGATCGGGTCGCATCTTAAAACTTCGCTTGCCATATCAACATAACAATCATAACCTAGACTCAAAACACATAAAAGAATACGAGTCGCCTCTCTCT
Organism: Spheniscus humboldti; assembly: GCA_027474245.1. Lineage (NCBI taxonomy): Eukaryota > Metazoa > Chordata > Aves > Sphenisciformes > Spheniscidae > Spheniscus > Spheniscus humboldti. Next base: position 1,341,163 of record CM049915.1, on the reverse strand, counting down.
GTGACAGGGACACTAGGGCCATCAGCCTGCAGCTCTGCAGCGGTTCCGCTCCAGTTTCAGTACCACTGAAACACTTTGGATGGTGGATGCTGTTCTATGGGTTGTGTTTGGGGTTCTTTTAATAATTCTGTTGAGCTACAATATTTCTGTGCCATCAGGTGATGGGATTGGCACTGATCTCTTTCTGGAGCGCGTCCTGACATCCTTTGTCATCCAAACCTGTCCCCTCTGTTCCTGAGAGGAGCGATGGCCGCAATGGGGAACGACTCCTGTGAGTAACGACTTCACCAGCAGGCTTGGACTTTGTGAATCCCCAAAGGCAACGGACGTGGCTGGTGCTCCATCCCTGAATGTTGATGTGCTGACAACCTCGAGTGAATGCTGGGGCGTTTCCTGGTAGCAGCCAGACTTACCCAGGTGTTTTCGATCAGACACAGGAAAATGCATTTTATGACTCCTCTGCCGCTGCGTACAAGACTTTGACAGATGACGTTGCTCGTAGAAAGTTCTGACATCAGTAGGGTTACTTTCTGTGCTAGGTACTTGCTTGTTTTCATCAGGTTACAGTCAGGAACAGGGAAGACTTGACCTCATAATCCAATTCATGACTCTAGGGGGAAAGGAAGGTAGCCCAAGGCACAGAAATCAGTGTAGGTTCATTGGCCTTTTGGCAAAGGAAGAAGGGGAACAGGCTATTTTCCAAAACCGCTTCCTGACCAGTCATTGCCAACGGCAGTGCTAGGCTTCCTCCGATGTTTCTGTGTTGGAGGTTGGAGCTGGTTCTTCTGCACGCTCCTGTAGACAACGTGAATTTAAATAGGCTTTCGTGCAACAATATCGTCTCCTCTCTTTTCAAATGTCATTTCCCTGCAGTCTTTGCCGAGGGAATGGCTCCGCCACAAAGGATCCTCTTTCCCCCGGAGAAGATTTGCATGGCCTGGCAGCAAAGACAGAGACCTGGAGCGGGACTCCACAACCTGGGCAATACGTGCTTCCTCAACTCCGTCCTGCAGCGCCTGACGTACACACCCCCTCTGGCCAACTACCTGCTCTCTCGGGAGCACAGCCGGTCCTGTGAGTCCTTTTACGAACATCTCCTTGCACGTCAGCTGGGCACGTCCCGAGGATTCCCAGCATCTGGAATTTGATTTAGGAGAAAAGCAGCCCTTCTTTGTCAACCCCCCGAGTTGGTGTTCTTTGAACACTCAAGCCTAGGAGCTGCTTGTCATGTCTAGGTGTGCTCATCTTCAGAAAGGCACCTCTTTCTAGCCCCGGGTCTCGGTCCCTACTCCTGCAAGTTAAACTCTCTTTGCTTGCTGCACAGAAAACTTCTGTCAGTTTAGCACCTCTCTGAAGAAAGTTTTCCATGCACTAAAATGTCCTGGCTTTGTTGGGATGCTGGCACCTCCTCTGGGAGAAGAGGAGTGGAGACTGTTCTTATAACTTCAAGGTCTCCATGAGGTTTCCCATGGCTAGGGATATTTTGCTCACCTGAGAAGCTTCCTTCCCTCCCTCTTTAGGTTGCCAGCAAGGCTTCTGCATGATGTGCGTAATGGAAGCACACGTTAACAAGGTCCTGCATTTCTCAGCCAGTGCCATCCAGCCTTGGGCTGTCGTCCATGTCCTCACACGTAAGTCATTCCAGGTGCCTTTACAGGTTTTCTTCCCTTCTTGTAGGGGAGAGCTATTAACCTCTTCTTTCTTAGGAATAGGAGAACATTTCCAGCATGGCATGCAGGAAGACGCCCATGAGTTCTTACGCTACACTGTCGATGCCATGCAGAGAGCTTGTCTGAGTGGAAGCAGCAAGTAAGCACGAGCAAATTACCTTTTCCATGTTCCGGAGCCCTTTGGACTCCTTGAGGTACTCCCATCAAGGAAACCCTACACGCAGGGTTTTCAGACAAAGCAAAACTCTTGGAGGAGGCAACTCTCTGCCCTACTTCTGAGCTCCAACTAGCGTTTCCAGGTTCACAGTGGGTCTCCTCAGCCTCAGGTACCTGGGCTGCCTTGTCAGCTCCTAGGAAGGGTTTGGGCGAGGGCCTTTCCCTGAGCTCAGTGCTCTCCTTTCTCACTCCTCCAGGCAGCCTCATCTGTCACCGCAGCTCTGGAGGACTTTGTGAAACCCGAGCAGCTGGACGGCGACAACTGCTTTAAATGTAGCAAGTAAGATGATTACCATCGACATATTCAGAGTAGATCCTGCGTGAAGGTGCTGCATGTCATCGAGCATAAGTCATCTTTTCACATATGTTCAACGCACAATAATGACACGCAGCTGTTTTGTTTAATATGTCCTGATGCAAGTGAAGAGCCTTAAAATAGGGTAAGGATGTGCGAGACATGAAAGCTTGTCTGGCTTTCTGGGTGGCAAAAAGGGTGCATTTCAGCACTTGGCTCTGTGCTTGGTTTCAAGGTGTGACAAGATGGTTGCCGCCTCCAAGGGGTTTACAATCCATCGCGTGCCCAGGGTTCTCACGGTGTGTCTGAAAAGGTTTGAAGATTTCACCGGCGGGAAGATCAGCAAGGTGTGTACGCAATTGGAGCGCAACCTTCTCTTCCCAGAGCAGGAGATTTCCCAAAGCAGCACGCTCTTTCACAAGCTGTTCATGTTGAGTTTTTTGTGTTCCCATCTGGGGAGGGGAGAGGAGAGTTCCCGTGGGAAGACAAGCATGTACTCCCCTCCGACAGAGCTGCTTTGGCTGAGAACAGTTTCCTGCCACCCAAACCATTATGTGCTGAAGGCTATTTCATTTGGTATTCTCAGCTTCCCATGCTCTACGGACTGAGAAGGCTGCAGGTGCACGAGAAGCTGGGAGGGGGGCACAGCCAAACTGGCCAAAGAAACATTCCATACCATGTGACGTCATGCTCAGTACATAAACTGGGGAAAGCTGGCTGGGGGGACCACTGCTCGGGGACTGGCTGGGCATCGGTTGGCGGGTGGCGAGCAATTGCACTGTGCATCACTTGCTTTGTGTATTATTATTATTATCATATTATTATTATCATTTTATTTCAATTATTAAACTGTTTTTATCTCAACCCACGAGTTTTCTTCACTCGTGCTCTTTTCCAATTCTCTCCCCCATCCCACTGGGGGCGGGGGGAGTGAGCGAGCGGCTGCGTGGTGCTTAGTTGCTGACTGAGGTTAAACCACGACAGTCCTTTTTGGCGCCCAACGTGGGGCACGAAGGGTTTGAGATAATAACAGATTAACCGGAGTGTATTAAGGAACTTATATCTATTAATAGTGGTGGGTCACAATGTTGGTTTCTCTGTTCTTGATATTGATTTGTATAATCTGCATCATGCTCTTTTTTTTGCTGTACATGTTAAAGATTGGTGTTGGTTTTTGCAGTTTGCTGTGGTCTGCAGTGATTAGTGATGTCTCGCTTGTGAGGTTTGTTTTTAGAACATTGACCTTGACGCTAGTGTGGTATGTAAGCTTCGCAATGAAGCCGTTACTGTACCACAGATACCATTTCGTGGAGACAACTAGCAATTACAGTTCTTCCTCTGAGAGTATTTTACGGAGGAAATACAGAATGGCAGTGTCACTGCCTTCTTCTATGATGTTTCCTCCTTCATTACAGTAACTCTTCGGTATTTTGAACATCCTTGGGTAGTTAAGATACTTCTCTTGGTACTTCTTCAGAATACTGTTTCGGCTTTGTCTAAAGTTAATGAGCAATTTAAGAATATCATTCAGAGATCTGCCCCAAAGCCAAATAGCTATGAGTGGCAGGGTGTGTGGGACAAGATGGGCAAGTACCTAGGCCAATGGGCACCCCCAGTATTTTGGAACTTCACCCCTGAGCAAATGCAGAATCCTGAAAAGTTAGTAGAACCTTTGGACAAAATATGCTGTCACCCTGGCAACTCCAGAGAGATGCACATCATTGCAACGTGCTGGGGCCTGGCCCATGCCTACCGAGCCCTGTTCAACACCATTCAGTACCCTCAAAGGGAATAGAAGGTCTCTGGATCTGATGGTAAAACGACACACACTGCGGCCACTCAGACATGGGCGACATGCTCTGCGGCCACTCCGACCCCAGCGACACACCCTGTGGCCACTCAGACCCGTGACACACCCTGTGGCTACTCAGACTCTGGCAACAGACACTGCGGCCACTCTGACCCCGGTGACAGGCACTGCGGCCACTCCGACCCCGGCGACATGACCTGTGGCTGAACCAAAAAGCCAACCTGTGCTGGTATCAGTCGCCCCTTTACACAAGAAGACATCTTGGAAGTGGAAGTCGGCTCGTTTAGTAAGGGAGGAAGAAACTTCGTCTAAAAGGGAGCCAGAGGAAGAAGTGGATGAGGCAGACTACCCTGGAGAAGGGGCCCTCACGAGAATAGGAGGAGGAGGTCTGGCAACTGCTCGGGGAGGAAGAAGAGGAAGACTTCATGAAAGAGGCAGTAACCACGCGAGCTCTATCCCTGAGTGAGCTGTGAGATACACGAAAAGATTTCAGCCATCGTCCAGGCGAGCATATTGTCACCTGGCTGCTCGGATGCTGGGATAATGGGGCCAGTAGCCTGGAATTAGAGGGTAAAGAAGCCAAGCAGCTGGGATCCCTTTCCAGGGAAGGGGGCATTGACAAAGCGATTGGAAAAGGGACACAAGTCCTCAGCCTTTGGAGGCGACTCTTGTCAAGCGTGAAGGAAAGGTATCCCTTCAAGGAAGATGTCATATGTCGCCCAGGCAAGTGGATCACCATGGAGAAGGGTATCCAGTTCCTGAGAGAATTAGCTGTGCTGGAGGTGATTTATGATGACCTGAACAATGAACAACTATCCAAAGATCCAGATGAAGTCAAGTGCACACGACCCATGTGGCGGAAGTTTATACGGAGCACACCATCTTCATATGCCAATTCATTGGCAGTGATGACCTGGAAAGACAGAGAGGAACAAACGGTGCATGAATTGGCTGGTCAGCTCTGGCAATATGAAGAAAGTCTCTCTTCATCCCTCGTCTCGGCTGTGGAGAAACTGTCCGAAAAACTGTCCCGGGAATTCCAGCAACTCAGAGAGGATATGTCCTACTCCACACCTGTGAGGACCAGTATCTCGGCTATTAGGAGTCAGCGTTCTTTTGCCCAAGAGAGAGAATATAAAGGGTACACACCACGGGGCATCCTATGGTTTTACCTGCATGACCACGGAGAGGACATGAGGAAGTGGGATGGAAAGCCTACCGCAGACCTAGGGGCACGGGTACGTGAGTTGCAAGGGAAAACAATCACAGAAGGGGGTTCTTCCAGGAAAATTGCTGCTCCAGTTTCCAGCGGGCAGTTCCCCAGACAGAGCAGAAGGGCTGATCTTACTCCTGATCTTAATGAAGAAACTTCTGACTCGTATGTACAATAATGAGAAACAAATACTGTGATGAGGGCTAGAGGGGCCCTGCCTCCAGCCAGGGGGAGGAAAGGGACAACCGGGTTTACTGGACTGTGTGGATTTGGTGGCCTGGCACATCGGACCCACAGGAGCATAAGGCTCTAGTGGACACCAGTGCACAGTGCACCTTAATGCCGTCAAGCTCTATAGGGGCAGAACCCGTCTGTATTTCTGGGGTGTCGGGGGGATCCCAACAGCTAACTGTATTGGAAGCTGAAGTAAGTCTAACTGGGAATGGGTGGCAGAAGCACCCCATTGTGACTGGCCCAGAGGCTCCGTGCATCCTTGGCATAGACTACCTCAGGAGAGTTTATTTCAAGGACCCAAAAGGGTACCCGTGGGCTTTTGGTATAGCTGCCTTGGAGACGGAAGAACAACAGTGGCAACAGACACTGCGGCCACTCCGAGCCCGGTGACAGGCACTGCAGCCACTCAGACCCCAGCAACAGGCACTGCGGCCACTCCGATCCCAGTGACAGGCACTGCGGCCATTCAGATCCTGGCGACATGACCTGTGGCTGAACCAAAAAGCCAACCTGTACCGCTATCATAGAATCATAGAATCATTAAGGTTGGAAAAGACCTCTAAGATCATCGAGTCCAACCGTCAACCCAAGACCACCATGCCCACTAAACCATGTCCCTAAGCGCCTCATCTACACATCTTTTAAATACCTCCAGGGATGGTGACTCAACCACTTCCCTGGGCAGCCTGTTCCAATGTTTAACCACTCTCTCCGTAAAGAAATTTTTCCTCACGTCCAATCTAAACCTCCCCTGGCGCAACTTGAGGCCATTTCCTCTCGTCCTATCGCTTGTTACTTGGGAGAAGAGACCGACACCCACCTCACTACAACCTCCTTTCAGGTAGTTGTAGAGAGCGATGAGGTCTCCCCTCAGCCTCCTTTTCTCCAGGCTAAACAACCCCAGTTCCCTCAGCCGCTCTTCATAAGACTTGTTCTCTAGATCCTTCACCAGCCTCGTTGCCCTTCTCTGGACACACTCTAACACCTCAATGTCCTTCTTGTAGTGAGGGGCCCAAAACTGAACACAGGATTCAAGGTGCGGCCTCACCAGAGCCGAGTACAGGGGCACGATCACTTCCCTACTCCTGCTGGCCACACCGTTTCTGATACAGGCCAGGATGCCATTGGCCTTCTTGGCCGCCTGGGCACACTGCTGGCTCATATTCAGCCGGCTGTCGACCAACACCCCCAGGTCCTTTTCCAACAGGCAGCTTTCCAGCCACTCTTCCCCAAGCCTGTAGCGCTGCATGGGGTTGTTGTGGCCAAAGTGCAGGACCCGGCACTTGGCCTTGTTGAACCTCATACAGTTGGCCTCGGCCCATCGATCCAGCCTGTCCAGGTCCCTCTGCAGAGCCTTCCTACCCTCGAGCAGATCAACACTCCCGCCCAACTTGGTGTCGTCTGCAAACTTACTGAGGGTACACTCGATCCCCTCATCCAGATCATCGATAAAGATATTGAACAAGACCGGCCCCAAAACTGAGCCCTGGGGAACACCGCTCGTGACCGGCCGCCAACTGGATTGAACTCCGTTCACCACAACTCTCTGGGCCCGGCCATCCAGCCAGTTTTTGACCCAGCGCAGAGTCCACCTGTCTAAGCCGTGAGCCGCCAGCTTCTCCAGGAGAATGCTGTGGGAGACGGTGTCAAAGGCCTTACTGAAGTCCAGGTAGACCACATCCACAGCCTTTCCCTCATCCACTAGGCGGGTCACCTGGTCATAGAAGGAGATCAGGTTGGTCAAGCAGGACCTGCCTCTCGTGAACCCGTGCTGGCTGGGCCTGATGCCCTGGTTGTCCCGCTCATGCCTTGTGAGCGCCCTCAAGATGAACCGCTCCATAATCTTCCCTGGCACCGAGGTCAGGCTGACAGGCCTGTAGTTCCCCGGATCCTCCTTCCGGACCTTCTTGTAGATGGGCGTCACATTGGCAAGCCTCCAGTCATCCGGGACCTCCCCCGTTAACCAGGACTGCTGATAGATGATGGAGAGTGGTTTGGCAAGCTCCTCCACCAGCTCCCTCAGCACTCTCGGATGGATCCCATCCGGCCCCATAGACTTGTGAGCATCCAGGTGGCGTAGCAGGTCGTTGACTGCTTCCTCTTGGATTATGGGGGGTTCATCCTGCTCGCTGTCCCTGTCTTCCAGCTCGGGAGGCCAAGTACCCTGAGGATAACCGGTCTGGCTGTTGAAGACTGAGGCAAAGAAGGCATTGAGTACCTCAGCCTTTTCCTTATCCTTGGTGACAATGTTCCCCCCTGCATCCAATAAAGGATGGAAAGTCTCCTTGGCTCTCTTCTTGTCATTAATGTATTTGTAAAAACTTTCTTTGTTGTCCTTAACAACAGTGGCTAGATTGCGTTCCAGCTGGGCTTTTGCCTTTCTCATTTCCTCTCTGCACGACCTAACGAGATCCCTGTACTCTCCTTGGGTCGCCTGCCCCTTCTTCCACAAGCGGTAAACTCTCCTTTTTTTCCTGAGTCCCTGCAAAAGCTCCCCGTTCAGCCAGGCCGGTCGCCTTCCCCACCCATTCTTTTTACGGCATACAGGGACAGCCTGCTCCTGCACCTTTAAGACTTCCTTCTTGAAGATCGTCCAGCCTTCCTGGACCCCTTTGCCCTTCAGGACCGTCTCCCAAGGGACTCTCTCAACCAGCGTCCTGAACAGGCCAAAGTCCGCCCTCCGGACATCCATGGTTGCAGTTTTGCTGCCCCCCCTCCTTACTTCACTGAGAATCGAGAATTCTACCATTTCATGGTCGCTAAGCCCAAGACGGCCTCCGACCACCACGTCTCCCACCAGTCCTTCTCTGTTTGTAAAGAGTAGATCAAGTGAGGCACCTCCCCTGGTAGGCTCACTTACCAGCTGCGTCAGGAAGTGACTTCTCAGCTTCCCATGCTCTACCGACTGAGAAAGCTGCAGGTGCACAAGAAGCTGGGAGGGGGGCACAGCCAAACTGGCCAAAGGGACATTCCATACCATGTTACGTCATGCTCAGTACATAAAGTGGGGAAAGCTGGCCGGGGGGGCCGCTGCTCGGGGACTGGCTGGGCATTGGTCGGTGGGTGGTGAGCAATTGCACTGTGCATCACTTGCTTTGTGTATTATTATTATTATCATATTATTATTATCATTTTATTTCACTTATTAAACTGTTTTTATCTCAACCCACGAGTTTTCTTCACTCGTGCTCTTTTCCAATTCTCTCCCCCATCCCACTGGGTGGGGGGGAGTGAGCGAGCGGCTGCGTGGTGCTTAGTTGCTGACTGAGGTTAAACCACGAGGTGGAGAGATCTGGGGACGAGCTGGGCTGGGATGTAATTGATGGGATGAAATTGAACAATTGAACAATTGAACAATTTAACAATTTGAAATGACGGATTCTGCACGTGGGACGGAGCAACACCGGGCACAAGTCTAACCTGGGAGACAAGTGTCTGGAGAGCAGTCCTGCAGAAAGGGGTCTGGGCGTGCTGGTCGACAGCAGGCTCAACAGGAGCCAGCAGTGTGCCCAGGCAGCCAAGAGGGCAAACTGCATCCTGGGGTGCATTGAACACAGCAAAGCCAGCTGGTCAAGAGGGGATTATCCTGCTGTATTCAGCGTTGGTGCGGCCTCGCCTTGAGTACTGTGTGCAGTTCTGCACCCCACAAATTAAGAAGGATGTGAAGGTCCTTGATGCGTCCAGAGGAGGGCAACAAAGCCGGTGAAAGGGCTGGAAGACATGTCCTCTGAGGAGCGGCTGAAGACTTTGGACTTGTCTTGGTTGGAGAGGAGGAGGCTGAGGGGTGACCTCACTGCTCTCTACAGCTTCCTGAGGAGGGGACGTGGAGAGGGAGGTGCTGATCTTGTCTCCCTGGGATCCAGGGGCAGGACGCCTGGGAATGGTTCAAAGCTGTGCCAAAGGACCTTCAGACCAGATATTAGGAAACATTGCTTTACCGAGAGGGTGTTCAAACACTGGAACAGGCTTCCTGGAGAGGTGGTTGATGCCACAAGCCTGTCAGTGTTTAAGAGGCATTTGGACAATGCCCTTAAGAACATGCTTTAACTTTTGGTCAGTCCTGAAGTGGTCAGGCAGTTGGACTAGATGATCATTGTAGGCCCCTTCCAACTGGACTGTTCTGTTCTGGTTTGTGCTCTGCTGTGCTCTGCTGTGCTCTGCTGTGCTCTGCTCTGGTATTCTACTCATTTAATGCAGAAACGTCACAGTTCTGTGACAAGCAAATGGACCTACAGCTCTTCCTGGCGGTGCACATTTGAGCCGCAGCACCTCAGCTGTTGCAGCAGGATGGAGGACAGCCTTCTCACAGGGAAACCTGAGCAGTTAGTGCTGGGCTGTTCTGTGCTGCACCCCCGGTGTGGTCTTCACGCCTGTGCTGTGCTGCACACATCCCTTGGCCGCAGGACAACCTCAGCAGCTCATTGTCTGAGCTGCTGCAAGGCAGCGCCCGCTCTGTGCTGGCTATTATGCCACCTGCCTGGCTTTGCCTGTACCTAACAGTGCAGCAAGAAGTTCTCATGAGAGCCGTGTTTCTGTTTGACTGTAGAAAGGATAAATGGTGTTGTCTTCCTTGTAGAAAATCCTGTAGTAGCTTGAATGACCAAACCAGGAGACTCTTTCATGGATGGGGTCTGCACGGCATGCCGTGTGTGGGTCGGAAGCCCATTCAATGCTCCACCACCCGGGGCTCCCACCGTCTACAGGGACGTAAGATTAGCTAGACGATTCTCTCCTTACAGTGTTAGCACTAAGGAACAGCATTTTAAATGATACCTCACAGAGTCGGAGTGCCTTTCTTACTGGGATCATAACAGACCAGCACCTCCTGGTGAAAACCTCTCTCAGCACACGTGGGTACGGTCCCATGGACCAGTAAGGGTGTAGTTTCCTCAAGTAGCCCCTGGCTTGATCCCCATCCACCGCTGGTTTTTCCCGCCCTGAGTCCTGCCTCAAAGCACAGAGGCCTGGGAGACCTCTCTGGTGGTAACTGAGGCAAAGAGGACATAGACTATCTCAGATCTACCTACACCTACTCTGTCTAAATTCAGCAGTGGTCCCACAGTATCTCTGCTTCTTCTTTAGCTGTTCCTGAGGTACCTAAAGCTCATCTTGGTGCCTTTGAATTTCCTTTCAAGTTTCAATTGAATTTTGATACGGACCGTTGCTGTGCTTGTAGGATGTCGTCCTTGAAGACAAGATGCATGCAGGCACGCTGTGAAAATGATCGGTGTGTTCCTTGACTGTATCACCAAAGGAGTGAGTAAAGACCCCAGTGTGATGTGCTGTGTGTTCACGCAGTGCCTGCAGCTATTGGGTAGAGAAGGGACAGACCTCGCCTCTCCGATGGCATCCGATGGCTGCTGCCTCTGACTGATGGCATTGGCATATGGCACACAGGCACCAAACCGCACTCTCTGCGATGCCGTCTGGGATGTCTGTCACGCACTCACCCTGAACGGGAATTGCTTTCCTGTAGGTCCTGTGCTGTCCTTGACAGCCCTGGCTCCTCGTGTGGCTCTATGGCCCTGCATTTGAACATGAAATTGAGCAGATACCCTGAATTCTGTAAGGCAATGTGGGGATGACCACGAGGCAACTGCCAATATCTCCACGTCAGTGGAGATCAGTAAATACAGCAGCAGCAGAAGAGGGAGACTGAGCTCTCCCTGTGGCACATGACTCGAATCCTTCAGATGAGTAACTCTATACTGAACTTAATGAGGAGGGACAGTTTTAAGGTGCAAAAGTGATTACAGAGCCCAAATTCTCTTCTTCAGGGCCCAAAGCCTCATTTTTAGGATCCAACCCCTCATTTTATGGTCCAAATGCTCATTTTAAGGCCCAAAGCCTCGTTTTTAAGGTCCAAAGCCTCATCTTAGGATCCCAAGCCTCATTTTTAGGGCCCAAACCCACATTTTTATAGCCCAAAGCCTCACTCTTAGGGATCAAAGCTCATTTTAGGGCCCAAAATGAGGGCCCTATCTCTCTAGGTTCCAAAACCTCATTTTTATGGTCCAAAGGCTCCGTTTCCGTTTGCAAAGTCTTCTTTTCAGAGTCCAAAGCCGCATTTTGAGTTGCCAAAGCCTCACTTTCAGGCTCCAAAGTGGCATTTTTAGGATCCAGCCAGTCGTTTGGAGGATCCAAGCCACATCTTGAGTGTCCAAACCCTCATTTTTATGGTCTGAACCCCTCTTTCAGGGCTCACAGCCTCATTCTTAGAGTACAAAGCTTTGATTCTAGGGTTGAAAGCCCCATTTTTAGGGTCCAAACTCTCATTTACAATTTCCAAGCCCTGCTTGTAAGGTTCAAGGACTCATTTGAAGGGCCCAGAGCATCATTTTTAAGGCCTCAAGTCTGATTTTGAAGGTCCAAAGCCTCATTTTTAGAGTCTACAGCCTTATTTATAGGGTCCAAACCTGTCTTTTATTAACAATATCCTATTTTTAGGACACACACTTTCATTTCTAGGGCCTAAACCCTCACTTTCGTGGCAGAAAACCTCATTTTAAGACCCAAAGCCTCAGTTTTGTGGTCCAAAGGCTCCACTTCAGTTTGTAAAGTCTCCTTTTTAGAGTCCAAAGCTGCATTTTGAGTTGCCAAAGCCTTATTTTCAGGCTCCAAAGCCAGTCATTTTGAGGGTGCAAGCCACATCCTGAGTTTCCAAACCCTCGTTTTTAGGGTCCAACCCCTCTTTTAGGGCTCAAAGCTTCATTTTTAGGGTCCAAGGCTTTGATTCTAGCATTGAAAGCCTCCTTTTTATGGTCCAAACCCTCAGTTTTACGATCAGTGGGTCCAATGCCCAGCTCCCTGCCTGCTGGCGCCACAGGCATTCACGTCCCTCTGTGCCTCGATATGAAGTTCAGCCCAGAATTGGTGAATTCCTGGGTTTGCTGCTGTTACGACCTGGACAATTGTGCTATTGCTCTGTATTTATTGCTAGGTAAATATCGACAAATTCAAAGCAATAAATGGTGGACCCCCGAGGCTGTCCATGGGGAGTCTGTCATCGCACCCCCAACGCGTATCCTGGTGGGGCCACCTCAAGCCCTTGCAGGAAGATCACAGCAATGGGCTTGGGGCGCAGGGAGATGGTTTCAGTTCCTCCGGGGACTGGAGGTCACTGGGCCGGACCCGCAACAGCCAGCTGGCTGAGATGGACAGCCATGGGGCCGGGGTGGGGGCGAACGGGCCGGGCGACTGTCCAGGCTGCCGGGGACCAGTTCCCTGGTGCTCCGTGGCAGGCGGGCTGGTTTTCCAGGCACAGGCGGTGGCTGCTGGCATCGGGTCTGGCTCTCAGAGGTGCTGGGGCGCGTGGGACAGCTGTGCGGGTGCTAGGGGCAGCTGCTGGTGTCGGGCCTGGCTCCCGAAGCTGCGGAGAGGCGCCTGTGAAGAGAGAAGGCTGCTGAGGCCCCGCCATGGCTGTGGTGCTGGGCGGGTGCAAAGGTGTGGGGCAGCGCTGGGTGCCCTGTGGGGTTCGGGCACGTGGCTTCCACATGGGAGCTGTGGGCCCAGAGAGCTTTGTGCAGAAAACGGGGCACCCCGCACCCCTCGGCTGGGGCTCTGCTCACCTGCCCGTGGCCTGTCTCCTCTCAGCCCTGACCATCCTGACCTGCCTGCTCTGCATGTGCCGGGAAGGGGACCTGACCCTGGCAGACCGAGGGGACCAAAGCTGGGCACTGCACTGCAGGGCCAAGAGAGCCTCCTGTTCTCCTTTCTCAGCATGCCTGGCAGAGACCAGCACTCGGCTCCCCTGCCCATCCCTGACCAGACAAGGTGACAGCCTCAGCTCTCTGTTCGGTGAGGCGCTCTCCATCCTCTCTTCAGAATACGTATCCAAAGAGATACCGCTGCCTGTGCTGAGAACACGCACGCTGGCAGTGTTGGGGTGCAGATGGGACAGACTGACTCTCTTTCTCCAAAGCAAAGCTGATAGCTGGGAAGGTTCGTCACCACGGTCTGAGCTGCTGGGACACCTTGGCCGAGGTGGACATCTGGGATTTACAGCATGACCTAACAGGGTGGTTTCTCCTGGTAAGTTCACTGGTAGGGAGATGTCACTCCCTATTCTCACTTTCTATGGCAACGTCATCCCTTGTTTTTACCTTCTGACCTTGCTCTGCCTATGTCTGTTGCTGGGTCTGCTCATGTCGAGGCAGGGTCACTTTTAACTAACACCTGCCACAGTATGAAGGGGTTTCAGGAAAGAATGCCCATGAATTGAGAGGCCAGTTAAAACATCCTACAGCAGGAACCTCAGTCGAGTCTGGCCAATAACTAACTCGGCACTCCAGAATACCCTACCTCTAAATGCTTCATGGCTAACAGCAGCCATCTCATACACAAGTTTGGCAAAAAAACCTCCCACCAACTCACCGTTTTCTCTTCCTCCACAGACAGATCCCACAACACAGTACCATCCCAAGCAGCATGGAGCCCAAGACCGCCACGGCGCCTTCTATGCAGTACTTCTGGAAATCTTTAGGATCCACCGCATTTGAGTTTCTCTTGCCATCCACTCCTGGAGGAACAATTCTGCACGTTAGCGCGTCCAGTGCACTGCTGGTAATCTCACAGGAGGTCTGACATTGCCAGGAAATGTTCTTTCTCACTTTGTTTGCATCTCTGACCCAGTGAACATCCCGGGGCTGCAACATTTCCTTGGTTTCAGTAGAAACAAAGGAAGCTCCCAAAGCCGCTGCAAATCAAGGCACTCTGGAGCCTCTCTTTCTCCTCTCAGCTTTGCTTACACTCTGGGACGTCCGCAATCCAGTTTTCCCAGTGTCATGGGTTCACTCCCCCTTCTTGGCCACCCTTCACATTTGCTAGTGCTTGCTTGCTAGTGCTGCTGCACGGAGGCTCTCTCTGACCCTTTGGGACAAGTTGTCCCACTGAACAGAACTCCTGAGGCCAGATGGAGAGCACGTGGGGGAGCGCAGCTGTTTGACCAATCGCTCCTTTGAGCAACACGGACAAAAAGCATCCCTGCGTCAGGGAGTGCCACCCCCAGCTCTCCGTCCTCAGCCCAGCACCCACCCCCTGAAGCGATGGAGTCAGGCCCTCTCAGGAGACACCGGAACCTCGCTCTCCCCCCGCTTCGCTTTTTCTCCAGCATGGGCACCGCTTGCATGCCTCTGGTTTTCAGGACCTGTCTCCCACTTATGGCCCCCTGCAAGACTGCTCAGTACCTGGATTCTTGTGAAAAAATTCATATATCCCGGCGTGGTGGGCTTCCCCGGGGTTGGACGGCACTGCCAAGAAGCAGAGAAAGGTAAAGCCTCAGCAGGGCTCAGGCACAGAGGATGCAGAAGGACGGTGCAGGTTCCCTCTAAGCCCGTGCCTGATCCATCAGTGCATCCCTTTGGACCTCAGTTCACAGGAGGGATCCCCCTCTGTTGTGCCTAGGGCCTCTAGGGACTCACAGCAAGCTCTGGGATGCAGGAACTGAGGGAGGTACATTCGATCAAGAGTCACATTTCCCAGCATCTACTGAACGTGGTTCAGATGGCCTCAGTCCCCAAATGGCAGAGTTCTGAAATTCCTGGGAACTGGGTGTAGTGGGAGGTGAGCATTTCACCACATCCACAGAGGGTTACGACCATCTCTCTGGCACACTGCTGGCCATAACCTCCACACCCCAGAGACGACAGTCATCCTCAGAGAGCCGTTCCTGGCTTCTTTTAGAACACTTGCTCTCTACTAATAGTTTGGCTGCTGACACAATGCACAGTAGCGGGCAGCAGGGGAAGAGCCTGCCGACACCCAGTGATTTTTATTTATGGCACTGGATGACTGAGGGACAGCAATTACCTGGCATGCCTGTTGATTGAATTGCCCCTGATTTTTCACCAGAGACTGGCACTGCGTGACTGCTTCCTTCCTGAAAGGCCTCCTTCTGCACAGTCTCACGGTCCGTCTCTTTAGAAAGAAAGAGGGTCAGTTTAATTAGAAGTAACTGTTCCTCGCCAGGAACACGGTATCTTCAGGAGGCAAAATACACTAATAACACTTAGAAACAAAGCCTGGGCATTTGGGGGTGCACCTCATCACTAGTTCAAACAATGTGTGATTCATGGAGAGAAATCAAAGAGCTAGGGCACTTTCCAGTTTACCAGTAGACAGCAAAACCTGACCTGCTGGGAAACCAGGAAATTGCATGTGATCTTCTTGTTCGCACTTAGTGCATTTTTGGCAAACTGCAAGATGATGGTAAATTACTTCCTTCAGAAAGGACAGGGAGAGGCTGCAGCCAATTCAGCTGGGGAAAGAGCCCTTTGGAGAAGCACGTCCCATCATGCCAACTCCACCACACAGGAAGGGTAACAGATGCACACACACAGTGGACTGAACACCAAGCTCTTGCAACCATATTCTGGGCACTTTCACAAAGGCAGCGAAGAGCCCACAGTCCCCCAAAACAAGAGGAAAACCACAGCCAACTTATCTAAAACACAACTAGAAACAGAAAGCTAAACCCCCCGAGACTGAATTCACAGCCCTTCGCTTTAGCTGCCTTCAGGTTAGGTGTCCGTCCTCAAGCTGGGTGTCCAGCTTTCACCTGTCCCTGACCCCGAGGTGTCACCGGGAGTCCTCAAACATCAAGGAGAACAACAGGGCTGGACCAGGCTGTGAAGCTGGCCTGCTGCCCTGGCAAAGTCTGCCAGTCTCAGCGACCCCAAGCTGCCTGCGCATCCTCTCTGCCGCCCAAGGGCACTCTCCCCTCTGGCGACTGTCAGCAAGGCATGAGCACCACCAGTCCCTGCCAGCTGGATACTAATGTCTGCCCAGAACAGCTCTGGCCAGTAATGGTATAACTGGGGCAGCAGCTGTCCCTGGGACTCAGCTTGAACCACAAATGGCAGCAGAAACTATGGACTATCCCTGTGGCTCGCCAGCACCTGCAAGGCGTGAAATCAAGTGTCAGTGCAGCGAGGCTCTGATCGATCCCTTTCTGCTTGTGTTGGCTACGGCTTGTCCATACATGTGTCTAAAATCTCAGCTTCCCAAGTCTTCTGGTTAAGAGGGGTATATACCCACCATGTGCTGCTTTCTCCAAGTCTTTCAGGATTTCCTTGAGGACTTCTGATGACCGCTGGGAAGATTTCCCTATTTTGGCTTCATACTTTGCTCTTTGAGGACCTTCACAGAAAGTATTAAGTTAAATTTCTCACTCATAAAATATTGAAAACGAGTGCTTAGTCTGTGAAGTCAGTCAAGACTGACTACTCACCCCTGGGATGCCAGGGGAGCTCCAGCGCAGGATCCAGCCGAGGAGCTGGAGCTGGAGCCACATCTGCAACCAAACACCCATGAGAAGTTTCCATCATACACTGCGATATACACCGCCATAACTGAATAGCAGAACATAGGAGGGGATCACGTAACGACTTGGCACACACAACACAGGTCTATATTCTCACACCCACGAGAGATGCCTCACTCCCATTTGGGCTTTGAGCTGGCAGCTCTCAAAGGAAGGAAAAAGCCATGACGTACCCATGCGATCTCCCTGCGCGTCAGCCCTGGAACCCATCTGGGAAGCTGGATATCCATCGCCTCCAGCCACGTCTGTAAACAAGCAGAACAGAGCAGCTCCCGTGAAATATTTCAACATACTTCTTTAGATCTGAACAGCAGTGAATGCATTCCAAACGCAGGATTGCTCCATGGCACTCGTCTCTCCCTTCCCCTCAGGAGCATCGTGCAGACAGTTACTGGGTGCCTGGACCATGCTGATCCAAAACAAACCACGCATGGAGCTGTCGGGAGAAAGGGCTCCCTGGAGCTCACACCGTCTCTAAACTCAACCCCAACAAGCCTGCTGGCTTTGCAGCAGGCACTGGAATCAGCGCAGGCTCGGAGAGTCTGGCAAGGCAAAGTGTCCCAGGGCACATCACTGAGCCCGACCCATTCCCTCTCTGCTCTTCTGCGTGTCTGAGCATTGGCCAAGAAAATACTACGTAAAATTTCATATGAACAGAATATTAAAACCTGAAAGCTCATTCATTCAAGTGACGTACCTGTGGGAACGCCCTGAGGCTCCTGGACAAGATCCGGCTGAGAGGTCGGGTAGCCATGGCCTACAGGCACAGCTGTAATCAAGCACGTTTCCATTAGATGTTGTGATCTACTTCTTTCTCAGTGACCTGCAGTGACTGGAAGGGGGTCACGTCATGACGTGGGACCCAAACGCGGGTGGAGATTTCCAAAGCTGCAGAGGGGCCTTGGGTGACCTGTTGGCTGGCACCTGGAAGCTCTCAAAATACCATTTTCCAGGCCATGTGCAACACCCCTCAGGGAGCGGATGGACAAACATATGGTCCTTTGGGGATTTCTTACTGGGAGATCTCTACTGTGCACAGAAGCAGCCCACATGAAAGCACTGGAGGAAAAAAATGATCGTTTGTACATCTCGTGGAGAAGAGCCCACTGGCCAGTGAGAGGCTGCACCAGCGCTGCCCCGCCTGTTCCCCTGGGCTGCGGGCTGGGGCTGTGTGTCGTGGACGTGGGTTTGCCCAAGGAGAGCACTGCAGGGCTAGAGCAGGAATGCTCCTGTCTTCCTGAGCGGACATCTCCCGCGGATGGATGTTCCTGAGGCTGAAAGCTGGGACCAAGCCGGGGAACGGCAGAGCCACAGCCCGAGGCATGGCCATGAGCAGCCCATTGCTGGGATGGCAGCAATGCAGGGCCCAAATACCAGGTTAGGCTGGAGGCCACTGGTGACCTGGATTGGATGGGGAGGGACAGCAGGGGGACAGGCTGGGGGCAGCAGGAGAGCAGAAGAGTTTTCTTTGGTGACTGTATTCAGCATCTGCGGTCCTTACCCCATCGCTGAGCAGGGCGAGGCATGAGTGTTGTCTTTTCACTGTGCGCTTTGCCAGCAGCCCTGCTGCAGCCAGGAGACAAGGTCATCAAAGAGAGAGAAGACGTAAGGCGGATCAGGCAGCCCACAGGCTACCACATCTCATCAGGCGCTGATGATCCGTCTCCTGTGAGCACACTGAGATCAAGAGCAGCACCTGCAAACCAGGCCAAAGAGGTGGAAAGGAGGTTTGTTGAAAGAGGGCTAAAGAGCAGCCCCCTCCTGCTGCCCTGTTGCGGATCACTCCTCTGTGCTCGGTCCCCACGGCATTGGAGGCGGTGCTGACGTGCTGCAGTGAAACGTTAGGGTGCTGCAAAGGGGCAGGCAGTGACGGCCAAGAGGCAGATCCTCTCCTCGGCTGCACAGTCCCTCCTGTGTTTAGCAAAGTCGTTGGTTTCCAGCGGTGCCAGTGAACAGTTTGTGGTGCCTGGCGGGAGCATCACAGACTAGTTGGGTCTCCAGTGCTCTGAACTTGCAGAGAGCTACAGAGGTGACAAAACTTCTTGGCCAGGAAGACCTTCCTCAGGTGACCCAACGTGTGTTTGAAATGCACCTAGAGAGTATTGATTCTTGTAGAAGAGAGATGATCCCAAAGCATCAAGCTTTGGATCGTTGCAACAGCTTTTGGAGTAAAAAACGATAGCAAAGTTAGAGCATTTCCTTTTTTGTTTCCCTCAGTTAAAGCATTGTCAGATACCACAGCGATGGGCAATGTATCACGTCTGACGATAGCTTCCTAAGTTGGCGTTCCCAATGTCCATAATGTCGAATGAGGACAGACACAGTCTGCACAGGTCTGACATAGCTTCCTACAGCCTGGAAGCCCTGGCAGCTGGTTCTGGTCAGGCTCCTTGTTGCCTTTACTAATAATAACAACAAAATATATATAGTTTTTTTAATCTTTCCTTTTTTTTTTCTTTTTTTTTTTTTTTTTTTCAACAGGCACCTTCATAGGGATACTAATAAAAAGTGAAATAAGAAAAAAACTCTGGCCAGGTCACCTTATGGATAAGATGCCTTCCATAAAAGGAGCCCCTCGGGGCTCAGGCATTCTTCAGCCACGTTCACCTGACCAAGCCCGCCTGCTGTGGCATGTTGTGAAGGGCCATGAACGGCACGCTGCCCAAGCACAAGAGCTGTAGCTGAAGTGTGTGAGTGAGGAGCGGGCAGCAAAGGCACACCCTGCTCGACATCCAGCTGCCAGGGTCCTCTGCTTCCCTGGGTAGCATCGGGCGCTGCCAGCTCCTGAGCCCTGACCCCGTGTCGTGGTTTAACCCCAGGAGGCAGCTCAGCACCACACAGACGCTCACTCACTCCCCCCCACGCCACCCCCCACCCCCCGGTGGGATAGGGGAGAGAATCAGAAGGGTAAAAGTGAGGAAACTCATGGGTTGAGATAAAGACACTTTAATAATTAAAGCAAAAGCCGCGCACGCAAGCCAAGCAAAATAGGGAATTCATTCACCACTTCCCATTGGCAGGCAGGTGTTCAGCCATCTCCAGGAAAGCAGGGCTCCATCACGTCCAACGGTGACTTGGGAAGACAAAACGCCATCACTCCGAACGTCTCCCCTTTCTTTTTCTTCCCCCAGCTTTTATTGCTGAGCGCGACACCATGTGGTATGGACTATGAACCTGTAAGAGACCAGGTGCTTTGCTACACGAGTCTCATGGATGCAGTCCTGTACCTGGGAAAAGTGGAAAAGAAACCCTCAGCAAGCCAAATGTGCCAGCCAAAGCTCTGAACAGGCACGCTTACGGCCCTGGGCAGGTTTTATTCATCTGGCTGGTGCGGCTCCAGGAAGAAGTGGGAGCTCTGCCGGCGGACAAAGAGCCCTTTGCCAGCTGCTGGTGTCTGGGAGGTGCCCAAGCTGTGGCAGCCGTGTGGCCTCAAGGGGACACATCCCCGTGCAGGCCCGTGTCACAAAGGGGCAGGGATGTGGCACCCGCCCGGCGCTTGTGACCTCACCTGGCTGGGGCTTGGGATCCTGAAAAGCGGGCCAGCGAAAGGTAGTTGGGCTGAGCTGGCCTTCGGGATAACTCGGCTCCTTCCATTGCTACTTGCGTGCCTACTTTTTTCCAAGCATTTCTCATTTACTGCCCACTTCCCCTCAACTTCCATCCTCTTTCAAAGGTAATTCTGATTTGACTTTCAGGACAGATCGTAGAGTAGGTAGACTGGGATAAAAGTATAGGCGGGTCTCTACCTTCCGAGCTCTAGGCTGAGCTATTTACACCTCTGTAGGCTGGCCAGATATGCGCTGTGGGTAGAGTTCCTATTTGCTAATTCTTATTTCTTTTCCATATCCTAGGATAGGTAAGTAGCGGGGGTGGTAGTGTAGTCGGAGGCCTTGGGCTCAGCCTAGAATGACAAGAAGCCCACCCTGACTGACGTGGTAGGAAGGCAGACAGAAAAGGAGCACAGCAAAGGCAGCCGTTAAAGTAGCGGCCGAAAGCGGGTCACCCCTGCATACAAGGTGGGAAGATGTGAGCTGGAGAGCCAGAGGGCTCTGCCGCTAACGCTGGCCACAGATCAGCAGCAGGTCCTCTTCAGAGAAGTTGACACGCAAAGCAGTCTTTCAAAAGGGCCTTGGTAATTGCTGTCAATTGGAGTCCTGTGACAGGGACACTAGGGCCATCAGCCTGCAGCTCTGCAGCGGTTCCGCTCCAGTTTCAGTACCACTGAAACACTTTGGATGGTGGATGCTGTTCTGCGGGTTGTGTTTGGGGTTTTTTTAATCATTTTGCTAAGCTACAATTATGTCTTTGCCATCAGGTGACGGGATTGGCACTGATCTCTTTCTGGAGCGTGTCCTGACATCCTTTGTCATCCAAACCTGTCCCCTCTGTTCCTGAGAGGAGCGATGGCCGCAATGGGGAACGACTCCTGTGAGTAACGACTTCACCAGCAGGCTTGGACTTTGTGAATCCCCAAAGGCAACGGACGTGGCTGGTGCTCCATCCCTGAATGTTGATGTGCTGACAACCTCGAGTGAATGCTGGGGCGTTTCCTGGTAGCAGCCAGACTTACCCAGGTGTTTTCGATCAGACACAGGAAAACGCATTTTATGACTCCTCTGCCACTATGTACAAGACTTTGACAGATGATAATCCAATTCATGACTCTAGGGGGAAAGGAAGGTAGCCCAAGGCACAGAAATCAGTGTGGGTTCATTGGCCTTTCGGCAAAGGAAGCGGGGGAACAGACTATTTTCCAAAACCGCTTCCTGACCAGTCATTGCCAACGGCAGTGTTAGGCTTCCTCCGATGTTTCTGTGTTGGAGGTTGGAGCTGGTTCTTCTGCGCGCTCCTGTAGACAACGTGACTTTTAAATAGGCTTTCGTGCAACAATATCATCTCCTCTCTTTTCAAATGTCATTTCCCTGCAGTCTTTGC
Source organism: Spheniscus humboldti (assembly GCA_027474245.1). Lineage (NCBI taxonomy): Eukaryota > Metazoa > Chordata > Aves > Sphenisciformes > Spheniscidae > Spheniscus > Spheniscus humboldti. The sequence goes on along the minus strand of CM049915.1, from coordinate 1,319,470 downwards.
CGAGGGAATGGCTCCGCCACAAAGGATCCTCTTTCCCCCGGAGAAGATTTGCATGGCCTGGCAGCAAAGACAGAGACCTGGAGCGGGACTCCACAACCTGGGCAATACGTGCTTCCTCAACTCCGTCCTGCAGTGCCTGACGTACACACCCCCTCTGGCCAACTACCTGCTCTCTCGGGAGCACAGCCGGTCCTGTGAGTCCTTTTACGAACATCTCCTTGCACGTCAGCTGGGCACGTCCCGAGGATTCCCAGCATCTGGAATTTGATTTAGGAGAAAAGCAGCCCTTCGTTGTCAACCCCCCGAGTTGGTGTTCTTTGAACACTCAAGCCTAGGAGCTGCTTGTCATGTCTAGGTGTGCTCATCTTCAGAAAGGCACCTCTTTCTAGCCCCGGGTCTCGGTCCCTACTCCTGCAAGTTAAACTCTCTTTGCTTGTTGCACAGAAAACTTCTGTCAGTTTAGCACCTCTCTGAAGAAAGTTTTCCATGCACTAAAATGTCCTGGCTTTGTTGGGATGCTGGCACCTCCTCTGGGAGAAGAGGAGTGGAGACTGTTCTTATAACTTCAAGGTCTCCATGAGGTTTCCCGTGGCTAGGGATATTTTGCTCACCTGAGAAGCTTCCTTCCCTCCCTCTTTAGGTCGTCAGCAAGGCTTCTGCATGATGTGCGTAATGGAAGCGCACGTTAACAAGGTCCTGTTGTTAACGGATTCAGCCAGTGCCATCCAGCCTTGGGCTGTCGTCCGTGTCCTCACACGTAAGTCATTCCAGGTGCTTTTACAGGTTTTCTTCCCTTCTTGTAGGGGAGAGCTATTAACCTCTTCTTTCTTAGGAATAGGAGAACATTTCCAGCATGGCATGCAGGAAGACGCCCATGAGTTCTTACGCTACACTGTCGATGCCATGCAGAGAGCTTGTCTGAGTGGAAGCAGCAAGTAAGCACGAGCAAATTACCTTTTCCATGTTCCGGAGCCCTTTGGACTCCTTGAGGTACTCCCATCAAGGAAACCCTACTCCCAGGGTTTTCAGACAAAGCAAAACTCTTGGAGGAGGCAACTCTCTGCCCTACTTCTGAGCTCCAACTACCGTTTGTTTCCAGCTTGGACATCTCTTCTCAAGCAACTACCATCGTCCATCAGATATTTGGGGGCTTTCTGAGATCCAGAGGTACTTTCCCATGACTATTGCTCTCCTTGGAATTGTGCGTGCCCTTCTGTCTGCCTGTGATAAACAGCTGGTCGTGTGACTGGCGTCGTAGGTATGGAGGACGTAAACCGGCACAGCCGGTCGACTTCCCTTATCGCTGAGCATTTCCATTTGCCTTCCAGTCACATGCTTGAGCTGCAAAGCGGTTTCCGATTCCTATGAGGCCTTCCTGGATGTCCCTTTGGATATAAAAGTAAGAGGGTTTGTAACTGTGATTGAAGACGTCCCAAGGCCCCTGTAGCTTTCCAGAATAAACACAGCTGGCGGAAAAACACATACTGTAAACAAAAGAGAGCTGAGTGGTGGGCGGGAGGTGGAACGGACTGTGTCCTTCTGGGGAGGCCATGGCAGCGGTCTCCCTGTAGGTGCTGGCTTTAAGCTGGACAAGCACGCATTATCCTCTCCGCACCCTCGACGTACTCTCATCCTTCTTCCCTCTGCCCTGCCTCAACACCCGCCTGGCTCCCAGGCTGATGGGTTGTAGTGGTTTCATTATTGGTGACCCTGCACACCATCGGTAGCTGAACTGTGCGGTGCCACAGGGAGGTAGCTCTTGATTGCCCCAGGAATCCCTGGGCAATGAGGGAAATGTTCAGCATAATACCCGCTTTCTGCCTCCTTCTGGACACTGCTTGCGGGTTCACAGTGGGTCTCCTCAGCCTCAGGTACCTGGGCTGCCTTGTCAGCTCCTAGGAAGGGTTTGGGCGAGGGCCTTTCCCCGAGCTCAGTGCTCTCCTTTCTCACTCCTCCAGGCAGCCTCATCTGTCACCGCAGCTCTGGAGGACTTTGTGAAACCCGAGCAGCTGGACGGCGACAACTGCTTTAAATGTAGCAAGTAAGATGATTACCATCGACATATTCAGAGTAGATCCTGCGTGAAGGTGCTGCATGTCATCGAGCATAAGTCATCTTTTCACATATGTTCAACGCACAATAATGACACGCAGCTGTTTTGTTTAATATGTCCTGATGCAAGTGAAGAGCCTTAAAATAGGGTAAGGATGTGCGAGACATGAAAGCTTGTCTGGCTTTCTGGGTGGCAAAAAGGGTGCATTTCAGCACTTGGCTCTGTGCTTGGTTTCAAGGTGTGACAAGATGGTTGCCGCCTCCAAGGGGTTTACAATCCATCGCGTGCCCAGGGTTCTCACGGTGTGTCTGAAAAGGTTTGAAGATTTCACCGGCGGGAAGATCAGCAAGGTGTGTACGCAATTGGAGCGCAACTTTCTCTTCCCGGAGCAGGAGATTTCCCAAAGCAGCACGCTCTTTCACAAGCTGTTCACGTTGAGTTTTTTGTGCTCCCATCTGGGGAGGGGAGAGGAGAGTTCCCGTGGGAAGACAAGCATGTACTCCCCTCCGACAGAGCTGCTTTGGCTGAGAACAGTTTCCTGCCACCCAAACCATTACATGTTGAAGGCTATTTCATGTGGTATTTCAGGATCATGTCTGAGCCCTCTTGGTCTCCCCGTAGGTGGTGGAGTATCCCGAGTACTTGGATCTTCGGCCATACACATCTCAGGCAGCTGGAGAACCGCTCCTCTACGCCTTATATGCTGTCCTGGTGCATAGCGGTGACAGCTGTCATGCAGGACACTATTTCTGCTACACAAAGGTAAAGAGCAACTTCCTTCCTAGCAGGGGAAAAACGTGTGCTGGGGAAGACACACTTTCACAGCAGCGTTACTGGCAGCCAGGGCTTTGGGGGAGAAGGTCTCCTCACCAGCTGCATTGGATTTGTTTTCGCGTACTCTTGGTTCTGTTGCTTTCTGCCTGTGTTATCATTGAGAAACCATGCAGTTCCTCTCCAGATATCGTTGCCTTTTTTTACAGGCCAGCAATGGACTGTGGTACGAGATGAATGATACATCTGTGGATGGTCGTGGCATCAATACAGTTCTCAGGCAGCAAGCCTATTTACTGTTTTATGTCAGGTAATAACAAGATCTAAAATGTGTTCAGAATACGTTTCCTTTTCCCGGCTTTGCTGTTTTTCTTCTCGTCCTCCGGAGTGTTTCTCTTTCTGTCACAGGGGACAATTACTACCTGCATTATTCAGTGCTGTCAAATGCGAACTACCCCACGTCTGCCTTTCTCTCTCCTAGCCGGGCTTTAGGCTCCTGCCCTGGTGTAAACTGCTACTTGTCTGCTCTCGGAAGCTGGCTAAAGTAGAGAAGACTACTTAGAGGAAATTCCTACAGGAAAGATGGGGAGGGACTACTTATCAGGGGGTGTAGTGATAGGACGAGGGGTAACGGTTTTGAACTGAAAGAGGGAAGATGTAGATGAGATAGTAGGAAGAAATTGTTTACGGTGAGGGTGGTGAGACACTGGAAGAGGTTGCCCAGAGAAGTTGTGGATGCCCCCTCCCTGGAAGTGGTCAAGGCCCGGTTGGATGGGGCTTTGAGCAACCTGATCTAGTGGAATGTATCCCTGCCCATGGCAGAGGAGTTGGAACTAGATGATCTTTAAGGTCCCTTCGAACCCAAGCCATTTTATGATTCTACGGTTCTATGAAATGGAGGCCGTAGGGGGTATAAAGACGAGGACTTGCTCTGACAGGGGTAGACCTGGTGGGAAGACCCCAATCGCATTTCCCATTTCTAGTCTTGGCAGCGTCTTCTCTCTGTCATAGCAACCGCTCCAAGAAAATGACTGAACGCCAGAGGAGGCTGCAAGAACAGCCTTAAACGGAGACCACTCTTTTTTTCTCCAGGCGCTCTGATTTGAAACTTGGAGAAAGGGCTTCTTCCTCACCGGCACCATCATATGCCCATTCCTTCCTCAGTCAGTCGGGGGCTGACAGCAAGCAGGTGGGTTCTGTGGGACCACAGCGTCTGCCTCGCAGGACTAAGGTAACTCTGGGGAGTTGGGTCAGGGCACCAGATGGACAGTGGATTTCTATCTGGGATCTTGGCATTACTCCCTTTTCCCTCCCACACTGCAGCTTTCTTTACAGCCACAACGCTGCTCCCTCTCAAAGCATCCCACCTAGATCCACCCCATTTGTCTGCCTTTAGCCCTTCTGCCTTTGCAGCCCTCCGGGAGAGCCTTTGGGACGCCTTAGCTGTCCCCTCACAGAGCTCCTGGGCGTTCCCCACTTTTCTGGTCCTTTCAGGAGCAAAGGGCAGGACCTTTTCACTCTCTCTTTGCAGGATATGGCCGTGCGCATGGAGGACTCTCCAGATGACAGCGGCTGCGTGTGTGGTGTGCTGCACACCATGCAAGAAGACAGCAGTAAAGACGAGCATGGATTCAGCCCTTCTTCCCACTGCCAGAGGAACGGTGCCAGGGAGAGGGCCCGGAGCAGATCCCCGCAGTGGGGCAATGATCTCCGCAGCTGGTTCGTGGACCCCACGGACTATGACCACTCAGCAGGGAGGAGGAGAACTGGTCCTTCAAGTTGTGACCACGCTCCCAGGGATGACGCAGCTGCAGGGCCCTCCAACGGCAGCTCCTAGTCGGCTCCCACACCCAGTGCTGCTCAAGGAGCAAAGCCTGCCAATGCAGAGAGAGCGGAGCACATCCCCGCGAGGGGGCCATGATTTCTGCAGATTGTGACCCTGGATGGGGGAGGAGCACGGCATGTGGCTCCTGCAGTGCCGGAGAGGAGGAGGAGGAGGACGAAGAATCCAGGAAGCACCAAAACTGCCCCCAGCAGGGACTAAACTGCACAAAGGGCACCAGCACTGTCCCTCCTCCCAGTACTGCCTCTGGCCAGGAAGAGCTCAGAGAGACCTTCCAGAGACTTGGACAGCTCTGCCGGCTAGCCCGCCTGCCCACAGGCCCCTCGAGGAAGAGCTTTCATCCCTGTTCAGCTGTTGGGATCGCCTTGCAAAAACAACACACCTTTGGTACCAACAGGCAGAAAAGCCCAAGCCAGAATTAAAACCACTTGTTGGCCTTGCATAGATAATTCATGGGGTGTTTTCTTCTCTGTAGGTGTGGGGAAATACCCAGTGTGGGAGGTTTATGTCTTGGGATTTTGAAAGCTGTGTGCTTGCATATGCCCATCTTGCAATCTCTTCTTTTGAAATCCGGGGTTCAAGTCACTCGAACAGAAATGGGCTGGATGAGCCGACAGCGAGCGGGACTGAAATGGGCTGAACAGCCGGGCCCAGAGGGTGCTGCTCAGTGGCACCAAGTCTAGTGTGAGGCAAGTAACTAGCGGTGTGGCCCAGGGGTCAGTACTGGGTCCGATCCTGTTTAACATCTTCCTTAATTGATGGCCTGGATGATGGGGCAGAGTGCACCCTCAGCAAGTTGGCCGATGACACCAGACTGGGAGGAGTGGCGCTTAGGCCAGGGGGCCGTGCTGCCATCCCGAGGCACCTGGGCAGGCTGGAGAGATGTTGTGTCCCCGCCCCCGAACGTGGGCTCATCACCCGGTGCGCAACACAAATTTAGACACCGAGGCGAGGTGTTTCCATTTCTTTTAGTCTAGTTGGCGCAAAGTAGGGAGCTAGGTGGTAGCCCACAAAAGACTAGCTCCCCGATTATCAAAACTTCACACTATTTCTATTCTACCTCCGATTGGTTAAATGATTCTCTCGCCTCTTATGCTAATTAGTCCGCATGCTCAGTCTTTCTCTTCTTTTGGGTGGGAAGGTTTCATGAGTCGGTGGACCGTGAGTCAGTGGTCGTGATCTCCCCTTGTTGGAATTAACTCTCCTTCACCTTTAGTTTCACGCTTCAGCTGTTGCAGCCAAATTCCTGTGGTTTTGCTGATAAAACCAGGTATCTCCTAACAGCCTGACTTATACAAGCCAGGATGCCCGGTTTGTCCAGGATGTTTCTGATTGATCTCCCTTGGGATTAGATGCCATGCCAAGCATTTACGTCGAACCTCCCCAACCTTGAAGAGTTAACAAAGCACTGGATAAAATGATTGCAACATTAATCAATGGCAGTGTCCTGGTTTCGGCAGGGATAGAGTTAATTCCCTTCCTAGTAGCTGGTGCAGTGCTGTGTTTTGGATGTAGGATGAGAGCAAAGATGATAAGGCACCGATGGTTTAGTTGTTGCTAGGTAGTGCTTACACTAGCCAAGGACTTCTCAGCTTCCCATGCTCTACCAACTGAGAAGGCTGCAGGTGCATGAGAAGCTGGGAGGGGGCACAGCCAAACTGGCCAAAGAAACATTCCATACCATGTGATGTCACGCTCAGTACATAAACTGGGGAAAGCTGGCCGGGGGGACTGCTGCTTAGGGACTGGCTGGGCATCGGTCAGCGGGTGGTGAGCAATTGCACTGTGCATCGCTTGCTTTCTGTAGTATTACTATTTTTATTATTATTGTTATTATTATTTTATTTCAATTATTAAACTGTTTTTATCTCAACACATGAGTTTTTCTCTCTTCTACTATTCCAATTCCCTCCCCCACCCCACTGGTGGGCGGGGGGGAATGAGCGAGTGGCTGTGTGGTGCTCAGTTGCCGACTGAGGATAAACCACCACAGTCCTTTTTGGCGCCCAATGCGGGGCTCAAAGGGTTTGAGATAATAAGAGATTAACCGGAGCGTATTAAGGAATTTGTATCTGTTAACAGTTGTGGGTCACAATGTTGCTTTCTTTCTTTTTTTCTTTCTTTTTTTTTTTTTTTTTCAACAGGCACCTTCATAGGGATACTAATAAAAAGTGAAATAAGAAAAAAACTCTGGCCAGGTCACCTTATGGATAAGATGCCTTCCATAAAAGGAGCCCCTCGGGGCTCAGGCATTCTTCAGCCACGTTCACCTGACCAAGCCCGCCTGCTGTGGCATGTTGTGAAGGGCCATGAACGTCACGCTGCCCAAGCACAAGAGCTGTAGCTGAAGTGTGTGAGTGAGGAGCGGGCAGCAAAGGCACACCCTGCTCGACATCCAGCTGCCAGGGTCCTCTGCTTCCCTGGGTAGCATCGGGCGCTGCCAGCTCCTGAGCCCTGACCCCGTGTCGTGGTTTAACCCCAGGAGGCAGCTCAGCACCACACAGACGCTCACTCACTCCCCCCCACCCCACCCCCCACCCCCCGATGGGATAGGGGAGAGAATCAGAAGGGTAAAAGTGAGGAAACTCATGGGTTGAGATAAAGACACTTTAATAATTAAAGCAAAAGCCGCGCATGCAAGCCAAGCAAAATAGGGAATTCATTCACCACTTCCCATTGGCAGGCAGGTGTTCAGCCATCTCCAGGAAAGCAGGGCTCCATCACGTCCAACGGTGACTTGGGAAGACAAAACGCCATCACTCCGAACGTCTCCCCTTTCTTTTTCTTCCCCCAGCTTTTATTGCTGAGCGCGACACCATGTGGTATGGACTATGAACCTGTAAGAGACCAGGTGCTTTGCTACACGAGTCTCATGGATGCAGTCCTGTACCTGGGAAAAGTGGAAAAGAAACCCTCAGCAAGCCAAATGTGCCAGCCAAAGCTGTGAACAGGCACGCTTACAGCCCTGGGCAGGTTTTATTCCTCTGGCTGGTGCGGCTCCAGGAAGAAGTGGGAGCTCTGCCGGCGGACAAAGAGCCCTTTGCCAGCTGCTGGTGTCTGGGAGGTGCCCAAGCTGTGGCAGCCGTGTGGCCTCAAGGGGACACATCCCCGTGCAGGCCCGTGTCACAAAGGGGCAGGGATGTGGCACCCGCCCGGCGCTTGTGACCTCACCTGGCCGGGGCTTGTGATCCTGAAAAGCGGGCCAGCGAAAGGTAGTTGGGCTGAGCTGGCCTTCGGGATAACTCGGCTCCTTCCATTGCTACTTGCGTGCCTACTTTTTTCCAAGCATTTCTCATTTACTGCCCACTTCTCCTCAACTTCCATCCTCTTTCAAAGGTAATTCTGATTTGACTTTCAGGACAGATCGTAGAGTAGGTAGACTGGGATAAAAGTATAGGCTGGTCTCTACCTTCCGAGCTCTAGGCTGAGCTATTTACACCTCTGTAGGCTGGCCAGATATGCGCTGTGGGTAGAGTTCCTATTTGCTAATTCTTATTTCTTTTCCATATCCTAGGATAGGTAAGTAGCGGGGGTGGTAGTGTAGTCGGAGGCCTTGGGCTCAGCCTAGAATGACAAGAAGCCCACCCTGACTGACGTGGTAGGAAGGCAGACAGAAAAGGAGCACAGCAAAGGCAGCCGTTAAAGTAGCGGCCGAAAGCGGGTCACCCCTGCATACAAGGTGGGAAGATGTGAGCTGGAGAGCCAGAGGGCTCTGCCGCTAACGCTGGCCACAGATCAGCAGCAGGTCCTCTTCAGAGAAGTTGACACGCAAAGCAGTCTTTCAAAAGGGCCTTGGTAATTGCTGTCAATTGGAGTCCTGTGACAGGGACGCTAGGGCCATCAGCCTGCAGCTCTGCAGCGGTTCCGCTCCAGTTTCAGTACCACTGAAACACTTTGGATGTCGAGCAGGGTGTGCCTTTGCTGCCCGCTCCTCACTCACACACTTCAGCTACAGCTCTTGTGCTTGGGCAGCGTGCCGTTCATGGCCCTTCACAACATGCCACAGCAGGCGGGCTTGGTCAGGTGAACGTGGCTGAAGAATGCCTGAGCCCCGAGGGGCTCCTTTTATGGAAGCCATCTTGTCCATAAGGTGACCTGGCCAGAACAGGCAGGTCTCTGACCGCGTTTTTGTTGACATGAACCATGCAGTTCATCTCCAGATGTCGATGCCTTTCTTTGCAGGCCAGCAATGGACTGTGGTACAGCCCTTAGCTGTCTCCTCCCACAGCTTCCCCACTTGTGGGGTCTTTCCCCACTGTTCTGGAGGACAAGGCAGCACCTTTTCACAGCTCTCTTTGCAGGACACGGTGGTGGGCATGGAGGACTCTCCAGAGGACAGCAGCTCCTCCGAAACAGCCAGCACCAGCCAGCTAACCTGGGCACGTGCAAGGGAGGCATATGCAGGCTGGCCGTGCCCCATCTGGCCAGGCAGGCTCAACATTGTTGTCTGTGTTGGTTTCTACTTGCATCACTGCTTCTTGGGCTGTTACCAGAATGGATTTCCAAACAGAAGCTTGTTTCTAAACATAAGTCCTGCCTACAAGTTTCCCAGTCAATCCCTTCCCAATAAAGTAATTGGAGTGCCTTCCATTATCAGAAACTGATGGTGTAATAAATGTGGACCTACTGCTACTAATAGAGGGATTTTTATCCCCACTGTCACAAGGTGCCCCTCAATTACCTGCATCTGCACTTGACTTTCCCATGGTTTTAGTACCTTCTCGGTGAATGCTGATCCCGCAAGGACAGTCAGGTGAACTCACCCAGTGCTGGCTGTGTCGTATGCAATAGCCACGCTCATCAGGTTGGGAACCCACAGAGTCCCATCTGAGTCTCCAATCATTACCGACATGGATGTGCTTACATTTTTCTTCTCTTCTAGTTCATGTGTGGGTACAGGAAAGAAGGCAGCAGACATACACACTAGCTAAAACCTCTTTTTGTTGCAGTCCATAAAGGTGCATCTCAGCTGGGAGCCCGAGAAGGACCCCGTGTTACAATTCTTGATTCCTTATATGCGATCTTAAAGCTACTCATTCACTTCTACAAGCTAAAAAACCCCTTGGCTTTGGCCATGACATTGCCTGTTGCCATTCACTTCTGAGTATTTGTTCACGCGAACCCCCCATGCAAACACGCCTAATGCATATTTATCAGCTGAGGTCTCATTATTTTATTGCAACTTTGCCTCTTTCAGACGGTTTCCATCTGGTTTCTTCTAACAATAGACCCACAATAACAATAGACACCTAACAATGGGCCAGGTCACTGTCGGTCAAGTTCTCTTGCGCATGTCTTCAAAGCCATCTTTACAGAGGAGCTTTTTCATACATAATACAATCTGCTGGTCAGCTTTGTCAGCAGGGCTAGTTCAAAGCCTATGCTGCAGGACGCAACTGCTGTCTGACAAGTTTTCTTTATATCCCACAGGAGCTCAATGGCGATAACGCCATTTCTAGCTTTGCTTGGGAGACAGGGGGGGACCAAAGCTCTTGTATCACAGCTTGGCTTGGTCCGGGAAGGCAAACTGAAAACCACGTTGCGGTCACAGGCACAGCTGTTCTGGGCTGTGAGCTGTGCAAATACCAGCAGAAAGCTCTGGGAACACTTTGCACATACGCCAAAGCGTTCCTGCTGCTACCCCAAGCGTCGCCAGCCTGAGCCCTGAGAGCTGGAGACCTGTGTTTCACACTAGCGGGGCAGGGGAAGGCAGAGTTGCCTCCTCTCTGACAGCAGGCTGCCAGGCTTTGGAGCAGGCATGCTCTTGTGGGGCCAGACCGGGTGCCTTTCCTATCTCCTGGCCTTCATGTGGTTCTCATGCTCACGGACCGCCCCATCTCTGTTGACAATCTTTCATAAATCGGGATTTGGAGAAGTGGAAGTTGTTTCTCCCTCCTGATGGGAGCACGCACCGGGGCTTTGTGGTCAGAGAAGCAAGTGGGGAGTGCTCCTGGTTGGATGCAGCTCCCTTGGCGGATGCTTGTGCTTGTCTCTCGGCCCCGAGCTCTGATTCCTGCCTTTCCCTCTACCCAAGCTGTGCTGCCGCCTCTTGGAAAATGGGGGTACCGAGGGCGGATGGTGTTACCACAGCCGGGAAGTTCCTGTCAACCCGTCAGGGAGGTTTTCTTCCTGGTTCTTGCATTTACAGGTATTCAAGCAACCCAGCAAAGAAGTTTTCCAAGGAAACTTGCCCGAGGAAAGTGCAGGGTTGAGCCCTGATTGCTCTCTGTGTGGATTGTGTCTGGCCTCAGCCAGGCACGCAGGAGCTTTCAGATGAGGAATGGGACTATTCCAGGATGAAGTGAGCAATCGGGATCCCAACTCTGTTTTGTTTGAGGCAATCGGGGGAAATGTGCGGGTGGAGCCTTCTGTGTTGCTTACCCTTTGATTTCAGTGCCGTCCTCCAGTCTGAATCTTGCAGTGTTTTTGCTGAGGCATAAAAATTAAATGGAGCGAGCAGATCTTCCTCACCCACACACGCACCTCCACCCCAGCTCAAGGCAAAGAGACAAAATCTCTGGGGGTGCGTTGTTTTATTGAACGTGTACCATCTACCCAGCATCAGGGGAGTTGTGTACAGCGAACAGCTGCAGGTGCCTGGGGCTTGACCAACATCACCTGGAAGGGAAAAAGGGGAAAAAGGTGACCATGGGGACTTGTTATCCGTTCATCTGGGTCCCTATTGCCCTGCACGCCCCCCTAAGCCAAATACCATTTCTGAACAGTCACTCTGCGTCTCCCTCTGTCCCCTTTTGGTCAGGGCTGTCATGCGACACTACAGAGAGGTTCTTCTGGGGATCCGGGGCAGAATGATGATGGCACTAAGTCATAGTTACAGTTAAAGATTTATTTTTTAACAGAACTTAATGAGCAGCATAGCATAGAATTTCATGATCAGAGCAGCACAGGAGATAGAGAGAGAGAGATATATACACAGGATATATATATAAGCAGCATCAGTGTAGCACAGTTTTATAGGTAGCGTAGCACCGAATTTTATAGCACAGCTGAGCTTATGGTTTCTAATCACCTGGACCCTCTGCAGATCGGGTCGCATCTTAAAACTTCGCTTGCCATATCAACATAACAATCATAACCTAGACTCAAAACACATAAAAGAATACGAGTCGCCTCTCTCTGTGACAGGGACACTAGGGCCATCAGCCTGCAGCTCTGCAGCGGTTCCGCTCCAGTTTCAGTACCACTGAAACACTTTGGATGGTGGATGCTGTTCTATGGGTTGTGTTTGGGGTTCTTTTAATAATTCTGTTGAGCTACAATATTTCTGTGCCATCAGGTGACGGGATTGGCACTGATCTCTTTCTGGAGCGCGTCCTGACATCCTTTGTCATCCAAACCTGTCCCCTCTGTTCCTGAGAGGAGCGATGGCCGCAATGGGGAACGACTCCTGTGAGTAACGACTTCACCAGCAGGCTTGGACTTTGTGAATCCCCAAAGGCAACGGACGTGGCTGGTGCTCCATCCCTGAATGTTGATGTGCTGACAACCTCGAGTGAATGCTGGGGCGTTTCCTGGTAGCAGCCAGACTTACCCAGGTGTTTTCGATCAGACACAGGAAAATGCATTTTATGACTCCTCTGCCGCTGCGTACAAGACTTTGACAGATGACGTTGCTCGTAGAAAGTTCTGACATCAGTAGGGTTACTTTCTGTGCTAGGTACTTGCTTGTTTTCATCAGGTTACAGTCAGGAACAGGGAAGACTTGACCTCATAATCCAATTCATGACTCTAGGGGGAAAGGAAGGTAGCCCAAGGCACAGAAATCAGTGTAGGTTCATTGGCCTTTTGGCAAAGGAAGAAGGGGAACAGGCTATTTTCCAAAACCGCTTCCTGACCAGTCATTGCCAACGGCAGTGCTAGGCTTCCTCCGATGTTTCTGTGTTGGAGGTTGGAGCTGGTTCTTCTGCACGCTCCTGTAGACAACGTGAATTTAAATAGGCTTTCGTGCAACAATATCGTCTCCTCTCTTTTCAAATGTCATTTCCCTGCAGTCTTTGCCGAGGGAATGGCTCCGCCACAAAGGATCCTCTTTCCCCCGGAGAAGATTTGCATGGCCTGGCAGCAAAGACAGAGACCTGGAGCGGGACTCCACAACCTGGGCAATACGTGCTTCCTCAACTCCGTCCTGCAGCGCCTGACGTACACACCCCCTCTGGCCAACTACCTGCTCTCTCGGGAGCACAGCCGGTCCTGTGAGTCCTTTTACGAACATCTCCTTGCACGTCAGCTGGGCACGTCCCGAGGATTCCCAGCATCTGGAATTTGATTTAGGAGAAAAGCAGCCCTTCTTTGTCAACCCCCCGAGTTGGTGTTCTTTGAACACTCAAGCCTAGGAGCTGCTTGTCATGTCTAGGTGTGCTCATCTTCAGAAAGGCACCTCTTTCTAGCCCCGGGTCTCGGTCCCTACTCCTGCAAGTTAAACTCTCTTTGCTTGCTGCACAGAAAACTTCTGTCAGTTTAGCACCTCTCTGAAGAAAGTTTTCCATGCACTAAAATGTCCTGGCTTTGTTGGGATGCTGGCACCTCCTCTGGGAGAAGAGGAGTGGAGACTGTTCTTATAACTTCAAGGTCTCCATGAGGTTTCCCATGGCTAGGGATATTTTGCTCACCTGAGAAGCTTCCTTCCCTCCCTCTTTAGGTTGCCAGCAAGGCTTCTGCATGATGTGCGTAATGGAAGCACACGTTAACAAGGTCCTGCATTTCTCAGCCAGTGCCATCCAGCCTTGGGCTGTCGTCCATGTCCTCACACGTAAGTCATTCCAGGTGCCTTTACAGGTTTTCTTCCCTTCTTGTAGGGGAGAGCTATTAACCTCTTCTTTCTTAGGAATAGGAGAACATTTCCAGCATGGCATGCAGGAAGACGCCCATGAGTTCTTACGCTACACTGTCGATGCCATGCAGAGAGCTTGTCTGAGTGGAAGCAGCAAGTAAGCACGAGCAAATTACCTTTTCCATGTTCCGGAGCCCTTTGGACTCCTTGAGGTACTCCCATCAAGGAAACCCTACACGCAGGGTTTTCAGACAAAGCAAAACTCTTGGAGGAGGCAACTCTCTGCCCTACTTCTGAGCTCCAACTAGCGTTTCCAGGTTCACAGTGGGTCTCCTCAGCCTCAGGTACCTGGGCTGCCTTGTCAGCTCCTAGGAAGGGTTTGGGCGAGGGCCTTTCCCTGAGCTCAGTGCTCTCCTTTCTCACTCCTCCAGGCAGCCTCATCTGTCACCGCAGCTCTGGAGGACTTTGTGAAACCCGAGCAGCTGGACGGCGACAACTGCTTTAAATGTAGCAAGTAAGATGATTACCATCGACATATTCAGAGTAGATCCTGCGTGAAGGTGCTGCATGTCATCGAGCATAAGTCATCTTTTCACATATGTTCAACGCACAATAATGACACGCAGCTGTTTTGTTTAATATGTCCTGATGCAAGTGAAGAGCCTTAAAATAGGGTAAGGATGTGCGAGACATGAAAGCTTGTCTGGCTTTCTGGGTGGCAAAAAGGGTGCATTTCAGCACTTGGCTCTGTGCTTGGTTTCAAGGTGTGACAAGATGGTTGCCGCCTCCAAGGGGTTTACAATCCATCGCGTGCCCAGGGTTCTCACGGTGTGTCTGAAAAGGTTTGAAGATTTCACCGGCGGGAAGATCAGCAAGGTGTGTACGCAATTGGAGCGCAACCTTCTCTTCCCAGAGCAGGAGATTTCCCAAAGCAGCACGCTCTTTCACAAGCTGTTCATGTTGAGTTTTTTGTGTTCCCATCTGGGGAGGGGAGAGGAGAGTTCCCGTGGGAAGACAAGCATGTACTCCCCTCCGACAGAGCTGCTTTGGCTGAGAACAGTTTCCTGCCACCCAAACCATTATGTGCTGAAGGCTATTTCATTTGGTATTCTCAGCTTCCCATGCTCTACGGACTGAGAAGGCTGCAGGTGCACGAGAAGCTGTGAGGGGGGCACAGCCAAACTGGCCAAAGAAACATTCCATACCATGTGACGTCATGCTCAGTACATAAACTGGGGAAAGCTGGCTGGGGGGACCACTGCTCGGGGACTGGCTGGGCATCGGTTGGCGGGTGGCGAGCAATTGCACTGTGCATCACTTGCTTTGTGTATTATTATTATTATCATATTATTATTATCATTTTATTTCAATTATTAAACTGTTTTTATCTCAACCCACGAGTTTTCTTCACTCGTGCTCTTTTCCAATTCTCTCCCCCATCCCACTGGGGGCGGGGGGAGTGAGCGAGCGGCTGCGTGGTGCTTAGTTGCTGACTGAGGTTAAACCACGACAGTCCTTTTTGGCGCCCAACGTGGGGCACGAAGGGTTTGAGATAATAACAGATTAACCGGAGTGTATTAAGGAACTTATATCTATTAATAGTGGTGGGTCACAATGTTGGTTTCTCTGTTCTTGATATTGATTTGTATAATCTGCATCATGCTCTTTTTTTTGCTGTACATGTTAAAGATTGGTGTTGGTTTTTGCAGTTTGCTGTGGTCTGCAGTGATTAGTGATGTCTCGCTTGTGAGGTTTGTTTTTAGAACATTGACCTTGACGCTAGTGTGGTATGTAAGCTTCGCAATGAAGCCGTTACTGTACCACAGATACCATTTCGTGGAGACAACTAGCAATTACAGTTCTTCCTCTGAGAGTATTTTACGGAGGAAATACAGAATGGCAGTGTCACTGCCTTCTTCTATGATGTTTCCTCCTTCATTACAGTAACTCTTCGGTATTTTGAACATCCTTGGGTAGTTAAGATACTTCTCTTGGTACTTCTTCAGAATACTGTTTCGGCTTTGTCTAAAGTTAATGAGCAATTTAAGAATATCATTCAGAGATCTGCCCCAAAGCCAAATAGCTATGAGTGGCAGGGTGTGTGGGACAAGATGGGCAAGTACCTAGGCCAATGGGCACCCCCAGTATTTTGGAACTTCACCCCTGAGCAAATGCAGAATCCTGAAAAGTTAGTAGAACCTTTGGACAAAATATGCTGTCACCCTGGCAACTCCAGAGAGATGCACATCATTGCAACGTGCTGGGGCCTGGCCCATGCCTACCGAGCCCTGTTCAACACCATTCAGTACCCTCAAAGGGAATAGAAGGTCTCTGGATCTGATGGTAAAACGACACACACTGCGGCCACTCAGACATGGGCGACATGCTCTGCGGCCACTCCGACCCCAGCGACACACCCTGTGGCCACTCAGACCCGTGACACACCCTGTGGCTACTCAGACTCTGGCAACAGACACTGCGGCCACTCTGACCCCGGTGACAGGCACTGCGGCCACTCCGACCCCGGCGACATGACCTGTGGCTGAACCAAAAAGCCAACCTGTGCTGGTATCAGTCGCCCCTTTACACAAGAAGACATCTTGGAAGTGGAAGTCGGCTCGTTTAGTAAGGGAGGAAGAAACTTCGTCTAAAAGGGAGCCAGAGGAAGAAGTGGATGAGGCAGACTACCCTGGAGAAGGGGCCCTCACGAGAATAGGAGGAGGTCTGGCAACTGCTCGGGGAGGAAGAAGAGGAAGACTTCATGAAAGAGGCAGTAACCACGCGAGCTCTATCCCTGAGTGAGCTGTGAGATACACGAAAAGATTTCAGCCATCGTCCAGGCGAGCATATTGTCACCTGGCTGCTCGGATGCTGGGATAATGGGGCCAGTAGCCTGGAATTAGAGGGTAAAGAAGCCAAGCAGCTGGGATCCCTTTCCAGGGAAGGGGGCATTGACAAAGCGATTGGAAAAGGGACACAAGTCCTCAGCCTTTGGAGGCGACTCTTGTCAAGCGTGAAGGAAAGGTATCCCTTCAAGGAAGATGTCATATGTCGCCCAGGCAAGTGGATCACCATGGAGAAGGGTATCCAGTTCCTGAGAGAATTAGCTGTGCTGGAGGAGATTTATGATGACCTGAACAATGAACAACTATCCAAAGATCCAGATGAAGTCAAGTGCACACGACCCATGTGGCGGAAGTTTATACGGAGCACACCATCTTCATATGCCAATTCATTGGCAGTGATGACCTGGAAAGACAGAGAGGAACAAACGGTGCATGAATTGGCTGGTCAGCTCTGGCAATATGAAGAAAGTCTCTCTTCATCCCTCGTCTCGGCTGTGGAGAAACTGTCCGAAAAACTGTCCCGGGAATTCCAGCAACTCAGAGAGGATATGTCCTACTCCACACCTGTGAGGACCAGTATCTCGGCTATTAGGAGTCAGCGTTCTTTTGCCCAAGAGAGAGAATATAAAGGGTACACACCACGGGGCATCCTATGGTTTTACCTGCATGACCACGGAGAGGACATGAGGAAGTGGGATGGAAAGCCTACCGCAGACCTAGGGGCACGGGTACGTGAGTTGCAAGGGAAAACAATCACAGAAGGGGGTTCTTCCAGGAAAATTGCTGCTCCAGTTTCCAGCGGGCAGTTCCCCAGACAGAGCAGAAGGGCTGATCTTACTCCTGATCTTAATGAAGAAACTTCTGACTCGTATGTACAATAATGAGAAACAAATACTGTGATGAGGGCTAGAGGGGCCCTGCCTCCAGCCAGGGGGAGGAAAGGGACAACCGGGTTTACTGGACTGTGTGGATTTGGTGGCCTGGCACATCGGACCCACAGGAGCATAAGGCTCTAGTGGACACCAGTGCACAGTGCACCTTAATGCCGTCAAGCTCTATAGGGGCAGAACCCGTCTGTATTTCTGGGGTGTCGGGGGGATCCCAACAGCTAACTGTATTGGAAGCTGAAGTAAGTCTAACTGGGAATGGGTGGCAGAAGCACCCCATTGTGACTGGCCCAGAGGCTCCGTGCATCCTTGGCATAGACTACCTCAGGAGAGTTTATTTCAAGGACCCAAAAGGGTACCCGTGGGCTTTTGGTATAGCTGCCTTGGAGACGGAAGAACAACAGTGGCAACAGACACTGCGGCCACTCCGAGCCCGGTGACAGGCACTGCAGCCACTCAGACCCCAGCAACAGGCACTGCGGCCACTCCGACCCCAGTGACAGGCACTGCGGCCATTCAGATCCTGGCGACATGACCTGTGGCTGAACCAAAAAGCCAACCTGTACCGCTATCATAGAATCATAGAATCATTAAGGTTGGAAAAGACCTCTAAGATCATCGAGTCCAACCGTCAACCCAAGACCACCATGCCCACTAAACCATGTCCCTAAGCGCCTCATCTACACATCTTTTAAATACCTCCAGGGATGGTGACTCAACCACTTCCCTGGGCAGCCTGTTCCAATGTTTAACCACTCTCTCCGTAAAGAAATTTTTCCTCACGTCCAATCTAAACCTCCCCTGGCGCAACTTGAGGCCATTTCCTCTCGTCCTATCGCTTGTTACTTGGGAGAAGAGACCGACACCCACCTCACTACAACCTCCTTTCAGGTAGTTGTAGAGAGCGATGAGGTCTCCCCTCAGCCTCCTTTTCTCCAGGCTAAACAACCCCAGTTCCCTCAGCCGCTCTTCATAAGACTTGTTCTCTAGATCCTTCACCAGCCTCGTTGCCCTTCTCTGGACACACTCTAACACCTCAATGTCCTTCTTGTAGTGAGGGGCCCAAAACTGAACACAGGATTCAAGGTGCGGCCTCACCAGAGCCGAGTACAGGGGCACGATCACTTCCCTACTCCTGCTGGCCACACCGTTTCTGATACAGGCCAGGATGCCATTGGCCTTCTTGGCCGCCTGGGCACACTGCTGGCTCATATTCAGCCGGCTGTCGACCAACACCCCCAGGTCCTTTTCCAACAGGCAGCTTTCCAGCCACTCTTCCCCAAGCCTGTAGCGCTGCATGGGGTTGTTGTGGCCAAAGTGCAGGACCCGGCACTTGGCCTTGTTGAACCTCATACAGTTGGCCTCGGCCCATCGATCCAGCCTGTCCAGGTCCCTCTGCAGAGCCTTCCTACCCTCGAGCAGATCAACACTCCCGCCCAACTTGGTGTCGTCTGCAAACTTACTGAGGGTACACTCGATCCCCTCATCCAGATCATCGATAAAGATATTGAACAAGACCGGCCCCAAAACTGAGCCCTGGGGAACACCGCTCGTGACCGGCCGCCAACTGGATTGAACTCCGTTCACCACAACTCTCTGGGCCCGGCCATCCAGCCAGTTTTTGACCCAGCGCAGAGTCCACCTGTCTAAGCCGTGAGCCGCCAGCTTCTCGAGGAGAATGCTGTGGGAGACGGTGTCAAAGGCCTTACTGAAGTCCAGGTAGACCACATCCACAGCCTTTCCCTCATCCACTAGGCGGGTCACCTGGTCATAGAAGGAGATCAGGTTGGTCAAGCAGGACCTGCCTCTCGTGAACCCGTGCTGGCTGGGCCTGATGCCCTGGTTGTCCCGCTCATGCCTTGTGAGCGCCCTCAAGATGAACCGCTCCATAATCTTCCCTGGCACCGAGGTCAGGCTGACAGGCCTGTAGTTCCCCGGATCCTCCTTCCGGACCTTCTTGTAGATGGGCGTCACATTGGCAAGCCTCCAGTCATCCGGGACCTCCCCCGTTAACCAGGACTGCTGATAGATGATGGAGAGTGGTTTGGCAAGCTCCTCCACCAGCTCCCTCAGCACTCTCGGATGGATCCCATCCGGCCCCATAGACTTGTGAGCATCCAGGTGGCGTAGCAGGTCGTTGACTGCTTCCTCTTGGATTATGGGGGGTTCATCCTGCTCGCTGTCCCTGTCTTCCAGCTCGGGAGGCCAAGTACCCTGAGGATAACCAGTCTGGCTGTTGAAGACTGAGGCAAAGAAGGCATTGAGTACCTCAGCCTTTTCCTTATCCTTGGTGACAATGTTCCCCCCTGCATCCAATAAAGGATGGAAAGTCTCCTTGGCTCTCTTCTTGTCATTAATGTATTTGTAAAAACTTTCTTTGTTGTCCTTAACAACAGTGGCCAGATTGCGTTCCAGCTGGGCTTTTGCCTTTCTCATTTCCTCTCTGCACGACCTAACGAGATCCCTGTACTCTCCTTGGGTCGCCTGCCCCTTCTTCCACAAGCGGTAAACTCTCCTTTTTTTCCTGAGTCCCTGCAAAAGCTCCCCGTTCAGCCAGGCCGGTCGCCTTCCCCACCCATTCTTTTTACGGCATACAGGGACAGCCTGCTCCTGCACCTTTAAGACTTCCTTCTTGAAGATCGTCCAGCCTTCCTGGACCCCTTTGCCCTTCAGGACCGTCTCCCAAGGGACTCTCTCAACCAGCGTCCTGAACAGGCCAAAGTCCGCCCTCCGGACATCCATGGTTGCAGTTTTGCTGCCCCCCCTCCTTACTTCACTGAGAATCGAGAATTCTACCATTTCATGGTCGCTAAGCCCAAGACGGCCTCCGACCACCACGTCTCCCACCAGTCCTTCTCTGTTTGTAAAGAGTAGATCAAGTGAGGCACCTCCCCTGGTAGGCTCACTTACCAGCTGCGTCAGGAAGTGACTTCTCAGCTTCCCATGCTCTACCGACTGAGAAAGCTGCAGGTGCACAAGAAGCTGGGAGGGGGGCACAGCCAAACTGGCCAAAGGGACATTCCATACCATGTTACGTCATGCTCAGTACATAAAGTGGGGAAAGCTGGCCGGGGGGGCCGCTGCTCGGGGACTGGCTGGGCATTGGTCGGTGGGTGGTGAGCAATTGCACTGTGCATCACTTGCTTTGTGTATTATTATTATTATCATATTATTATTATCATTTTATTTCACTTATTAAACTGTTTTTATCTCAACCCACGAGTTTTCTTCACTCGTGCTCTTTTCCAATTCTCTCCCCCATCCCACTGGGTGGGGGGGAGTGAGCGAGCGGCTGCGTGGTGCTTAGTTGCTGACTGAGGTTAAACCACGAGGTGGAGAGATCTGGGGACGAGCTGGGCTGGGATGTAATTGATGGGATGAAATTGAACAATTGAACAATTGAACAATTTAACAATTTGAAATGACGGATTCTGCACGTGGGACGGAGCAACACCGGGCACAAGTCTAACCTGGGAGACAAGTGTCTGGAGAGCAGTCCTGCAGAAAGGGGTCTGGGCGTGCTGGTCGACAGCAGGCTCAACAGGAGCCAGCAGTGTGCCCAGGCAGCCAAGAGGGCAAACTGCATCCTGGGGTGCATTGAACACAGCAAAGCCAGCTGGTCAAGAGGGGATTATCCTGCTGTATTCAGCGTTGGTGCGGCCTCGCCTTGAGTACTGTGTGCAGTTCTGCACCCCACAAATTAAGAAGGATGTGAAGGTCCTTGATGCGTCCAGAGGAGGGCAACAAAGCCGGTGAAAGGGCTGGAAGACATGTCCTCTGAGGAGCGGCTGAAGACTTTGGACTTGTCTTGGTTGGAGAGGAGGAGGCTGAGGGGTGACCTCACTGCTCTCTACAGCTTCCTGAGGAGGGGACGTGGAGAGGGAGGTGCTGATCTTGTCTCCCTGGGATCCAGGGGCAGGACGCCTGGGAATGGTTCAAAGCTGTGCCAAAGGACCTTCAGACCAGATATTAGGAAACATTGCTTTACCGAGAGGGTGTTCAAACACTGGAACAGGCTTCCTGGAGAGGTGGTTGATGCCACAAGCCTGTCAGTGTTTAAGAGGCATTTGGACAATGCCCTTAAGAACATGCTTTAACTTTTGGTCAGTCCTGAAGTGGTCAGGCAGTTGGACTAGATGATCATTGTAGGCCCCTTCCAACTGGACTGTTCTGTTCTGGTTTGTGCTCTGCTGTGCTCTGCTGTGCTCTGCTCTGGTATTCTACTCATTTAATGCAGAAACGTCACAGTTCTGTGACAAGCAAATGGACCTACAGCTCTTCCTGGCGGTGCACATTTGAGCCGCAGCACCTCAGCTGTTGCAGCAGGATGGAGGACAGCCTTCTCACAGGGAAACCTGAGCAGTTAGTGCTGGGCTGTTCTGTGCTGCACCCCCGGTGTGGTCTTCACGCCTGTGCTGTGCTGCACACATCCCTTGGCCGCAGGACAACCTCAGCAGCTCATTGTCTGAGCTGCTGCAAGGCAGCGCCCGCTCTGTGCTGGCTATTATGCCACCTGCCTGGCTTTGCCTGTACCTAACAGTGCAGCAAGAAGTTCTCATGAGAGCCGTGTTTCTGTTTGACTGTAGAAAGGATAAATGGTGTTGTCTTCCTTGTAGAAAATCCTGTAGTAGCTTGAATGACCAAACCAGGAGACTCTTTCATGGATGGGGTCTGCACGGCATGCCGTGTGTGGGTCGGAAGCCCATTCAATGCTCCACCACCCGGGGCTCCCACCGTCTACAGGGACGTAAGATTAGCTAGACGATTCTCTCCTTACAGTGTTAGCACTAAGGAACAGCATTTTAAATGATACCTCACAGAGTCGGAGTGCCTTTCTTACTGGGATCATAACAGACCAGCACCTCCTGGTGAAAACCTCTCTCAGCACACGTGGGTACGGTCCCATGGACCAGTAAGGGTGTAGTTTCCTCAAGTAGCCCCTGGCTTGATCCCCATCCACCGCTGGTTTTTCCCGCCCTGAGTCCTGCCTCAAAGCACAGAGGCCTGGGAGACCTCTCTGGTGGTAACTGAGGCAAAGAGGACATACACTATCTCAGATCTACCTACACCTACTCTGTCTAAATTCAGCAGTGGTCCCACAGTATCTCTGCTTCTTCTTTAGCTGTTCCTGAGGTACCTAAAGCTCATCTTGGTGCCTTTGAATTTCCTTTCAAGTTTCAATTGAATTTTGATACGGACCGTTGCTGTGCTTGTAGGATGTCGTCCTTGAAGACAAGATGCATGCAGGCACGCTGTGAAAATGATCGGTGTGTTCCTTGACTGTATCACCAAAGGAGTGAGTAAAGACCCCAGTGTGATGTGCTGTGTGTTCACGCAGTGCCTGCAGCTATTGGGTAGAGAAGGGACAGACCTCGCCTCTCCGATGGCATCCGATGGCTGCTGCCTCTGACTGATGGCATTGGCATATGGCACACAGGCACCAAACCGCACTCTCTGCGATGCCGTCTGGGATGTCTGTCACGCACTCACCCTGAACGGGAATTGCTTTCCTGTAGGTCCTGTGCTGTCCTTGACAGCCCTGGCTCCTCGTGTGGCTCTATGGCCCTGCATTTGAACATGAAATTGAGCAGATACCCTGAATTCTGTAAGGCAATGTGGGGATGACCACGAGGCAACTGCCAATATCTCCACGTCAGTGGAGATCAGTAAATACAGCAGCAGCAGAAGAGGGAGACTGAGCTCTCCCTGTGGCACATGACTCGAATCCTTCAGATGAGTAACTCTATACTGAACTTAATGAGGAGGGACAGTTTTAAGGTGCAAAAGTGATTACAGAGCCCAAATTCTCTTCTTCAGGGCCCAAAGCCTCATTTTTAGGATCCAACCCCTCATTTTATGGTCCAAATGCTCATTTTAAGGCCCAAAGCCTCGTTTTTAAGGTCCAAAGCCTCATCTTAGGATCCCAAGCCTCATTTTTAGGGCCCAAACCCACATTTTTATAGCCCAAAGCCTCACTCTTAGGGATCAAAGCTCATTTTAGGGCCCAAAATATCTCTCTAGGTTCCAAAACCTCATTTTTATGGTCCAAAGGCTCCGTTTCCGTTTGCAAAGTCTTCTTTTCAGAGTCCAAAGCCGCATTTTGAGTTGCCAAAGCCTCACTTTCAGGCTCCAAAGTGGCATTTTTAGGATCCAGCCAGTCGTTTGGAGGATCCAAGCCACATCTTGAGTGTCCAAACCCTCATTTTTATGGTCTGAACCCCTCTTTCAGGGCTCACAGCCTCATTCTTAGAGTACAAAGCTTTGATTCTAGGGTTGAAAGCCCCATTTTTAGGGTCCAAACTCTCATTTACAATTTCCAAGCCCTGCTTGTAAGGTTCAAGGACTCATTTGAAGGGCCCAGAGCATCATTTTTAAGGCCTCAAGTCTGATTTTGAAGGTCCAAAGCCTCATTTTTAGAGTCTACAGCCTTATTTATAGGGTCCAAACCTGTCTTTTATTAACAATATCCTATTTTTAGGACACACACTTTCATTTCTAGGGCCTAAACCCTCACTTTCGTGGCAGAAAACCTCATTTTAAGACCCAAAGCCTCAGTTTTGTGGTCCAAAGGCTCCACTTCAGTTTGTAAAGTCTCCTTTTTAGAGTCCAAAGCTGCATTTTGAGTTGCCAAAGCCTTATTTTCAGGCTCCAAAGCCAGTCATTTTGAGGGTGCAAGCCACATCCTGAGTTTCCAAACCCTCGTTTTTAGGGTCCAACCCCTCTTTTAGGGCTCAAAGCTTCATTTTTAGGGTCCAAGGCTTTGATTCTAGCATTGAAAGCCTCCTTTTTATGGTCCAAACCCTCAGTTTTACGATCAGTGGGTCCAATGCCCAGCTCCCTGCCTGCTGGCGCCACAGGCATTCACGTCCCTCTGTGCCTCGATATGAAGTTCAGCCCAGAATTGGTGAATTCCTGGGTTTGCTGCTGTTACGACCTGGACAATTGTGCTATTGCTCTGTATTTATTGCTAGGTAAATATCGACAAATTCAAAGCAATAAATGGTGGACCCCCGAGGCTGTCCATGGGGAGTCTGTCATCGCACCCCCAACGCGTATCCTGGTGGGGCCACCTCAAGCCCTTGCAGGAAGATCACAGCAATGGGCTTGGGGCGCAGGGAGATGGTTTCAGTTCCTCCGGGGACTGGAGGTCACTGGGCCGGACCCGCAACAGCCAGCTGGCTGAGATGGACAGCCATGGGGCCGGGGTGGGGGCGAACGGGCCGGGCGACTGTCCAGGCTGCCGGGGACCAGTTCCCTGGTGCTCCGTGGCAGGCGGGCTGGTTTTCCAGGCACAGGCGGTGGCTGCTGGCATCGGGTCTGGCTCTCAGAGGTGCTGGGGCGCGTGGGACAGCTGTGCGGGTGCTAGGGGCAGCTGCTGGTGTCGGGCCTGGCTCCCGAAGCTGCGGAGAGGCGCCTGTGAAGAGAGAAGGCTGCTGAGGCCCCGCCATGGCTGTGGTGCTGGGCGGGTGCAAAGGTGTGGGGCAGCGCTGGGTGCCCTGTGGGGTTCGGGCATGTGGCTTCCACATGGGAGCTGTGGGCCCAGAGAGCTTTGTGCAGAAAACGGGGCACCCCGCACCCCTCGGCTGGGGCTCTGCTCACCTGCCCGTGGCCTGTCTCCTCTCAGCCCTGACCATCCTGACCTGCCTGCTCTGCATGTGCCAGGAAGGGGACCTGACCCTGGCAGACCGAGGGGACCAAAGCTGGGCACTGCACTGCAGGGCCAAGAGAGCCTCCTGTTCTCCTTTCTCAGCATGCCTGGCAGAGACCAGCACTCGGCTCCCCTGCCCATCCCTGACCAGACAAGGTGACAGCCTCAGCTCTCTGTTCGGTGAGGCGCTCTCCATCCTCTCTTCAGAATACGTATCCAAAGAGATACCGCTGCCTGTGCTGAGAACACGCACGCTGGCAGTGTTGGGGTGCAGATGGGACAGACTGACTCTCTTTCTCCAAAGCAAAGCTGATAGCTGGGAAGGTTCGTCACCACGGTCTGAGCTGCTGGGACACCTTGGCCGAGGTGGACATCTGGGATTTACAGCATGACCTAACAGGGTGGTTTCTCCTGGTAAGTTCACTGGTAGGGAGATGTCACTCCCTATTCTCACTTTCTATGGCAACGTCATCCCTTGTTTTTACCTTCTGACCTTGCTCTGCCTATGTCTGTTGCTGGGTCTGCTCATGTCGAGGCAGGGTCACTTTTAACTAACACCTGCCACAGTATGAAGGGGTTTCAGGAAAGAATGCCCATGAATTGAGAGGCCAGTTAAAACATCCTACAGCAGGAACCTCAGTCGAGTCTGGCCAATAACTAACTCGGCACTCCAGAATACCCTACCTCTAAATGCTTCATGGCTAACAGCAGCCATCTCATACACAAGTTTGGCAAAAAAACCTCCCACCAACTCACCGTTTTCTCTTCCTCCACAGACAGATCCCACAACACAATACCATCCCAAGCAGCATGGAGCCCAAGACCGCCACGGCGCCTTCTATGCAGTACTTCTGGAAATCTTTAGGATCCACCGCATTTGAGTTTCTCTTGCCATCCACTCCTGGAGGAACAATTCTGCACGTTAGCGCGTCCAGTGCACTGCTGGTAATCTCACAGGAGGTCTGACATTGCCAGGAAATGTTCTTTCTCACTTTGTTTGCATCTCTGACCCAGTGAACATCCCGGGGCTGCAACATTTCCTTGGTTTCAGTAGAAACAAAGGAAGCTCCCAAAGCCGCTGCAAATCAAGGCACTCTGGAGCCTCTCTTTCTCCTCTCAGCTTTGCTTACACTCTGGGACGTCCGCAATCCAGTTTTCCCAGTGTCATGGGTTCGCTCCCCCTTCTTGGCCACCCTTCACATTTGCTAGTGCTTGCTTGCTAGTGCTGCTGCACGGAGGCTCTCTCTGACCCTTTGGGACAAGTTGTCCCACTGAACAGAACTCCTGAGGCCAGATGGAGAGCACGTGGGGGAGCGCAGCTGTTTGACCAATCGCTCCTTTGAGCAACACGGACAAAAAGCATCCCTGCGTCAGGGAGTGCCACCCCCAGCTCTCCGTCCTCAGCCCAGCACCCACCCCCTGAAGCGATGGAGTCAGGCCCTCTCAGGAGACACCGGAACCTCGCTCTCCCCCCGCTTCGCTTTTTCTCCAGCATGGGCACCGCTTGCATGCCTCTGGTTTTCAGGACCTGTCTCCCACTTATGGCCCCCTGCAAGACTGCTCAGTACCTGGATTCTTGTGAAAAAATTCATATATCCCGGCGTGGTGGGCTTCCCCGGGGTTGGACGGCACTGCCAAGAAGCAGAGAAAGGTAAAGCCTCAGCAGGGCTCAGGCACAGAGGATGCAGAAGGACGGTGCAGGTTCCCTCTAAGCCCGTGCCTGATCCGTCAGTGCATCCCTTTGGACCTCAGTTCACAGGAGGGATCCCCCTCTGTTGTGCCTAGGGCCTCCAGGGACTCACAGCAAGCTCTGGGATGCAGGAACTGAGGGAGGTACATTCGATCAAGAGTCACATTTCCCAGCATCTACTGAACGTGGTTCAGATGGCCTCGTTCCCCAAATGGCAAAGTTCTGAAATTCCTGGCAACTGGGTGTAGTGGGAGGTGAGCATTTCACCACATCCACAGAGGGTTACGACCATCTCTCTGGCACGCTGCTGGCCATAACCTCCACACCCCAGAGACGACAGTCATCCTCAGAGAGCCGTTCCTGGCTTCTTTTAGAACACTTGCTCTCTACTAATAGTTTGGCTGCTGACACAATGCACAGTAGCGGGCAGCAGGGGAAGAGCCTGCCGACACCCAGTGATTTTTATTTATGGCACTGGATGACTGAGGGACAGCAATTACCTGGCATGCCTGTTGATTGAATTGCCCCTGATTTTTCACCAGAGACTGGCACTGCGTGACTGCTTCCTTCCTGAAAGGCCTCCTTCTGCACAGTCTCACGGTCCGTCTCTTTAGAAAGAAAGAGGGTCAGTTTAATTAGAAGTAACTGTTCCTCGCCAGGAACACGGTATCTTCAGGAGGCAAAATACACTAATAACACTTAGAAACAAAGCCTGGGCATTTGGGGGTGCACCTCATCACTAGTTCAAACAATGTGTGATTCATGGAGAGAAATCAAAGAGCTAGGGCACTTTCCAGTTTACCAGTAGACAGCAAAACCTGACCTGCTGGGAAACCAGGAAATTGCATGTGATCTTCTTGTTCGCACTTAGTGCATTTTTGGCAAACTGCAAGATGATGGTAAATTACTTCCTTCAGAAAGGACAGGGAGAGGCTGCAGCCAATTCAGCTGGGGAAAGAGCCCTTTGGAGAAGCACGTCCCATCATGCCAACTCCACCACACAGGAAGGGTAACAGATGCACACACACAGTGGACTGAACACCAAGCTCTTGCAACCATATTCTGGGCACTTTCACAAAGGCAGCGAAGAGCCCACAGTCCCCCAAAACAAGAGGAAAACCACAGCCAACTTATCTAAAACACAACTAGAAACAGAAAGCTAAACCCCCCGAGACTGAATTCACAGCCCTTCGCTTTAGCTGCCTTCAGGTTAGGTGTCCGTCCTCAAGCTGGGTGTCCAGCTTTCACCTGTCCCTGACCCCGAGGTGTCACCGGGAGTCCTCAAACATCAAGGAGAACAACAGGGCTGGACCAGGCTGTGAAGCTGGCCTGCTGCCCTGGCAAAGTCTGCCAGTCTCAGCGACCCCAAGCTGCCTGCGCATCCTCTCTGCCGCCCAAGGGCACTCTCCCCTCTGGCGACTGTCAGCAAGGCATGAGCACCACCAGTCCCTGCCAGCTGGATACTAATGTCTGCCCAGAACAGCTCTGGCCAGTAATGGTATAACTGGGGCAGCAGCTGTCCCTGGGACTCAGCTTGAACCACAAATGGCAGCAGAAACTATGGACTATCCCTGTGGCTCGCCAGCACCTGCAAGGCGTGAAATCAAGTGTCAGTGCAGCGAGGCTCTGATCGATCCCTTTCTGCTTGTGTTGGCTACGGCTTGTCCATACATGTGTCTAAAATCTCAGCTTCCCAAGTCTTCTGGTTAAGAGGGGTATATACCCACCATGTGCTGCTTTCTCCAAGTCTTTCAGGATTTCCTTGAGGACTTCTGATGACCGCTGGGAAGATTTCCCTATTTTGGCTTCATACTTTGCTCTTTGAGGACCTTCACAGAAAGTATTAAGTTAAATTTCTCACTCATAAAATATTGAAAATGAGTGCTTAGTCTGTGAAGTCAGTCAAGACTGACTACTCACCCCTGGGATGCCAGGGGAGCTCCAGCGCAGGATCCAGCCGAGGAGCTGGAGCTGGAGCCACATCTGCAACCAAACACCCATGAGAAGTTTCCATCATACACTGCGATATACACCGCCATAACTGAATAGCAGAACATAGGAGGGGATCACGTAACGACTTGGCACACACAACACAGGTCTATATTCTCACACCCACGAGAGATGCCTCACTCCCATTTGGGCTTTGAGCTGGCAGCTCTCAAAGGAAGGAAAAAGCCATGACGTACCCATGCGATCTCCCTGCGCGTCAGCCCTGGAACCCATCTGGGAAGCTGGATATCCATCGCCTCCAGCCACGTCTGTAAACAAGCAGAACAGAGCAGCTCCCGTGAAATATTTCAACATACTTCTTTAGATCTGAACAGCAGTGAATGCATTCCAAACGCAGGATTGCTCCATGGCACTCGTCTCTCCCTTCCCCTCAGGAGCATCGTGCAGACAGTTACTGGGTGCCTGGACCATGCTGATCCAAAACAAACCACGCATGGAGCTGTCGGGAGAAAGGGCTCCCTGGAGCTCACACCGTCTCTAAACTCAACCCCAACAAGCCTGCTGGCTTTGCAGCAGGCACTGGAATCAGCGCAGGCTCGGAGAGTCTGGCAAGGCAAAGTGTCCCAGGGCACATCACTGAGCCCGACCCATTCCCTCTCTGCTCTTCTGCGTGTCTGAGCATTGGCCAAGAAAATACTACGTAAAATTTCATATGAACAGAATATTAAAACCTGAAAGCTCATTCATTCAAGTGACGTACCTGTGGGAACGCCCTGAGGCTCCTGGACAAGATCCGGCTGAGAGGTCGGGTAGCCATGGCCTACAGGCACAGCTGTAATCAAGCACGTTTCCATTAGATGTTGTGATCTACTTCTTTCTCAGTGACCTGCAGTGACTGGAAGGGGGTCACGTCATGACGTGGGACCCAAACGCGGGTGGAGATTTCCAAAGCTGCAGAGGGGCCTTGGGTGACCTGTTGGCTGGCACCTGGAAGCTCTCAAAATACCATTTTCCAGGCCATGTGCAACACCCCTCAGGGAGCGGATGGACAAACATATGGTCCTTTGGGGATTTCTTACTGGGAGATCTCTACTGTGCACAGAAGCAGCCCACATGAAAGCACTGGAGGAAAAAAATGATCGTTTGTACATCTCGTGGAGAAGAGCCCACTGGCCAGTGAGAGGCTGCACCAGCGCTGCCCCGCCTGGTCCCCTGGGCTGCGGGCTGGGGCTGTGTGTCGTGGACGTGGGTTTGCCCAAGGAGAGCACTGCAGGGCTAGAGCAGGAATGCTCCTGTCTTCCTGAGTGGACATCTCCCGCGGATGGATGTTCCTGAGGCTGAAAGCTGGGACCAAGCCGGGGAACGGCAGAGCCACAGCCCGAGGCATGGCCATGAGCAGCCCATTGCTGGGATGGCAGCAATGCAGGGCCCAAATACCAGGTTAGGCTGGAGGCCACTGGTGACCTGGATTGGATGGGGAGGGACAGCAGGGGGACAGGCTGGGGGCAGCAGGAGAGCAGAAGAGTTTTCTTTGGTGACTGTATTCAGCATCTGCGGTCCTTACCCCATCGCTGAGCAGGGCAAGGCATGAGTGTTGTCTTTTCACTGTGCGCTTTGCCAGCAGCCCTGCTGCAGCCAGGAGACAAGGTCATCAAAGAGAGAGAAGACGTAAGGCGGATCAGGCAGCCCACAGGCTACCACATCTCATCAGGCGCTGATGATCCGTCTCCTGTGAGCACACTGAGATCAAGAGCAGCACCTGCAAACCAGGCCAAAGAGGTGGAAAGGAGGTTTGTTGAAAGAGGGCTAAAGAGCAGCCCCCTCCTGCTGCCCTGTTGCGGATCACTCCTCTGTGCTCGGTCCCCACGGCATTGGAGGCGGTGCTGACGTGCTGCAGTGAAACGTTAGGGTGCTGCAAAGGAGCAGGCAGTGACGGCCAAGAGGCAGATCCTCTCCTCGGCTGCACAGTCCCTCCTGTGTTTAGCAAAGTCGTTGGTTTCCAGCGGTGCCAGTGAACAGTTTGTGGTGCCTGGCGGGAGCATCACAGACTAGTTGGGTCTCCTTCTGTGCTCTGAACTTGCAGAGAGCTACAGAGGTGACAAAACTTCTTGGCCAGGAAGACCTTCCTCAGGTGACCCAACGTGTGTTTGAAATGCACCTAGAGAGTATTGATTCTTGTAGAAGAGAGATGATCCCAAAGCATCAAGCTTTGGATCGTTGCAACAGCTTTTGGAGTAAAAAACGATAGCAAAGTTAGAGCATTTCCTTTTTTGTTTCCCTCAGTTAAAGCATTGTCAGATACCACAGCGATGGGCAATGTATCACGTCTGACGATAGCTTCCTAAGTTGGCGTTCCCAATGTCCATAATGTCGAATGAGGACAGACACAGTCTGCACAGGTCTGACATAGCTTCCTACAGCCTGGAAGCCCTGGCAGCTGGTTCTGGTCAGGCTCCTTGTTGCCTTTACTAATAATAACAACAAAATATATATAGTTTTTTTAATCTTTCCTTTTTTTTTTCTTTTTTTTTTTTTTTTTTTTCAACAGGCACCTTCATAGGGATACTAATAAAAAGTGAAATAAGAAAAAAACTCTGGCCAGGTCACCTTATGGATAAGATGCCTTCCATAAAAGGAGCCCCTCGGGGCTCAGGCATTCTTCAGCCACGTTCACCTGACCAAGCCCGCCTGCTGTGGCATGTTGTGAAGGGCCATGAACGTCACGCTGCCCAAGCACAAGAGCTGTAGCTGAAGTGTGTGAGTGAGGAGCGGGCAGCAAAGGCACACCCTGCTCGACATCCAGCTGCCAGGGTCCTCTGCTTCCCTGGGTAGCATCGGGCGCTGCCAGCTCCTGAGCCCTGACCCCGTGTCGTGGTTTAACCCCAGGAGGCAGCTCAGCACCACACAGACGCTCACTCACTCCCCCCCACGCCACCCCCCACCCCCCGGTGGGATAGGGGAGAGAATCAGAAGGGTAAAAGTGAGGAAACTCATGGGTTGAGATAAAGACACTTTAATAATTAAAGCAAAAGCCGCGCACGCAAGCCAAGCAAAATAGGGAATTCATTCACCACTTCCCATTGGCAGGCAGGTGTTCAGCCATCTCCAGGAAAGCAGGGCTCCATCACGTCCAACGGTGACTTGGGAAGACAAAACGCCATCACTCCGAACGTCTCCCCTTTCTTTTTCTTCCCCCAGCTTTTATTGCTGAGCGCGACACCATGTGGTATGGACTATGAACCTGTAAGAGACCAGGTGCTTTGCTACACGAGTCTCATGGATGCAGTCCTGTACCTGGGAAAAGTGGAAAAGAAACCCTCAGCAAGCCAAATGTGCCAGCCAAAGCTCTGAACAGGCACGCTTACGGCCCTGGGCAGGTTTTATTCATCTGGCTGGTGCGGCTCCAGGAAGAAGTGGGAGCTCTGCCGGCGGACAAAGAGCCCTTTGCCAGCTGCTGGTGTCTGGGAGGTGCCCAAGCTGTGGCAGCCGTGTGGCCTCAAGGGGACACATCCCCGTGCAGGCCCGTGTCACAAAGGGGCAGGGATGTGGCACCCGCCCGGCGCTTGTGACCTCACCTGGCTGGGGCTTGGGATCCTGAAAAGCGGGCCAGCGAAAGGTAGTTGGGCTGAGCTGGCCTTCGGGATAACTCGGCTCCTTCCATTGCTACTTGCGTGCCTACTTTTTTCCAAGCATTTCTCATTTACTGCCCACTTCCCCTCAACTTCCATCCTCTTTCAAAGGTAATTCTGATTTGACTTTCAGGACAGATCGTAGAGTAGGTAGACTGGGATAAAAGTATAGGCGGGTCTCTACCTTCCGAGCTCTAGGCTGAGCTATTTACACCTCTGTAGGCTGGCCAGATATGCGCTGTGGGTAGAGTTCCTATTTGCGAATTCTTATTTCTTTTCCATATCCTAGGATAGGTAAGTAGCGGGGGTGGTAGTGTAGTCGGAGGCCTTGGGCTCAGCCTAGAATGACAAGAAGCCCACCCTGACTGACGTGGTAGGAAGGCAGACAGAAAAGGAGCACAGCAAAGGCAGCCGTTAAAGTAGCGGCCGAAAGCGGGTCACCCCTGCATACAAGGTGGGAAGATGTGAGCTGGAGAGCCAGAGGGCTCTGCCGCTAACGCTGGCCACAGATCAGCAGCAGGTCCTCTTCAGAGAAGTTGACACGCAAAGCAGTCTTTCAAAAGGGCCTTGGTAATTGCTGTCAATTGGAGTCCTGTGACAGGGACACTAGGGCCATCAGCCTGCAGCTCTGCAGCGGTTCCGCTCCAGTTTCAGTACCACTGAAACACTTTGGATGGTGGATGCTGTTCTGCGGGTTGTGTTTGGGGTTTTTTTAATCATTTTGCTAAGCTACAATTATGTCTTTGCCATCAGGTGACGGGATTGGCACTGATCTCTTTCTGGAGCGTGTCCTGACATCCTTTGTCATCCAAACCTGTCCCCTCTGTTCCTGAGAGGAGCGATGGCCGCAATGGGGAACGACTCCTGTGAGTAACGACTTCACCAGCAGGCTTGGACTTTGTGAATCCCCAAAGGCAACGGACGTGGCTGGTGCTCCATCCCTGAATGTTGATGTGCTGACAACCTCGAGTGAATGCTGGGGCGTTTCCTGGTAGCAGCCAGACTTACCCAGGTGTTTTCGATCAGACACAGGAAAACGCATTTTATGACTCCTCTGCCACTATGTACAAGACTTTGACAGATGATAATCCAATTCATGACTCTAGGGGGAAAGGAAGGTAGCCCAAGGCACAGAAATCAGTGTGGGTTCATTGGCCTTTCGGCAAAGGAAGCGGGGGAACAGACTATTTTCCAAAACCGCTTCCTGACCAGTCATTGCCAACGGCAGTGTTAGGCTTCCTCCGATGTTTCTGTGTTGGAGGTTGGAGCTGGTTCTTCTGCACGCTCCTGTAGACAACGTGACTTTTAAATAGGCTTTTGTGCAACAATATCGTCTCCTCTCTTTTCAAATGTCATTTCCCTGCAGTCTTTGCTGAGGGAATGGCTCCGCCACAAAGGATCCTCTTTCCCCCGGAGAAGATTTGCATGGCCTGGCAGCAAAGACAGAGACCTGGAGCGGGACTCCACAACCTGGGCAATACGTGCTTCCTCAACTCCGTCCTGCAGTGCCTGACGTACACACCCCCTCTGGCCAACTACCTGCTCTCTCGGGAGCACAGCCGGTCCTGTGAGTCCTTTTACGAACATCTCCTTGCACGTCAGCTGGGCACGTCCCGAGGATTCCCAGCATCTGGAATTTGATTTAGGAGAAAAGCAGCCCTTCGTTGTCAACCCCCCGAGTTGGTGTTCTTTGAACACTCAAGCCTAGGAGCTGCTTGTCATGTCTAGGTGTGCTCATCTTCAGAAAGGCACCTCTTTCTAGCCCCGGGTCTCGGTCCCTACTCCTGCAAGTTAAACTCTCTTTGCTTGTTGCACAGAAAACTTCTGTCAGTTTAGCACCTCTCTGAAGAAAGTTTTCTATGCACTAAAATGTCCTGGCTTTGTTGGGATGCTGGCACCTCCTCTGGGAGAAGAGGAGTGGAGACTGTTCTTATAACTTCAAGGTCTCCATGAGGTTTCCCGTGGCTAGGGATATTTTGCTCACCTGAGAAGCTTCCTTCCCTCCCTCTTTAGGTCGTCAGCAAGGCTTCTGCATGATGTGCGTAATGGAAGCGCACGTTAACAAGGTCCTGTTGTTAACGGATTCAGCCAGTGCCATCCAGCCTTGGGCTGTCGTCCGTGTCCTCACACGTAAGTCATTCCAGGTGCTTTTACAGGTTTTCTTCCCTTCTTGTAGGGGAGAGCTATTAACCTCTTCTTTCTTAGGAATAGGAGAACATTTCCAGCATGGCATGCAGGAAGACGCCCATGAGTTCTTACGCTACACTGTCGATGCCATGCAGAGAGCTTGTCTGAGTGGAAGCAGCAAGTAAGCACGAGCAAATTACCTTTTCAATGTTCCAGAGCCCTTTGGACTCCTTGAGGTACTCCCATCAAGGAAACCCTACACGCAGGGTTTTCAGACAAAGCAAAACTCTTGGAGGAGGCAACTCTCTGCCCTACTTCTGAGCTCCAACTACCGTTTGTTTCCAGCTTGGACATCTCTTCTCAAGCAACTACCATCGTCCATCAGATATTTGGGGGCTTTCTGAGATCCAGAGGTACTTTCCCATGACTATTGCTCTCCTTGGAATTGTGCGTGCCCTTCTGTCTGCCTGTGATAAACAGCTGGTCGTGTGACTGGCGTCGTAGGTATGGAGGACGTAAACCGGCACAGCCGGTCGACTTCCCTTATCGCTGAGCATTTCCATTTGCCTTCCAGTCACATGCTTGAGCTGCAAAGCGGTTTCCGATTCCTATGAGGCCTTCCTGGATGTCCCTTTGGATATAAAAGTAAGAGGGTTTGTAACTGTGATTGAAGACGTCCCAAGGCCCCTGTAGCTTTCCAGAATAAACACAGCTGGCGGAAAAACACATACTGTAAACAAAAGAGAGCTGAGTGGTGGGCGGGAGGTGGAACGGACTGTGTCCTTCTGGGGAGGCCATGGCAGCGGTCTCCCTGTAGGTGCTGGCTTTAAGCTGGACAAGCACGCATTATCCTCTCCGCACCCTCGACGTACTCTCATCCTTCTTCCCTCTGCCCTGCCTCAACACCCGCCTGGCTCCCAGGCTGATGGGTTGTAGTGGTTTCATTATTGGTGACCCTGCACACCATCGGTAGCTGAACTGTGCGGTGCCACAGGGAGGTAGCTCTTGATTGCCCCAGGAATCCCTGGGCAATGAGGGAAATGTTCAGCATAATACCCGCTTTCTGCCTCCTTCTGGACACTGCTTGCGGGTTCACAGTGGGTCTCCTCAGCCTCAGGTACCTGGGCTGCCTTGTCAGCTCCTAGGAAGGGTTTGGGCGAGGGCCTTTCCCCGAGCTCAGTGCTCTCCTTTCTCACTCCTCCAGGCAGCCTCATCTGTCACCGCAGCTCTGGAGGACTTTGTGAAACCCGAGCAGCTGGACGGCGACAACTGCTTTAAATGTAGCAAGTAAGATGATTACCATCGACATATTCAGAGTAGATCCTGCGTGAAGGTGCTGCATGTCATCGAGCATAAGTCATCTTTTCACATATGTTCAACGCACAATAATGACACGCAGCTGTTTTGTTTAATATGTCCTGATGCAAGTGAAGAGCCTTAAAATAGGGTAAGGATGTGCGAGACATGAAAGCTTGTCTGGCTTTCTGGGTGGCAAAAAGGGTGCATTTCAGCACTTGGCTCTGTGCTTGGTTTCAAGGTGTGACAAGATGGTTGCCGCCTCCAAGGGGTTTACAATCCATCGCGTGCCCAGGGTTCTCACGGTGTGTCTGAAAAGGTTTGAAGATTTCACCGGCGGGAAGATCAGCAAGGTGTGTACGCAATTGGAGCGCAACTTTCTCTTCCCGGAGCAGGAGATTTCCCAAAGCAGCACGCTCTTTCACAAGCTGTTCACGTTGAGTTTTTTGTGCTCCCATCTGGGGAGGGGAGAGGAGAGTTCCCGTGGGAAGACAAGCATGTACTCCCCTCCGACAGAGCTGCTTTGGCTGAGAACAGTTTCCTGCCACCCAAACCATTACATGTTGAAGGCTATTTCATGTGGTATTTCAGGATCATGTCTGAGCCCTCTTGGTCTCCCCGTAGGTGGTGGAGTATCCCGAGTACTTGGATCTTCGGCCATACACATCTCAGGCAGCTGGAGAACCGCTCCTCTACGCCTTATATGCTGTCCTGGTGCATAGCGGTGACAGCTGTCATGCAGGACACTATTTCTGCTACACAAAGGTAAAGAGCAACTTCCTTCCTAGCAGGGGAAAAACGTGTGCTGGGGAAGACACACTTTCACAGCAGCGTTACTGGCAGCCAGGGCTTTGGGGGAGAAGGTCTCCTCACCAGCTGCATTGGATTTGTTTTCGCGTACTCTTGGTTCTGTTGCTTTCTGCCTGTGTTATCATTGAGAAACCATGCAGTTCCTCTCCAGATATCGTTGCCTTTTTTTACAGGCCAGCAATGGACTGTGGTACGAGATGAATGATACATCTGTGGATGGTCGTGGCATCAATACAGTTCTCAGGCAGCAAGCCTATTTACTGTTTTATGTCAGGTAATAACAAGATCTAAAATGTGTTCAGAATACGTTTCCTTTTCCCGGCTTTGCTGTTTTTCTTCTCGTCCTCCGGAGTGTTTCTCTTTCTGTCACAGGGAACAATTACTACCTGCATTATTCAGTGCTGTCAAATGCGAACTACCCCACGTCTGCCTTTCTCTCTCCTAGCCGGGCTTTAGGCTCCTGCCCTGGTGTAAACTGCTACTTGTCTGCTCTCGGAAGCTGGCTAAAGTAGAGAAGACTACTTAGAGGAAATTCCTACAGGAAAGATGGGGAGGGACTACTTATCAGGGGGTGTAGTGATAGGACGAGGGGTAACGGTTTTGAACTGAAAGAGGGAAGATGTAGATGAGATAGTAGGAAGAAATTGTTTACGGTGAGGGTGGTGAGACACTGGAAGAGGTTGCCCAGAGAAGTTGTGGATGCCCCCTCCCTGGAAGTGGTCAAGGCCCGGTTGGATGGGGCTTTGAGCAACCTGATCTAGTGGAATGTATCCCTGCCCATGGCAGAGGAGTTGGAACTAGATGATCTTTAAGGTCCCTTCGAACCCAAGCCATTTTATGATTCTACGGTTCTATGAAATGGAGGCCGTAGGGGGTATAAAGACGAGGACTTGCTCTGACAGGGGTAGACCTGGTGGGAAGACCCCAATCGCATTTCCCATTTCTAGTCTTGGCAGCGTCTTCTCTCTGTCATAGCAACCGCTCCAAGAAAATGACTGAACGCCAGAGGAGGCTGCAAGAACAGCCTTAAACGGAGACCACTCTTTTTTTCTCCAGGCGCTCTGATTTGAAACTTGGAGAAAGGGCTTCTTCCTCACCGGCACCATCATATGCCCATTCCTTCCTCAGTCAGTCGGGGGCTGACAGCAAGCAGGTGGGTTCTGTGGGACCACAGCGTCTGCCTCGCAGGACTAAGGTAACTCTGGGGAGTTGGGTCAGGGCACCAGATGGACAGTGGATTTCTATCTGGGATCTTGGCATTACTCCCTTTTCCCTCCCACACTGCAGCTTTCTTTACAGCCACAACGCTGCTCCCTCTCAAAGCATCCCACCTAGATCCACCCCATTTGTCTGCCTTTAGCCCTTCTGCCTTTGCAGCCCTCCGGGAGAGCCTTTGGGACGCCTTAGCTGTCCCCTCACAGAGCTCCTGGGCGTTCCCCACTTTTCTGGTCCTTTCAGGAGCAAAGGGCAGGACCTTTTCACTCTCTCTTTGCAGGATATGGCCGTGCGCATGGAGGACTCTCCAGATGACAGCGGCTGCGTGTGTGGTGTGCTGCACACCATGCAAGAAGACAGCAGTAAAGACGAGCATGGATTCAGCCCTTCTTCCCACTGCCAGAGGAACGGTGCCAGGGAGAGGGCCCGGAGCAGATCCCCGCAGTGGGGCAATGATCTCCGCAGCTGGTTCGTGGACCCCACGGACTATGACCACTCAGCAGGGAGGAGGAGAACTGGTCCTTCAAGTTGTGACCACGCTCCCAGGGATGACGCAGCTGCAGGGCCCTCCAACGGCAGCTCCTAGTTGGCTCCCACACCCAGTGCTGCTCAAGGAGCAAAGCCTGCCAATGCAGAGAGAGCGGAGCAGATCCCCGCGAGGGGGCCATGATTTCTGCAGATTGTGACCCTGGATGGGGGAGGAGCACGGCATGTGGCTCCTGCAGTGCCGGAGAGGAGGAGGAGGAGGACGAAGAATCCAGGAAGCACCAAAACTGCCCCCAGCAGGGACTAAACTGCACAAAGGGCACCAGCACTGTCCCTCCTCCCAGTACTGCCTCTGGCCAGGAAGAGCTCAGAGAGACCTTCCAGAGACTTGGACAGCTCTGCCGGCTAGCCCGCCTGCCCACAGGCCCCTCGAGGAAGAGCTTTCATCCCTGTTCAGCTGTTGGGATCGCCTTGCAAAAACAACACACCTTTGGTACCAACAGGCAGAAAAGCCCAAGCCAGAATTAAAACCACTTGTTGGCCTTGCATAGATAATTCATGGGGTGTTTTCTTCTCTGTAGGTGTGGGGAAATACCCAGTGTGGGAGGTTTATGTCTTGGGATTTTGAAAGCTGTGTGCTTGCATATGCCCATCTTGCAATCTCTTCTTTTGAAATCCGGGGTTCAAGTCACTCGAACAGAAATGGGCTGGATGAGCCGACAGCGAGCGGGACTGAAATGGGCTGAACAGCCGGGCCCAGAGGGTGCTGCTCAGTGGCACCAAGTCTAGTGTGAGGCAAGTAACTAGCGGTGTGGCCCAGGGGTCAGTACTGGGTCCGATCCTGTTTAACATCTTCCTTAATTGATGGCCTGGATGATGGGGCAGAGTGCACCCTCAGCAAGTTGGCCGATGACACCAGACTGGGAGGAGTGGCGCTTAGGCCAGGGGGCCGTGCTGCCATCCCGAGGCACCTGGGCAGGCTGGAGAGATGTTGTGTCCCCGCCCCCGAACGTGGGCTCATCACCCGGTGCGCAACACAAATTTAGACACCGAGGCGAGGTGTTTCCATTTCTTTTAGTCTAGTTGGCGCAAAGTAGGGAGCTAGGTGGTAGCCCACAAAAGACTAGCTCCCCGATTATCAAAACTTCACACTATTTGTATTCTACCTCCGATTGGTTAAATGATTCTCTCGCCTCTTATGCTAATTAGTCCGCATGCTCAGTCTTTCTCTTCTTTTGGGTGGGAAGGTTTCATGAGTCGGTGGACCGTGAGTCAGTGGTCGTGATCTCCCCTTGTTGGAATTAACTCTCCTTCACCTTTAGTTTCACGCTTCAGCTGTTGCAGCCAAATTCCTGTGGTTTTGCTGATAAAACCAGGTATCTCCTAACAGCCTGACTTATACAAGCCAGGATGCCCGGTTTGTCCAGGATGTTTCTGATTGATCTCCCTTGGGATTAGATGCCATGCCAAGCATTTACGTCGAACCTCCCCAAACTTGAAGAGTTAACAAAGCACTGGATAAAATGATTGCAACATTAATCAATGGCAGTGTCCTGGTTTCGGCAGGGATAGAGTTAATTCCCTTCCTAGTAGCTGGTACAGTGCTGTGTTTTGGATGTAGGATGAGAGCAAAGATGATAAGGCACCGATGGTTTAGTTGTTGCTAGGTAGTGCTTACACTAGCCAAGGACTTCTCAGCTTCCCATGCTCTACCAACTGAGAAGGCTGCAGGTGCATGAGAAGCTGGGAGGGGGCACAGCCAAACTGGCCAAAGAAACATTCCATACCATGTGATGTCACGCTCAGTACATAAACTGGGGAAAGCTGGCCGGGGGGACTGCTGCTTAGGGACTGGCTGGGCATCGGTCAGCGGGTGGTGAGCAATTGCACTGTGCATCG
This sequence comes from Spheniscus humboldti, assembly GCA_027474245.1. Classification (NCBI taxonomy): domain Eukaryota; kingdom Metazoa; phylum Chordata; class Aves; order Sphenisciformes; family Spheniscidae; genus Spheniscus; species Spheniscus humboldti. The sequence goes on along the minus strand of CM049915.1, from coordinate 1,279,529 downwards.
CTTGCTTTCTGTAGTATTACTATTTTTATTATTATTGTTATTATTATTTTATTTCAATTATTAAACTGTTTTTATCTCAACACATGAGTTTTTCTCTCTTCTACTATTCCAATTCCCTCCCCCACCCCACTGGTGGGTGGGGGGGAATGAGCGAGTGGCTGTGTGGTGCTCAGTTGCCGACTGAGGATAAACCACCACAGTCCTTTTTGGCGCCCAATGCGGGGCTCAAAGGGTTTGAGATAATAAGAGATTAACCGGAGCGTATTAAGGAATTTGTATCTGTTAACAGTTGTGGGTCACAATGTTGCTTTCTTTCTTTTTTTCTTTCTTTTTTTTTTTTTTTTTCAACAGGCACCTTCATAGGGATACTAATAAAAAGTGAAATAAGAAAAAAACTCTGGCCAGGTCACCTTATGGATAAGATGCCTTCCATAAAAGGAGCCCCTCGGGGCTCAGGCATTCTTCAGCCACGTTCACCTGACCAAGCCCGCCTGCTGTGGCATGTTGTGAAGGGCCATGAACGTCACGCTGCCCAAGCACAAGAGCTGTAGCTGAAGTGTGTGAGTGAGGAGCGGGCAGCAAAGGCACACCCTGCTCGACATCCAGCTGCCAGGGTCCTCTGCTTCCCTGGGTAGCATCGGGCGCTGCCAGCTCCTGAGCCCTGACCCCGTGTCGTGGTTTAACCCCAGGAGGCAGCTCAGCACCACACAGACGCTCACTCACTCCCCCCCACCCCACCCCCCACCCCCCGATGGGATAGGGGAGAGAATCAGAAGGGTAAAAGTGAGGAAACTCATGGGTTGAGATAAAGACACTTTAATAATTAAAGCAAAAGCCGCGCATGCAAGCCAAGCAAAATAGGGAATTCATTCACCACTTCCCATTGGCAGGCAGGTGTTCAGCCATCTCCAGGAAAGCAGGGCTCCATCACGTCTAACGGTGACTTGGGAAGACAAAACGCCATCACTCCGAACGTCTCCCCTTTCTTTTTCTTCCCCCAGCTTTTATTGCTGAGCGCGACACCATGTGGTATGGACTATGAACCTGTAAGAGACCAGGTGCTTTGCTACACGAGTCTCATGGATGCAGTCCTGTACCTGGGAAAAGTGGAAAAGAAACCCTCAGCAAGCCAAATGTGCCAGCCAAAGCTGTGAACAGGCACGCTTACAGCCCTGGGCAGGTTTTATTCCTCTGGCTGGTGCGGCTCCAGGAAGAAGTGGGAGCTCTGCCGGCGGACAAAGAGCCCTTTGCCAGCTGCTGGTGTCTGGGAGGTGCCCAAGCTGTGGCAGCCGTGTGGCCTCAAGGGGACACATCCCCGTGCAGGCCCGTGTCACAAAGGGGCAGGGATGTGGCACCCGCCCAGCGCTTGTGACCTCACCTGGCCGGGGCTTGGGATCCTGAAAAGCGGGCCAGCGAAAGGTAGTTGGGCTGAGCTGGCCTTCGGGATAACTCGGCTCCTTCCATTGCTACTTGCGTGCCTACTTTTTTCCAAGCATTTCTCATTTACTGCCCACTTCTCCTCAACTTCCATCCTCTTTCAAAGGTAATTCTGATTTGACTTTCAGGACAGATCGTAGAGTAGGTAGACTGGGATAAAAGTATAGGCGGGTCTCTACCTTCTGAGCTCTAGGCTGAGCTATTTACACCTCTGTAGGCTGGCCAGATATGCGCTGTGGGTAGAGTTCCTATTTGCTAATTCTTATTTCTTTTCCATATCCTAGGATAGGTAAGTAGCGGGGGTGGTAGTGTAGTCGGAGGCCTTGGGCTCAGCCTAGAATGACAAGAAGCCCACCCTGACTAACGTGGTAGGAAGGGAGACAGAAAAGGAGCACAGCAAAGGCAGCCGTTAAAGTAGCGGCCGAAAGCTGGTCACCCCTGCATACAAGGTGGGAAGATGTGAGCTGGAGAGCCAGAGGGCTCTGCCGCTAACGCTGGCCACAGATCAGCAGCAGGTCCTCTTCAAAGAAGTTGACACGCAAAGCAGTCTTTCAAAAGGGCCTTGGTAATTGCTGTCAATTGGAGTCCTGTGACAGGGACACTAGGGCCATCAGCCTGCAGCTCTGCAGCGGTTCCGCTCCAGTTTCAGTACCACTGAAACACTTTGGATGGTGGATGCTGTTCTATGGGTTGTGTTTGGGGTTTTTTTAATCATTCTGCTAAGCTACAATTATGTCTTTGCCATCAGGTGACGGGATTGGTACTGATCTCTTTCTGGAGTGCGTCCTGACATCCTTTGTCATCCAAACCTGTCCCCTCTGTTCCTGAGAGGAGCGATGGCCGCAATGGGGAACGACTCCTGTGAGTAACGACTTCACCAGCAGGCTTGGACTTTGTGAATCCCCAAAGGCAACGGACGTGGCTGGTGCTCCATCCCTGAATGTTGATGTGCTGACAACCTCGAGTGAATGCTGGGGCGTTTCCTGGTAGCAGCCAGACTTAGCCAGGTGTTTTCGATCAGACACAGGAAAACGCATTTTATGACTCCTCTGCCACTATGTACAAGACTTTGACAGATGATAATCCAATTCATGACTCTAGGGGGAAAGGAAGGTAGCCCAAGGCACAGAAATCAGTGTGGGTTCATTGGCCTTTCGGCAAAGGAAGCGGGGGAACAGACTATTTTCCAAAACCGCTTCCTGACCAGTCATTGCCAACGGCAGTGCTAGGCTTCCTCCGATGTCTCTGTGTTGGAGGTTGGAGCTGGTTCTTCTGCGCGCTCCTGTAGACAACGTGACTTTTAAATAGGCTTTTGTGCAACAATATCGTCTCCTCTCTTTTCAAATGTCATTTCCCTGCAGTCATTGCCGAGGGAATGGCTCCGCCACAAAGGATCCTCTTTCCCCCGGAGAAGATTTGCATGGCCTGGCAGCAAAGACAGAGACCTGGAGCGGGACTCCACAACCTGGGCAATACGTGCTTCCTCAACTCCGTCCTGCAGTGCCTGACGTACACACCCCCTCTGGCCAACTACCTGCTCTCTCGGGAGCACAGCCGGTCCTGTGAGTCCTTTTATGAACATCTCCTTGCACGTCAGCTGGGCACGTCCCGAGGATTCCCAGCATCTGGAATTTGATTTAGGAGAAAAGCAGCCCTTCGTTGTCAACCCCCCGAGTTGGTGTTCTTTGAACACTCAAGCCTAGGAGCTGCTTGTTCTGTCTAGGTGTGCTCATCTTCAGAAAGGCACCTCTTTCTAGCCCCGGGTCTCGGTCCCTACTCCTGCAAGTTAAACTCTCTTTGCTTGCTGCACAGAAAACTTCTGTCAGTTTAGCACCTCTCTGAAGAAAGTTTTCTATGCACTAAAATGTCCTGGCTTTGTTGGGATGCTGGCACCTCCTCTGGGAGAAGAGGAGTGGAGACTGTTCTTATAACTTCAAGGTCTCCATGAGGTTTCCCATGGCTAGGGATATTTTGCTCACCTGAGAAGCTTCCTTCCCTCCCTCTTTAGGTCGTCAGCAAGGCTTCTGCATGATGTGCGTAATGGAAGCGCACGTTAACAAGGTCCTGCATTTCTCAGCCAGTGCCATCCAGCCTTGGGCTGTCGTCCGTGTCCTCACACGTAAGTCATTCCAGGTGCTTTTACAGGTTTTCTTCCCTTCTTGTAGGGGAGAGCTATTAACCTCTTCTTTCTTAGGAATAGGAGAACATTTCCGGCATGGCATGCAGGAAGACGCCCATGAGTTCTTACGCTACACTGTCGATGCCATGCAGAGAGCTTGTCTGAGTGGAAGCAGCAAGTAAGCACGAGCAAATTACCTTTTCCATGTTCTGGAGCCCTTTGGACTCCTTGAGGTACTCCCATCAAGGAAACCCTACACGCAGGGTTTTCAGACAAAGCAAAACTCTTGGAGGAGGCAACTCTCTGCCCTACTTCTGAGCTCCAACTACCGTTTGTTTCCAGCTTGGACATCTCTTCTCAAGCAACTACCATCGTCCATCAGATATTTGGGGGCTTTCTGAGATCCAGAGGTACTTTCCCATGACTATTGCTCTCCTTGGAATTGTGCGTGCCCTTCTGTCTGCCTGTGATAAACAGCTGGTCGTGTGACTGGCGTCGTAGGTATGGAGGACGTAAACCGGCACAGCCGGTCGACTTCCCTTATCGCTGAGCATTTCCATTTGCCTTCCAGTCACATGCTTGAGCTGCAAAGCGGTTTCCGATTCCTATGAGGCCTTCCTGGATGTCCCTTTGGATATAAAAGTAAGAGGGTTTGTAACTGTGATTGAAGACGTCCCAAGGCCCCTGTAGCTTTCCAGAATAAACACAGCTGGCGGAAAAACACATACTGTAAACAAAAGAGAGCTGAGTGGTGGGCGGGAGGTGGAACGGACTGTGTCCTTCTGGGGAGGCCATGGCAGCGGTCTCCCTGTAGGTGCTGGCTTTAAGCTGGACAAGCACGCATTATCCTCTCCGCACCCTCGACGTACTCTCATCCTTCTTCCCTCTGCCCTGCCTCAACACCCGCCTGGCTCCCAGGCTGATGGGTTGTATTGGTTTCATTATTGGTGACCCTGCACACCATCGGTAGCTGAACTGTGCGGTGCCACAGGGAGGTAGCTCTTGATTGCCCCAGGAATCCCTGGGCAATGAGGGAAATGTTCAGCATAATACCCGCTTTCTGCCTCCTTCTGGACACTGCTTGCGGGTTCACAGTGGGTCTCCTCAGCCTCAGGTACCTGGGCTGCCTTGTCAGCTCCTAGGAAGGGTTTGGGCGAGGGCCTTTCCCCGAGCTCAGTGCTCTCCTTTCTCACTCCTCCAGGCAGCCTCATCTGTCACCGCAGCTCTGGAGGACTTTGTGAAACCCGAGCAGCTGGACGGCGACAACTGCTTTAAATGTAGCAAGTAAGATGATTACCATCGACATATTCAGAGTAGATCCTGCGTGAAGGTGCTGCATGTCATCGAGCATAAGTCATCTTTTCACATATGTTCAACGCACAATAATGACACGCAGCTGTTTTGTTTAATATGTCCTGATGCAAGTGAAGAGCCTTAAAATAGGGTAAGGATGTGCGAGACATGAAAGCTTGTCTGGCTTTCTGGGTGGCAAAAAGGGTGCATTTCAGCACTTGGCTCTGTGCTTGGTTTCAAGGTGTGACAAGATGGTTGCCGCCTCCAAGGGGTTTACAATCCATCGCGTGCCCAGGGTTCTCACGGTGTGTCTGAAAAGGTTTGAAGATTTCACCGGCGGGAAGATCAGCAAGGTGTGTACGCAATTGGAGCGCAACTTTCTCTTCCCGGAGCAGGAGATTTCCCAAAGCAGCACGCTCTTTCACAAGCTGTTCACGTTGAGTTTTTTGTGCTCCCATCTGGGGAGGGGAGAGGAGAGTTCCCGTGGGAAGACAAGCATGTACTCCCCTCCGACAGAGCTGCTTTGGCTGAGAACAGTTTCCTGCCACCCAAACCATTACATGTTGAAGGCTATTTCATGTGGTATTTCAGGATCATGTCTGAGCCCTCTTGGTCTCCCCGTAGGTGGTGGAGTATCCCGAGTACTTGGATCTTCGGCCATACACATCTCAGGCAGCTGGAGAACCGCTCCTCTACGCCTTATATGCTGTCCTGGTGCATAGCGGTGACGGCTGTCATGCAGGACACTATTTCTGCTACACAAAGGTAAAGAGCAACTTCCTTCCTAGCAGGGGAAAAACGTGTGCTGGGGAAGACACACTTTCACAGCAGCGTTACTGGCAGCCAGGGCTTTGGGGGAGAAGGTCTCCTCACCAGCTGCATTGGATTTGTTTTCGTGTACTCTTGGTTCTGTTGCTTTCTGCCTGTGTTATCATTGAGAAACCATGCAGTTCCTCTCCAGATATCGTTGCCTTTTTTTACAGGCCAGCAATGGACTGTGGTACAAGATGGACGATACGTCTGTGGATGGTCGTGGCATCAATACAGTTCTCAGGCAGCAAGCCTATTTACTGTTTTATGTCAGGTAATAACAAGATCTAAAATGTGTTCAGAATACGTTTCCTTTTCCCGGCTTTGCTGTTTTTCTTCTCATCCTCCGGAGTGTTTCTCTTTCTGTCACAGGGGACAATTACTACCTGCATTATTCAGTGCTGTCAAATGTGAACTACCCCACGTCAGTCTTTCTCTCTCCTAGCCGGGCTTTAGGCTCCTGCCCTGGTGTAAACTGCTACTTGTCTGCTCTCGGAAGCTGGCTAAAGTAGAGAAGACTACTTAGAGGAAATTCCTACAGGAAAGATGGGGAGGGACTACTTATCAGGGGGTGTAGTGATAGGACGAGGGGTAACGGTTTTGAACTGAAAGAGGGAAGATGTAGATGAGATAGTAGGAAGAAATTGTTTACGGTGAGGGTGGTGAGACACTGGAAGAGGTTGCCCAGAGAAGTTGTGGATGCCCCCTCCCTGGAAGTGGTCAAGGCCCGGTTGGATGGGGCTTTGAGCAACCTGATCTAGTGGGAGGTATCCCTGCCCATGGCAGGGGAGTTGGAACTAGATGATCTTTAAGGTCCCTTTGAACCCAAGCCATTTTATGATTCTACGGTTCTATGAAATGGAGGCCGTAGGGGGTATAAAGACGAGGACTTGCTCTGACAGGGGTAGACCTGGTGGGAAGACCCCAATCGCATTTCCCATTTCTAGTCTTGGCAGCGTCTTCTCTCTGTCATAGCAACCGCTCCAAGAAAATGACTGAACGCCAGAGGAGGCTGCAAGAACAGCCTTAAACGGAGACCACTCTTTTTTTCTCCAGGCGCTCTGATTTGAAACTTGGAGAAAGGGCTTCTTCCTCACCGGCACCATCATATGCCCATTCCTTCCTCAGTCAGTGGGGGGCTGAGAGCAAGCAGGCGGGTTCTGTGGGACCACAGCGTCTGCCTCGCAGGACTAAGGTAACTCTGGGGAGTTGGGTCAGGGCACCAGATGGACAGTGGATTTCTTTCTGGGATCTTGGCATTACTCCCTTTTCCCTCCCACACTGCAGCTTTCTTCACAGCCACAACGCTGCTCCCTCTCAAAGCATCCCACCTAGATCCACCCCATTGGTCTGCCTTTGGCCCTTCTGCCTTTGCAGCCCTCCGGGAGAGCCTTTGGGAGGCCCTTAGCTGTCCCCTCACAGAGCTCCTGGGCAGTCCCCACTTTTCTGGTCCGTTCAGGAGCAAAGGGCAGGACCTTTTCACTCTCTCTTTGCAGGATATGGCGGTGCGCATGGAGGACTCTCCAGACGACAGAAGCTGTGTGTGTCGTGTCCTGCATACGATGCGAGAAGACAGCAGTAAAGACAAGCATGGATTCATCTCTTCTTCCTGCTGCCAGAGGAACGGTGCCGGGGAGAGGGCCCGGAGCAGATCCCCACAGTGGGGTAATGATCTCCGCAGCTGGTTCGTGGACCCCACGGACTATGACCACTCAGCAGGGAGGAGGAGAACTGGTCCTTCAAGTTGTGACCGCGCTCCCAGGGATGACGCAGCTGCAGGGCCCTCCAATGGCAGCTCCAAGTGGGCTCCCTCACCCAGTGCTGCTTGGGAGCAAACCCTGCCAACGCAGAGAGAGCGGAGCAGATCCCTGCGGCAGGGCTACGATCTCCGAAGCCGCTTCGTGGAGATCACGGACTACCACCACTCAGCAAGGAGGAGGAGGAGGTGGAGAACAAGGCCTCCACATCATGACGGAGCCCCAAGGGATGACAGAGCTCCAGGGCCCTCCAACGGCAGCTCCAAGTGGGCTCCCTCACCCAGTGCTGCTTGGGAGCAAAGCCTGCCAACGCAGACAGAGCGGAGCAGATCCCTGCGGCAGGGCTACGATCTCCGAAGCCGCTTCGTGGAGATCATGGACTACCACTACTTAGCAAGGAGGAGGAGGAGGTGGAGAACAAGGCCTCCACGTCCTGACGGAGCCCCAAGGGATGACAGAGCTCCAGGGCCCTCCAACGGCAGCTCCAAGTGGGCTCCCGCACGCAGGGCTGCTCAAGAGCAAACCCTGCCAACGCAGAGAGAGCGGAGCAGATCCCCGCGACGGGGCTATGATTTCTGCAGCCGGTTTGCGGACACCACAGACTACGACCCCTCAGCAGGGAGGAGGAGGAGGAGGGTTTCAGCGCCCCAGAGATGCACGTCGGACAAACACTCAGGGCGCTGCGGTGGTGACGGGGGCAGATTGTGACCCTGGACTGGGGAGGAGCACAGCATCTGACTCCTGCTGTGCCGGAGAGGGGGAAGATGAGGATGAAGAATCCAGGAAGCACCAAAACTGCCCCCAGCAGGGACCAAGCTGCACAAAGGGCACCAGCAGCGCACCCTGTCCCTCCTCCCAGTACTGCCTCTGGCCAGGAAGAGCTCAGAGAGACCTTCCAGAGACTTGGACAGCTCTGCCGGCTAGCCCGCCTGCCCACAGGCCCCTCGAGGAAGAGCTTTCATCCCTGTTCAGCTGTTGGGATCGCCTTGCAAAAACAACACACCTTTGGTACCAACAGGCAGAAAAGCCCAAGCCAGAATTAAAACCACTTGTTGGCCTTGCATAGATAATTCATGGGGTGTTTTCTTCTCTGTAGGTGTGGGGAAATACCCAGTGTGGGGGGTTTATGTCTTGGGATTTTGAAAGCTGTGTGCTTGCATATGCCCATCTTGCAATCTCTTCTTTTGAAATCCGGAGTTCAAGTCACTCAAACAGAAATGGGCTGGATGAGCCGACAGCGAGCGGGACTGAAATGGGCTGAACAGCCGGGCCCAGAGGGTGCTGCTCAGTGGCACCAAGTCTAGTGTGAGGCAAGTAACTAGCGGTGTGGCCCAGGGGTCAGTACTGGGTCCGATCCTGTTTAACATCTTCCTTAATTGATGGCCTGGATGATGGGGCAGAGTGCACCCTCAGCAAGTTGGCCGATGACACCAGACTGGGAGGAGTGGCGCTTAGGCCAGGGGGCCGTGCTGCCATCCCGAGGCACCTGGGCAGGCTGGAGAGATGTTGTGTGTCCCCCCTGAACACGGGCTCATCACCCGGTGCGCAACACAAATTTACACACCGAGGCGAGGTGTTTCCATTTCTTTTAGTCTAGTTGGCGCAAAGTAGGGAGCTAGGTGGTAGCCCACAAAAGACTAGCTCCCCGATTATCAAAACTTCACACTATTTCTATTCTACCTCCGATTGGTTAAATGATTCTCTCGCCTCTTATGCTAATTAGTCCGCATGCTCAGTCTTTCTCTTCTTTTGGGTGGGAAGGTTTCTTGAGTGGGTGGACCGTGAGTCAGTGGTCGTGATCTCCCCTTGTTGGAATTAACTCTCCTTCACCTTTAGTTTCACGCTTCAGCTGTTGCAGCCAAATTCCTGTGGTTTTGCTGATAAAACCAGGTATCTCCTAACAGCCTGACTTATACAAGCCAGGATGCCCGGTTTGTCCAGGATGTTTCTGATTGATCTCCCTTGGGATTAGATGCCATGCCAAGGATTTACTTCGAACCTCCCCAACCTTGAAGAGTTAACAAAGCACTGGACAAAATGATTGCAACATTAATCAATGGCAGTGTCCTGGTTTCGGCAGGGATAGAGTTAATTCCCTTCCTAGTAGCTGGTGCAGTGCTGTGTGTTGGATGTAGGATGAGAGCAAAGATGATAAGGCACCGATGGTTTAGTTGTTGCTAGGTAGTGCTTACACTAGTCAAGGACTTCTCAGCTTCCCATGCTCTACCAACTGAGAAGGCTGCAGGAGCATGAGAAGCTGGGAGGGGGGCACAGCCAAACTGGCCAAAGAAACATTCCATGCCATGTGACGTCATGCTCAGTACATGAACTGGGGAAAGCTGTCCGGGGGGACCACTGCTCGGGGACTGGCTGGGCATCGGTTGGCGGGTGGTGAGCAACTGCACTGTGCATTGCTTGCTTTGTGGTGTAGTAGTAGTACATTTTTATTACTGTTATTACTATTTTATTTCACTTATTAAACTGTTTTTATCTCAACCCACGAGTTTTTCTCACTTCTACTCTTCCAATTCTCTCCCCCATCCCACCGGGGGGCGGGGGAGAGTGAGCGAGTGGCTGTGTGGTACTCAGTTGCCGACTGAGGTTAAACCACGACAGGCAGCGTCCTGCCAACTTACATCATCGCCATGCAAGTTTGACACCCCAAGGGAAGACATCACCTGGACGAGGAAGGACAGTCGCTGGGCAGCGGCCGCTGAATGTGGTCCTCCGAGGACACGGAGCCTCTGCTGCTGTGCACAGCTTGGAGGAGGGCAGGGTGAGGGCCGGGCCAGGCTGTCACAGTGGCACGCCAGCTCTCAGAAGCCTCCGAGCTGGAGCTGCTGAGCAGGAGCCACGATTCCAGCTGCTGGCTCCCTGCGCATCCCGCTGCACCACTCAGCACTGCGCTGCAGGCAAGGCAGGGCAGGGCAGGCTCCAAGAGCACTGGCCCAGTGGTCTCCATTGACGGGCTCTTCTCTATTTTCCTTTCATAGAATCATGGAATCATAGAATCATTAAGGTTGGAAAAGACCTCGAAGATCATCGAGGCCAACCGTCAACCCAACACCACCATGCCCACTAAACCATGTCCCTAAGCGCCACATCTACAGGGATGAGCCAAACTGGCCAAAGGTAGATTCCATACCAGGTGACGTCATGCTCAGTACATAAACTGGGGAAAGCTGGCGGGGGGGGCCGCTGCTCCGGGACTGGCTGGGCATCGGTCGGCAGGTGGTGAGCAGTTGCACTGTGCATCACTTGCTTTGTGTATTATTCTTCTTCTTATTATTATTATTAGTAGTAGTACATTATTATTACTGTTATTATTATTTTATTTCACTTATTAAACTGTTTTTATCTCAACCCACGAGTTTTTCTCACTTCTACTCTTCCATTTCTCTCCCTATCCCACTGGGCGGCGGGGGAGGAGCGAGCGAGCGAGCGAGCGGCTGTGTGGTATTCAGTTGCCGACTGAGGTTAAACCACAACACCTTGTCTTCTCCAGGCTGAACAACCCCAACTCTCTCAGCCTTTCTTCATAGGAGAGGTGTTCCATCCCTCTGATCATTTTTGTGGCCCTCTTCTGGACCCACTCCAACAGGTCCATGTCTTTCCTGTGCTGAGGACTCCAGAGCTGGACGCAGTACGCCAGGTGGGGTCTCACCAGAGTGCAGTAGAGAGGCAGAATCACCTCCCTCGACCTACCGGCCACTCTTCGTTGGATGCAGCCCAGGATACGATTGGCCTTCTGGGCTGCGAGCGCACATTGTCGGCTCACGTCCAGCTTTTCATCCACCAGTACCCCAAGTCGTCCTCCACAGGGCTGCTCTCCATCCCTTCATGCCCCAGCCTGTATGGATACCGGGGGTTGCCCCGACCCAGGTGCAGGACCTTGCACTTGGCTCTCTTGAACCTCATGAGGTTCACATGGGCCCACTTCTCGAGCTTGTCCGGGTCCCTCTGAATAGCACCCTGTCCCTTGGGCGTGTCAACCGTACCACTCAGCTTGGTGGCATCTGCAAACTTGCTGAGGGTGCACCCGATCCCACTGTCTACGTCATTGATGAAGATATTAAACAGTGCTGGTCCCAGTACGGATCCCTGAGGGACACCACTCATCACTGATCTCCATCTGGACATTGAGCTGTTGACCACTACTCTCTGGATGTGACCATCCAACCAATTCCTCATCCACGCAACAGTCCACCCGTCAAATCCGTATGTCTCCAATTTAGAGAGGAAGGATCTTCTCCTACAGTGGGAGGGACTTTGCTCCCTCAGTTCCTGCCTTGAGGTCCAGCCACTGGAGAGGGGTGGGAAGAGAGGTTGCCAGTGAAGGCTGAGGCAAAAAAGTCCTTGAGAACCTCAGCCTTCTCCTTGGCCGTTGTGACCAGTTTGCCAGTGAGAAGACGGACAGTCTCCAGGGCAGGGTCGTTCTGAGCGACCACCACGATCCCAACCGCGGTCACCAGGCCGGCCAGCCAGCCAGGGGAGAAGACACTGGAGAGCAAAAGACTTTCTTTTGGTGGGGATGCTTGGGCCACTCCAGGAACGTTGGGTATCGCCAGGGGTGGTCTCCATTCTAAGGTGGGCTTTGACCAGATGTTCTCCAGCACCTTCAACCTCTCTTCTTCCCCTTCTCCTCTTGGATTTGACCTTGAAACTATCTCAGGACTCCTGGTGTCTCCACCAGAGTGCTTTTCTTCTCAGTCAACACCCAAGGTTGAGCTTGAGACCTTCTAAAGATCTAAAGGCCACCTGGAACCATCTGAGGAGGACAAGCTTTGAGCCCGCTCAAGCTCTGAAGAAGACTTGGGCAGAGGCTTCCCACCAAGGAAGGCTTTCTTTTTCTTCCCCCAGCTTTTATTGCTGAGCGTGACACCATGTGGTATGGACTATGAACCTGTAAGAGACCAGGTGCTTTGCTACGCGAGTCTCATGGACGCAGTCCTGTACCTGGGAAAAGTGGAAAAGAAACCCTCAGCAAGCCAAATGTGCCAGCCAAAGCTGTGAACAGGCACGCTTACAGCCCTGGGCAGGTTTTATTCATCTGGCTGGTGCGGCTCCAGGAAGAAGTGGGAGCTCTGCCGGCAGATGAGGAGCCCTTTGCCAGCTGCTGGTGTGTGGGAGGTGCCCGGGCCGTGGCAGCCGTGTGGCCTCAAGGGGACACATCCCCGTGCAGGCCCGTGTCACAAAGGGGCAGGGATGTGGCACCCGCCCGGCGCTTGTGACCTCACCTGGCCGGGGCTTGGGATCCTGAAAAGCGGGCCAGCGAAAGGTAGTTGGGCTGAGCTGGCCTTCGGGATAACTCGGCTCCTTCCATTGCTACTTGCGTGCCTACTTTTTTCCAAGCATTTCTCATTTACTGCCCACTTCTCCTCAACTTCCATCCTCTTTCAAAGGTAATTCTGATTTGACTTTCAGGACAGATCATAGAGTAGGTAGACTGGGATAAAAGTATAGGCGGGTCTCTACCTTCCGAGCTCTAGGCTGAGCTATTTACACCTCTGTAGGCTGGCCAGATATGCGCTGTGGGTAGAGTTCCTATTTGCGAATTCTTTTTTCTTTTCCATATCCTAGGATAGGTAAGTAGCGGGGGTGGTAGTGTAGTCGGAGGCCTTGGGCTCAGCCTAGAATGACAAGAAGCCCACCCTGACTGACGTGGTAGGAAGGGAGACAGAAAAGGAGCACAGCAAAGGCAGCCGTTAAAGTAGCGGCCGAAAGCTGGTCACCCCTGCATACAAGGTGGGAAGATGTGAGCTGGAGAGCCAGAGGGCTCTGCCGCTAACGCTGGCCACAGATCAGCAGCAGGTCCTCTTCAAAGAAGTTGACACGCAAAGCAGTCTTTCAAAAGGGCCTTGGTAATTGCTGTCAATTGGAGTCCTGTGACAGGGACACTAGGGCCATCAGCCTGCAGCTCTGCAGCGGTTCCGCTCCAGTTTCAGTACCACTGAAACACTTTGGATGGTGGATGCTGTTCTGTGGGTTGTGTTTGGGGTTTTTTTAATCATTTTGTTGAGCTACAACTATTTCTTTGCCATCAGGTGACGGGATTGGCACTGATCTCTTTCTGGAGCGTGTCCTGACATCCTTTGTCATCCAAACCTGTCCCCTCTGTTCCTGAGAGGAGCGATGGCCGCAATGGGGAACGACTCCTGTGAGTAACGACTTCACCAGCAGGCTTGGACTTTGTGAATCCCCAAAGGCAACGGACGTGGCTGGTGCTCCATCCCTGAATGTTGATGTGCTGACAACCTCGAGTGAATGCTGGGGCGTTTCCTGGTAGCAGCCAGACTTAGCCAGGTGTTTTCGATCAGACACAGGAAAACGCATTTTATGACTCCTCTGCCGCTACGTACAAGACTTTGACAGATGATAATCCAATTCATGACTCTAGGGGGAAAGGAAGGTAGCCCAAGGCACAGAAATCAGTGTGGGTTCATTGGCCTTTCGGCAAAGGAAGCGGGGGAACAGCCTATTTTCCAAAACCGCTTCCTGACCAGTCATTGCCAACGGCAGTGTTAGGCTTCCTCCGATGTTTCTGTGTTGGAGGTTGGAGCTGGTTCTTCTGCGCGCTCCTGTAGACAACGTGACTTTTAAATAGGCTTTCATGCAACAATATCATCTCCTCTCTTTTCAAATGTCATTTCCCTGCAGTCATTGCCGAGGGAATGGCTCCGCCACAAAGGATCCTCTTTCCCCCGGAGAAGATTTGCATGGCCTGGCAGCAAAGACAGAGACCTGGAGCGGGACTCCACAACCTGGGCAATACGTGCTTCCTCAACTCCGTCCTGCAGTGCCTGACGTACACACCCCCTCTGGCCAACTACCTGCTCTCTCGGGAGCACAGCCGGTCCTGTGAGTCCTTTTATGAACATCTCCTTGCACGTCAGCTGGGCACGTCCCGAGGATTCCCAGCATCTGGAATTTGATTTAGGAGAAAAGCAGCCCTTCGTTGTCAACCCCCCGAGTTGGTGTTCTTTGAACACTCAAGCCTAGGAGCTGCTTGTTCTGTCTAGGTGTGCTCATCTTCAGAAAGGCACCTCGTTCTAGCCCCAGGTCTCGGTCCCTATTCCTGCAAGTTAAACTCTCTTTGCTTGTTGCACAGAAAACTTCTGTCAGTTTAGCATCTCTCTGAAGAAAGTTGTCTATGCACTAAAATGTCCCGGGCTTGTTGGGACGCTGGCACCTTGGGAGAAGAGGAGTGGAGACTGTTCTTATAACTTCAAGATCTCCATGAGGTTTCCCGTGGCTAGGGATATTTTGCTCACCTGAGAAGCTTCCTTCCCTCCCTCTTTAGGTCGTCAGCAAGGCTTCTGCATGATGTGCGTAATGGAAGCGCACGTTAACAAGGTCCTGTTGTTAACGGATTCAGCCAGTGCCATCCAGCCTTGGGCTGTCGTCCGTGTCCTCACACGTAAGTCATTCCAGGTGCTTTTACAGGTTTTCTTCCCTTCTTGTAGGGGAGAGCTATTAACCTCTTCTTTCTTAGGAATAGGAGAACATTTCCGGCATGGCATGCAGGAAGACGCCCATGAGTTCTTACGCTACACTGTCGATGCCATGCAGAGAGCTTGTCTGAGTGGAAGCAGCAAGTAAGCACGAGCAAATTACCTTTTCCATGTTCCGGAGCCCTTTGGACTCCTTGAGGTACTCCCATCAAGGAAACCCTACACGCAGGGTTTTCAGACAAAGCAAAACTCTTGGAGGAGGCAACTCTCTGCCCTACTTCTGAGCTCCAACTACCGTTTGTTTCCAGCTTGGACATCTCTTCTCAAGCAACTACCATCGTCCATCAGATATTTGGGGGCTTTCTGAGATCCAGAGGTACTTTCCCATGACTATTGCTCTCCTTGGAATTGTGCGTGCCCTTCTGTCTGCCTGTGATAAACAGCTGGTCGTGTGACTGGCGTCGTAGGTATGGAGGACGTAAACCGGCACAGCCGGTCGACTTCCCTTATCGCTGAGCATTTCCATTTGCCTTCCAGTCACATGCTTGAGCTGCAAAGCGGTTTCCGATTCCTATGAGGCCTTCCTGGATGTCCCTTTGGATATAAAAGTAAGAGGGTTTGTAACTGTGATTGAAGACGTCCCAAGGCCCCTGTAGCTTTCCAGAATAAACACAGCTGGCGGAAAAACACATACTGTAAACAAAAGAGAGCTGAGTGGTGGGCGGGAGGTGGAACGGACTGTGTCCTTCTGGGGAGGCCATGGCAGCGGTCTCCCTGTAGGTGCTGGCTTTAAGCTGGACAAGCACGCATTATCCTCTCCGCACCCTCGACGTACTCTCATCCTTCTTCCCTCTGCCCTGCCTCAACACCCGCCTGGCTCCCAGGCTGATGGGTTGTAGTGGTTTCATTATTGGTGACCCTGCACACCATCGGTAGCTGAACTGTGCGGTGCCACAGGGAGGTAGCTCTTGATTGCCCCAGGAATCCCTGGGCAATGAGGGAAATGTTCAGCATAATACCCGCTTTCTGCCTCCTTCTGGACACTGCTTGCGGGTTCACAGTGGGTCTCCTCAGCCTCAGGTACCTGGGCTGCCTTGTCAGCTCCTAGGAAGGGTTTGGGCGAGGGCCTTTCCCCGAGCTCAGTGCTCTCCTTTCTCACTCCTCCAGGCAGCCTCATCTGTCACCGCAGCTCTGGAGGACTTTGTGAAACCCGAGCAGCTGGACGGCGACAACTGCTTTAAATGTAGCAAGTAAGATGATTACCATCGACATATTCAGAGTAGATCCTGCGTGAAGGTGCTGCATGTCATCGAGCATAAGTCATCTTTTCACATATGTTCAACGCACAATAATGACACGCAGCTGTTTTGTTTAATATGTCCTGATGCAAGTGAAGAGCCTTAAAATAGGGTAAGGATGTGCGAGACATGAAAGCTTGTCTGGCTTTCTGGGTGGCAAAAAGGGTGCATTTCAGCACTTGGCTCTGTGCTTGGTTTCAAGGTGTGACAAGATGGTTGCCGCCTCCAAGGGGTTTACAATCCATCGCGTGCCCAGGGTTCTCACGGTGTGTCTGAAAAGGTTTGAAGATTTCACCGGCGGGAAGATCAGCAAGGTGTGTACGCAATTGGAGCGCAACTTTCTCTTCCCGGAGCAGGAGATTTCCCAAAGCAGCACGCTCTTTCACAAGCTGTTCATGTTGAGTTTTTTGTGCTCCCTTCTGGGGAGGGGAGAGGAGAGTTCCCGTGGGAAGACAAGCATGTACTCCCCTCCGACAGAGCTGCTTTGGCTGAGAACAGTTTCCTGCCACCCAAACCGTTACATGTTGAAGGCTATTTCATGTGGTATTTCAGGATCATGTCTGAGCCCTCTTGGTCTCCCCGTAGGTGGTGGAGTATCCCGAGTACTTGGATCTTCGGCCATACACATCTCAGGCAGCTGGAGAACCGCTCCTCTACGCCTTATATGCTGTCCTGGTGCATAGCGGTGACGGCTGTCATGCAGGACACTATTTCTGCTACACAAAGGTAAAGAGCAACTTCCTTCCTAGCAGGGGAAAAACGTGTGCTGGGGAAGACACACTTTCACAGCAGCGTTACTGGCAGCCAGGGCTTTGGGGGAGAAGGTCTCCTCACCAGCTGCATTGGATTTGTTTTCGCGTACTCTTGGTTCTGTTGCTTTCTGCCTGTGTTATCATTGAGAAACCATGCAGTTCCTCTCCAGATATCGTTGCCTTTTTTTACAGGCCAGCAATGGACTGTGGTACAAGATGGACGATACGTCTGTGGATGGTCGTGGCATCAATACAGTTCTCAGGCAGCAAGCCTATTTACTGTTTTATGTCAGGTAATAACAAGATCTAAAATGTGTTCAGAATACGTTTCCTTTTCCCGGCTTTGCTGTTTTTCTTCTCATCCTCCGGAGTGTTTCTCTTTCTGTCACAGGGGACAATTACTACCTGCATTATTCAGTGCTGTCAAATGTGAACTACCCCACGTCAGCCTTTCTCTCTCCTAGCTGGGCTTTAGGCTCCTGCCCTGGTGTAAACTGCTACTTGTCTGCTCTCGGAAGCTGGCTAAAGTAGAGAAGACTACTTAGAGGAAATTCCTACAGGAAAGATGGGGAGGGACTACTTATCAGGGGGTGTAGTGATAGGACGAGGGGTAACGGTTTTGAACTGAAAGAGGGAAGATGTAGATGAGATAGTAGGAAGAAATTGTTTACGGTGAGGGTGGTGAGACACTGGAAGAGGTTGCCCAGAGAAGTTGTGGATGCCCCCTCCCTGGAAGTGGTCAAGGCCCGGTTGGATGGGGCTTGGAGCAACCTGATCTAGTGGGAGGTATCCCTGCCCATGGCAGGGGAGTTGGAACTAGATGATCTTTAAGGTCCCTTCGAACCCAAGCCATTTTATGATTCTACGGTTCTATGAAATGGAGGCCGTAGGGGGTATAAAGACGAGGACTTGCTCTGACAGGGGTAGACCTGGTGGGAAGACCCCAATCGCATTTCCCATTTCTAGTCTTGGCAGCGTCTTCTCTCTGTCATAGCAACCGCTCCAAGAAAATGACTGAACGCCAGAGGAGGCTGCAAGAACAGCCTTCAACGGAGACCACTCTTTTTTTCTCCAGGCGCTCTGATTTGAAACTTGGAGAAAGGGCTTCTTCCTCACCGGCACCATCATATGCCCATTCCTTCCTCAGTCAGTGGGGGGCTGAGAGCAAGCAGGCGGGTTCTGTGGGACCACAGCGTCTGCCTCGCAGGACTAAGGTAACTCTGGGGAGTTGGGTCAGGGCACCAGATGGACAGTGGATTTCTTTCTGGGATCTTGGCATTACTCCCTTTTCCCTCCCACACTGCAGCTTTCTTCACCGCCACAACGCTGCTCCCTCTCAAAGCATCCCACCTAGATCCACCCCATTGGTCTGCCTTTGGCCCTTCTGCCTTTGCAGCCCTCCGGGAGAGCCTTTGGGAGGCCCTTAGCTGTCCCCTCACAGGGCTCCTGGGCATTCCCCACTTTTCTGGTCCTTTCAGGAGCAAAGGGCAGGACCTTTTCACTCTCTCTTTGCAGGATATGGCGGTGCGCATGGAGGACTCTCCAGACGACAGAAGCTGTGTGTGTCGTGTCCTGCATACGATGCGAGAAGACAGCAGTAAAGACAAGCATGGATTCATCTCTTCTTCCTGCTGCCAGAGGAACGGTGCCGGGGAGAGGGCCCGGAGCAGATCCCCACAGTGGGGTAATGATCTCCGCAGCTGGTTCGTGGAC
The DNA here is from genome assembly GCA_027474245.1 of Spheniscus humboldti. Classification (NCBI taxonomy): domain Eukaryota; kingdom Metazoa; phylum Chordata; class Aves; order Sphenisciformes; family Spheniscidae; genus Spheniscus; species Spheniscus humboldti. Next base: position 1,260,899 of record CM049915.1, on the reverse strand, counting down.
CCCACGGACTATGACCACTCAGCAGGGAGGAGGAGAACTGGTCCTTCAAGTTGTGACCGCGCTCCCAGGGATGACGCAGCTGCAGGGCCCTCCAATGGCAGCTCCAAGTGGGCTCCCTCACCCAGTGCTGCTTGGGAGCAAACCCTGCCAACGCAGACAGAGCGGAGCAGATCCCTGCGGCAGGGCTACGATCTCCGAAGCCGCTTCGTGGAGATCACGGACTACCACCACTCAGCAAGGAGGAGGAGGAGGTGGAGAACAAGGCCTCCACATCATGACGGAGCCCCAAGGGATGACAGAGCTCCAGGGCCCTCCAACGGCAGCTCCAAGTGGGCTCCCTCACCCAGTGCTGCTTGGGAGCAAAGCCTGCCAACGCAGACAGAGCGGAGCAGATCCCTGCGGCAGGGCTACGATCTCCGAAGCCGCTTCGTGGAGATCACGGACTACCACCACTCAGCAAGGAGGAGGAGGAGGTGGAGAACAAGGCCTCCACGTCCTGACGGAGCCCCAAGGGATGACAGAGCTCCAGGGCCCTCCAACGGCAGCTCCAAGTGGGCTCCCGCACGCAGGGCTGCTCAAGAGCAAACCCTGCCAACGCAGAGAGAGCGGAGCAGATCCCCGCGACGGGGCTATGATTTCTGCAGCCGGTTTGCGGACACCACAGACTACGACCCCTCAGCAGGGAGGAGGAGGAGGAGGGTTTCAGCGCCCCAGAGATGCACGTCGGACAAACACTCAGGGCGCTGCGGTGGTGACGGGGGCAGATTGTGACCCTGGACTGGGGAGGAGCACAGCATCTGACTCCTGCTGTGCCGGAGAGGGGGAAGATGAGGATGAAGAATCCAGGAAGCACCAAAACTGCCCCCAGCAGGGACCAAGCTGCACAAAGGGCACCAGCAGCGCACCCTGTCCCTCCTCCCAGTACTGCCTCTGGCCAGGAAGAGCTCAGAGACACCTTCCAGAGACTTGGACAGCTCTGCCGGCTAGCCCGCCTGCCCACAGGCCCCTCGAGGAAGAGCTTTCATCCCTGTTCAGCTGTTGGGATCGACTTGCAAAAACAACACACCTTTGGTACCAACAGGCAGAAAAGCCCAAGCCAGAATTAAAACCACTTGTTGGCCTTGCATAGATAATTCATGGGGTGTTTTCTTCTCTGTAGGTGTGGGGAAATACCCAGTGTGGGGGGTTTATGTCTTGGGATTTTGAAAGCTGTGTGCTTGCATATGCCCATCTTGCAATCTCTTCTTTTGAAATCCGGGGTTCAAGTCACTCGAACAGAAATGGGCTGGATGAGCCGACAGCGAGCGGGACTGAAATGGGCTGAACAGCCGGGCCCAGAGGGTGCTGCTCAGTGGCACCAAGTCTAGTGTGAGGCAAGTAACTAGCGGTGTGGCCCAGGGGTCAGTACTGGGTCCGATCCTGTTTAACATCTTCCTTAATTGATGGCCTGGATGATGGGGCAGAGTGCACCCTCAGCAAGTTGGCCGATGACACCAGACTGGGAGGAGTGGCGCTTAGGCCAGGGGGCCGTGCTGCCATCCCGAGGCACCTGGGCAGGCTGGAGAGATGTTGTGTGTCCCCCCTGAACACAGGCTCATCACCCGGTGCGCAACACAAATTTACACACCGAGGCGAGGTGTTTCCATTTCTTTTAGTCTAGTTGGCGCAAAGTAGGGAGCTAGGTGGTAGCCCACAAAAGACTAGCTCCCCGATTATCAAAACTTCACACTATTTCTATTCTACCTCCGATTGGTTAAATGATTCTCTCGCCTCTTATGCTAATTAGTCCGCATGCTCAGTCTTTCTCTTCTTTTGGGTGGGAAGGTTTCATGAGTCGGTGGACCGTGAGTCAGTGGTTGTGATCTCCCCTTGTTGGAATTAACTCTCCTTCACCTTTAGTTTCATGCTTCAGCTGTTGCAGCCAAATTCCTGTGGTTTTGCTGATAAAACCAGGTATCTCCTAACAGCCTGATTTATATAAGCCAGGATGCCCGGTTTGTCCAGGATGTTTCTGTTTGATCTCCCTTGGGATTAGATGCCATGCCAAGGATTTACTTCGAACCTCCCCAACCTTGAAGAGTTAACAAAGCACTGGACAAAATGATTGCAACATTAATCAATGGCAGTGTCCTGGTTTCGGCAGGGATAGAGTTAATTCCCTTCCTAGTAGCTGGTGCAGTGCTGTGTGTTGGATGTAGGATGAGAGCAAAGATGATAAGGCACCGATGGTTTAGTTGTTGCTAGGTAGTGCTTACACTAGTCAAGGACTTCTCAGCTTCCCATGCTCTACCAACTGAGAAGGCTGCAGGAGCATGAGAAGCTGGGAGGGGGGCACAGCCAAACTGGCCAAAGAAACATTCCATGCCATGTGACGTCATGCTCAGTACGTGAACTGGGGAAAGCTGTCCGGGGGGACCACTGCTCGGGGACTGGCTGGGCATCGGTTGGCGGGTGGTGAGCAGTTGCACTGTGCATTGCTTGCTTTGTGGTGTAGTAGTAGTACATTTTTATTACTGTTATTATTATTTTATTTCACTTATTAAACTGTTTTTATCTCAACCCACGAGTTTTTCTCACTTCTACTCTTCCAATTCTCTCCCTATCCCACTGGGCGGCGGGGGAGGAGCGAGCGAGCGAGCGAGCGAGCGGCTGTGTGGTATTCAGTTGCCGACTGAGGTTAAACCACAACACCTTGTCTTCTCCAGGCTGAACAACCCCAACTCTCTCAGCCTTTCTTCATAGGAGAGGTGTTCCATCCCTCTGATCATTTTTGTGGCCCTCTTCTGGACCCACTCCAACAGGTCCATGTCTTTCCTGTGCTGAGGACTCCAGAGCTGGACGCAGTACGCCAGGTGGGGTCTCACCAGAGTGCAGTAGAGAGGCAGAATCACCTCCCTCGACCTACCGGCCACTCTTCGTTGGATGCAGCCCAGGATACGATTGGCCTTCTGGGCTGCGAGCGCACATTGTCGGCTCACGTCCAGCTTTTCATCCACCAGTACCCCAAGTCGTCCTCCACAGGGCTGCTCTCCATCCCTTCATGCCCCAGCCTGTATGGATACCGGGGGTTGCCCCGACCCAGGTGCAGGACCTTGCACTTGGCTCTCTTGAACCTCATGAGGTTCACATGGGCCCACTTCTCGAGCTTGTCCGGGTCCCTCTGAATAGCACCCTGTCCCTTGGGCGTGTCAACCGTACCACTCAGCTTGGTGGCATCTGCAAACTTGCTGAGGGTGCACCCGATCCCACTGTCTACGTCATTGATGAAGATATTAAACAGTGCTGGTCCCAGTACGGATCCCTGAGGGACACCACTCATCACTGATCTCCATCTGGACATTGAGCTGTTGACCACTACTCTCTGGATGTGACCATCCAACCAATTCCTCATCCACGCAACAGTCCACCCGTCAAATCCGTATGTCTCCAATTTAGAGAGGAAGGATCTTCTCCTACAGTGGGAGGGACTTTGCTCCCTCAGTTCCTGCCTTGAGGTCCAGCCACTGGAGAGGGGTGGGAAGAGAGGTTGCCAGCGAAGGCTGAGGCAAAAAAGTCCTTGAGAACCTCAGCCTTCTCCTTGGCCGTTGTGACCAGTTTGCCAGTGAGAAGACGGACAGTCTCCAGGGCAGGGTCGTTCTGAGCGACCACCACGATCCCAACCGCGGTCACCAGGCCGGCCAGCCAGCCAGGGGAGAAGACACTGGAGAGCAAAAGACTTTCTTTTGGTGGGGATGCTTGGGCCACTCCAGGAACGTTGGGTATCGCCAGGGGTGGTCTCCATTCTAAGGTGGGCTTTGACCAGATGTTCTCCAGCACCTTCAACCTCTCTTCTTCCCCTTCTCCTCTTGGATTTGACCTTGAAACTATCTCAGGACTCCTGATGTCTCCACCAGAGTGCTTTTCTTCTCAGTCAACACCCAAGGTTGAGCTTGAGACCTTCTAAAGATCTAAAGGCCACCTGGAACCATCTGAGGAGGACAAGCTTTGAGCCCGCTCAAGCTCTGAAGAAGACTTGGGCAGAGGCTTCCCACCAAGGAAGGCTTTCTTTTTCTTCCCCCAGCTTTAATTGCTGAGCGTGACACCATGTGGTATGGACTATGAACCTGTAAGAGACCAGGTGCTTTGCTACGCGAGTCTCATGGACGCAGTCCTGTACCTGGGAAAAGTGGAAAAGAAACCCTCAGCAAGCCAAATGTGCCAGCCAAAGCTGTGAACAGGCACGCTTACAGCCCTGGGCAGGTTTTATTCATCTGGCTGGTGCGGCTCCAGGAAGAAGTGGGAGCTCTGCCGGCGGACAAAGAGCCCTTTGCCAGCTGCTGGTGTCTGGGAGGTGCCCGGGCCGTGGCAGCCGTGTGGCCTCAAGGGGACACATCCCCGTGCAGGCCCGTGTCACAAAGGGGCAGGGATGTGGCACCCGCCCGGCGCTTGTGACCTCACCTGGCCGGGGCTTGGGATCCTGAAAAGCGGGCCAGCGAAAGGTAGTTGGGCTGAGCTGGCCTTTGGGATAACTCGGCTCCTTCCATTGCTACTTGTGTGCCTACTTTTTTCCAAGCATTTCTCATTTACTGCCCACTTCCCCTCAACTTCCATCCTCTTTCAAAGGTAATTCTGATTTGACTTTCAGGACAGATCATAGAGTAGGTAGACTGGGATAAAAGTATAGGCGGGTCTCTACCTTCCGAGCTCTAGGCTGAGCTATTTACACCTCCGTAGGCTGGCCAGATATGTGCTGTAGTAGAGTTCCTATTTGCGAATTCTTTTTTCTTTTCCATATCCTAGGATAGGTAAGTAGCGGGGGTGGTAGTGTAGTCGGAGGCCTTGGGCTCAGCCTAGAATGACAAGAAGCCCACCCTGACTGACGTGGTAGGAAGGGAGACAGAAAAGGAGCACAGCAAAGGCAGCCGTTAAAGTAGCGGCCGAAAGCTGGTCACCCCTGCATACAAGGTGGGAAGATGTGAGCTGGAGAGCCAGAGGGCTCTGCCGCTAACGCTGGCCACAGATCAGCAGCAGGTCCTCTTCAAAGAAGTTGACACGCAAAGCAGTCTTTCAAAAGGGCCTTGGTAATTGCTGTCAATTGGAGTCCTGTGACAGGGACACTAGGGCCATCAGCCTGCAGCTCTGCAGCGGTTCCGCTCCAGTTTCAGTACCACTGAAACACTTTGGATGGTGGATGCTGTTCTGTGGGTTGTGTTTGGGGGTTTTTTTAATCATTTTGTTGAGCTACAACTATTTCTTTGCCATCAGGTGACGGGATTGGCACTGATCTCTTTCTGGAGCGTGTCCTGACATCCTTTGTCATCCAAACCTGTCCCCTCTGTTCCTGAGAGGAGCGATGGCCGCAATGGGGAACGACTCCTGTGAGTAATGACTTCACCAGCAGGCTTGGACTTTGTGAATCCCCAAAGGCAACGGACGTGGCTGGTGCTCCATCCCTGAATGTTGATGTGCTGACAACCTCGAGTGAATGCTGGGGCGTTTCCTGGTAGCAGCCAGACTTACCCAGGTGTTTTCGATCAGACACAGGAAAACGCATTTTATGACTCCTCTGCCACTATGTACAAGACTTTGACAGATGATAATCCAATTCATGACTCTAGGGGGAAAGGAAGGTAGCCCAAGGCACAGAAATCAGTGTGGGTTCATTGGCCTTTCGGCAAAGGAAGCGGGGGAACAGACTATTTTCCAAAACCGCTTCCTGACCAGTCATTGCCAACGGCAGTGTTAGGCTTCCTCCGATGTTTCTGTGTTGGAGGTTGGAGCTGGTTCTTCTGCGCGCTCCTGTAGACAACGTGACTTTTAAATAGGCTTTCGTGCAACAATATCATCTCCTCTCTTTTCAAATGTCATTTCCCTGCAGTCTTTGCCGAGGGAATGGCTCCGCCACAAAGGATCCTCTTTCCCCCGGAGAAGATTTGCATGGCCTGGCAGCAAAGACAGAGACCTGGAGCGGGACTCCACAACCTGGGCAATACGTGCTTCCTCAACTCCGTCCTGCAGTGCCTGACGTACACACCCCCTCTGGCCAACTACCTGCTCTCTCGGGAGCACAGCCGGTCCTGTGAGTCCTTTTATGAACATCTCCTTGCACGTCAGCTGGGCACGTCCCGAGGATTCCCAGCATCTGGAATTTGATTTAGGAGAAAAGCAGCCCTTCGTTGTCAACCCCCCGAGTTGGTGTTCTTTGAACACTCAAGCCTAGGAGCTGCTTGTTGTGTCTAGGTGTGCTCATCTTCAGAAAGGCACCTCGTTCTAGCCCCAGGTCTCGGTCCCTATTCCTGCAAGTTAAACTCTCTTTGCTTGTTGCACAGAAAACTTCTGTCAGTTTAGCATCTCTCTGAAGAAAGTTGTCTATGCACTAAAATGTCCCGGGCTTGTTGGGACGCTGGCACCTTGGGAGAAGAGGAGTGGAGACTGTTCTTATAACTTCAAGATCTCCATGAGGTTTCCCGTGGCTAGGGATATTTTGCTCACCTGAGAAGCTTCCTTCCCTCCCTCTTTAGGTCGTCAGCAAGGCTTCTGCATGATGTGCGTAATGGAAGCACACGTTAACAAGGTCCTGTTGTTAACGGATTCAGCCAGTGCCATCCAGCCTTGGGCTGTCGTCCGTGTCCTCACACGTAAGTCATTCCAGGTGCTTTTACAGGTTTTCTTCCCTTCTTGTAGGGGAGAGCTATTAACCTCTTCTTTCTTAGGAATAGGAGAACATTTCCGGCATGGCATGCAGGAAGACGCCCATGAGTTCTTACGCTACACTGTCGATGCCATGCAGAGAGCTTGTCTGAGTGGAAGCAGCAAGTAAGCACGAGCAAATTACCTTTTCCATGTTCCGGAGCCCTTTGGACTCCTTGAGGTACTCCCATCAAGGAAACCCTACACGCAGGGTTTTCAGACAAAGCAAAACTCTTGGAGGAGGCAACTCTCTGCCCTACTTCTGAGCTCCAACTACCGTTTGTTTCCAGCTTGGACATCTCTTCTCAAGCAACTACCATCGTCCATCAGATATTTGGGGGCTTTCTGAGATCCAGAGGTACTTTCCCATGACTATTGCTCTCCTTGGAATTGTGCGTGCCCTTCTGTCTGCCTGTGATAAACAGCTGGTCGTGTGACTGGCGTCATAGGTATGGAGGACGTAAACCGGCACAGCCGGTCGACTTCCCTTATCGCTGAGCATTTCCATTTGCCTTCCAGTCACATGCTTGAGCTGCAAAGCGGTTTCCGATTCCTATGAGGCCTTCCTGGATGTCCCTTTGGATATAAAAGTAAGAGGGTTTGTAACTGTGATTGAAGACGTCCCAAGGCCCCTGTAGCTTTCCAGAATAAACACAGCTGGCGGAAAAACACATACTGTAAACAAAAGAGAGCTGAGTGGTGGGCGGGAGGTGGAACGGACTGTGTCCTTCTGGGGAGGCCATGGCAGCGGTCTCCCTGTAGGTGCTGGCTTTAAGCTGGACAAGCACGCATTATCCTCTCCGCACCCTCGACGTACTCTCATCCTTCTTCCCTCTGCCCTGCCTCAACACCCGCCTGGCTCCCAGGCTGATGGGTTGTAGTGGTTTCATTATTGGTGACCCTGCACACCATCGGTAGCTGAACTGTGCGGTGCCACAGGGAGGTAGCTCTTGATTGCCCCAGGAATCCCTGGGCAATGAGGGAAATGTTCAGCATAATACCCGCTTTCTGCCTCCTTCTGGACACTGCTTGCGGGTTCACAGTGGGTCTCCTCAGCCTCAGGTACCTGGGCTGCCTTGTCAGCTCCTAGGAAGGGTTTGGGCGAGGGCCTTTCCCCGAGCTCAGTGCTCTCCTTTCTCACTCCTCCAGGCAGCCTCATCTGTCACCGCAGCTCTGGAGGACTTTGTGAAACCCGAGCAGCTGGACGGCGACAACTGCTTTAAATGTAGCAAGTAAGATGATTACCATCGACATATTCAGAGTAGATCCTGCGTGAAGGTGCTGCATGTCATCGAGCATAAGTCATCTTTTCACATATGTTCAACGCACAATAATGACACGCAGCTGTTTTGTTTAATATGTCCTGATGCAAGTGAAGAGCCTTAAAATAGGGTAAGGATGTGCGAGACATGAAAGCTTGTCTGGCTTTCTGGGTGGCAAAAAGGGTGCATTTCAGCACTTGGCTCTGTGCTTGGTTTCAAGGTGTGACAAGATGGTTGCCGCCTCCAAGGGGTTTACAATCCATCGCGTGCCCAGGGTTCTCACGGTGTGTCTGAAAAGGTTTGAAGATTTCACCGGCGGGAAGATCAGCAAGGTGTGTACGCAATTGGAGCGCAACTTTCTCTTCCCGGAGCAGGAGATTTCCCAAAGCAGCACGCTCTTTCACAAGCTGTTCATGTTGAGTTTTTTGTGCTCCCATCTGGGGAGGGGAGAGGAGAGTTCCCGTGGGAAGACAAGCATGTACTCCCCTCCGACAGAGCTGCTTTGGCTGAGAACAGTTTCCTGCCACCCAAACCATTACATGTTGAAGGCTATTTCATGTGGTATTTCAGGATCATGTCTGAGCCCTCTTGGTCTCCCCGTAGGTGGTGGAGTATCCCGAGTACTTGGATCTTCGGCCATACACATCTCAGGCAGCTGGAGAACCGCTCCTCTACGCCTTATATGCTGTCCTGGTGCATAGCGGTGACGGCTGTCATGCAGGACACTATTTCTGCTACACAAAGGTAAAGAGCAACTTCCTTCCTAGCAGGGGAAAAACGTGTGCTGGGGAAGACACACTTTCACAGCAGCGTTACTGGCAGCCAGGGCTTTGGGGGAGAAGGTCTCCTCACCAGCTGCATTGGATTTGTTTTCGTGTACTCTTGGTTCTGTTGCTTTCTGCCTGTGTTATCATTGAGAAACCATGCAGTTCCTCTCCAGATATCGTTGCCTTTTTTTACAGGCCAGCAATGGACTGTGGTACAAGATGGACGATACGTCTGTGGATGGTCGTGGCATCAATACAGTTCTCAGGCAGCAAGCCTATTTACTGTTTTATGTCAGGTAATAACAAGATCTAAAATGTGTTCAGAATACGTTTCCTTTTCCCGGCTTTGCTGTTTTTCTTCTCGTCCTCCGGAGTGTTTCTCTTTCTGTCACAGGGGACAATTACTACCTGCATTATTCAGTGCTGTCAAATGTGAACTACCCCACGTCAGTCTTTCTCTCTCCTAGCTGGGCTTTAGGCTCCTGCCCTGGTGTAAACTGCTACTTGTCTGCTCTCGGAAGCTGGCTAAAGTAGAGAAGACTACTTAGAGGAAATTCCTACAGGAAAGATGGGGAGGGACTACTTATCAGGGGGTGTAGTGATAGGACGAGGGGTAACGGTTTTGAACTGAAAGAGGGAAGATGTAGATGAGATAGTAGGAAGAAATTGTTTACGGTGAGGGTGGTGAGACACTGGAAGAGGTTGCCCAGAGAAGTTGTGGATGCCCCCTCCCTGGAAGTGGTCAAGGCCCGGTTGGATGGGGCTTTGAGCAACCTGATCTAGTGGGAGGTATCCCTGCCCATGGCAGAGGAGTTGGAACTAGATGATCTTTAAGGTCCCTTCGAACCCAAGCCATTTTATGATTCTACGGTTCTATGGAGGCTGTAGGGGGTATAAAGACGAGGACTTGCTCTGACAGGGGTAGACCTGGTGGGAAGACCCCAATCGCATTTCCCATTTCTAGTCTTGGCAGCGTCTTCTCTCTGTCATAGCAACCGCTCCAAGAAAATGACTGAACGCCAGAGGAGGCTGCAAGAACAGCCTTAAACGGAGACCACTCTTTTTTTCTCCAGGCGCTCTGATTTGAAACTTGGAGAAAGGGCTTCTTCCTCACCGGCACCATCATATGCCCATTCCTTCCTCAGTCAGTGGGGGGCTGAGAGCAAGCAGGCGGGTTCTGTGGGACCACAGCGTCTGCCTCGCAGGACTAAGGTAACTCTGGGGAGGTGGGTCAGGGCACCAGATGGACAGTCAAATTCATTCTGGGATCTTGGCATTACTCCCTTTTCCCTCCCACACTGCAGCTTTCTTCACAGCCACAACGCTGCTCCCTCTCAAAGCATCCCACCTAGATCCACCCCATTGGTCTGCCTTTGGCCCTTCTGCCTTTGCAGCCCTCCGGGAGAGCCTTTGGGAGGCCCTTAGCTGTCCCCTCACAGAGCTCCTGGGCAGTCCCCACTTTTCTGGTCCGTTCAGGAGCAAAGGGCAGGACCTTTTCACTCTCTCTTTGCAGGATATGGCGGTGCGCATGGAGGACTCTCCAGACGACAGAAGCTGTGTGTGTCGTGTCCTGCATACGATGCGAGAAGACAGCAGTAAAGACAAGCATGGATTCATCTCTTCTTCCTGCTGCCAGAGGAACGGTGCCGGGGAGAGGGCCCGGAGCAGATCCCCACAGTGGGGTAATGATCTCCGCAGCTGGTTCGTGGACCCCACGGACTATGACCACTCAGCAGGGAGGAGGAGAACTGGTCCTTCAAGTTGTGACCGCGCTCCCAGGGATGACGCAGCTGCAGGGCCCTCCAATGGCAGCTCCAAGTGGGCTCCCTCACCCAGTGCTGCTTGGGAGCAAACCCTGCCAACGCAGACAGAGCGGAGCAGATCCCTGCGGCAGGGCTACGATCTCCGAAGCCGCTTCGTGGAGATCACGGACTACCACCACTCAGCAAGGAGGAGGAGGAGGTGGAGAACAAGGCCTCCACGTCCTGACGGAGCCCCAAGGGATGACAGAGCTCCAGGGCCCTCCAACGGCAGCTCCAAGTGGGCTCCCGCACGCAGGGCTGCTCAAGAGCAAACCCTGCCAACGCAGAGAGAGCGGAGCAGATCCCCGCGACGGGGCTATGATTTCTGCAGCCGGTTTGCGGACACCACAGACTACGACCCCTCAGCAGGGAGGAGGAGGAGGAGGGTTTCAGCGCCCCAGAGATGCACGTCGGACAAACACTCAGGGCGCTGCGGTGGTGACGGGGGCAGATTGTGACCCTGGACTGGGGAGGAGCACAGCATCTGACTCCTGCTGTGCCGGAGAGGGGGAAGATGAGGATGAAGAATCCAGGAAGCACCAAAACTGCCCCCAGCAGGGACCAAGCTGCACAAAGGGCACCAGCAGCGCACCCTGTCCCTCCTCCCAGTACTGCCTCTGGCCAGGAAGAGCTCAGAGAGACCTTCCAGAGACTTGGACAGCTCTGCCGGCTAGCCCGCCTGCCCACAGGCCCCTCGAGGAAGAGCTTTCATCCCTGTTCAGCTGTTGGGATCGCCTTGCAAAAACAACACACCTTTGGTACCAACAGGCAGAAAAGCCCAAGCCAGAATTAAAACCACTTGTTGGCCTTGCATAGATAATTCATGGGGTGTTTTCTTCTCTGTAGGTGTGGGGAAATACCCAGTGTGGGGGGTTTATGTCTTGGGATTTTGAAAGCTGTGTGCTTGCATATGCCCATCTTGCAATCTCTTCTTTTGAAATCCGGAGTTCAAGTCACTCAAACAGAAATGGGCTGGATGAGCCGACAGCGAGCGGGACTGAAATGGGCTGAACAGCCGGGCCCAGAGGGTGCTGCTCAGTGGCACCAAGTCTAGTGTGAGGCAAGTAACTAGCGGTGTGGCCCAGGGGTCAGTACTGGGTCCGATCCTGTTTAACATCTTCCTTAATTGATGGCCTGGATGATGGGGCAGAGTGCACCCTCAGCAAGTTGGCCGATGACACCAGACTGGGAGGAGTGGCGCTTAGGCCAGGGGGCCGTGCTGCCATCCCGAGGCACCTGGGCAGGCTGGAGAGATGTTGTGTGTCCCCCCTGAACACGGGCTCATCACCCGGTGCGCAACACAAATTTACACACCGAGGCGAGGTGTTTCCATTTCTTTTAGTCTAGTTGGCGCAAAGTAGGGAGCTAGGTGGTAGCCCACAAAAGACTAGCTCCCCGATTATCAAAACTTCACACTATTTCTATTCTACCTCCGATTGGTTAAATGATTCTCTCGCCTCTTATGCTAATTAGTCCGCATGCTCAGTCTTTCTCTTCTTTTGGGTGGGAAGGTTTCTTGAGTGGGTGGACCGTGAGTCAGTGGTCGTGATCTCCCCTTGTTGGAATTAACTCTCCTTCACCTTTAGTTTCACGCTTCAGCTGTTGCAGCCAAATTCCTGTGGTTTTGCTGATAAAACCAGGTATCTCCTAACAGCCTGATTTATATAAGCCAGGATGCCCGGTTTGTCCAGGATGTTTCTGATTGATCTCCCTTGGGATTAGATGCCATGCCAAGGATTTACTTCGAACCTCCCCAACCTTGAAGAGTTAACAAAGCACTGGACAAAATGATTGCAACATTAATCAATGGCAGTGTCCTGGTTTCGGCAGGGATAGAGTTAATTCCCTTCCTAGTAGCTGGTGCAGTGCTGTGTGTTGGATGTAGGATGAGAGCAAAGATGATAAGGCACCGATGGTTTAGTTGTTGCTAGGTAGTGCTTACACTAGTCAAGGACTTCTCAGCTTCCCATGCTGTACCAACTGAGAAGGCTGCAGGAGCATGAGAAGCTGGGAGGGGGGCACAGCCAAACTGGCCAAAGAAACATTCCATGCCATGTGACGTCATGCTCAGTACGTGAACTGGGGAAAGCTGTCCGGGGGGACCACTGCTCGGGGACTGGCTGGGCATCGGTTGGCGGGTGGTGAGCAGTTGCACTGTGCATTGCTTGCTTTGTGGTGTAGTAGTAGTACATTTTTATTACTGTTATTATTATTTTATTTCACTTATTAAACTGTTTTTATCTCAACCCACGAGTTTTTCTCACTTCTACTCTTCCAATTCTCTCCCTATCCCACTGGGCGGCGGGGGAGGAGCGAGCGAGCGAGCGAGCGAGCGGCTGTGTGGTATTCAGTTGCCGACTGAGGTTAAACCACAACACCTTGTCTTCTCCAGGCTGAACAACCCCAACTCTCTCAGCCTTTCTTCATAGGAGAGGTGTTCCATCCCTCTGATCATTTTTGTGGCCCTCTTCTGGACCCACTCCAACAGGTCCATGTCTTTCCTGTGCTGAGGACTCCAGAGCTGGACGCAGTACGCCAGGTGGGGTCTCACCAGAGTGCAGTAGAGAGGCAGAATCACCTCCCTCGACCTACCGGCCACTCTTCGTTGGATGCAGCCCAGGATACGATTGGCCTTCTGGGCTGCGAGCGCACATTGTCGGCTCACGTCCAGCTTTTCATCCACCAGTACCCCAAGTCGTCCTCCACAGGGCTGCTCTCCATCCCTTCATGCCCCAGCCTGTATGGATACCGGGGGTTGCCCCGACCCAGGTGCAGGACCTTGCACTTGGCTCTCTTGAACCTCATGAGGTTCACATGGGCCCACTTCTCGAGCTTGTCCGGGTCCCTCTGAATAGCACCCTGTCCCTTGGGCGTGTCAACCGTACCACTCAGCTTGGTGGCATCTGCAAACTTGCTGAGGGTGCACCCGATCCCACTGTCTACGTCATTGATGAAGATATTAAACAGTGCTGGTCCCAGTACGGATCCCTGAGGGACACCACTCATCACTGATCTCCATCTGGACATTGAGCTGTTGACCACTACTCTCTGGATGTGACCATCCAACCAATTCCTCATCCACGCAACAGTCCACCCGTCAAATCCGTATGTCTCCAATTTAGAGAGGAAGGATCTTCTCCTACAGTGGGAGGGACTTTGCTCCCTCAGTTCCTGCCTTGAGGTCCAGCCACTGGAGAGGGGTGGGAAGAGAGGTTGCCAGCGAAGGCTGAGGCAAAAAAGTCCTTGAGAACCTCAGCCTTCTCCTTGGCCGTTGTGACCAGTTTGCCAGTGAGAAGACGGACAGTCTCCAGGGCAGGGTCGTTCTGAGCGACCACCACGATCCCAACCGCGGTCACCAGGCCGGCCAGCCAGCCAGGGGAGAAGACACTGGAGAGCAAAAGACTTTCTTTTGGTGGGGATGCTTGGGCCACTCCAGGAACGTTGGGTATCGCCAGGGGTGGTCTCCATTCTAAGGTGGGCTTTGACCAGATGTTCTCCAGCACCTTCAACCTCTCTTCTTCCCCTTCTCCTCTTGGATTTGACCTTGAAACTATCTCAGGACTCCTGATGTCTCCACCAGAGTGCTTTTCTTCTCAGTCAACACCCAAGGTTGAGCTTGAGACCTTCTAAAGATCTAAAGGCCACCTGGAACCATCTGAGGAGGACAAGCTTTGAGCCCGCTCAAGCTCTGAAGAAGACTTGGGCAGAGGCTTCCCACCAAGGAAGGCTTTCTTTTTCTTCCCCCAGCTTTTATTGCTGAGCGTGACACCATGTGGTATGGACTATGAACCTGTAAGAGACCAGGTGCTTTGCTACACGAGTCTCATGGACGCAGTCCTGTACCTGGGAAAAGTGGAAAAGAAACCCTCAGCAAGCCAAATGTGCCAGCCAAAGCTGTGAACAGGCACGCTTACAGCCCTGGGCAGGTTTTATTCATCTGGCTGGTGCGGCTCCAGGAAGAAGTGGGAGCTCTGCCGGCAGATGAGGAGCCCTTTGCCAGCTGCTGGTGTCTGGGAGGTGCCCGGGCCGTGGCAGCCGTGTGGCCTCAAGGGGACACATCCCCGTGCAGGCCCGTGTCACAAAGGGGCAGGGATGTGGCACCCGCCCGGCGCTTGTGACCTCACCTGGCCGGGGCTTGGGATCCTGAAAAGCGGGCCAGCGAAAGGTAGTTGGGCTGAGCTGGCCTTCGGGATAACTCGGCTCCTTCCATTGCTACTTGCGTGCCTACTTTTTTCCAAGCATTTCTCATTTACTGCCCACTTCCCCTCAACTTCCATCCTCTTTCAAAGGTAATTCTGATTTGACTTTCAGGACAGATCGTAGAGTAGGTAGACTGGGATAAAAGTATAGGCTGGTCTCTACCTTCCGAGCTCTAGGCTGAGCTATTTACACCTCTGTAGGCTGGCCAGATATGTGCTGTGGGTAGAGTTCCTATTTGCTAATTCTTTTTTCTTTTCCATATCCTAGGATAGGTAAGTAGCGGGGGTGGTAGTGTAGTCGGAGGCCTTGGGCTCAGCCTAGAATGACAAGAAGCCCACCCTGACTAACGTGGTAGGAAGGGAGACAGAAAAGGAGCACAGCAAAGGCAGCCGTTAAAGTAGCGGCCGAAAGCTGGTCACCCCTGCATACAAGGTGGGAAGATGTGAGCTGGAGAGCCAGAGGGCTCTGCCGCTAACGCTGGCCACAGATCAGCAGCAGGTCCTCTTCAAAGAAGTTGACACGCAAAGCAGTCTTTCAAAAGGGCCTTGGTAATTGCTGTCAATTGGAGTCCTGTGACAGGGACACTAGGGCCATCAGCCTGCAGCTCTGCAGCGGTTCCGCTCCAGTTTCAGTACCACTGAAACACTTTGGATGGTGGATGCTGTTCTGTGGGTTGTGTTTGGGGTTTTTTTAATCATTTTGTTGAGCTACAACTATTTCTTTGCCATCAGGTGACGGGATTGGCACTGATCTCTTTCTGGAGCGTGTCCTGACATCCTTTGTCATCCAAACCTGTCCCCTCTGTTCCTGAGAGGAGCGATGGCCGCAATGGGGAACGACTCCTGTGAGTAACGACTTCACCAGCAGGCTTGGACTTTGTGAATCCCCAAAGGCAACGGACGTGGCTGGTGCTCCATCCCTGAATGTTGATGTGCTGACAACCTCGAGTGAATGCTGGGGCGTTTCCTGGTAGCAGCCAGACTTAGCCAGGTGTTTTCGATCAGACACAGGAAAACGCATTTTATGACTCCTCTGCCGCTACGTACAAGACTTTGACAGATGATAATCCAATTCATGACTCTAGGGGGAAAGGAAGGTAGCCCAAGGCACAGAAATCAGTGTGGGTTCATTGGCCTTTCGGCAAAGGAAGCGGGGGAACAGACTATTTTCCAAAACCGCTTCCTGACCAGTCATTGCCAACGGCAGTGTTAGGCTTCCTCCGATGTTTCTGTGTTGGAGGTTGGAGCTGGTTCTTCTGCGCGCTCCTGTAGACAACGTGACTTTTAAATAGGCTTTCGTGCAACAATATCATCTCCTCTCTTTTCAAATGTCATTTCCCTGCAGTCTTTGCCGAGGGAATGGCTCCGCCACAAAGGATCCTCTTTCCCCCGGAGAAGATTTGCATGGCCTGGCAGCAAAGACAGAGACCTGGAGCGGGACTCCACAACCTGGGCAATACGTGCTTCCTCAACTCCGTCCTGCAGTGCCTGACGTACACACCCCCTCTGGCCAACTACCTGCTCTCTCGGGAGCACAGCCGGTCCTGTGAGTCCTTTTATGAACATCTCCTTGCACGTCAGCTGGGCACGTCCCGAGGATTCCCAGCATCTGGAATTTGATTTAGGAGAAAAGCAGCCCTTCGTTGTCAACCCCCCGAGTTGGTGTTCTTTGAACACTCAAGCCTAGGAGCTGCTTGTTCTGTCTAGGTGTGCTCATCTTCAGAAAGGCACCTCGTTCTAGCCCCAGGTCTCGGTCCCTATTCCTGCAAGTTAAACTCTCTTTGCTTGTTGCACAGAAAACTTCTGTCAGTTTAGCATCTCTCTGAAGAAAGTTGTCTATGCACTAAAATGTCCCGGGCTTGTTGGGACGCTGGCACCTTGGGAGAAGAGGAGTGGAGACTGTTCTTATAACTTCAAGATCTCCATGAGGTTTCCCGTGGCTAGGGATATTTTGCTCACCTGAGAAGCTTCCTTCCCTCCCTCTTTAGGTCGTCAGCAAGGCTTCTGCATGATGTGCGTAATGGAAGCGCACGTTAACAAGGTCCTGTTGTTAACGGATTCAGCCAGTGCCATCCAGCCTTGGGCTGTCGTCCGTGTCCTCACACGTAAGTCATTCCAGGTGCTTTTACAGGTTTTCTTCCCTTCTTGTAGGGGAGAGCTATTAACCTCTTCTTTCTTAGGAATAGGAGAACATTTCCGGCATGGCATGCAGGAAGACGCCCATGAGTTCTTACGCTACACTGTCGATGCCATGCAGAGAGCTTGTCTGAGTGGAAGCAGCAAGTAAGCACGAGCAAATTACCTTTTCCATGTTCCGGAGCCCTTTGGACTCCTTGAGGTACTCCCATCAAGGAAACCCTACACGCAGGGTTTTCAGACAAAGCAAAACTCTTGGAGGAGGCAACTCTCTGCCCTACTTCTGAGCTCCAACTACCGTTTGTTTCCAGCTTGGACATCTCTTCTCAAGCAACTACCATCGTCCATCAGATATTTGGGGGCTTTCTGAGATCCAGAGGTACTTTCCCATGACTATTGCTCTCCTTGGAATTGTGCGTGCCCTTCTGTCTGCCTGTGATAAACAGCTGGTCGTGTGACTGGCGTCGTAGGTATGGAGGACGTAAACCGGCACAGCCGGTCGACTTCCCTTATCGCTGAGCATTTCCATTTGCCTTCCAGTCACATGCTTGAGCTGCAAAGCGGTTTCCGATTCCTATGAGGCCTTCCTGGATGTCCCTTTGGATATAAAAGTAAGAGGGTTTGTAACTGTGATTGAAGACGTCCCAAGGCCCCTGTAGCTTTCCAGAATAAACACAGCTGGTGGAAAAACACATACTGTAAACAAAAGAGAGCTGAGTGGTGGGCGGGAGGTGGAACGGACTGTGTCCTTCTGGGGAGGCCATGGCAGCGGTCTCCCTGTAGGTGCTGGCTTTAAGCTGGACAAGCACGCATTATCCTCTCCGCACCCTCGACGTACTCTCATCCTTCTTCCCTCTGCCCTGCCTCAACACCCGCCTGGCTCCCAGGCTGATGGGTTGTAGTGGTTTCATTATTGGTGACCCTGCACACCATCGGTAGCTGAACTGTGCGGTGCCACAGGGAGGTAGCTCTTGATTGCCCCAGGAATCCCTGGGCAATGAGGGAAATGTTCAGCATAATACCCGCTTTCTGCCTCCTTCTGGACACTGCTTGCGGGTTCACAGTGGGTCTCCTCAGCCTCAGGTACCTGGGCTGCCTTGTCAGCTCCTAGGAAGGGTTTGGGCGAGGGCCTTTCCCCGAGCTCAGTGCTCTCCTTTCTCACTCCTCCAGGCAGCCTCATCTGTCACCGCAGCTCTGGAGGACTTTGTGAAACCCGAGCAGCTGGACGGCGACAACTGCTTTAAATGTAGCAAGTAAGATGATTACCATCGACATATTCAGAGTAGATCCTGCGTGAAGGTGCTGCATGTCATCGAGCATAAGTCATCTTTTCACATATGTTCAACGCACAATAATGACACGCAGCTGTTTTGTTTAATATGTCCTGATGCAAGTGAAGAGCCTTAAAATAGGGTAAGGATGTGCGAGACATGAAAGCTTGTCTGGCTTTCTGGGTGGCAAAAAGGGTGCATTTCAGCACTTGGCTCTGTGCTTGGTTTCAAGGTGTGACAAGATGGTTGCCACCTCCAAGGGGTTTACAATCCATCGCGTGCCCAGGGTTCTCACGGTGTGTCTGAAAAGGTTTGAAGATTTCACCGGCAGGAAGATCAGCAAGGTGTGTATGCAATTGGAGCGCAACCTTCTCTTCCCGGAGCAGGAGATTTCCCAAAGCAGCACGCTCTTTCACAAGCTGTTCACGTTGAGTTTTTTGTGCTCCCATCTGGGGAGGGGAGAGGAGAGTTCCCGTGGGAAGACAAGCATGTACTCCCCTCCGACAGAGCTGCTTTGGCTGAGAACAGTTTCCTGCCACCCAAACCATTACATGTTGAAGGCTATTTCATGTGGTATTTCAGGATCATGTCTGAGCCCTCTTGGTCTCCCCGTAGGTGGTGGAGTATCCCGAGTACTTGGATCTTCGGCCATACACATCTCAGGCAGCTGGAGAACCGCTCCTCTACGCCTTATATGCTGTCCTGGTGCATAGCGGTGACGGCTGTCATGCAGGACACTATTTCTGCTACACAAAGGTAAAGAGCAACTTCCTTCCTAGCAGGGGAAAAACGTGTGCTGGGGAAGACACACTTTCACAGCAGCGTTACTGGCAGCCAGGGCTTTGGGGGAGAAGGTCTCCTCACCAGCTGCATTGGATTTGTTTTCGTGTACTCTTGGTTCTGTTGCTTTCTGCCTGTGTTATCATTGAGAAACCATGCAGTTCCTCTCCAGATATCGTTGCCTTTTTTTACAGGCCAGCAATGGACTGTGGTACAAGATGGACGATACGTCTGTGGATGGTCGTGGCATCAATACAGTTCTCAGGCAGCAAGCCTATTTACTGTTTTATGTCAGGTAATAACAAGATCTAAAATGTGTTCAGAATACGTTTCCTTTTCCCGGCTTTGCTGTTTTTCTTCTCGTCCTCCGGAGTGTTTCTCTTTCTGTCACAGGGGACAATTACTACCTGCATTATTCAGTGCTGTCAAATGTGAACTACCCCACGTCAGTCTTTCTCTCTCCTAGCCGGGCTTTAGGCTCCTGCCCTGGTGTAAACTGCTACTTGTCTGCTCTCGGAAGCTGGCTAAAGTAGAGAAGACTACTTAGAGGAAATTCCTACAGGAAAGATGGGGAGGGACTACTTATCAGGGGGTGTAGTGATAGGACGAGGGGTAACGGTTTTGAACTGAAAGAGGGAAGATGTAGATGAGATAGTAGGAAGAAATTGTTTACGGTGAGGGTGGTGAGACACTGGAAGAGGTTGCCCAGAGAAGTTGTGGATGCCCCCTCCCTGGAAGTGGTCAAGGCCCGGTTGGATGGGGCTTTGAGCAACCTGATCTAGTGGGAGGTATCCCTGCCCATGGCAGAGGAGTTGGAACTAGATGATCTTTAAGGTCCCTTCGAACCCAAGCCATTTTATGATTCTACGGTTCTATGGAGGCTGTAGGGGGTATAAAGACGAGGACTTGCTCTGACAGGGGTAGACCTGGTGGGAAGACCCCAATCGCATTTCCCATTTCTAGTCTTGGCAGCGTCTTCTCTCTGTCATAGCAACCGCTCCAAGAAAATGACTGAACGCCAGAGGAGGCTGCAAGAACAGCCTTCAACGGAGACCACTCTTTTTTTCTCCAGGCGCTCTGATTTGAAACTTGGAGAAAGGGCTTCTTCCTCACCGGCACCATCATATGCCCATTCCTTCCTCAGTCAGTGGGGGGCTGAGAGCAAGCAGGCGGGTTCTGTGGGACCACAGCGTCTGCCTCGCAGGACTAAGGTAACTCTGGGGAGGTGGGTCAGGGCACCAGATGGACAGTCAAATTCATTCTGGGATCTTGGCATTACTCCCTTTTCCCTCCCACACTGCAGCTTTCTTCACAGCCACAACGCTGCTCCCTCTCAAAGCATCCCACCTAGATCCACCCCATTGGTCTGCCTTTGGCCCTTCTGCCTTTGCAGCCCTCCGGGAGAGCCTTTGGGAGGCCCTTAGCTGTCCCCTCACAGAGCTCCTGGGCATTCCCCACTTTTCTGGTCCTTTCAGGAGCAAAGGGCAGGACCTTTTCACTCTCTCTTTGCAGGATATGGCGGTGCGCATGGAGGACTCTCCAGACGACAGAAGCTGTGTGTGTCGTGTCCTGCATACGATGCGAGAAGACAGCAGTAAAGACAAGCATGGATTCATCTCTTCTTCCTGCTGCCAGAGGAACGGTGCCGGGGAGAGGGCCCGGAGCAGATCCCCACAGTGGGGTAATGATCTCCGCAGCTGGTTCGTGGACCCCACGGACTATGACCACTCAGCAGGGAGGAGGAGAACTGGTCCTTCAAGTTGTGACCGCGCTCCCAGGGATGACGCAGCTGCAGGGCCCTCCAATGGCAGCTCCAAGTGGGCTCCCTCACCCAGTGCTGCTTGGGAGCAAAGCCTGCCAACGCAGACAGAGCGGAGCAGATCCCTGCGGCAGGGCTACGATCTCCGAAGCCGCTTCGTGGAGATCACGGACTACCACCACTCAGCAAGGAGGAGGAGGAGGAGGTGGAGAAGAAGGCCTCCACGTCCTGACGGAGCCCCAAGGGATGACAGAGCTCCAGGGCCCTCCAACGGCAGCTCCAAGTGGGCTCCCGCACGCAGGGCTGCTCAAGAGCAAACCCTGCCAACGCAGAGAGAGCGGAGCAGATCCCCGCGACGGGGCTATGATTTCTGCAGCCGGTTTGCGGACACCACAGACTACGACCCCTCAGCAGGGAGGAGGAGGAGGAGGGTTTCAGCGCCCCAGAGATGCACGTCGGACAAACACTCAGGGCGCTGCGGTGGTGACGGGGGCAGATTGTGACCCTGGACTGGGGAGGAGCACAGCATCTGACTCCTGCTGTGCCGGAGAGGGGGAAGATGAGGATGAAGAATCCAGGAAGCACCAAAACTGCCCCCAGCAGGGACCAAGCTGCACAAAGGGCACCAGCAGCGCACCCTGTCCCTCCTCCCAGTACTGCCTCTGGCCAGGAAGAGCTCAGAGAGACCTTCCAGAGACTTGGACAGCTCTGCCGGCTAGCCCGCCTGCCCACAGGCCCCTCGAGGAAGAGCTTTCATCCCTGTTCAGCTGTTGGGATCGCCTTGCAAAAACAACACACCTTTGGTACCAACAGGCAGAAAAGCCCAAGCCAGAATTAAAACCACTTGTTGGCCTTGCATAGATAATTCATGGGGTGTTTTCTTCTCTGTAGGTGTGGGGAAATACCCAGTGTGGGGGGTTTATGTCTTGGGATTTTGAAAGCTGTGTGCTTGCATATGCCCATCTTGCAATCTCTTCTTTTGAAATCCGGAGTTCAAGTCACTCAAACAGAAATGGGCTGGATGAGCCGACAGCGAGCGGGACTGAAATGGGCTGAACAGCCGGGCCCAGAGGGTGCTGCTCAGTGGCACCAAGTCTAGTGTGAGGCAAGTAACTAGCGGTGTGGCCCAGGGGTCAGTACTGGGTCCGATCCTGTTTAACATCTTCCTTAATTGATGGCCTGGATGATGGGGCAGAGTGCACCCTCAGCAAGTTGGCCGATGACACCAGACTGGGAGGAGTGGCGCTTAGGCCAGGGGGCCGTGCTGCCATCCCGAGGCACCTGGGCAGGCTGGAGAGATGTTGTGTGTCCCCCCTGAACACGGGCTCATCACCCGGTGCGCAACACAAATTTACACACCGAGGCGAGGTGTTTCCATTTCTTTTAGTCTAGTTGGCGCAAAGTAGGGAGCTAGGTGGTAGCCCACAAAAGACTAGCTCCCCGATTATCAAAACTTCACACTATTTCTATTCTACCTCCGATTGGTTAAATGATTCTCTCGCCTCTTATGCTAATTAGTCCGCATGCTCAGTCTTTCTCTTCTTTTGGGTGGGAAGGTTTCATGAGTCGGTGGACCGTGAGTCAGTGGTCGTGATCTCCCCTTGTTGGAATTAACTCTCCTTCACCTTTAGTTTCATGCTTCAGCTGTTGCAGCCAAATTCCTGTGGTTTTGCTGATAAAACCAGGTATCTCCTAACAGCCTGATTTATATAAGCCAGGATGCCCGGTTTGTCCAGGATGTTTCTGATTGATCTCCCTTGGGATTAGATGCCATGCCAAGGATTTACGTCGAACCTCCCCAACCTTGAAGAGTTAACAAAGCACTGGACAAAATGATTGCAACATTAATCAATGGCAGTGTCCTGGTTTCGGCAGGGATAGAGTTAATTCCCTTCCTAGTAGCTGGTGCAGTGCTGTGTGTTGGATGTAGGATGAGAGCAAAGATGATAAGGCACCGATGGTTTAGTTGTTGCTAGGTAGTGCTTACACTAGTCAAGGACTTCTCAGCTTCCCATGCTGTACCAACTGAGAAGGCTGCAGGAGCATGAGAAGCTGGGAGGGGGGCACAGCCAAACTGGCCAAAGAAACATTCCATGCCATGTGACGTCATGCTCAGTACGTGAACTGGGGAAAGCTGTCCGGGGGGACCACTGCTCGGGGACTGGCTGGGCATCGGTTGGCGGGTGGTGAGCAGTTGCACTGTGCATTGCTTGCTTTGTGGTGTAGTAGTAGTACATTTTTATTACTGTTATTATTATTTTATTTCACTTATTAAACTGTTTTTATCTCAACCCACGAGTTTTTCTCACTTCTACTCTTCCAATTCTCTCCCTATCCCACTGGGCGGCGGGGGAGGAGCGAGCGAGCGAGCGAGCGGCTGTGTGGTATTCAGTTGCCGACTGAGGTTAAACCACAACACCTTGTCTTCTCCAGGCTGAACAACCCCAACTCTCTCAGCCTTTCTTCATAGGAGAGGTGTTCCATCCCTCTGATCATTTTTGTGGCCCTCTTCTGGACCCACTCCAACAGGTCCATGTCTTTCCTGTGCTGAGGACTCCAGAGCTGGACGCAGTACGCCAGGTGGGGTCTCACCAGAGTGCAGTAGAGAGGCAGAATCACCTCCCTCGACCTACCGGCCACTCTTCGTTGGATGCAGCCCAGGATACGATTGGCCTTCTGGGCTGCGAGCGCACATTGTCGGCTCACGTCCAGCTTTTCATCCACCAGTACCCCAAGTCGTCCTCCACAGGGCTGCTCTCCATCCCTTCATGCCCCAGCCTGTATGGATACCGGGGGTTGCCCCGACCCAGGTGCAGGACCTTGCACTTGGCTCTCTTGAACCTCATGAGGTTCACATGGGCCCACTTCTCGAGCTTGTCCGGGTCCCTCTGAATAGCACCCTGTCCCTTGGGCGTGTCAACCGTACCACTCAGCTTGGTGGCATCTGCAAACTTGCTGAGGGTGCACCCGATCCCACTGTCTACGTCATTGATGAAGATATTAAACAGTGCTGGTCCCAGTACGGATCCCTGAGGGACACCACTCATCACTGATCTCCATCTGGACATTGAGCTGTTGACCACTACTCTCTGGATGTGACCATCCAACCAATTCCTCATCCACGCAACAGTCCACCCGTCAAATCCGTATGTCTCCAATTTAGAGAGGAAGGATCTTCTCCTACAGTGGGAGGGACTTTGCTCCCTCAGTTCCTGCCTTGAGGTCCAGCCACTGGAGAGGGGTGGGAAGAGAGGTTGCCAGCGAAGGCTGAGGCAAAAAAGTCCTTGAGAACCTCAGCCTTCTCCTTGGCCGTTGTGACCAGTTTGCCAGTGAGAAGACGGACAGTCTCCAGGGCAGGGTCGTTCTGAGCGACCACCACGATCCCAACCGCGGTCACCAGGCCGGCCAGCCAGCCAGGGGAGAAGACACTGGAGAGCAAAAGACTTTCTTTTGGTGGGGATGCTTGGGCCACTCCAGGAACGTTGGGTATCGCCAGGGGTGGTCTCCATTCTAAGGTGGGCTTTGACCAGATGTTCTCCAGCACCTTCAACCTCTCTTCTTCCCCTTCTCCTCTTGGATTTGACCTTGAAACTATCTCAGGACTCCTGATGTCTCCACCAGAGTGCTTTTCTTCTCAGTCAACACCCAAGGTTGAGCTTGAGACCTTCTAAAGATCTAAAGGCCACCTGGAACCATCTGAGGAGGACAAGCTTTGAGCCCGCTCAAGCTCTGAAGAAGACTTGGGCAGAGGCTTCCCACCAAGGAAGGCTTTCTTTTTCTTCCCCCAGCTTTTATTGCTGAGCGTGACACCATGTGGTATGGACTATGAACCTGTAAGAGACCAGGTGCTTTGCTACACGAGTCTCATGGACGCAGTCCTGTACCTGGGAAAAGTGGAAAAGAAACCCTCAGCAAGCCAAATGTGCCAGCCAAAGCTGTGAACAGGCACGCTTACAGCCCTGGGCAGGTTTTATTCATCTGGCTGGTGCGGCTCCAGGAAGAAGTGGGAGCTCTGCCGGCAGATGAGGAGCCCTTTGCCAGCTGCTGGTGTCTGGGAGGTGCCCGGGCCGTGGCAGCCGTGTGGCCTCAAGGGGACACATCCCCGTGCAGGCCCGTGTCACAAAGGGGCAGGGATGTGGCACCCGCCCGGCGCTTGTGACCTCACCTGGCCGGGGCTTGGGATCCTGAAAAGCGGGCCAGCGAAAGGTAGTTGGGCTGAGCTGGCCTTCGGGATAACTCGGCTCCTTCCATTGCTACTTGCGTGCCTACTTTTTTCCAAGCATTTCTCATTTACTGCCCACTTCCCCTCAACTTCCATCCTCTTTCAAAGGTAATTCTGATTTGACTTTCAGGACAGATCGTAGAGTAGGTAGACTGGGATAAAAGTATAGGCTGGTCTCTACCTTCCGAGCTCTAGGCTGAGCTATTTACACCTCTGTAGGCTGGCCAGATATGTGCTGTGGGTAGAGTTCCTATTTGCTAATTCTTTTTTCTTTTCCATATCCTAGGATAGGTAAGTAGCGGGGGTGGTAGTGTAGTCGGAGGCCTTGGGCTCAGCCTAGAATGACAAGAAGCCCACCCTGACTAACGTGGTAGGAAGGGAGACAGAAAAGGAGCACAGCAAAGGCAGCCGTTAAAGTAGCGGCCGAAAGCTGGTCACCCCTGCATACAAGGTGGGAAGATGTGAGCTGGAGAGCCAGAGGGCTCTGCCGCTAACGCTGGCCACAGATCAGCAGCAGGTCCTCTTCAAAGAAGTTGACACGCAAAGCAGTCTTTCAAAAGGGCCTTGGTAATTGCTGTCAATTGGAGTCCTGTGACAGGGACACTAGGGCCATCAGCCTGCAGCTCTGCAGCGGTTCCGCTCCAGTTTCAGTACCACTGAAACACTTTGGATGGTGGATGCTGTTCTGTGGGTTGTGTTTGGGGTTTTTTTAATCATTTTGTTGAGCTACAACTATTTCTTTGCCATCAGGTGACGGGATTGGCACTGATCTCTTTCTGGAGCGTGTCCTGACATCCTTTGTCATCCAAACCTGTCCCCTCTGTTCCTGAGAGGAGCGATGGCCGCAATGGGGAACGACTCCTGTGAGTAACGACTTCACCAGCAGGCTTGGACTTTGTGAATCCCCAAAGGCAACGGACGTGGCTGGTGCTCCATCCCTGAATGTTGATGTGCTGACAACCTCGAGTGAATGCTGGGGCGTTTCCTGGTAGCAGCCAGACTTAGCCAGGTGTTTTCGATCAGACACAGGAAAACGCATTTTATGACTCCTCTGCCGCTACGTACAAGACTTTGACAGATGATAATCCAATTCATGACTCTAGGGGGAAAGGAAGGTAGCCCAAGGCACAGAAATCAGTGTGGGTTCATTGGCCTTTCGGCAAAGGAAGCGGGGGAACAGACTATTTTCCAAAACCGCTTCCTGACCAGTCATTGCCAACGGCAGTGTTAGGCTTCCTCCGATGTTTCTGTGTTGGAGGTTGGAGCTGGTTCTTCTGCGCGCTCCTGTAGACAACGTGACTTTTAAATAGGCTTTCGTGCAACAATATCATCTCCTCTCTTTTCAAATGTCATTTCCCTGCAGTCTTTGCCGAGGGAATGGCTCCGCCACAAAGGATCCTCTTTCCC
The DNA here is from genome assembly GCA_027474245.1 of Spheniscus humboldti. NCBI lineage: Eukaryota > Metazoa > Chordata > Aves > Sphenisciformes > Spheniscidae > Spheniscus > Spheniscus humboldti. The sequence goes on along the minus strand of CM049915.1, from coordinate 1,234,625 downwards.
CCGGAGAAGATTTGCATGGCCTGGCAGCAAAGACAGAGACCTGGAGCGGGACTCCACAACCTGGGCAATACGTGCTTCCTCAACTCCGTCCTGCAGTGCCTGACGTACACACCCCCTCTGGCCAACTACCTGCTCTCTCGGGAGCACAGCCGGTCCTGTGAGTCCTTTTATGAACATCTCCTTGCACGTCAGCTGGGCACGTCCCGAGGATTCCCAGCATCTGGAATTTGATTTAGGAGAAAAGCAGCCCTTCGTTGTCAACCCCCCGAGTTGGTGTTCTTTGAACACTCAAGCCTAGGAGCTGCTTGTTCTGTCTAGGTGTGCTCATCTTCAGAAAGGCACCTCGTTCTAGCCCCAGGTCTCGGTCCCTATTCCTGCAAGTTAAACTCTCTTTGCTTGTTGCACAGAAAACTTCTGTCAGTTTAGCATCTCTCTGAAGAAAGTTGTCTATGCACTAAAATGTCCCGGGCTTGTTGGGACGCTGGCACCTTGGGAGAAGAGGAGTGGAGACTGTTCTTATAACTTCAAGATCTCCATGAGGTTTCCCGTGGCTAGGGATATTTTGCTCACCTGAGAAGCTTCCTTCCCTCCCTCTTTAGGTCGTCAGCAAGGCTTCTGCATGATGTGCGTAATGGAAGCGCACGTTAACAAGGTCCTGTTGTTAACGGATTCAGCCAGTGCCATCCAGCCTTGGGCTGTCGTCCGTGTCCTCACACGTAAGTCATTCCAGGTGCTTTTACAGGTTTTCTTCCCTTCTTGTAGGGGAGAGCTATTAACCTCTTCTTTCTTAGGAATAGGAGAACATTTCCGGCATGGCATGCAGGAAGACGCCCATGAGTTCTTACGCTACACTGTCGATGCCATGCAGAGAGCTTGTCTGAGTGGAAGCAGCAAGTAAGCACGAGCAAATTACCTTTTCCATGTTCCGGAGCCCTTTGGACTCCTTGAGGTACTCCCATCAAGGAAACCCTACACGCAGGGTTTTCAGACAAAGCAAAACTCTTGGAGGAGGCAACTCTCTGCCCTACTTCTGAGCTCCAACTACCGTTTGTTTCCAGCTTGGACATCTCTTCTCAAGCAACTACCATCGTCCATCAGATATTTGGGGGCTTTCTGAGATCCAGAGGTACTTTCCCATGACTATTGCTCTCCTTGGAATTGTGCGTGCCCTTCTGTCTGCCTGTGATAAACAGCTGGTCGTGTGACTGGCGTCGTAGGTATGGAGGACGTAAACCGGCACAGCCGGTCGACTTCCCTTATCGCTGAGCATTTCCATTTGCCTTCCAGTCACATGCTTGAGCTGCAAAGCGGTTTCCGATTCCTATGAGGCCTTCCTGGATGTCCCTTTGGATATAAAAGTAAGAGGGTTTGTAACTGTGATTGAAGACGTCCCAAGGCCCCTGTAGCTTTCCAGAATAAACACAGCTGGCGGAAAAACACATACTGTAAACAAAAGAGAGCTGAGTGGTGGGCGGGAGGTGGAACGGACTGTGTCCTTCTGGGGAGGCCATGGCAGCGGTCTCCCTGTAGGTGCTGGCTTTAAGCTGGACAAGCACGCATTATCCTCTCCGCACCCTCGACGTACTCTCATCCTTCTTCCCTCTGCCCTGCCTCAACACCCGCCTGGCTCCCAGGCTGATGGGTTGTATTGGTTTCATTATTGGTGACCCTGCACACCATCGGTAGCTGAACTGTGCGGTGCCACAGGGAGGTAGCTCTTGATTGCCCCAGGAATCCCTGGGCAATGAGGGAAATGTTCAGCATAATACCCGCTTTCTGCCTCCTTCTGGACACTGCTTGCGGGTTCACAGTGGGTCTCCTCAGCCTCAGGTACCTGGGCTGCCTTGTCAGCTCCTAGGAAGGGTTTGGGCGAGGGCCTTTCCCCGAGCTCAGTGCTCTCCTTTCTCACTCCTCCAGGCAGCCTCATCTGTCACCGCAGCTCTGGAGGACTTTGTGAAACCCGAGCAGCTGGACGGCGACAACTGCTTTAAATGTAGCAAGTAAGATGATTACCATCGACATATTCAGAGTAGATCCTGCGTGAAGGTGCTGCATGTCATCGAGCATAAGTCATCTTTTCACATATGTTCAACGCACAATAATGACACGCAGCTGTTTTGTTTAATATGTCCTGATGCAAGTGAAGAGCCTTAAAATAGGGTAAGGATGTGCGAGACATGAAAGCTTGTCTGGCTTTCTGGGTGGCAAAAAGGGTGCATTTCAGCACTTGGCTCTGTGCTTGGTTTCAAGGTGTGACAAGATGGTTGCCACCTCCAAGGGGTTTACAATCCATCGCGTGCCCAGGGTTCTCACGGTGTGTCTGAAAAGGTTTGAAGATTTCACCGGCAGGAAGATCAGCAAGGTGTGTATGCAATTGGAGCGCAACCTTCTCTTCCCGGAGCAGGAGATTTCCCAAAGCAGCACGCTCTTTCACAAGCTGTTCATGTTGAGTTTTTTGTGCTCCCATCTGGGGAGGGGAGAGGAGAGTTCCCGTGGGAAGACAAGCATGTACTCCCCTCCGACAGAGCTGCTTTGGCTGAGAACAGTTTCCTGCCACCCAAACCATTACATGTTGAAGGCTATTTCATGTGGTATTTCAGGATCATGTCTGAGCCCTCTTGGTCTCCCCGTAGGTGGTGGAGTATCCCGAGTACTTGGATCTTCGGCCATACACATCTCAGGCAGCTGGAGAACCGCTCCTCTACGCCTTATATGCTGTCCTGGTGCATAGCGGTGACGGCTGTCATGCAGGACACTATTTCTGCTACACAAAGGTAAAGAGCAACTTCCTTCCTAGCAGGGGAAAAACGTGTGCTGGGGAAGACACACTTTCACAGCAGCGTTACTGGCAGCCAGGGCTTTGGGGGAGAAGGTCTCCTTACCAGCTGCATTGGATTTGTTTTCGCGCACTCTTGGTTCTGTTGCTTTCTGCCTGTGTTATCATTGAGAAACCATGCAGTTCCTCTCCAGATATCGTTGCCTTTTTTTACAGGCCAGCAATGGACTGTGGTACAAGATGGACGATACGTCTGTGGATGGTCGTGGCATCAATACAGTTCTCAGGCAGCAAGCCTATTTACTGTTTTATGTCAGGTAATAACAAGATCTAAAATGTGTTCAGAATACGTTTCCTTTTCCCGGCTTTGCTGTTTTTCTTCTCATCCTCCGGAGTGTTTCTCTTTCTGTCACAGGGGACAATTACTACCTGCATTATTCAGTGCTGTCAAATGTGAACTACCCCACGTCAGTCTTTCTCTCTCCTAGCCGGGCTTTAGGCTCCTGCCCTGGTGTAAACTGCTACTTGTCTGCTCTCGGAAGCTGGCTAAAGTAGAGAAGACTACTTAGAGGAAATTCCTACAGGAAAGATGGGGAGGGACTACTTATCAGGGGGTGTAGTGATAGGACGAGGGGTAACGGTTTTGAACTGAAAGAGGGAAGATGTAGATGAGATAGTAGGAAGAAATTGTTTACGGTGAGGGTGGTGAGATACTGGAAGAGGTTGCCCAGAGAAGTTGTGGATGCCCCCTCCCTGGAAGTGGTCAAGGCCCGGTTGGATGGGGCTTGGAGCAACCTGATCTAGTGGGAGGTATCCCTGCCCATGGCAGAGGAGTTGGAACTAGATGATCTTTAAGGTCCCTTTGAACCCAAGCCATTTTATGATTCTACGGTTCTATGAAATGGAGGCCGTAGGGGGTATAAAGACGAGGACTTGCTCTGACAGGGGTAGACCTGGTGGGAAGACCCCAATCGCATTTCCCATTTCTAGTCTTGGCAGCGTCTTCTCTCTGTCATAGCAACCGCTCCAAGAAAATGACTGAACGCCAGAGGAGGCTGCAAGAACAGCCTTAAACGGAGACCACTCTTTTTTTCTCCAGGCGCTCTGATTTGAAACTTGGAGAAAGGGCTTCTTCCTCACCGGCACCATCATATGCCCATTCCTTCCTCAGTCAGTGGGGGGCTGAGAGCAAGCAGGCGGGTTCTGTGGGACCACAGCGTCTGCCTCGCAGGACTAAGGTAACTCTGGGGAGGTGGGTCAGGGCACCAGATGGACAGTGGATTTCTTTCTGGGATCTTGGCATTACTCCCTTTTCCCTCCCACACTGCAGCTTTCTTCACAGCCACAACGCTGCTCCCTCTCAAAGCATCCCACCTAGATCCACCCCATTGGTCTGCCTTTGGCCCTTCTGCCTTTGCAGCCCTCCGGGAGAGCCTTTGGGAGGCCCTTAGCTGTCCCCTCACAGAGCTCCTGGGCAGTCCCCACTTTTCTGGTCCTTTCAGGAGCAAAGGGCAGGACCTTTTCACTCTCTCTTTGCAGGATATGGCGGTGCGCATGGAGGACTCTCCAGACGACAGAAGCTGTGTGTGTCGTGTCCTGCATACGATGCGAGAAGACAGCAGTAAAGACAAGCATGGATTCATCTCTTCTTCCTGCTGCCAGAGGAACGGTGCCGGGGAGAGGGCCCAGAGCAGATCCCCACAGTGGGGTAATGATCTCCGCAGCTGGTTCGTGGACCCCACGGACTATGACCACTCAGCAGGGAGGAGGAGAACTGGTCCTTCAAGTTGTGACCGCGCTCCCAGGGATGACGCAGCTGCAGGGCCCTCCAATGGCAGCTCCAAGTGGGCTCCCTCACCCAGTGCTGCTTGGGAGCAAAGCCTGCCAACGCAGACAGAGCGGAGCAGATCCCTGCGGCAGGGCTACGATCTCCGAAGCCGCTTCGTGGAGATCACGGACTACCACCACTCAGCAAGGAGGAGGAGGAGGTGGAGAACAAGGCCTCCACATCATGACGGAGCCCCAAGGGATGACAGAGCTCCAGGGCCCTCCAACGGCAGCTCCAAGTGGGCTCCCTCACCCAGTGCTGCTTGGGAGCAAAGCCTGCCAACGCAGAGAGAGCGGAGCAGATCCCTGCGGCAGGGCTACGATCTCCGAAGCCGCTTCGTGGAGATCATGGACTACCACTACTTAGCAAGGAGGAGGAGGAGGTGGAGAACAAGGCCTCCACGTCCTGACGGAGCCCCAAGGGATGACAGAGCTCCAGGGCCCTCCAACGGCAGCTCCAAGTGGGCTCCCGCACGCAGGGCTGCTCAAGAGCAAACCCTGCCAACGCAGAGAGAGCGGAGCAGATCCCCGCGACGGGGCTATGATTTCTGCAGCCGGTTTGCGGACACCACAGACTACGACCCCTCAGCAGGGAGGAGGAGGAGGAGGGTTTCAGCGCCCCAGAGATGCACGTCGGACAAACACTCAGGGCGCTGCGGTGGTGACGGGGGCAGATTGTGACCCTGGACTGGGGAGGAGCACAGCATCTGACTCCTGCTGTGCCGGAGAGGGGGAAGATGAGGATGAAGAATCCAGGAAGCACCAAAACTGCCCCCAGCAGGGACCAAGCTGCACAAAGGGCACCAGCAGCGCACCCTGTCCCTCCTCCCAGTACTGCCTCTGGCCAGGAAGAGCTCAGAGAGACCTTCCAGAGACTTGGACAGCTCTGCCGGCTAGCCCGCCTGCCCACAGGCCCCTCGAGGAAGAGCTTTCATCCCTGTTCAGCTGTTGGGATCGCCTTGCAAAAACAACACACCTTTGGTACCAACAGGCAAAAAAGCCCAAGCCAGAATTAAAACCACTTGTTGGCCTTGCATAGATAATTCATGGGGTGTTTTCTTCTCTGTAGGTGTGGGGAAATACCCAGTGTGGGGGGTTTATGTCTTGGGATTTTGAAAGCTGTGTGCTTGCATATGCCCATCTTGCAATCTCTTCTTTTGAAATCCGGGGTTCAAGTCACTCGAACAGAAATGGGCTGGATGAGCCGACAGCGAGCGGGACTGAAATGGGCTGAACAGCCGGGCCCAGAGGGTGCTGCTCAGTGGCACCAAGTCTAGTGTGAGGCAAGTAAGTAGCGGTGTGGCCCAGGGGTCAGTACTGGGTCCGATCCTGTTTAACATCTTCCTTAATTGATGGCCTGGATGATGGGGCAGAGTGCACCCTCAGCAAGTTGGCCGATGACACCAGACTGGGAGGAGTGGCGCTTAGGCCAGGGGGCCGTGCTGCCATCCCGAGGCACCTGGGCAGGCTGGAGAGATGTTGTGTGTCCCCCCTGAACACGGGCTCATCACCCGGTGCGCAACACAAATTTACACACCGAGGCGAGGTGTTTCCATTTCTTTTAGTCTAGTTGGCGCAAAGTAGGGAGCTAGGTGGTAGCCCACAAAAGACTAGCTCCCCGATTATCAAAACTTCACACTATTTCTATTCTACCTCCGATTGGTTAAATGATTCTCTCGCCTCTTATGCTAATTAGTCCGCATGCTCAGTCTTTCTCTTCTTTTGGGTGGGAAGGTTTCTTGAGTGGGTGGACCGTGAGTCAGTGGTCGTGATCTCCCCTTGTTGGAATTAACTCTCCTTCACCTTTAGTTTCACGCTTCAGCTGTTGCAGCCAAATTCCTGTGGTTTTGCTGATAAAACCAGGTATCTCCTAACAGCCTGACTTATACAAGCCAGGATGCCCGGTTTGTCCAGGATGTTTCTGATTGATCTCCCTTGGGATTAGATGCCATGCCAAGCATTTACGTCGAACCTCCCCAACCTTGAAGAGTTAACAAAGCACTGGACAAAATGATTGCAACATTAATCAATGGCAGTGTCCTGGTTTCGGCAGGGATAGAGTTAATTCCCTTCCTAGTAGCTGGTGCAGTGCTGTGTGTTGGATGTAGGATGAGAGCAAAGATGATAAGGCACCGATGGTTTAGTTGTTGCTAGGTAGTGCTTACACTAGTCAAGGACTTCTCAGCTTCCCATGCTGTACCAACTGAGAAGGCTGCAGGAGCATGAGAAGCTGGGAGGGGGGCACAGCCAAACTGGCCAAAGAAACATTCCATGCCATGTGACGTCATGCTCAGTACGTGAACTGGGGAAAGCTGTCCGGGTGGACCACTGCTCGGGGACTGAATGTGGTCCTCCGAGGACACGGAGCCTCTGCTGCTGTGCACAGCTTGGAGGAGGGCAGGGTGAGGGCCGGGCCAGGCTGTCACAGTGGCACGCCAGCTCTCAGAAGCCTCCGAGCTGGAGCTGCTGAGCAGGAGCCACGATTCCAGCTGCTGGCTCCCTGCGCATCCCGCTGCACCACTCAGCACTGCGCTGCAGGCAAGGCAGGGCAGGGCAGGCTCCAAGAGCACTGGCCCAGTGGTCTCCATTGACGGGCTCTTCTCTATTTTCCTTTCATAGAATCATGGAATCATAGAATCATTAAGGTTGGAAAAGACCTCGAAGATCATCGAGGCCAACCGTCAACCCAACACCACCATGCCCACTAAACCATGTCCCTAAGCGCCACATCTACAGGGATGAGCCAAACTGGCCAAAGGTAGATTCCATACCAGGTGACGTCATGCTCAGTACATAAACTGGGGAAAGCTGGCGGGGGGGGCCGCTGCTCCGGGACTGGCTGGGCATCGGTCGGCAGGTGGTGAGCAGTTGCACTGTGCATCACTTGCTTTGTGTATTATTCTTATTATTATTATTATTATTAGTAGTAGTACATTATTATTACTGTTATTATTATTTTATTTCACTTATTAAACTGTTTTTATCTCAACCCACGAGTTTTTCTCACTTCTACTCTTCCAATTCTCTCCCTATCCCACTGGGCGGCGGGGGAGGAGCGAGCGAGCGAGCGAGCGGCTGTGTGGTATTCAGTTGCCGACTGAGGTTAAACCACAACACCTTGTCTTCTCCAGGCTGAACAACCCCAACTCTCTCAGCCTTTCTTCATAGGAGAGGTGTTCCATCCCTCTGATCATTTTTGTGGCCCTCTTCTGGACCCACTCCAACAGGTCCATGTCTTTCCTGTGCTGAGGACTCCAGAGCTGGACGCAGTACGCCAGGTGGGGTCTCACCAGAGTGCAGTAGAGAGGCAGAATCACCTCCCTCGACCTACCGGCCACTCTTCGTTGGATGCAGCCCAGGATACGATTGGCCTTCTGGGCTGCGAGCGCACATTGTCGGCTCACGTCCAGCTTTTCATCCACCAGTACCCCAAGTCGTCCTCCACAGGGCTGCTCTCCATCCCTTCATGCCCCAGCCTGTATGGATACCGGGGGTTGCCCCGACCCAGGTGCAGGACCTTGCACTTGGCTCTCTTGAACCTCATGAGGTTCACATGGGCCCACTTCTCGAGCTTGTCCGGGTCCCTCTGAATAGCACCCTGTCCCTTGGGCGTGTCAACCGTACCACTCAGCTTGGTGGCATCTGCAAACTTGCTGAGGGTGCACCCGATCCCACTGTCTACGTCATTGATGAAGATATTAAACAGTGCTGGTCCCAGTACGGATCCCTGAGGGACACCACTCATCACTGATCTCCATCTGGACATTGAGCTGTTGACCACTACTCTCTGGATGTGACCATCCAACCAATTCCTCATCCACGCAACAGTCCACCCGTCAAATCCGTATGTCTCCAATTTAGAGAGGAAGGATCTTCTCCTACAGTGGGAGGGACTTTGCTCCCTCAGTTCCTGCCTTGAGGTCCAGCCACTGGAGAGGGGTGGGAAGAGAGGTTGCCAGCGAAGGCTGAGGCAAAAAAGTCCTTGAGAACCTCAGCCTTCTCCTTGGCCGTTGTGACCAGTTTGCCAGTGAGAAGACGGACAGTCTCCAGGGCAGGGTCGTTCTGAGCGACCACCACGATCCCAACCGCGGTCACCAGGCCGGCCAGCCAGCCAGGGGAGAAGACACTGGAGAGCAAAAGACTTTCTTTTGGTGGGGATGCTTGGGCCACTTCAGGAACGTTGGGTATCGCCAGGGGTGGTCTCCATTCTAAGGTGGGCTTTGACCAGATGTTCTCCAGCACCTTCAACCTCTCTTCTTCCCCTTCTCCTCTTGGATTTGACCTTGAAACTATCTCAGGACTCCTGATGTCTCCACCAGAGTGCTTTTCTTCTCAGTCAACACCCAAGGTTGAGCTTGAGACCTTCTAAAGATCTAAAGGCCACCTGGAACCATCTGAGGAGGACAAGCTTTGAGCCCGCTCAAGCTCTGAAGAAGACTTGGGCAGAGGCTTCCCACCAAGGAAGGCTTTCTTTTTCTTCCCCCAGCTTTAATTGCTGAGCGTGACACCATGTGGTATGGACTATGAACCTGTAAGAGACCAGGTGCTTTGCTACGCGAGTCTCATGGACGCAGTCCTGTACCTGGGAAAAGTGGAAAAGAAACCCTCAGCAAGCCAAATGTGCCAGCCAAAGCTGTGAACAGGCACGCTTACAGCCCTGGGCAGGTTTTATTCATCTGGCTGGTGCGGCTCCAGGAAGAAGTGGGAGCTCTGCCGGCGGACAAAGAGCCCTTTGCCAGCTGCTGGTGTCTGGGAGGTGCCCGGGCCGTGGCAGCCGTGTGGCCTCAAGGGGACACATCCCCGTGCAGGCCCGTGTCACAAAGGGGCAGGGATGTGGCACCCGCCCGGCGCTTGTGACCTCACCTGGCCGGGGCTTGGGATCCTGAAAAGCGGGCCAGCGAAAGGTAGTTGGGCTGAGCTGGCCTTTGGGATAACTCGGCTCCTTCCATTGCTACTTGTGTGCCTACTTTTTTCCAAGCATTTCTCATTTACTGCCCACTTCCCCTCAACTTCCATCCTCTTTCAAAGGTAATTCTGATTTGACTTTCAGGACAGATCATAGAGTAGGTAGACTGGGATAAAAGTATAGGCGGGTCTCTACCTTCCGAGCTCTAGGCTGAGCTATTTACACCTCCGTAGGCTGGCCAGATATGTGCTGTAGTAGAGTTCCTATTTGCGAATTCTTTTTTCTTTTCCATATCCTAGGATAGGTAAGTAGCGGGGGTGGTAGTGTAGTCGGAGGCCTTGGGCTCAGCCTAGAATGACAAGAAGCCCACCCTGACTGACGTGGTAGGAAGGGAGACAGAAAAGGAGCACAGCAAAGGCAGCCGTTAAAGTAGCGGCCGAAAGCTGGTCACCCCTGCATACAAGGTGGGAAGATGTGAGCTGGAGAGCCAGAGGGCTCTGCCGCTAACGCTGGCCACAGATCAGCAGCAGGTCCTCTTCAAAGAAGTTGACACGCAAAGCAGTCTTTCAAAAGGGCCTTGGTAATTGCTGTCAATTGGAGTCCTGTGACAGGGACACTAGGGCCATCAGCCTGCAGCTCTGCAGCGGTTCCGCTCCAGTTTCAGTACCACTGAAACACTTTGGATGGTGGATGCTGTTCTGTGGGTTGTGTTTGGGGGTTTTTTTAATCATTTTGTTGAGCTACAACTATTTCTTTGCCATCAGGTGACGGGATTGGCACTGATCTCTTTCTGGAGCGTGTCCTGACATCCTTTGTCATCCAAACCTGTCCCCTCTGTTCCTGAGAGGAGCGATGGCCGCAATGGGGAACGACTCCTGTGAGTAACGACTTCACCAGCAGGCTTGGACTTTGTGAATCCCCAAAGGCAACGGACGTGGCTGGTGCTCCATCCCTGAATGTTGATGTGCTGACAACCTCGAGTGAATGCTGGGGCGTTTCCTGGTAGCAGCCAGACTTACCCAGGTGTTTTCGATCAGACACAGGAAAACGCATTTTATGACTCCTCTGCCACTATGTACAAGACTTTGACAGATGATAATCCAATTCATGACTCTAGGGGGAAAGGAAGGTAGCCCAAGGCACAGAAATCAGTGTGGGTTCATTGGCCTTTCGGCAAAGGAAGCGGGGGAACAGGCTATTTTCCAAAACCGCTTCCTGACCAGTCATTGCCAACGGCAGTGTTAGGCTTCCTCCGATGTTTCTGTGTTGGAGGTTGGAGCTGGTTCTTCTGCGCGCTCCTGTAGACAACGTGACTTTTAAATAGGCTTTCGTGCAACAATATCATCTCCTCTCTTTTCAAATGTCATTTCCCTGCAGTCTTTGCCGAGGGAATGGCTCCGCCACAAAGGATCCTCTTTCCCCCGGAGAAGATTTGCATGGCCTGGCAGCAAAGACAGAGACCTGGAGCGGGACTCCACAACCTGGGCAATACGTGCTTCCTCAACTCCGTCCTGCAGTGCCTGACGTACACACCCCCTCTGGCCAACTACCTGCTCTCTCGGGAGCACAGCCGGTCCTGTGAGTCCTTTTATGAACATCTCCTTGCACGTCAGCTGGGCACGTCCCGAGGATTCCCAGCATCTGGAATTTGATTTAGGAGAAAAGCAGCCCTTCGTTGTCAACCCCCCGAGTTGGTGTTCTTTGAACACTCAAGCCTAGGAGCTGCTTGTTCTGTCTAGGTGTGCTCATCTTCAGAAAGGCACCTCGTTCTAGCCCCAGGTCTCGGTCCCTATTCCTGCAAGTTAAACTCTCTTTGCTTGTTGCACAGAAAACTTCTGTCAGTTTAGCATCTCTCTGAAGAAAGTTGTCTATGCACTAAAATGTCCCGGGCTTGTTGGGACGCTGGCACCTTGGGAGAAGAGGAGTGGAGACTGTTCTTATAACTTCAAGATCTCCATGAGGTTTCCCGTGGCTAGGGATATTTTGCTCACCTGAGAAGCTTCCTTCCCTCCCTCTTTAGGTCGTCAGCAAGGCTTCTGCATGATGTGCGTAATGGAAGCGCACGTTAACAAGGTCCTGTTGTTAACGGATTCAGCCAGTGCCATCCAGCCTTGGGCTGTCGTCCGTGTCCTCACACGTAAGTCATTCCAGGTGCTTTTACAGGTTTTCTTCCCTTCTTGTAGGGGAGAGCTATTAACCTCTTCTTTCTTAGGAATAGGAGAACATTTCCGGCATGGCATGCAGGAAGACGCCCATGAGTTCTTACGCTACACTGTCGATGCCATGCAGAGAGCTTGTCTGAGTGGAAGCAGCAAGTAAGCACGAGCAAATTACCTTTTCCATGTTCCGGAGCCCTTTGGACTCCTTGAGGTACTCCCATCAAGGAAACCCTACACGCAGGGTTTTCAGACAAAGCAAAACTCTTGGAGGAGGCAACTCTCTGCCCTACTTCTGAGCTCCAACTACCGTTTGTTTCCAGCTTGGACATCTCTTCTCAAGCAACTACCATCGTCCATCAGATATTTGGGGGCTTTCTGAGATCCAGAGGTACTTTCCCATGACTATTGCTCTCCTTGGAATTGTGCGTGCCCTTCTGTCTGCCTGTGATAAACAGCTGGTCGTGTGACTGGCGTCGTAGGTATGGAGGACGTAAACCGGCACAGCCGGTCGACTTCCCTTATCGCTGAGCATTTCCATTTGCCTTCCAGTCACATGCTTGAGCTGCAAAGCGGTTTCCGATTCCTATGAGGCCTTCCTGGATGTCCCTTTGGATATAAAAGTAAGAGGGTTTGTAACTGTGATTGAAGACGTCCCAAGGCCCCTGTAGCTTTCCAGAATAAACACAGCTGGCGGAAAAACACATACTGTAAACAAAAGAGAGCTGAGTGGTGGGCGGGAGGTGGAACGGACTGTGTCCTTCTGGGGAGGCCATGGCAGCGGTCTCCCTGTAGGTGCTGGCTTTAAGCTGGACAAGCACGCATTATCCTCTCCGCACCCTCGACGTACTCTCATCCTTCTTCCCTCTGCCCTGCCTCAACACCCGCCTGGCTCCCAGGCTGATGGGTTGTAGTGGTTTCATTATTGGTGACCCTGCACACCATCGGTAGCTGAACTGTGCGGTGCCACAGGGAGGTAGCTCTTGATTGCCCCAGGAATCCCTGGGCAATGAGGGAAATGTTCAGCATAATACCCGCTTTCTGCCTCCTTCTGGACACTGCTTGCGGGTTCACAGTGGGTCTCCTCAGCCTCAGGTACCTGGGCTGCCTTGTCAGCTCCTAGGAAGGGTTTGGGCGAGGGCCTTTCCCCGAGCTCAGTGCTCTCCTTTCTCACTCCTCCAGGCAGCCTCATCTGTCACCGCAGCTCTGGAGGACTTTGTGAAACCCGAGCAGCTGGACGGCGACAACTGCTTTAAATGTAGCAAGTAAGATGATTACCATCGACATATTCAGAGTAGATCCTGCGTGAAGGTGCTGCATGTCATCGAGCATAAGTCATCTTTTCACATATGTTCAACGCACAATAATGACACGCAGCTGTTTTGTTTAATATGTCCTGATGCAAGTGAAGAGCCTTAAAATAGGGTAAGGATGTGCGAGACATGAAAGCTTGTCTGGCTTTCTGGGTGGCAAAAAGGGTGCATTTCAGCACTTGGCTCTGTGCTTGGTTTCAAGGTGTGACAAGATGGTTGCCGCCTCCAAGGGGTTTACAATCCATCGCGTGCCCAGGGTTCTCACGGTGTGTCTGAAAAGGTTTGAAGATTTCACCGGCGGGAAGATCAGCAAGGTGTGTACGCAATTGGAGCGCAACTTTCTCTTCCCGGAGCAGGAGATTTCCCAAAGCAGCACGCTCTTTCACAAGCTGTTCATGTTGAGTTTTTTGTGCTCCCATCTGGGGAGGGGAGAGGAGAGTTCCCGTGGGAAGACAAGCATGTACTCCCCTCCGACAGAGCTGCTTTGGCTGAGAACAGTTTCCTGCCACCCAAACCATTACATGTTGAAGGCTATTTCATGTGGTATTTCAGGATCATGTCTGAGCCCTCTTGGTCTCCCCGTAGGTGGTGGAGTATCCCGAGTACTTGGATCTTCGGCCATACACATCTCAGGCAGCTGGAGAACCGCTCCTCTACGCCTTATATGCTGTCCTGGTGCATAGCGGTGACGGCTGTCATGCAGGACACTATTTCTGCTACACAAAGGTAAAGAGCAACTTCCTTCCTAGCAGGGGAAAAACGTGTGCTGGGGAAGACACACTTTCACAGCAGCGTTACTGGCAGCCAGGGCTTTGGGGGAGAAGGTCTCCTTACCAGCTGCATTGGATTTGTTTTCGCGCACTCTTGGTTCTGTTGCTTTCTGCCTGTGTTATCATTGAGAAACCATGCAGTTCCTCTCCAGATATCGTTGCCTTTTTTTACAGGCCAGCAATGGACTGTGGTACAAGATGGACGATACGTCTGTGGATGGTCGTGGCATCAATACAGTTCTCAGGCAGCAAGCCTATTTACTGTTTTATGTCAGGTAATAACAAGATCTAAAATGTGTTCAGAATACGTTTCCTTTTCCCGGCTTTGCTGTTTTTCTTCTCGTCCTCCGGAGTGTTTCTCTTTCTGTCACAGGGGACAATTACTACCTGCATTATTCAGTGCTGTCAAATGTGAACTACCCCACGTCAGTCTTTCTCTCTCCTAGCCGGGCTTTAGGCTCCTGCCCTGGTGTAAACTGCTACTTGTCTGCTCTCGGAAGCTGGCTAAAGTAGAGAAGACTACTTAGAGGAAATTCCTACAGGAAAGATGGGGAGGGACTACTTATCAGGGGGTGTAGTGATAGGACGAGGGGTAACGGTTTTGAACTGAAAGAGGGAAGATGTAGATGAGATAGTAGGAAGAAATTGTTTACGGTGAGGGTGGTGAGATACTGGAAGAGGTTGCCCAGAGAAGTTGTGGATGCCCCCTCCCTGGAAGTGGTCAAGGCCCGGTTGGATGGGGCTTTGAGCAACCTGATCTAGTGGGAGGTATCCCTGCCCATGGCAGAGGAGTTGGAACTAGATGATCTTTAAGGTCCCTTTGAACCCAAGCCATTTTATGATTCTACGGTTCTATGAAATGGAGGCCGTAGGGGGTATAAAGACGAGGACTTGCTCTGACAGGGGTAGACCTGGTGGGAAGACCCCAATCGCATTTCCCATTTCTAGTCTTGCAGCGTCTTCTCTCTGTCATAGCAACCGCTCCAAGAAAATGACTGAACGCCAGAGGAGGCTGCAAGAACAGCCTTCAACGGAGACCACTCTTTTTTTCTCCAGGCGCTCTGATTTGAAACTTGGAGAAAGGACTTCTTCCTCACCGGCACCATCATATGCCCATTCCTTCCTCAGTCAGTGGGGGGCTGAGAGCAAGCAGGCGGGTTCTGTGGGACCACAGCGTCTGCCTCGCAGGACTAAGGTAACTCTGGGGAGTTGGGTCAGGGCACCAGATGGACAGTGGATTTCTTTCTGGGATCTTGGCATTACTCCCTTTTCCCTCCCACACTGCAGCTTTCTTCACAGCCACAACGCTGCTCCCTCTCAAAGCATCCCACCTAGATCCACCCCATTGGTCTGCCTTTGGCCCTTCTGCCTTTGCAGCCCTCCGGGAGAGCCTTTGGGAGGCCCTTAGCTGTCCCCTCACAGAGCTCCTGGGCATTCCCCACTTTTCTGGTCCTTTCAGGAGCAAAGGGCAGGACCTTTTCACTCTCTCTTTGCAGGATATGGCGGTGCGCATGGAGGACTCTCCAGACGACAGAGGCTGCGTGTGTGGTGTGCTGCACACCATGCAAGAAGACAGCAGTAAAGACGAGCATGGATTCAGCCCTTCTTCCCACTGCCAGAGGAACGGTGCCAGGGAGAGGGCCCGGAGCAGATCCCCGCAGTGGGGCAATGATCTCCGCAGCTGGTTCGTGGACCCCACGGACTATGACCACTCAGCAGGGAGGAGGAGAACTGGTCCTTCAAGTTGTGACCGCGCTCCCAGGGATGACGCACCGCCTGGGCCCTCCAACGGCAGCTCCTAGTCGGCTCCCACACCCACTGCTGCTCAAGGAGCAAAGCCTGCCAATGCAGAGAGAGCGGAGCACATCCCCGCGAGGGGGCCATGATTTCTGCAGATTGTGACCCTGGATGGGGGAGGAGCACGGCATGTGGCTCCTGCTGTGCCGGAGAGGAGGAGGAGGACGAAGAATCCAGGAAGCACCAAAACTGCCCCCAGCAGGGACTAAACTGCACAAAGGGCACCAGCACTGTCCCTCCTCCCAGTACTGCCTCTGGCCAGGAAGAGCTCAGAGACACCTTCCAGAGACTTGGACAGCTCTGCCGGCTAGCCCGCCTGCCCACAGGCCCCTCGAGGAAGAGCTTTCATCCCTGTTCAGCTGTTGCGATCGCCTTGCAAAAACAACACACCTTTGGTACCAACAGGCAGAAAAGCCAAAGCCAGAATTAAAACCACTTGTTGGCCTTGCATAGATAATTCATGGGGTGTTTTCTTCTCTGTAGGTGTGGGGAAATACCCAGTGTGGGGGGTTTATGTCTTGGGATTTTGAAAGCTGTGTGCTTGCATATGCCCATCTTGCAATCTCTTCTTTTGAAATCCGGAGTTCAAGTCACGCAAACAGAAATGGGCTGGATGAGCCGACAGCGAGCGGGACTGAAACGGGCTGAACGGCCGGGCCCAGAGGGTGCTGCTCAGTGGCACCAGGTCTAGTGCGAGGCAAGTAAGTAGCGGTGTGGCCCAGGGGTCAGTACTGGGTCCGATCCTGTTTAACATCTTCCTTAATTGATGGCCTGGATGATGGGGCAGAGTGCACCCTCAGCAAGTTGGCCGATGACACCAGACTGGGAGGAGTGGCGCTTAGGCCAGGGGGCTGTGCTGCCATCCCGAGGCACCTGGGCAGGCTGGAGAGATGTTGTGTCCCCGCCCCCGAACGTGGGCTCATCACCCGGTGCGCAACACAAATTTACACACCGAGGCGAGGTATTTCCATTTCTTTTAGTCTAGTTGGCGCAAAGTAGGGAGCTAGGTGGTAGCCCACAAAAGACTAGCTCCCCGATTATCAAAACTTCACACTATTTCTATTCTACCTCCGATTGGTTAAATGATTCTCTCGCCTCTTATGCTAATTAGTCCGCATGCTCAGTCTTTCTCTTCTTTTGGGTGGGAAGGTTTCTTGAGTGGGTGGACCGTGAGTCAGTGGTCGTGATCTCCCCTTGTTGGAATTAACTCTCCTTCACCTTTAGTTTCACGCTTCAGCTGTTGCAGCCAAATTCCTGTGGTTTTGCTGATAAAACCAGGTATCTCCTAACAGCCTGACTTATACAAGCCAGGATGCCCGGTTTGTCCAGGATGTTTCTGATTGATCTCCCTTGGGATTAGATGCCATGCCAAGCATTTACGTCGAACCTCCCCAACCTTGAAGAGTTAACAAAGCACTGGATAAAATGATTGCAACATTAATCAATGGCAGTGTCCTGGTTTCGGCAGGGATAGAGTTAATTCCCTTCCTAGTAGCTGGTACAGTGCTGTGTTTTGGATGTAGGATGAGAGCAAAGATGATAAGGCACCGATAGTTTACTTGTTGCTAGGTAGTGCTTGCACTAGCCAAGGACTTCTCAGCTTCCCATGCTCTACCAACTGAGAAGGCTGCAGGTGCATGAGAAGCTGGGAGGGGGGCACAGCCAAACTGGCCAAAGAAACATTCCATGCCATGTGACGTCATGCTCAGTACATAAACTGGGGAAAGCTGGCCGGGGGGACTGCTGCTTAGGGACTGGCTGGGCATCGGTCAGCGGGTGGTGAGCAATTGCACTGTGCATCGCTTGCTTTCTGTAGTATTACTATTTTTATTATTATTGTTATTATTATTTTATTTCAATTATTAAACTATTTTTATCTCAACACATGAGTTTTTCTCTCTTCTACTCTTCCAATTCTCTCCCCCACCCCACTGGTGGGCGGGGGGGAATGCGCGAGTGGCTGTGTGGTGCTCAGTTGCCGACTGAGGATAAACCACGACAGTCCTTGTTGGCGCCCAATGCGGGGCTCGAAGGGTTTGAGATAATAACAGATTAACCAGAGAGTATTAAGGAACTTATATCTGTTAATAGTTGTGCGTCACAATGTTGGTTTCTCTGTTCTTGATGTGGATTTGTCTAATCTGCATCATGCTCGGTTTTTTTGCCGTACATGTTAAAGATTGGTGTTGGTTTTTGCAGTTTGCTGTGGTCTGCAGTGATTGGTGATATTCCGCTTGGGAGGTTTATTTTTAAAACGTTGACCTTGGGGTTAATTTGGTATGTGAGTTTCGTACTGAAGCCATTACTGTACTTCAGATACCACTTTGTGGAGACAACTAGCAATTACTCTGAGAGTATTTTACGGAGGAAACACAGAATGGCAGTGTCACAACCTTCTTCTATGATGTTTCCTCCTTCATTACAGTAACTCTTCATTATTTTGGACATCCTCAGGTAGTTCAGATACTTCTCTTGGTACTTCTTGGGAATATTGTTTCGGCTTTGTCTAAAGTTAATAAGTTGGCCAGTAGCCTGGAATCAGTCGCCCCTTTACACAAGAAGACATCTTGGAAGTGGAAGTCGGCTCGTTTAGTAAGGGAGGAAGAAGCTTCTTCTAAAAGGGAGCCAGAGGAAGAAGTGGAAGAGGCAGACTACCCTGGAGAAGGGCCATCACGAGAACGGGAGGAGGAGAGCCGGACGCTGCTCGGAGAGGAAGAAGAGGAAGAACTCATAAATGAGGCAGTAACCACCCGATCTCTATCCCTGAGTGAGCTGTGAGATACACGAAAAGATTTCATCCATCATCCAGGCAAGCATATTGTCACCTGGCTGCTCCGATGCTGGGATAATGGGGCCAGTGGCCTGGAATTAGAGGGTAAAGAAGCCAAGCAGCTGGGATCCCTTTCCAGGGAAGGGGGCATTGACAAAGCGATTGGAAAAGGGACATAAATCCTCAGCCTTTGGAGGCGACTCTTGTCAAGCGTGAAGGAAAGGTATCCCTTCAAGGAAGATGTCATATGTCGCCCAAGCAAGTGGACCACCATGGAGAAGGGTATCCAGTTTCTGAGAGAATTAGCTGTGCTGGAGGTGATTTACGGTGACCTGAGTAATGAACAGCTATCCAAAGATCCAGATGAAGTCAAGTGCACACGACCCATGTGGCGGAATTTTATAAGGAGCTCACCATCGTCATACGCCAATTCATTGGCAGTGATGACCTGGAAAGACGGTGAGGAACAAACAGTAGATGAATTGGCTAGTCAACTCCGGCAATATGAGGAAAGTCTCTCTTCCTCCCTCGTCTCAGCTGTGGAGAAACTGTCCGAAAAACTGTCCCGGGAATTCCAGCAACTCAAAGAGGATAGGTCCTACTCCACACCTGTGAGGACCAGTATCTCGGCTATTAGGAGTCAGCGTTCTTTTGCCCAAGAGAGAGAATATAAAGGGTACACACCACGGGGCATCCTATGGTTTTACCTGCGTGACCACGGAGAGGACATGAGGAAGTGGGATGGAAAGCCTACCGCAGCCCTAGGGGCACGGGTACGTGAGTTGCAAGGGAAAACAATCACAGAAAGAGGTTCTTCCAGGAAAATTGCTGCTCCAGTTTCCAGCGGGCAGTTCCCCAGACAGAGCAGAAGGGCTGATCTTACTCCTGATCTTAATGAAGAAACTTCTGACTCGTATGTACAATAATGAGAAACAAGTACTATGATGAGGATTAGAGGGGCCCTGCCTCCAGCCAGGGGGAGGAAAGGGACAACCGGGTTTACTGGACTGTGTGGATTTGGTGGCCTGGCACATCGGACCCACAGGAGCATAAGGCTCTAGTGGACACCAGTACACAGTGCACCCTAATGCCGTCAAGCTCTATAGGGGCAGAACCCGTCTGTATTTCTGGGGTGACGGGGGGATCCCAACAGCTAACTGTATTGGAAGCCGAAGTAAGTCTAACTGGGAATGGGTGGCAGAAGCACCCCATTGTGACTGGCCCAGATGCTCCGTGCATCCTTGGCATAGACTACCTCAGGAGAGGGTATTTCAAGGACCCAAAAGGGTACCAGTGGGCTTTTGGTATAGCTGCCTTGGAGACGGAGGGAATTAAACAGCTGTCCACCTTGCCTGGTCTCTCGGAGGACCCCTCTGTTGTAGGGTTGCTGAAGGTCGAAGATCAACAGGTGCCAAGTGCTACCACCACGGTGCACCGGCGGCAATATCACACAAACCAAGACTCCCTGATTCCCATCCGTGAGCTGATTTGTTGACTGGAGAGCCAAGGAGTAATCGGCAAGACTCACTCACCCTTTAACAGTCCCATATGGCCAGTGTGAAAGTCTAATGGAGAGTGGAGACTAACAGTAGACTATCGTGGCCTATATGAAGTCCGTCACCGCTGAGTGCTGCTGTGCCGGACATGCTAGAACTTCAATATGTACTGGAGTCAAAGGCAGCCAAGTGGATTGCCACAACTGATATGGCTAATGCGTTTTTCTCAATCCCTTTGGCAGCAGAGTGCAGGCCACAGTTTGCTTTCACTTGGAGAGGCGTCCAGTACACCTGGAACCGACTGCCCCAGGGGTGGAAACACAGCCCCACCATTTGCCATGGACTGATCCAGACTGCACTGGAACAGGGTGGAGCTCCAGAACACCTACAAGACATTGATGACAT
This sequence comes from Spheniscus humboldti, assembly GCA_027474245.1. Classification (NCBI taxonomy): domain Eukaryota; kingdom Metazoa; phylum Chordata; class Aves; order Sphenisciformes; family Spheniscidae; genus Spheniscus; species Spheniscus humboldti. The sequence goes on along the minus strand of CM049915.1, from coordinate 1,214,409 downwards.
CATTGTGTGGGGCAACACAGAAGAAGAAGTTTTTGAAAAAGGGAAGGAAATAGTCCAAATCCTCCTGAAGGCCGGCTTTGCCATAAACCGAAGTAAAGTCAAGGGACCTGCACAGGAGATCCAATTTTTAGGAATAAAATGGCAGGATGGGCGTTGTCAAATCCCCATGGATGTGATCAACAAAATAACAGCCATGCCTCCACCAACTAGCAAAAAGGAAACACAAGCTTTCTTAGGCGTCGTGGGTATTTGGAGAATGCATATTCCAAATTACAGTCTGATCATAAACCCTCTCTATCAGGTGACCCAGAAGAAGAACGATTTCAAATGGGGCCCTGAGCGATGACAAGCTTTTGAACAAATTAAATGGGAGATAGTTCACGCAGTAGCCCTGGGGCCAGTCTGGGCAGGGCAAGATGTAAAAAAAAATGTGCTCTACACCACAGCCAGGGAGAACGGCCCTACTTGGAGCCTCTGGCAGAAAGGACCAGGGGAGACTCGAGGTCGACCCCTAGGGTTTTGGAGGATAGGGATACCTATCCCTAGGGATACCCCTAGGGATACAGAGGATCCGAGGCCCGCTCTACTCCAACTGAAAAAGAGATATTGGCAGCATAGGAAGGGGTTCGAGCTGCTTCGGAAGTGATCAGCACTGAAGCACAGCTCCTCCTGGCACCTCAACTGCCAGTGCCAAGCTGGATGTTCAGAGGGAGGGTACCCTGTACACATCATGCAAGTGATGCTACGTGGAGTAATTGGGTCGCACTGATCACACAACGGGCTCAAATAGGAAACCCCAGTCGCCCAGGAATCCTGGAAGTGATCGTGGATTGGCCAGAGGGCAAAGATTTTGGAATATCTCCAGAGGAGGAGGTGACGCGTGCTGAGGAGGCCCCAATGTATAATGAACTACCAGAAAATGAGAAGCAATATGCCCTGTTCACTGATGGGTCCTGTCGTATTGTGGGAAAGCATTGGAGGTGGAAAGCTGCTGTATGGGGTCCTATGCGAGAAGTTGTAGAAACTGCTGAAGGAGAAGGTGAATTGAGCCAATTTGCAGCAGTAAAGGCCATCCAGCTGGCTTTAGACACTGCTGACCGAGAAAAGTGGCCAGTGCTCTATCTCTCTACTGACTCATGGATGGTGGCAAATGCCCTGTGGGGGTGGTTGCAGCAATGGAAGCGGAGCAACTGGCAGTGCAGAGGCAAACCCATCTGCGCTGCCGCACTGTGGCAAGATATTGCTGCCCGGGTGGAGAACCTGGTTGTAAAAGTCCGTCACGTAGATGCTCACATACCTGAGAGCTTCGGGCTACTGAAGAACATCAGAACAACCAGCAGGTGGATCAGTCTGCTAAGATTGAAGTGGCTCAGGTGGATTTGGACTGGCAACATAAGGGTGAATTATTTACAGCTCGGTGGGCCCATGACACCTCAGGTCACCAAGGAAGAGGTGCAACATACAGATGGGCTCATGATCGAGGGGTGGACTTGACCATGGACACTATTGCGCAGGTTATACATGAATGTGAAACATGCGCTGCAATCAAGCAAGCCAAGCGGTTAAAGCCTCTTTGGTATGGAGGACGATGGCTGAAATATAAATATGGGGAAGCCTGGCAGATCGATTATATCACACTCCCACAATCCCACCAAGGCAAGCGCCACGTGCTTACAATGGTGGAGGCAACCACCGGATGGCTGGAAACATATCCCGTGCCCCATGCCACTGCCCGCAACACTATCCTGGGCCTTGAAAAGCAAGTCCTATGGCGACATGGCACCCCAGAAAGAATTGAGTCAGACAACGGGACTCATTTCCGAAACAACCTCATAGACACCTGGGCCAAAAAGCACGGCATTGAGTGGGTATATCACATCCCCTATCATGCACCAGCCTCTGGGAAAATGGAACGATACAATGGATTGTTTAAAAATTATGCTGAGAGCAATGGGTGATGGGACATTCAAACATTGGGATACGCATCTAGCAAAGGCCACCTGGTTAGTCAACACTCAGGGATCTGCCAATCGAGCAGGCCCTGCCCAGTCAGAACTTTCACGTACTGTCGATGGGAATAAAGTCCCCGTAGTACACATAAAGAATATGTTGGGGAAAACAGTTTGGGTTATTCCTGCCTCAGGCAAAGGCAAACCCATCTGTGGGATTGCTTTTGCTCAAGGACCTGGGTGCACTTGGTGGATAATGTGGAAGGATGCAGAAGTCCGATGTGTACCTCAAGGGGATTTGATTTTGGGTGAGAATAGCCAATGATCTGAATTATGTGATGTTAAGTACTAGTTATAGATTTAATAGTTATACTAAAAATACACAGATATACTAATAATACTAATAATATTACATTCCATACTAATGTTATTACAATAAGAATCACCCAGACCAATGAAGAATAACTTCAGCGAAACCAAGCAAAGCACAGTGATGATGGTACCAGAACTGACCTTAACATGAAACAATCCAACACCACATATCATCTCCGTTCTTCCTGCCCCGAAGGACTGTTTTGACAGATGGAGCCTGAAGTCATGGACTAAATGAACTCAACGAACGTTTTAGAGGGATGGCCCACTGTCGTGGTTTAACCTCAGTCGGCAACTGAGCACCACGCAGCCGCTCGCTCACTCCCCCACAGTAGTATGGGGAAGAGAATTGGAAGGGTAAAAGTGAGAAAACTCGTGGGTTGAGATAACAACAGTTTAATAGAGAAAGCAAAAGCCGCACACGCAAGCAAAGCAAAACAAAGGTATTAATTCACTACTTCCCACGGGCAGGCAGGTGTTCAGCCAGCTCCAGGAAAGCAGGGCTCCCTCACGTGTAATGGTTACTTGGGAAGACAAACAACACCGCTCCAAACGTCCCCCCCTTCCTTCTCCCCCCAGCTTTATATACTGAGCATGACGTCGCATGGTATGGAATATCCCGTTGGCCAGTTTGGGTCAGCTGTCCTGGCTGTGCCCCCTCCCAGCTTCTTGTGCCCCTCCAGCCTAGCTCAGTCGGTAGAAGCTGGAAAGTCCTTGACTAGTGTAAACACTGCCTAGCAACAACTAAAACATCGGCGTGTTATCAACATTGTTCTTGCCCTAAATCCAAAACACAGCACTGCACCAGCTACTAGGAAGGAAACTAACTCTATCCCTGCCGAAACCAGGACAGTATCCACCCCTTATTCCATACCATCTACGTCATGCTCAAGTCCCATATTTTCCAGTACAAACTTATTAACCAGCCTTATGGAATGTCTGTAAAATGTCCAGAAATGTCCATGAAATATCCATTGAGTTCATTTAGTCCGTGACTTTGAGCTTCATCTGTTATGCTGGTCACTCAGGCCAGGAGAGGTGGTGTGTTGCATGGAGTTACTGGACACCAAAAACAGCTCAGGTCGGGTCACTGCTGCGCTTGCGCTGCTTCTTGTAAGGCTTGTCCTCCACTGGTTCGGGTGGTTCCTGCTAGAGTAATTTCTATAACATTAGTATGGCATATATTATTATTAGTATATCTGTGTAGTATTAGTATAACTATTATGACCATAATTAGTACTTAACATCACATAATTCAGATCATTGGCTATTCTCACCCAAAATCAAATCCCCTTGAGGTACACATCGGACTCCCCCATCCTTCCGCATTATCCACCAAGTGCACCCAGGTCCTTGAGCAAAAGCAATCCCACGAATGGGTTTGCCCTTGCCCGAGGCAGGAATAACCCAAACTGTTTTCCCCAACATATTCTTTATGCGCACTACAGGGACTTTATTCCCATCTACAGTATGTAGAAGGTCTGACTGGGCAGGGCCAGCTCGATTGGCAGATCCCCGAGTGTTGACTAACCAGGTGGCCTTTGCTAAATGTGTATCCCAATGTTTGAATGTCCCACCACCCATTGCTCTCAGCGTGGTCTTTAACAGTCCATTGTATCGTTCGATTTTCCCGGAGGCTGGTGCATGATAGGGGATGTGATACACCCACTCAATGCCGTGCTCTTTGGCCCAGGTGTCTATGAGGTTGTTTCGGAAATGAGTCCCGTTGTCTGACTCAATTCTTTCTGGGGTGCCGTGTCGCCATAGGACTTGCTTTTCAAGGCCCAGGATAGTGTTGCGGGCAGTGGCATGGGGCACGGCATATGTTTCCAGCCATCCGGTGGTTGCTTCCACCATTGTAAGCACATGGCGCTTGCCTTGGCGGGTTTGTGGGAGTGTGATATAATCGATCTGCCAGGCTTCCCCATATTTATATTTCAGCCATCGTCCTCCATACCAAAGAGGCTTTAACCGCTTGGCTTGCTTGATTGCAGCGCATGTTTCACATTCATGTATAACCTGTGCAAGAGTGTCCATGGTCAAGTCCACCCCTCGATCACGAGCCCATCTGTATGTTGCACCTCTTCCTTGGTGACCTGAGGTGTCATGGGCCCACCGAGCTATAAATAGTTCACCCTTATGTTGCCAGTCCAAATCCACCTGAGCCAATTCAATCTTAGCAGACTGATCCACCTGCTGGTTGTTTTGATGTTCTTCAGTAGCCCGACTCTTGGGTATGTGAGCATCTACGTGACGGACTTTTACAACCAGGTTCTCCACCCGGGCAGCAATATCTTGCCACAGTGCGGCAGCGCAGATGGGTTTGCCTCTGCGCTGCCAGTTGCTCTGCTTCCATTGCTGCAACCACCCCCACAGGGCATTTGCCACCATCCATGAGTCAGTAGAGAGATAGAGCACTGGCCACTTTTCTCGGTCAGCAATGTCTAAAGCCAGCTGGATGGCCTTTACTGCTGCAAATTGGCTCAATTCACCTTCTCCTTCAGCAGTTTCTACAACTTGTCGTATAGGACTCCATGCAGCAGCTTTCCACCTCCGATGCTTTCCCACAATACGACAGGACCCATCAGTGAACAGGGCATATTGCTTCTCATTTTCTGGTAGTTCATTATACATTGGGGCCTCCTCAGCACGCGTCACCTCCTCCTCTGGAGATATTCCAAAATCTTTGCCCTCTGGCCAATCCATAATCACTTCCAGGATTCCTGGGCGACTGGGGTTTCCTATTCGAGCCCGTTGTGTGATTAGCGTGATCCACTTACTCCACGTAGCATCAGTTGCATGATGTGTACAGGGGACCCTCCCTCTGAACATCCAGCCCAGCACCGGCAGTCGGGGTGCCAGGAGGAGCTGTGCTTCAGTGCCAATTACTTCCGAAGCAGCTCGAACCCCTTCATATGCTGCCAATATCTCTTTTTCAGTTGGAGTAGAGCGGGCCTCGGATCCTCTGTATCCCCGACTCCAAAACCCTAGGGGTCGACCTCGAGTCTCCCCACGTGCTTTCTGCCAGAGGCTCCAGGTAGGGCCGTTCTCCCCAGCTGCGGTGTAGAGCACATTTTTGACATCTTGTCCTGCCCGGACTGGCCCCAGGGCTACTGCATGAACTATCTCCTCTTTAATTTGTTCAAAAGCTTGTCGTTGCTCAGGGCCCCATTTGAAATCGTTCTTCTTCTGGGTCACCTGATAGAGAGGGTTTACGATCAGACTGTAATTTGGAACGTGCATTCTCCAAATACCCACGACGCCTAAGAAAGCTTGTGTTTCCTTTTTGCTATTTGGTGGAGACATAGCTGTTATTTTGTTGATCACATCCATTGGGATCTGACGACGTCCATCTTGCCATTTTATTCCTAAAAATTGGATCTCTTGGGCAGGCCCCTTGACTTTACTTTCGTTTATGGCAAAACCGGCCTGCAGGAGGATTTGGACTATTTCCTTCCCTTTTTCAAAAACTTCTTCTGCTGTGTTGCCCCACACAATGATATCATCAATGTACTGCAGGTGTTCTGGAGCTCCACCCTGTTCCAGTGCAGTCTGGATCAGTCCATGGCAAATGGTGGGGCTGTGTTTCCACCCCTGGGGCAGTCGGTTCCAGGTGTACTGGACACCCCTCCAAGTGAAAGCAAACTGTGGCCGGCACTCTGCTGCCAAAGGGATGGAGAAAAACGCATTAGCAATATCAGCTGTGGCATACCACTTGGCTGCCTTTGATTCCAATTCATATTGAAGTTCTAGCATGTCTGGCACAGCAGCACTCAGCGGTGGCGTGACTTCATATAGGCCACGATAGTCTACTGTTAGTCTCCACTCTCCATTAGACTTCCGCACTGGCCATATGGGACTGTTAAAGGGTGAGCAAGTCTTGCTGATCACTCCTTGGCCCTCCAGTCGACGAATTAGCTCATGAATGGGAATCAGGGAGTCTCGGTTGGTGCGATATTGCCGCCGGTGTACCGTGGTGGTAGCGATTGGCACTTGTTGATCTTCGACCTTCAGCAACCCCACAACCGAGGGGTCCTCCGAGAGACCAGGCAAGGTGGACAGCTGTTTAATTTCCTCCATCTCCAAGGCAGCTATACCAAAAGCCCACCGGTACCCTTTTGGGTCCTTGAAATACCCTCTCCTGAGGTAGTCTATGCCAAGGATGCACGGAGCATCTGGGCCAGTCACAATGGGGTGCTTTTGCCACCCATTCCCAGTTAGACTTACTTCGGCTTCCAATACAGTTAGCTGTTGGGATCCCCCTGTCACCCCAGAAATACAGATGGATTTTGCCCCTGTATAGCTTGATGGCATTAGTGTACATTGTGCACCGGTGTCCACTAGAGCCTTATACTCCTGTGGGTCTGATGTGCCAGGCCACCGAATCCACACAGTCCAGTAAACTCGGTTGTCCCTTTCCTCCCCCTGGCTGGAGGCAGGGCCTCTCTAATCCTCATCACAGTAGTCATTTCTCATTTCTTGTACATACGAGTCAGAAGTTTCTTCATTAAGATCAGGAGTAAGATCAGCCCTTCTGCTCTGTCTGGGGAACTGCCCGCTGGAAACTGGAGCAGCAATTTTCCTGGAAGAACCTCTTTCTGTCATTGTTTTTCCTTGCAATTCACGTACTCGTGCCCCTAGGGCTGCGGTAGGTTTTCCATCCCACTTCCTCATGTCCTCTCCGTGGTCACGCAGGTAAAACCATAGGGTGCCCCGTGCTGTGTACCCTTTATATCCTCTCTCTTGAGCAAAAGAACGCTGACTCCTAACAGCCGAGATACTGGTCCGTACAGGTGGGGGGTAGGACCTATCTTCTACAAGTTGCTGGACCTTCTGGGACAGTTTCTCCACAGCCGAGACGAGGGAGGAAGAGAGACTTTCCTCATATTGCTGGAGTTGACTAGCCAATTCATCCACTGTTTGTTCCTCTCCATCTTTCCAGGTCATCACTGCCAATGAATTGGCGTATGAAGATGGTGAGCTCCTTATAAACTTCCGCCACATGGGTCGTGTGCACTTGACTTCATCTGGGTCTTTGGGTAGTTGTTCATTGTTCAGGTCATCATAAATCACCTCCAGCACAGCTAATTCTCTCAGGTACTGGATACCCTTCTCCATGGTGGTCCACTTGCTTGGGCGACATATGACATCTTCCTTGAAGGGATACCTTTCCTTTACACTTGACAAGAGTCGTCTCCAAAGGCTGAGGATTTGTGTCCCTTTTCCAATCGCTTTTTCAATGCCCCCTTCCCTGGAAAGGGATCCCAGCTGCTTGGCTTCTTTACCCTCTAATTCCAGGCCACTGGCCCCATTATCCCAGCATCAGAGCAGCCAGGTGACAATATGCTCACCTGGACGACGGCTGAAATCTTTTCGTATATCTCGCAGCTCACTCAGGGATAGGGATCGGGTGGTCACTGCCTCATTTATGAGTTCTTCCTCTTCTTCCTCCCCGATCAGCGGCCGGCTCTCCTCCTCCTGTTCTCGTGATGGCCCTTCCCTAAGGTCGTCTGCCTCATACAGTTCTTCCTCCGGCTCCCCTTTAGAAGAAGCTTCTTCCTCCCTTACTAAACGAGCCAACTTCCGCTTCCAATATTTCTTCTTGTGTACAGGGGCGACTGATACCGGCACAGGCTGGTTCTTTGGCTCAGCCACAGGGCCTGTCGCCAGGGTCTGAGGGGCCGCAGTGCCTGTCGCTGGGGTCTGAGAGGCCGCAGTGCCTGTTGCCGGGGTCTGAGTAGCTGCAGAGCATGTTGCTGGGGTCGGAGTGGCTGCAGAGCATGTTTCTGGGGTCTGAGTGGCCGCAGTGCTTGTCATTTTACTATCAGATCCGGAGACCTTCTGTTCCCCTTGAGGGTTCTGAATGGTGTTGAACAGGGCCCTGTAGGCATGGGCCAGACCCCAGCACGTTGCAATGATCTGCATCTCTCTGGAGTTGCCAGGGTGACAGCACACTTTTTCCAAATATTCTACTAACTTCTCAGGATTCCACACTTGCTCAGGGGTGAAACTCCAAAACACTGGGGGTGCCCATTTGCCTAGGTACCTGCCCATCTTGTCCCACACACCCTGCCACTCATAACTGTTCAGCCCTGGGGCAGATCTCTGGATGATATTCTTAAGTTGTTTACGAACTTTAGATAGAACCAAAACAATATTCGCAAGAAATAACAATAGAAGTATCCTAATCCCCCAAGGCTGTTCAAAATACTGAGGAGTTACTGCAATGAAGGAGGAAACACCACAGAGGAAAGCAGTGACACCGCCATTCTGCATTCCCTCCGTAAAAAAACTCTCAGAAAAATTACTGTAGTTGCTAATCATCTCTACGAAATGGTATCCGTGGTACAGCAGCGGCTTCATTGCGAAGCTTACATACCACACGAATGTCAAGGTCAATGTTCTAAAAACAAACCTCACAAGAGAGACATCACTAATCATCGCAGACCACAGCAAACTGCAAAACCCAAGAGCAATCTTTAACATGTACAGCAGCAGAAAGAGCATACAAATCAACATTGAGAACAGAGAGAGTAACATTGTGATTCACAACCGCTAGCAGATATAAGTTCCTTAACACACTTCGGTTAGTCTGTTATTATCTCAACCCCTTCGAGCCCCACGTTGGGCGCCAAAAAGGACTGTCGTGGTTTAACCTCAGTCGGCAACTGAGCACCACGCAGCCGCTCACTCACTTCCCCCCCAGTAGTATGGGGAAGAGAATTGGAAGGGTAAAAGTGAGAAAACTCGTGGGTTGAGATAACAACAGTTTAATAGAGAAAGCAAAAGCCGCACACGCAAGCAAAGCAAAACAAAGGTATTAATTCACTACTTCCCACGGGCAGGCAGGTGTTCAGCCAGCTCCAGGAAAGCAGGGCTCCCTCACGTGTAATGGTTACTTGGGAAGACAAACAACACCGCTCCAAACGTCCCCCCCTTCCTTCTTCTCCCCCCAGCTTTATATACTGAGCATGACGTCGCATGGTATGGAATATCCCGTTGGCCAGTTTGGGTCAGCTGTCCTGGCTGTGCCCCCTCCCAGCTTCTTGTGCCCCTCCAGCCTAGCTCAGTCAGTAGAAGCTGGAAAG